>LR990671.1:16538342-17738342 GCA_905147715.2 Xestia xanthographa
GCGGGCCTAAAAAGGCCACTTTAGCAGAATCATAAAGTATTTCACTTTAAAAAAATTAAATCTTTAAAACGGACTTTATGGTCATGATCATAAAGTCCATTTTAAGAATTTACATTTAGCAGAATCATAATTTAATTCACTAAAAAATGAAATCCTTAAAACGGACTTTATGAGCATGATTATAAAGTCCATTTTAAGAATTTACATTTCTTAACGTGATTCATAGGATTCTGATAAAGCGGCCATTTTAGACCCCCATTATCAGAATCAGTTTCAGTATTGCATTGTTGTTTAGTTTGCTATCGTTTCTGTTTTCACTTCTTTTATGCACGTCATGTCCCTGTGATAAATAAAAATATTTTTTTCTTTTTATAAACAACCGTATTTTTTATCGCAAAGGTCTGAAACGGTCAAATAAATGTCTGATTGTCGGGCAGGCGCGCGCGGTTGGGGGCGTATGAAGGTCGCGCTGGCCGTGCTGCTGAGCGGCAGTTTAGACTAAGTCTATGCTGCTGAGTGGTGCTCAGTTTTATTTGTTGCAGTCAGTGTAAGCATTTTGTTCATGTGACTGATCGAAATCACGCAAGCTACTGGTCCCCGCAGTCATTTGAAGGTTTTTGGCAGTTGCTACGGGTAGTCGTGAGACAACTTGCCATAATAGCGGCGGCCATTTTCTATAACATAAGGCTGCTTTACACCGGGGCAACACTGTGCAGCATTGCAACATGTTACACAATGTGGCGTGCGTCATATTTACGTATGCTACAAAAAAACAATATATGCGGCAATTGCGGTATGCAGCAGCCTATTTTACGCCGAGGCAACATCGTGCCTAGCTAATTTTCAAAGCATCGTAAAACATAGGGTAACCTAAAAACTGTATGAGGCACCAAAATGTGGCATGGATTCTATTGTGTTTGGATAGAAGCTGCGACTGGCTGCGACAGTCTGCCACATGACGCAAGTTGTGACGCAAGTTGTTGCCATGCCGCACGATTCTTGCCACAATGTGCAACATTTTAAATTATTGTAGCATGCGGTTTGTGGCATGCTGCAATGCCGCACAGTGTTGTCCCGGTGTAAGCCTTTACATACTTATAATTATTGCCGGTTAATATGCCTACTTTCGCAGCTATCAGTGTTTCTTATTTAGAGCTAAGTACACACATCAACACGGTCTAGGGATATTTCATACTCAATGAGAGGTTTTCCTTTTGAGGTTTTAAAAAAAAACTTAGTTTCCAAGAACTCTATAGATGGCGTTGAACTTACTATGCCAAAGCCAAAACGCTTGAAAAAAAAAACATCACATACTCTCGTTGACTGACACTTTCATTTGCTTAACCTTCCGAATATAACCAACATTTCTCGCGCTTTGTTAAAATCAGTTTTTTTAGGTTCCGTTCCTTGCATTATCATACTTACTCCTAGCGCCATCTATCCAGCAACTAGGGAAGAGCTAAAAAGAAAATCCCTCATTAAATAACTCGAAAAGTACTGGCCGCATTGGAATCTTTTATACACCGATTTGTTTGTAATTTATCTCAGACTAATTCCAAATTCAAATTTTTGAAAATTCTTTTGTTTCGGTGGCATAAAAATGTCTTGATGTATAGGAGAGGGAATTTTCATTTGTGCGAAATTTAGAAAACAATACGAATTACGTTTAGTTACAGTTTTTTTTCATTTTTAAACGAAAGATAAAGTTAAAATTGAGGTATTGTAGCCATGCAACGCCGACATTTGACGAGGGCGGAGATGTTACGAGCTGTGGGAATGCTGGAAGCTGGATCTGTTCAGCGTAATGTTGCTGAGGTCATAGGGACCCATCAAAATGTAATTTCAAGATTGTGGACACGCTATCGTGCCACAGGTGAAGTAGCGGAGAGGCACCGGGGGCCAAGTCGCATCACTACCCCCAGACAAGACCGATTTTTGCAAATTACTGCGCGAGCACAACCAAATGCAACGGCGACTCAATTGGTCCAAAGGCTGCGAGTGGAACACCAAGTGCTTGTGAGTGACCAAACTGTAAGAAGGCGACTGCATGAAAGCAATCTACGCTCTCGTAGACCACTCCGGGTCCCACCTTTACGGAGAGGCAATCGTGGACGACGATTAGAAGGGTTCGGAAACACGTGGACTGGGGCCGTGACCAATGGTCCAATGTGCTGTTCACGGATGAATCCAGGTTCGGCTTCCATCCAGATTCACGAAGGACGCGTGTTTGGCGAGTTCCTGGACGATGGAGCCGTCTCCAGAACCCTCAGGAAGTTCACCCATACCAAGGAGGAACAATTATGGTTTGGGCAGGAATTCGTCTTGGAGGACGGACGGATCTCGTTTGGGTGCGGGGCAATATGACGGCAGAACGATTCGTCCAACAGGTGCTGGGGCCCGTAATCTTGCCCCACAGAACACAAATGGGGCAAGATTTCCTGCTCATGCACGACAATGCCCGGGCACACACGGCGAGAACGGTAGCAGCTTGGTTACATACACATAATGTTAGGGCCTTAGACTGGCCTGCTCAATCGCCAGATCTAAATCCCATTGAGCATGCGTGGGATATGCTGCAAAGAAGAGCTCTGAAGGAAGTTCCTGAAAATCTGGCTACAGAAGATCAACTTTTTGCGCACCTCAAAAGGACATGGGACAATATTCCGCAGCAAGACATTGACAACCTTGTTCTGAGCATGCCGAATCGTTGCCGATGTGTTATGAACATCATGGGCGCTTTCTCAGACTACTAACTTCAAGTTTATAAACACAAATTAAATGATTTTTCTATTTTTTTAAGTTTTTACTCACAAATTAAAAGTTCATTCATATACGGTTTCCGTCTATGCTTCATTTTTATTCCATAAAATCCTGAAATTTTAATCTATACCTTAACCATTATTAAAAAATGGTAGAATATTAAATAACGTATCTTTTAAATATATACCTGTCATATAAATATTTAACACATTGATAGTAATTCGCTTTTTTAAAAATATCCCTAGACCGTGTTGATGTGTGTACCTTGAAATATCCTATCCGCGTCACCTAGGTACCTGTAACTTTATTCATAGAAAAGAAAAATCCACTGCAGACCCCCGTACCACCACCAGAAGTACGGCCAGGGGTACGGTGGGTCTGCAGTGGATTTTTCTATGAATAAAGTGACAGGTACTTAAGTGATGCGGATCGGCGGCGCGCGTCATGGAGTCGTAGTTTGGGGGTATGAAGAACAGGGTGTAAAGCTGTTCATCCCCCATAGAAAAGGGAGGATCCTCAGACCAGACGGGTGTTATGTCTGGTGGGCCGCCCGACAGTTGTTGTCGGGTTCTTGTATTTAGTCTTAATTCGCGGATAACTCTGCTTGCTCGATGTAGGAATTATCAGTTTAGTTCATCGTTCGTGTCATAGATGGCGCTGTAGTAATTTTTGTTGATGTTGCTTTGTAGTGCCGCTACAGTAGTAGGTTCTAATAAAATTATTAAATAAAATTGTTGTTGTCAGAAGTGGTTTTAACTAGGGTTACACAACACTATTACCTGGTGGTATCGTTTAACTTTATAAAGCCCACCGTACCACCAAGGGTACGGCCAGGGGTACGGTGGGTCCAAACCCGAAAAACAAAGAAAGGTTTTCTCTGACGTTGTTTCAATCGGTCCGTAAGCTAAAAGTCAAACTGACAGAGATAGCCACCTACTGAAAATACCTGTCAGTAATTTATTGAAAACTAGCTATTGCCCGCGGCTTCGCCCGCGTAAAGTTCGGTAACTGTCCCATGGGATCATACTATAGGGATAAATAGTATCCTACATATATAATAAATCATAATCCTACACATATATAAACCAGGTTATAAACTATATATGTGCCAAATTTCATTATCATCACTATCACCACTATCACTATCACCATCACTATCACTATCACCATCACTATCGGGTGCGTCTCGTAACTTATAAAGTTATTTGGTACCTATATTTTCATTTCAATAACGTTCACAAGATATAATAAACGTGAGTTATACCAACCGTTGAGTTAATTTCTTTAGATATAATATTTATATACTCTAAAACTTATTTCGTATAACGTTATTGGATATACGTTTATTTAATCGAATATCTAATGATTTTCGATTAAATAAACGTTATATCCTTATCGTTTAAAACATAATAATATTGCTAAAACATTTATTTAATCGAAAAGTGTGGCAGAAACGAATCGCTGCAAAACCGACTCCACGTAGTCTTGTCTGCCCTATCCCAAGAGTGTTATTTAAAATCGCGTAGGCGCGGAGGGGCCAGGCGGCCCGCGATCTGAGGAGCAGGTGGTGAGCGTGAACTACATCTGCGACGATAAGCTCGCATGGGACCCCCGGAGCCCCGCAGCGCCGGAGTCGTGACAGAAACCATGCCTGCTGCATGTTGCTTTCTTGCTGCATACTTGCTTGCATGCTGCATGCTTGCTTGCATGCTGCACGTATGGTGTATGCTTGTTTGCATGCCTGCTGCATGCATGGTGTATGATTGTTTGCATATTTTTTACAGGGAAATAAAAACCACGCGTTTTATCATAAGTATTAGACTATAGTACATTTTGATACAAGTGGAGAAAGTTTGTTATTGCAATCGAGGCGGAATTATAACACACGAGCCGTAGGCGAGGGTGTTTTTGAGCCGAGAATTGCAATAACAAAATTGTCCACGTGTATCAAACGACGTTTTTCAATACACTTTTGAAGAAATAAAATAAAATAACGAACAATATTTTTGTCACGAACTATGAAACTATGATTTAAATTTTCTTTTTTTTTCGCGCTTTGGTCTCGCCAGGTTGAAAGAGAGGCAATGGTATGAAGCCGTTAAACAGCCTAATATAAAAAATAGTTTTTTTTTTATATTTTTGAATTCAGAACACAAATAAATGTTAATTTGTGTATAAAAGTAACTATTAGTTTGAAATAATCATGTTTATCTATGATATTCTATTTAAAAACACAATTTGAAAATTCAAAAAATATTTATGCCGTAAACGTAAAGACGCGTAGTGCTTTGACAAAATAAAAAAAAAACATTCACCTCAGACTATAGACATTGAACCAATTTGGACTAAGTATAGGTATAGTTATCTGTGGCAATTTTCGTTCCCGCACACGTGCAGGAAAGTGGAAAAAATCGCACGCGTGTGAAATACATTGCATGTTGTACCTAATCGTAGTGCGTTATGGACCAGTTTTCGAGAAAGTGTATTGAAAAATAAATTTTATGTTTTTTGAGTGGATCAAACGATTTTATATTCAATGTAGGTTATGCTTATAAAAATTAGTAACTTTAAAATTATATCAATCGTTGGAGTCGGCTTGAATTTATGCTTTTGCGGTTGCACAACGACATGCTTTGCTTGCGCTTTGCTTGGTAGTATAGATGCAGGCCTACCTTACTGCCTCCTTCAGATGTGGTAAGGTGGCGGGGTCTTGAGGGAGAGCGCTACAGTCGCGTAGATCCTCAAGGCAAGTCTGGTGTGTTCTCCTTCACGTGGTTGCCACCCTGTTCTTGGTCTAATTCCTTAAGAAATAGACGTAACAAAAACCACCAGGCGCCTTTCAACCTAACCATGACCCTCCGTGACCGAGTGGGCGTGGGCTCAGCCGCCACTAAACCCAGCTGGCGCAGTGGCGCTGAGTAGGTAAAATAGGTCACCTGCGCTAGGACTTGCGCAGTTGAGCGCCGTAAGCGGGGATGAAGGAGTCCTGGAGGGTTGAGCCGAGCGGCGCTGGCGGTAATGCGTCCGTGAAGCAACACGCCTTCTTTGGTCTGGATTTCAAGCGAAACGGTGGCCCTACCCAATAGCCAAGGGTAGGGAAATGGCCATAGTGTCCCGTCAGAGGGTCACGGCGAGGGGTGGGAGGTCCGCGGAGGTCGTCCTCGGATGGCCAAAGCGGTTGGTGAAGGTCATGCTGAAGGTGCAAGTGAAGGATTGATTAGTCGTCAACCAGATCAAGCACCCGATGTCGCACTGTAAGCCAGCCTCACGCCCCTATATCTCGAAGGTACTCCTAACGGTTGAGCTAGTTTGTAGCGAGACGTTCCCAGGTGCGGGCTCCAAGGAGGGTGGGAAGCCGGAGAGATGAAGAATTTACACTAAACTATGGATATCCAAGACCCAAAAGACACCACACACACACCACACACACACTCAACAACCACACAAACACACACACCTAAAACACACTCACACGCACACACTGCACACATACACACCGGAGAGGAGGCGAAAGCCAATGATTCTCCCAAGAGGGGTGCTTGCAGCACCTCTCTAGCCCCCGGACGCTCCGCTGCTACCGCAGCGAGCTCCAGTGCGGGTACAGGTCCGACAGTGGCGGGAACCGCTGCCAGGTCCAAATCTAAGTCCCGTAATAAACGGAGGAAGAAGGCGCTGCTCGGGACCAGTACCGCTCCTCCCTCTTTTTCAGGTGTGGAGCCCGCCACGAAGGTTAATTCCTCTGGCCGGGCTCCCCTCACATATCCTCCCCCGCCTACTGCTCCCCCCCCGGTGGCCGTCACTGGTCAATCGGCGGAGACCAGCACCACAGGCGACGCGTTCGCGCTCACCTGGCAGGTGCAGAGGAGCAGGCACAAAGGCAGGAAGGAGGATACGAAACGTCACTGCGCTGCACCTTCAGTGCAGAATGCCCCGGCCCCCTCGACGGACAACCCGAAGAGGAAGAACAGGCCGTCCCAGAGGCAGCGGCAGACACTGTGGAAGGGTAAGACTCCACAATCTAAACAGGCTAACGCCGCTGGTCGGGTAGAACCGTCTAGCGGCAATGTCAACTTCTCCGCAGGCAAGCGGTCGCAAGCCGTGGCCGGCACCAGCCGACCGGGACCTAGCCAACCAGCAGCCAGTGGTGCGAGTGGACCAGCCACGTCACAGCGACCTGTTCAGAGGGATCAGGCCGCGGCCAAGCGAGCTCTCAACGAGACCTTAACACCTCGAGGAGAGCGCAAGCGGCCGCGTCTTGATAAAACTAAACGGGACGCTAACAGAAGCTACGCCCAAGCTGCAAGCTCCGACCTGGATGTCGCAGTCACCTGCGAACGGACGGGTCACATCAGCAAGGAGGTGGCGAATCAGTTACTCGCGGCTTTCCAATTGAAGATAGTCGCCGAGGCCTCTTCCCCTACACAAGACTCACCTGCACCGACCTTCAGAGCGAGGCCGGTGTTCAGCAGCGGGGCCCTTAGACTGTGGTGCGACAACGACCACACCTTATCATGGATAAGGAAATTAATCTCCGAGTTGCCTCCCCCTACCAGCACCACGCTAGTGATCAGGAGGCAGGCGGACATCAGGCGCCGGGTGAGATGCGGAATCTCCATCCCCGACGAACAGGGGATCTTCACGGAGCCGTCCATCATTGGGCGAACTCTGTGTTACCAGAACCCTTGGGTTGGAGTTAGGGAGTGGGTGATGCAAGGTGCCTATAAACAGGCCGACGCATGGTATGTGGTGGTTGGGGTCCCTGAGGACCATATTCCGACCCTGATGAAGGCCGAGCGCCGTCTCAAATTTGGTGTAGGGACGGTGTACGTGAAATTCCAGGGTCCGAATAGCAGATTTGTCGACGTCCCTCAGGGATATCCGACCGCTGAAGCCAGCGCCGACACACAGGCGGTGGAGGCAACTCCACCCCCAACAAACACCGCGGAAACACCCGCGGTTGAGCCTGCAGTAGCAGTGCCAGCCGCCCCTACAGCCGCTAGCGTGGGCGCCGTCCTCTCGGGGGAGGAGCTCGAGGACATCATCCTGTCCTCGGCCTCTGACCTGGAGGGGGACGGCTTCGACGCGGGCGACCTGTTTGCTGGGCTGCGGCTAGCAGGAGACGAGGAAGGAACGTCCAGTGATGGCGTCCCCTTCGTCGACCTGTAAGGTCCTGCAGGCCAACCTCCACCACAGCCAGACCACGACGGCTCAGCTGCGGAAGTGGCTGGAGGTTCAGCACACAGCCATTGCCTTGATCCAGGAGCCGTGGATCAGGGCGGGCCAAATACAAGGACTCTCCAACCTCGGTGGTAAGCTCCTAGTAAGTACAGATCATGACAAGCCCAGATCGTGCATCTATGTGACACGTAACATTAAAACACAGCCACTAACAGATTTCTGTTGCAGGGATGTCTCTGCAGCTAGGCTACTGATACAGCGGGGGGACACAGTAGCATCTGTGGTCTTCGCTTCCGCTTACATGGCCGAGGAAGAGGACCCGCCGCCGCATGAACTCGCCCGCCTCGTGACTTATTGCGAGAGCACAGGGCTAGAAGTTGTCATAGGCGCTGACGCGAACGCTCATCATCCTCTGTGGGGCATGGACACTCTAAATGCTCGGGGTAAGGCTTTAGTAGATTACTTATTTACAACAAACCTAACCCTACTGAACATAGGCTCTGAACCAACCTTCGTAAACAGACGTAGCCAAACAATCATAGACCTCACTCTGGCATCGGAGGGTGCAGCGGTCTTGGCTGGCAGGTCTCCAAGGAGGCTTCCTGCTCGGACCACAGGTGGATCCGCTTTGACATTCAGGTCTGTGTAACACCAATACTGCCACGGCGAAACCCGCGTAACACTGACCGCGCTGCATACACACGCTTCCTCGAAACCAAACTTGCGTCTACAAACTACGGGATGACCTACGAGGACACGCCGCAGATCAACGAGCGTGTAAGTCATCTCACGAAATCAATGCTAGACAGCTACCATTCATTCTGCCCCGAGACCACTCCGCCCACAACACCAGGGAAACAACCATGGTGGGGAGCGGATCTGGAACGCAAGCGCGGGAAGGTAAGGTCAGCCCTAAACAGAGCCATGAACACCTGTGCTGATGAGGATTGGGACGCGTACTACGCGGCCAAAAAATGCTACAAAAAATGCATCAGGTACAGGAGCTCCACTGGATGGCAAAAATACTGTGGCAGCATCGAATCCTGCCAACAAGCAAACAGGGTAAGGAAGATCCTGGCCCAGCAGAACACGACTGGGCCCGCTGTTCTCCGCAAACCTGACAACACACTTACCACCTCGCCAGAAGAGGCGATGCGCGTCCTTATTGAAACTCACTTCCCAGGCTGCGCTTTTACACAGGCCATCGACTGGACAAGACAAGATATTATACGGTACAAGGTACAGCCTAATTTAAATATTGTTAGGCACAGTCCCAGAAATCAATCGGTTATATTATTTAATAAGTTGCCTCTATATATAAAAAGCGCTATCTACTCAAGCTCCTTTAAAAAACAACTTAAAAGTTTCCTACTGAATAAGTGTCTTTATGCTGTTGAAGATCTGTAACGAAATTTCTATATTATGTAATTATGTTTTATTTCATTGTTGTTTAATTTATGCATTGTTGTAATATTTTGGCGTGTGTGTTTTGTTTTTGTTTATGTAATTTAATTTTCTTTTATACCATGTAATTTCAGATACAATTTGTTGTTCATGAATAAATGACTAATGACTAATGACAGAGGTAACCCAAACACCGTCAGAAAACGACTGGCGCTATGCACACAAAGTCATGGAAAAACTCCAGTGGGCGATCCGGTGCTTCCATCTTTTCAAGGCAGCTGGTCCGGACGGAATCTTTCCTGCCTTACTGCAGTGGGGCGGGATCTCTGTCGCGAACAGACTGGTACCCATAATGAGAGCGTGTTTGGCATTCAGATACGTTCCAAAAGGATGGAGGGAAGTGAAAGTCATATTCATTCCTAAGCCAGGTAAGAGTGACTATACCAACGCCAAATACCACCGAGCAATCAGCCTAACCTCCTTTCTCCTTAAAACCATGGAGAAAATGTGCGAAAGAGAGCTGAGGGACGGCGTTTTAAAAACTATCCCACTCCAGACTAACCAACACGCATACAGCTCGGAACAGGTACTGATAGACTGGATTACTAACATGCTAAGTAAACGAGTGGTTCGACTTGAAGGGGAGCAGCAGATGGCCATGATAGCCAGAGGCTGCCCCCAAGGTGGCGTACTATCCCCGCTCCTTTGGAATCTGGTTATAAATGACCTCATTATGAAACTCAACGCGAACCATTTCTACACTATAGGGTATGCCGACGACCTCGCTATCCTCATTTCGGGGAAAGTGACGGAGACAATCTGCGACCTCACTCAACAGGCACTACGCACCGTTGAATGATGGTGCAGAGAGTTCGATCTCTCAGTGAACCCCACGAAAACTGAACTAGTCATGTTTACCCAAAAACGAACACTAGGCCCTTATCGCCTACCCAAACTCTTTGATACAGAACTCCAGTTAGCTAATGAGGTCAAGTATCTGGGAGTCATCCTAGACAGCAAGTTAAACTGGAGCAGCCACTTAGACAATAAAATAAACAGGGCCTGCATTACCTTCTGGCAATGCAGGAGGATGATAGGTAAGAAGTGGGGCTTATCCCCTAAAATTATACTTTGGTTATACAGCGCGGTGATCCGACCTATGATCACGTATGGGGCAGTGGTCTGGTGGCCCCGCACCAAACTAACTACAGCCTCCATCAAACTGCAACGCTTGCAAAGGCATGCCTGCATGGCGATCACAGGCTGCATGAGGACTACTCCGACTGCGGCTCTTGAAGCCATGCTGGGGCTGCCACCGCTACATCTGTTCATACAGCAGGAAGCGACAATGACGGCTGTACGCCTCAAAACACTTCAAATCTGGGGTAAGAAAGAAACACAGCACACCGCGGTACTGGAGGGATTCTACAACGAGTTCACCCTGGCAAAAGCAACAAACGATCGGATACCAAAACAATTCGTATTCGATAAAAAATATAAAATCCAGCTCCATGAGGATCACCGCTGCGAGGGATTAAATCCAGCGGAACTGCGGATCTTCACGGATGGATCTAAAACAGATACTGGCACTGGTGCTGGAGTCTTCTCGGAGGATCTCAACATCCACATAGCCAAACCTCTGGGGGCCCACAACACGGTATTTCAGGCAGAATGCATGGGTATTTCCCTGGCGGCATCTGCCATCTTAGCCAGGAAGGTTGTGGACCACTCAATTCGTATACTCTCAGTCAGCATGGCTGTACTGCTAGCACTGAACAACCACACAGTGAACTCTGGGTTAATACACGAGTGTCACCAACGCCTGAACCAGGTTGGTAATCTCAATAATATAACTATCCAATGGATCAAAGGACACAGCGATTCCCGTGGCAATGATGCGGCGGACGAACTCGCTAGAAGGGGATCGAGCACGGCAGCGGTGGGACCCGAATCTATCGTACCACTCCCTTTCGGATACCTACGTACACTGGTAAGGAAACGAACTAGCGAACAACACCACAAGCTGTGGCTGGACCACGGCGAGTGTAGGCAGGCCAAGGAAGCACTTCCTGCTATCAATGGCCGCCGTTACCGGACACGGCTCTTTTAATAAACACCTCTTTGTCTTAGGAGTCACAGACAGCCCCCTGTGCCGTGCCTGCATGGAGGAGGACGAGACAGCAGCCCACGTGCTTCTGCACTGCCCAGTGGTTGCAACATACAGGGCAAAGTACTTTGGTAACCCAGGTACTCTCCGCGAGATAGTCAGCAACATTGGGGCGTTGCTGGCGTTTCTCGGGGAATTGGGATGGATTGAATAGTTTCCCACCCGCACGCAAAATACGCGCTTCGACGTGGAGTTGCGGACACCAGCCCGTTATACAATACAATACAATACAATACAATATATCAATCGTTTATTGTATTAACTGATCGTAATATCGAATAAAATTATAGCAGTTGTTATGTCTTGTAAATATTAGAGATTTTGTAATTATATCATATATTACTTACCCATCACTATCACCATCACTATCACCATCACTATCACTATCACTATCACTATCACCATCACCATCACTATCACCATCACTATCACCATCACTATCACCATCACTATCACCATCACTATCACCATCACTATCACCATCACTATCACCATCACTATCACCATCACTATCACCATCACCATCACTATCACCATCACTATCACCATCACTATCACCATCACTATCACCATCACTATCACCATCACTATCACCATCACTATCACCATCACTATCACCATCACTATCACCATCACTATCACCATCACTATCACCATCACTATCACCATCACTATCACCATCACTATCACCATCACTATCACCATCACTATCACCATCACTATCACCATAACTATCACCATCACTATCACCATCACTATCACCATCACTATCACCATCACTATCACCATCACTATCACCATCACTATCACCATCACTATCACCATCACTATCACCATCACTATCACCATCACTATCACCATCACTATCACCATCACTATCACCATCACTATCACCATCACTATCACCATCACTATCACCATCACTATCACCATCACTATCACCATCACTATCACCATCACTATCACCATCACTATCACCATCACTATCACCATCACTATCACCATCACTATCAACATCACTATCACCATCACTATCACCATCACTATCACCATCACTATCACCATCACTATCACCATCACTATCACCATCACTATCACCATCACTATCACCATCACTATCACCATCACTATCACCATCACTATCACCATCACTATCACCATCACTATCACCATCACTATCACCATCACTATCACCATCACTATCACCATCACTATCACCATCACTATCACCATCACTATCACCATCACTATCACCATCACTATCACCATCACTATCACCATCACTATCACCATCACTATCACCATCACTATCACCATCACTATCACCATCACTATCACCATCACTATCACCATCACTATCACCATCACTATCACCATCACTATCACCATCACTATCACCATCACTATCACCATCACCATCACTATCACCATCACTATCACCATCACTATCACCACCACTATCACCGTCACTATCACCGTCACTATTACCATCACTATCACCATCACTATCACCATCACTATCACCATCACTATCACCATCACTATCACCATCACTATCACCATCACTATCACCATCACTATCACCATCACTATCACCATCACTATCACCATCACTATCACCATCACTATCACCATCACTATCACCATCACTATCACCATCACTATCACCATCACTATCACCATCACTATCACCATCACTATCACCATCACTATCACCATCACTATCACCATCACTATCACCATCACTATCACCATCACTATCACCATCACTATCACCATCACTATCACCATCACTATCACCATCACTATCACCATCACTATCACCATCACTATCACCATCACTATCACCATCACTATCACCATCACTATCACCATCACTATCACCATCACTATCACCATCACTATCACCATCACTATCACCATCACTATCACCATCACTATCACCATCACTATCACCATCACTATCACCATCACTATCACCATCACTATCACCATCACTATCACCATCACTATCACCATCACTATCACCATCACTATCACCATCACTATCACCATCACTATCACCATCACTATCACCATCACTATCACCATCACTATCACCATCACTATCACCATCACCATCACTATCACCATCACTATCACCAACACTATCACCATCACTATCACCATCACTATCACCATCACTATCACCATCACTATCACTATCACCATCACCATCACTATCACCATCACTATCACCATTACTATCACCATCACTATCACAATCACTATCACAACCACTATAACATCACAATCACTATCACAATCAGTATCACAATTAGAAATGAAACGGATATCCGGTAACTATTCGGTATCCGGCCTATTCGGCCCAAATTTTACTATCCGGCCGGATACCGGATAGTAACTCATTATCCGGCGGATACCGGATATTCATAAATTTGCTAAAATATCCTCTAAAACGGACATGAAATAAGACAACAGCTAGAAATTATGATAAGTTCTATTAAAAGCTATATGTATGTACTCTAACGTCTCTAACTCATCGCACCGCACTAAAACAAGCTCAAACTCAAAGCATTTATTACGGCACTTTTGAATGTCAAAAATACAAAAAAAAACAAAGCTACAGTCCCAGTCACAAGACATAATAACTTGAGAAAGTACTGTAGTTGCCCATTTCCTAGCGTAGATCTCGATGGAGAAAAACGGGCAAGAAACTCCATGGACACTCTTTTAAATCAAAATATTGTTACAAAATCTTGGTTACATCATTCATGTTGAGATTATGCTCCGTAATCTCGTCCTCATTTAGTACTTGTAGTTTGCACTTCCTGCTAACTCGCTATCACATTTTTTAAAGATGAATCGATTTCATCAATACGAAAATGTTGTCTGTGGTCCGGTCTTGGCGCGCTCTGTCTGACATCTGTCAACTCAAGTCATTGTACTTTTTTGTGAAGCGCGCAGGTCACGTTTCCGTTAATAAAGTTCCTAAAATTTTGTAATTACCAAACCGAGATGAGAAAACACCGAAGAAAACGAGACGAAGTGATGAGAGAACTCAACGAACGTTTGCGAGAACTAGAAAATCGGTCGAACAAGCGAAAACGGAGTCGTCATCGAAACTCTGGTAAGCTTTTTTGTTTAAGTACCTACCCACTCGTCTTTTCCAAGAAGTACCTGGCACCCTGGTCTAAGATGCACATGTCTCTAGGGGTTTCACGAGAGGTTAACCATGAGAACACCAATTGTGCCTACCTATAAGACATCATAAGAGCTTTCACGAGAGGCTAGCCGATGATCTTAGCCATCTAACAATATAACGACATCACAAGAGCTTTCACGAGAGGTCAGCCGATGGTGTACACGTTCAGTTGTTCGCACATGTCTAGAGTTTTCACGAGAGGTTAACCATGAGAACACCAACTGTGCCAACAATTAGTAAGATATCACTAGAGCTTTCACGAGAGGTTAGCCGATGATCTAAGCCATCCTACAATAGAACGACATCACAAGAGCTTTCACGAGAGGTCAGCCGATGATGTACACATTCAGTTATTCATATAGTCTCGTCCCTACTGCATCCCTTGAGCTATCACGAGAGGTTAGCCGTGGATTTAAACTTGACCAGGCAGAGGCCTAACTTTAATTATCCTTTGTAGACAAGTATGAAGCCCGTTCCAGTCGAACACGCTCGAGAAGCCGTGGTTATCGCGACCGATGTTGTGAGACACTTTATAAAACCCGACGCAGCCTGACTCGCCGTGACAGCTATTCCTCATAACCACCACTTCTGAGTACAAACACTTGTCCTATATCACCTAATGAAGGAAATACTTAAAATGATTCATATTTAATTTCAAATTATAAAAAAAAAATAAAAAAAAAAAATATCCGTCTCTAAGACGACCCACTGACCGAAATCAGAAAGAGGCAGAGATGAGGGGGCGTAGCCAACATAGACACCTATAGAACTTAACGCCAGCCTGGCCACGCGGTGGTCAGCAGTAATTGTGAAGGGTTTAAATGAAACGGCAGCTTGTTGCACCCACCAAAACTAAATGAAGAAGTGGCAGCCACACTGAGGATGGTGGAGTGAAAAGGGACCAACGACTCAGTGGGCAGCAGATCACCTCGGCTGCTGCCATTACATCAATAGGCAAAGTGTTAAACAATCTAATCGCCAACCGAGAGAGTAGTGATCAAATTTTAACTCTTTATGTGATGCAGCCAGACTACTTTGTCACATTTATCATGTAACTGCATCACCAGACGCTCCCTGCCTGGCCTCAACAAGGAAATGAAGGAGCTAATGGGGCAGACTCCAATATTTGAGTACCTGTTCGGGGATAAGCTGCAGGACAAGTTTAATGCAAAAAAAAAAAAGAAATAACAAAGTCAGGACAAGAATTGAAGAACACACCTGCAAGACCTCTAACGCAGTGCTGAAGCAGAAAAACCAGGTGAAACTAGCAACACGCCCGAGGTACTCACCACAGAGGCGCGACGTCGGGGACAGGAATGCGTCTAGGTCAGGTAGAAACTGGTAGATTGCAGTATTTCACTGTAGTCTGGAATAATGTTACCACCTATCCAACAATACAATGATTGGATCAAGATTCAAGGGTTATAAACTACTTACACTTTTATTAAATTCCAGTTCAAACTTCCATTCCTAAAAACAATAACTTCAGTCAGAAAGAAAGCAATCTTATTTTATGGAAATTAAATAAACTCCTACAGTTAGGTGTATTGAATGATGTTTATCCGCAGATAATCAATTTTTATCCAGCATATTTTTGCATCCAAAATCAGATGGCACTTGGATTTATATTAAATCTCAAAAAACTTAATAAATATATTAATACACATCACTTCAAACTAGAAGACTTAAGGACAGCAACCAAACTCATGAGTACTCATGACCCCAGGTTGATTTATGGCAACTATAGATTTGAAAAATGCACCATGCCCAATCGGGCACGGTGCATTGTTATCTTAATAGACACAATTAGCAGAATTGCGGGTATCTAAGTGCTCCATACTTCTTACCCATAAAAAATATGATAGATTTCTCCGGTTTCAGTTTCAAGATACATTGTAAGTTTACATGCCTTCCATTCGGGCTTAGCATAGCACCATAATGTATTCACAAATATTATGAAGCCAGTTATGTGTCACCTGAGGCCATTGGGGTTACTTTTCTATAAGGTGATATGTTGTGCCTTGGTGATTCATCTAAGTACTAAGTTTTTTCTTAAAAAATCTAGGGTTTGTTATCAATACTAAAAAGAGTATCTTAGAACCCAGACAATGCTGTGAGTATATAGGATTTCTGTTAGATTCAGTTCAATTTAATATCTCACTTCGTCGGAAGAAGATAGATAAATTTCATCCCTAACTTATTAAATAATTTTAAGTCTAAGAGGATATGCAAAATAGTAGAATTTGCTCAGTTGCTATATATATCATGTACCCTTGTTGCTGCTTGCCCAGCAGTGGAACATGGTTGGCCTTACACCAAGGTTATAGAAAGTAACAAAACAACATTGAAAATTACAATTTAAGGCTCTGCTACCTATCACAAGAGGAATTAAGATAGGACTAGATTGGTGGTTGTCTAATTCCAACCACCTATAACAGTATAAAACTATTTGACCTTGTTCTAGAAATATTTTCTGATGCTTGACAAACTGGCTGGGATCTGGTATGTAATGATGTCAGAAGCCATGGGCATTGGGCAACTGATGATAAAAAGTTTCATATAAATTACCTTGAACTATTAGCAGCATTGATAGGGCTCAAAACATTTGCAAACACACTCAGACACTGTGAAATTTTACTTAGAATTAAATAGATAACACAACAGCCATAGCCTACATCAATAAAATGGGTGGCACTCGTTTTACCCACCTTAATAATTTAGCCAGAAAGTTGTGGCAACGGTGTGAGGAAAGACACATTTGGATCTATGCATCTTACATCAGTTCTAAAGAAAACACTATCGCAGATCTATAATCTAGGCATCCAAACAGAAATTGAATGGAAGTTATGTGATGTAGCCTACAAGACTATTATTGTTTAACCTCAGATTGATCTGTTTGCAAACAAGTTTAACACTAATTGTCAGAATTATATATCATGCACTGTCAAATGGTATGGTGATTTCTTTTATACATTACCACCATTTGCACTTATTAGTAAGATGTTACAGAAAATAAAAAGGGAAGGGGCAACAGGCATTGTTGTAGTACCTTGGTGGCCCTCACAATCATGGTTTCCCTTATTTGAGCCCATGGTTATTTCTGAAATAATAATAATGAAACCCCATCATAAAAGCGATATGAGTCTGCTCTGAATCAGGGGATTTTTGACAAGGATGGAGAGGGTCAATATTTTGATATTGACCCTCTCCTAGACTCAGTTCCCACTGTGATATCTTTACTGACTAAAATTTAATGAGGGACTGTCATATAGCTCACTCAATACCATTAGGTTAGTTATTTCCCTAGTTCTAGGGTTATTTCCCACATTGGCACAGATGACCGACTGTCAAGGTTCTTCAGGGATTAATTTAGGTTAGAACCTAAGAACCCCAAATATGAAGTAGTATGGGATCTCAGTATTGTTTTGAATTATTTGTCTAAACTATTTCCTAATGAAACCCTTAGTCTAGAACTAATTACCAAAAAGTTAGTTACCATAATAGCCCTTATAACTGCACACAGAATTCAAACCTTGTCTCTCATAAGTACACTGATAACATTTCTTATAATCAGGATAATTATTAACGTAAAAATTCCAGAAATTATTAAAATCTCTGAACCTGGTAGATATCAACCCAATTTGATACTACCATTTTTTAAGGAGAATTGGTCTGTGTGCCCTGCTACTACCCTTTGTTCTATTTAGATATTACAGAAAATATAAGACAAGATTATAAATCACTAATTATAACTATAATAATATACAGTGGGACAATATAGGCTAATAAAAAAAAAAAAAAAAAATTATAACTATAAGAAAACCATATCATGCCGCCACTACTGCAACTATTAGTAGGTGGATAAAACAAATTGTGAAATAAATACTCCCAAATTCACATCACACAGCACAAGGCACGATTCTACATAAAATGCCTCTGAAGTGGGTATTAATATTGACGTTATAAGAAAAGCAGCTGGTTGGACCACAAGTTCCTCAACTTTTGCTTGCTTTTATTATGAGAATTATAGTTAGTGATTCTAATGCTTTTGGACAAGCAGTGTGTTCTAGTCTTTATACTATAAAACACACTGCTTGTTATTGTTGGTTGATTAAATTTAATGTCAATGGTCTGATTAAAGTAATTATATTCTATAAAAGATTATTATGACACTGGTTGACACTAGAGTTAGAGAAAATGTATGTTACCTACTTTACCTTTTATTTAAGTAAATGTGTAATTAGTACCCAAGTAATGATACTCAGAATAGTATGTTAGGCTGCATTGTTCAATGATTAAAAGATGTTGATTATATTACCAACACAACTTCTTTGAACATCTACAAGTACTAAATGAGGACGAGATTACCGAGCATAATTATATAGATCGGACTAACTTACCTAGTGACGTCCGATCCTTAATTATGTGAAGTAATCTCGTCCTCATTGTATCCCCACCTTTCCCAGAAGATCAGCCTACTTATATGTGTTTTAAAGTGTCTTATCTACACCCCTTTTTAAAGTTGTGTTGACTAATGTATCGGGACTACGATAGATAACCGTATCGGTCATCTTGAAGTCCCGATCATGTGCTTTGAAAGAATGACTTGAGTTGACAGATGTCAGACAGAGCGCGCCAAGACCGGACCACAGACAACATTTTCGTATTGATGAAATCGATTCATCTTTAAAAAATGTGATAGCGAGTTAGCAGGAAGTGCAAACTACAAGTACTAAATGAGGACGAGATTACTTCACATAATTAAGGATCGGACGTCACTAGGTAAGTTAGTCCGATCTATATAATTATACATATATGTGAGAACGATGTAGAAAGACGTGCACATTAAGAGCGTCCAGAGCAAAATATTAAATCAAAAATGTATAAATAAAGTAGGTAATTAAAATGAACCATGGCAGCTAAGAGATGACCAGTCCCAAATGACAGCGCCCGTACACGAACATGACGCATGTATCCGGCGCCAGATGCAGTCTATACAAAGCAAGGATATTTTCAAGTTTTTTTAACAAGTTAAAAATTAATATTCATAATCAACAAGTGGCACGATCACTCCCGATGAGATCCGAATCCGCACGTAATAATCTAATCGCGTTGCCCGCAGCTGTACGACGCTGAATATGTCACTACTTACCTCAGAGAACTACTTACTCTCCGCCGGAGCTCCGGCGGCCGCCGCAGGTCGCCGAATATCCGTTATTCGGTATCCAGCCAAACAACTATCCGTTGCATCTCTAATCACAATCACCATCATTATCACAATCACCATCACTATCAGATTCACCATCACTATCACCATCACTATCACCATCACAATCACCATCACAGTCACCATCACAATCACCATCACAATCACGATCACAATCACGATCACAATCACTCACTATCACAATCACTATCATCATTATCACAATCATAATAATCGTAATCACAACCATTATCATCGTAATAACAATCATCATCATCACAATCTCCATCCCGTTAAGAAATCGTTATGAAATGAAATGAAAAAGGAAAATGAAATGAAAATTTTATTTACCAGATATAAAAATCCACATACAACAAAAGATACATAAAATAAACAAAACACATAGACAATATATACACACACACACACGCCTCAAATGTACCAAACTACGTAATAGGCGTGTGGTAGGACTGCCACCTTATATGTAGGGGACTGTGGTTCCATTCTCGTACCGCGGCCACCAAGGAATTGGCCGATCGAAGGGATCGATCACCATCACCTTCACCATCACAATCGCCATCACAATCACCATCACAATCACAATCACCATCACCATCACAATCACTATCCTCGTTATCACAATCATAATCATCCTAATTACAATCATCTTCGTCATCATCACAATCACCATCCCTGTCACAATCACAATCACCATCACCATCGCAATCACCATCACTATCACCGTCACTATCACAATCACCATCAAAATCACTATCACAATCACCATCAGTTATCACAATCATTATCATCGTAATCACAATCATTATCATCTAAATGACAATCATCATAATCACAATCTCCATCCTCGTTATCACAACCATCGTAATCACAATCATTATTATCGTTACCACAATCATCATTATCACAATCATCATCATCGTAATCACAAGCATTATCATCGTAATCAAAATCATCATCATCATCACTATCATCATCATCACAATCATCGGCATCATTATCACAATCATCATCATCGTAATCACAATCATTATCATCGTAATCAAAATCATCATCATCATTATCACAATCATTACAATAAATCAACAATAACCCTGTATAGAAGTCGAATCCGCCATCTTCTGAATCTCAAAATAAATGCCATTTTCGTAATCAGCACCCCTGATAATCTCGGTATCGACACCCATATTGATTTTTTGACATTTCAACCCCATCGCACCCCAACAGGGAATGATGGTATTTCAGGTCCGCCACATTAAATTTTAAAATCGTTGTTTTTGTAATACACCCGACCCAATTCACCATACAAACAATACCTATGTTGAATTTCAGGCTTTGTTACCCCATTTCCCCCTTTAGGGGTGAATTCTGAAAAAACCTGAAACACAAATGTTAACTCATTTATTGATAGGAGTACTCCTGTTAAGTTTCGAATAAAGTAGTCTAACTGATCTTATTTCCCCATGTAATCTTTGGACCCCCATTTCAACCCCTTAGGGGGTGAATTTTGAAAAATCCTTTCTTAGTGCACCCCTAGACCACATAAGGAACCTACATGCCAAATTTGGAATCTGTAGACACGGTTTGGGCTGTGCATTGATTTTTAGACTTTGTCACCCCATTTCCCCAGTTGGCAGTTTGACAATTACATAATAATATACAATCATGCCTGTAGTTCCTGAAGGGAGTACAGGTTGGATGTGGTTTAGGACACCCAACGTTTTTGATATTTTTTTATTGGACAAATACAAATATACAACTGCTTATTATAATATTTACTTATTAGGAACTACGTATTGTTATTCTAAACAGGAATATCGAGACAGATTGAAAAAATCTAGCTATCATACGTTAAAATAGCTAGCCGAGGTGTGGGTACAGTTCATCCATATTTCACCAATCACAATGTAAAAAGGGGCGAATTTATTGCCTTGATACATACGAATGTATCCGTGGCTGGCGTGAACACATTGACATGTCGACTTCTATGTTTTTTTTTTTATTGGCTTATTACATCCTGCGCATTAGGAACTTATATGAAAAAAATTGACAACTCCAAATATACATAATTTTTGGAGCAATCGACTTTGGTAATATGCTGACATCTCGCATTTTAACGTGTCTAACTTAACAAAACCTCATGTCCAATTAACGATTCACATGTTTTTGTGATCGAACATTGATATTTTGTTATATCAACCTATACTCAGTACCCAAAATAATATTCGTTATTTGATATCTCAACATAAACATTTAAAAGTTTTCTCTAGGTACTAATGTTAAATTGACAACTTGAAGTATCAAGCTATTGTCAGCCGAGGTCTTGTTGATTAAATCGTGATAAATTGAGATATCAAGTTATGGCCAACCGAAGTATTTCTGTTTAAATTGCGATATGTTGAGATGTCCAGTTACGGCCAACGAAGTTCTGAACCCTAAATGTAATAAGTATAGGTATCAGTACATGCAGTAGCGGCGTTAGGGGGGGCGAGGGTGGGCGACCGCCCAGGGCGCCGGATACGAAAGGGCGCCGCAGGCGCCCTTTCATATAAAAAAAACAATGATCCTTAAGCGCTAGATTTTTACAAATTCCCTGGACTCCACACTAGAATACCCTGTGTCGTGGGGTCTCTTCCCAAGTAAAATTTCATTATCAAATGCGTGAGAGTGAGCAGGCCCGAACTGGCCATACGGGCAAATCGGGCAAATGCCCGATGGGCCGGATGCCCGATGGGCCGGTGTGCCCGACTGGCGGTCGACTTTATTTTCTATTTAAAAAAAAACATCACAATATATCGATTAAAATAACGTCCTATCGAGGACCTAATTCCATTTACTCTTGGACTCTATCTATAGTAATGGTACCCTCTAGAACTGTGGTCGTCACACTTTTCTGGTGAAGGGCCACATAGGACAGTGTGAGGTATCACTGCGGGCCGCACATTTTTGTATCATTTTAGTTGACACTACCAATCTATGGACATATTTTTATCAGCTGTGAACTAACTAGCAAACAATTCATTTAAAGCAAGCGAACGGATTGCACGAGTAAGTTTACACCTACCCGCATCTATTTAATTAATTTCTTGTGCAAAATCATATTTAGATATTATCTACTGAAATCGTTTGTTTTGTTGCGGGCCGCATAAACCGAGGGCCGCCATGCGGCCCGCGGCCCGCTGTATGACGACCACTGCCCTAGAGGCTCAGGATTTTTAAATGTTTTTATTTTTTTCTGCCTGATGCCATAGAATCAGTAATTACGTAATAATTTGTAGCGTACACTAAGTACAATCACACTCAAACTAAAATATTTAAAGGCTTAAAATGAGCTTAACTCGTACTACTACTAGAAACTTAAACATTTTTTCTAAACCAACGCGCGTGGTTCGTACTTTGAACCCTGCGAAACTTTTATCACAAAGGTTTCTTTATTTCTGCTTTTGGATTAGCACTCCTATTGGATTTTGCATGATCGACCGGTATAGACAGAGACTGAAATACTTAAATTAAGAACTCCTTGCCCTGAGACCTTAATAGGCACTTTTGGCATGCATAGGTACAAAACTTTTTAAATTTTATTCTATTGCAAGATGTAAAAATTTTCGAGCTCGCTTCGTTTGCTCTTGTAACCTACTTTCTCTTGGATCTTTACATTGTTTATTATAAGTCAATTAAGTAACTCCAAGAGGTCGAACCAATTCTAGCCTGTCCAAGGCGAGGTGTCAAAAAATTTTCGAGCTCGCTTGGCTCGCTCTTGCAAGCTACTTCCTCTTGAATGTTGGCTTTGTCTGCAACTCGACCAAGTAACTCTTGTATAAAGGGTCGAAACAATTTACCCTGTCCAAGGTAGTGTGTTACAATTTGCGAGCTCGCTTCGCTCGTTCTTGGAGCTTTACTTCTTTTTGTTTTTAAAATTGTCTCCTTATGATGAGTAGTAGAGCGGAGAGTTTAAATATTTTTTAGTTCCTAGACTTTTCAAATAACTCTTCAAATTTAGTAATTTGTACTGCTATCAAGTATTCAAGTATTTTAGCAAATTCGTTTTTACTGGCACCTTTCTGCGCCTCCCCCCCCTGACTCAAAAACTGGCGACGCCCTTGTTTGACAGCGTTGCTATTCTCTTAATTTCAAGTCTAAAGTCGCACTCTAGCATTTCAGCCTAACATTCTATTTTAGACGTTTCCTTCGGTTGATTCAAAATTTACATTAGTGGTTTTCCTTTCTCTTGAGAGTGAAGGGCCGACCGTCTCTTTAAATGCCCGGGCCGGTTTTGGGTCCCAGTCCGGGCCTGGAGTGAGGTGTTAGTGTGTGTTCACGTCGAACTAGCGGCGGAGCGCGCAATTCACTCGCCTGGTGGCCAATTAATAAAAGAGTTTGCCGTTATAAAGGCTGGAAAAGTATTTTTTTATTAGTTACATTATACCTATCCTTTGCCTTTTTTTCGTAAGGGTTTAAAATTGCAGTTAGGGGCGCGCTAGAAATCTCGCCCAGGGCGCTGGTAGTGCTAAAACCGGCACTGAGTACATGTCCGTTACAAAAAACTTAAATGAATATATCCGTGGCTGGCGTGAATATGTTGACATGTCTAAAATTGTAAATTGTCAGGGCGGCCATTTTAAAGTTTTGACGTCTTCTAGTAAATCGGTTAATTGGTTTAACTTATGTGTTTTAGTTGTTTTAGAGGTTATTTTATGCCATCTTTTAAATGATGACAATAAATAAGTTAAATTCCCCATACATTGCATAGTAATAGACTTGTCAAGTCGTTCACCAACGAGTTATCAACTTATTCACCAAGTTGTCAACTTGTTCACCAACAGTTATCAACTTATTCACCTTCTGTATGGAGAGTGTTATTAGGTAAACTATGTTATTTTAATGACAAACACATTATTTAAATTGCATAGCAAACAGATGACAAACAAAAATCAATTTGATTTGCTGAAATAGGTACCTACTACTCACTCAAATCAAGCAATGTGAAATAAAAACAAAATAAATATAATTAATTGAAACACACACCACGAACCTACCAGTTTCGTATCGTTTTTGCAATAAAAAAAAAAACATAAAATAGAAAAAAAATATTGGACAATAAACAACGTCATATAGATACAAGTATGTTACTAACACAAATAACTAAAAAATTGACTCCATAACCTCGTCGAAAACCCATTAATCACTCCCATTTAGACGACATTACCATTTATATATTTTTATTAGACCTCAGAATCCTCTTCATCCTCGTCCAAATCTGGATCAGTAGATGCAGAGACATCACCGACAGTTTTTATATTAATATAAAACTCTTTGAACGAGTCGTCAATCAGGTCAATCATGTCCATTAAATCCTTTTTTTTCTCTGCACTGATTGGCAAAGCTTCCTTGGAGATTTGGCTCAACTTAAAGATATCTAAGGTGGTCTTTCCTCTTTTCCGAAAATTGACTGATTTGAAAGGGGGTTCGCGATCCAGGCTTTATTGCAAAAACGATACGAAACTGGTAGGTTCGTGGTGTTTCAATTAATTATATTTATTTTGTTTTTACTTCACATTGCTCGATTTGAGTGAATATTAGGTACCTATTTCAGCAAATCAAATATTTTTTTTGTTTGTCATCTGTTTGCTATGCAATTAAAATAATGTGTTTGTCATTAAATAACATTGTTTACCAAATAACACTCCCCACTCAGAAGGTGAATAAGTTGATAACTGTTGGTGAACAAGTTGACAACTTGGTGAATAAGTTGATAACTCGTTGGTGAACGACTTGACAAGTCTATTATTATGCAATCTATGGGGAATTTCATTTATTTATTGTCATCATTTAAAAGATGGCATAAAATAACCTCTAAAACAACTAAAACACATAAGTTAAACCAATTTACCGATTTACCAGAAGACGTCAAAACTTTAAAATGGCCGCCCTGACAATTTACAATTTTAGACATGTCAACATATTCACGCCAGCCACGGGTATATACTAAGATGAAATGAAGCCCTAAAAACGGCACGGTCGCACCATCCCTTTCTCGAAGCAGTTCAGGCCATTTTCGACCCCCTATAACTTAGTTGTGGATAAAACTAGAAGCCTGAATTTTTAGTAACATATCAGGCATTATATAAAAACAGTATATTTCAAATTTCATTTAATTTGAACCAGTTGTTTAAGAATTATAACTAGTCAAAGTTTTTTAATTTTATCACTGACTGACTCACTGACCGATCGCCAAAACATGCCTTCTATGACTCCTTCGTGCCTTCTGTCATCTGTGCTTCTATGTCTGCTAGAAAGCAGACATAGAAGCTTCAAATTTAGAATACAATTAGTCTTTAGTGTATAAATCAAGGAACAACTAAAATATAGTTTCGGTCCAGTTCTCTACATACTCCAACTGTAATCATACAACTGTATACATACTCAAACAATAAATAACTTTGTAATCCCCTACAAATATATAGGATTACAAAGTTACTTTGCAGTGAATGAATCGGTTATACTATAATTAGATACAAATCTACCTAATGCTACACATTCATCAACAATCTAAAATTAGAGCCGTTTAAATTATTTGATTTGATTTGATTTAGACGAACGGCGATCGACGCAAGCGGTTATTATTATTTAGTCACGCTAAGATTTCTGTGAGCCACGCCTATCATGTCAAAAACTTGTTTCTGTTTATACTATGATAATGCAACTTCTCTACACATATTAATTAAGATGCTGTACAAATCTTTAGTCGACGCTCACTGTTCAAGACAAACGCGTATTTCGTCAACATGAATAAATATATTGTATTGTCTCTGTGCGTCAGTTTGAGTGCCGTGTTTTGTGAATATCTAAATGGGGAAGAAGGTATGTTTTATTATAATTATTGAGAAATTAATACCTAAATTCTAATGACAAAATTATACTATTGAAGTAACGAGTGTAACGACCTCAGACATCTAGATTTCTTATTACTTACCTACATTTAGAAGACAGTGGGAAAAAACCGGCCAAGTGGGAGTCGGACTCGCGCACGAAGGGTTCCGTACCATTATCTATACATTAGACAAAACGGCAAAAAAATCACGTTTGTTGTATGGGAGCCCCTCTTAAATATTGATTTTATTCTGTTTTTAGTATTTGTTGTTATAGCGGCAACAGAAATACATCATCTGTGAAAATTTCAACTGTCTAGCTGTCACGGTTCATGAGATACAGCCTGGTGACAGACAGACGGACGGACAAACAGCGAAGTCTTACTAATAGGGTTCCGTTTTTACCCTTTGGGTACGGAACCCTAAAAAACTGGGCAAGTGCGAGTCGGACTCGCGCACGAAGGGTTCCGTACCATTATTATCAAAAAAAGGGCAAAAAAATCACGTTTGTTGTATGGGAGCCCCCCTTAAATATTAATTTTATTCTGTTTTTAGTATTTGTTGTTATAGCGGCAACAGAAATACATCATCTGTGAAAATTTCAACTGTCTAGCTGTCACGGTTCATGAGATACAGCCTGGTGACAGACAGACGGACAGACGGACAGACGGACAGACGGACAGACAGCGAAGTCTTAGTAATAGGGTTCCGTTTTTACCCTTTGGGTACGGAACCCTAAAAAGGGAAGGATTTGTATTTTTGTATGTGTGTATGTTTGTAATGAATTAACTCAAAAACTACTGCGCCGATTTCAAAAATTCTTTCAATATTAGAAAGCTAAATTCACCCTGAGTAGCATAAGCTATATTTTATCCCCGTAATCCCACGGGAACGGGAACTACGCGGGTGAAACCGCGTGACATCCGCTAGTAATGAATATACTCAAAAACTACTGCACCGATTTCAAAAATTCTTTCACCATTAGAAAGCTACATTCACCCTGAGTAACATAGGCTATATTTTATCCCCGTAATCCCACGGGAACGGGAACTACGCGGGTGAAACCGCGTGACGTCTGTTAGTCTTATTTATACAGTGTGTGCCAGAAAGGTATGCTCATATTTCGAATCGAATTCACTAATAGAGAGTTCATACACACATAGGAGCTTCAATTATACATATAGGTAATTAAACTTCAGTTTCCTCATACCTAGCCATGGAACTGCTACAATTTTCGCAGTATGGGATGTAATCAGGGCATATTATGTATATCTGGCAAGCATTGCAAGTGTGGCTAGTTTTTTTTTTCCTTTTTTGAAGGACACACCTGACATCTCCTACAAGCCCCAGGAACTTTCCGGGGAGGTTCATCAGAGGATGCTTCCGCGAAATCTGCGATTCTTTTGTTCAGTGCATGTTTCATCCTTTCCTTTGAAGCAACGTTGGTGTAGTTCCAATTGAAGGGTCAATAGATCAACATCATCTGACGAATCCAAGTTTGAAGCTTCATACATTTCATTGTAGGAGTCCGATTCCTCTAAGATCTCTAATATTCTTTCAGAGCGGTTTGTGAAAGACAAATTTGCTAAAATCCTAAAAACAAACAAAAAAAATTATCAATAAAACGCTTAAACCAAAAAAGGTTAACAACATCTGCCTTGGGGCAAGTACGGCACATGACGGCCTTTCCCTAAATTACTAGACAGTCTTACCCCACTATTGAATTTTTAGGTTTAGTTTTTATCACAACTAATATTTCTGTAAATATAGATTTAAATTCGATTTGAATAAAATAAAGCAATTAAAAGTAACACAAGCTAGACACTTACCACTACAATATGTAAAAATCTGTTGATATTCACATTTCTCGTTAGGTAAAACGTCGACACACCTAATTCGTGTTTCAACTTTTCAGCTACTAAAAATTTGTGAGACCGATTTTTGATATTAAACTCAACACAGCGTCATCTATAATTTAAAGGTAGGACCAAATAGTGACTCTGTTTTACCGACCGAGCTACCAACGTCGAAGCTATTCAAAAACAGCTTAAAGACATTGGTGCCGATTCCCTTGTTCACAAACTAAACTAAATTTAAGTTGAATGCATCTTTTTCTTTCTATTTCATTATGAAAAGGACAGAAGATAAATATTAGTTTAATCCTGTCAAATTAGTCAGCACCTGACGTAATTTGATGTAATTTTAGTAGTCAACTTTTTAATCGCGTCTAAAACTTGTATGGCGCTGATTAATTTGACAGAACTTAACTAAAATAATTATCTTCTGTCCTTTTCTTAATGAAATAGAAAGAAAAAGATGCATTCAACTTAAATTTAGTTTAGTTTGTGAACAAGGGAATCGGCACCAATGTCTTTAAGCTGTTTTTGAATAGCTTCGACGTTGGTAGCTCGGTCGGTAAAACAGAGTCACTATTTGGTCCTACCTTTAAATTATAGATGACGCTGTGTTGAGTTTAATATCAAAAATCGGTAGGTAGGTGTAGGGGTAACTTTCCACTGAAGTGCAGTGATTATTCATACCTAAACCTACATTGTTCTGTGAGTAAACACGTTGATAAACATTAATGAATTATTAATTTTGTAGATTCGGGACCGTGGTAATAAAATTCATCGATCTTGAATATTGGGTTTATTTTGAAATATGCTTTACACCTAATAAAACTTAAAAAAATGCTTCTTAAATATATTCCGTCTTATATCAACTTCTACTCTTTTACCCGTCGTCCATTCTTCTGTCATTTCTCATTTGTTCTTTTTTCTTCCCTTTCATACTATATTCCTCTCACTCACACCGCAACATTCCATTCCACACACTTTCGTTACTATTAAAATCATATCCTACATTCGGCCGTCCTGCACTCATATCTGCCCTCAGATATGCATCGTATTGACACCTGACATAATTCTTTCATATATCACACACTTTACTGAACCCTAAAAAAAACTAAAACTAATACTAACACAACATGTTCTTATTTTTAAATCACAAAACAAAATAATCATGTTCTGACAAAACAGCGCTTTACATTAACATAGCATCGTGAGGGTACTAAGCAGTATTATCGATACAGCTATCACATACATACACACTTAAGATTCGCAATCACTCATCCTTACCTGGCCATCTCTTGATGTTGTCCGCTGAGCTAGACGTTTTCTTTGGCCCCTCTGTGGTATCATGCAACTTCTCAACATCATACCTATCATTTCTTTTAATTTTAGTAATCCTATACGGTCCCAAAAACTTAGGTTTTATCTTAAGACCTGGGCCGAACTGAGTTCTCTTGATGGCCACAAGATCATTCAGTTCATAAGTTGAACTAGTTTTTTTCTTTTCATTGTACGTCTTCCTATTCTCATCTTGTACTTTTTGGATCTGCTGCATGGCTTGCAGCCTTAAATTCTCTCTATTTTCATCAAAACAATTAATAATTTCTTGTTGTAGGAGATTAATCACATCAATTTCTTCTTTACATCTCATTTTTGTTCCAGTAAGTAACTGAAATGGTGAAGTATTTATTGATCTTTGGTAAGTGCTGTTTATAGCACGCTGGACCCGACCTACATGTCTATACCACTGTGATTTGTCTTCTATACATAGCTTGGTTAACATAGGAATTAAGATACGATGAACTCTCTCTACCTGTCCATTCCCTCGAGGCACTCCAGTGGTGATCTTAACATGCTGTATATCCTCATCTTTACAATACTCCTCAAAATCTCCACTGATAAAGGCTGTACCTCTGTCTGTTATGATTCTGGTTGGATTACCAAAAGTCTGCTGGTGAACTCGTAATTTATTCAACACTTCTGCACTTGATGTGGACTTGGTAGGAAAAATCCATATAAATTTCGTAAATGCATCTATCATGGTGAGGATATAGTTATACAGTTTCCTTGTTTCTGTAAACGGACCTATGTGATCCAGATGTAAAGTATGCAGCGGGATTCCTTCTTTATCTATTGGGTTCAGGTAGCCTTCTTGCTTTCCTTCTTTTCTGGTTGCTAATAAACAGGGTATACAGCTTAGAACTACTTCTTCAATTCTTTTATACAGGTTTCTGATATAGTAATCTTTTCCTACAGCTTCTTTCATTTTTCTTATTGAAAAGTGCCCATTTTGATGCACTTTTCTTATTATTTCTTTCTCCACGATTCTTGGAATTACTAACTTCTTATCATCACCTTTGAACAGAATGCCATTATCCATCCAGAAATCATGATAGTGGCCATCTTTCGATATCAGCAGTCTGATAGCGTTGAGCTCTTCGTCTGTCTCCTGACCTCGTCTTATCTCTTCTTGTAGGCTCACCGCCACTGCCACAAATGGGTTTCTACTGAGAGCATCGGCGTGTTGCATTCTACAGCCTGCTCGGTGCTCGATCTCATAATCATACTCATCTAAAAAGAATACCCATCTTGCTACTTTTGGTGTCAAGTCTTTCTTCTTCAATGTTTGTTCGAAGGCTTTGCAATCCGTCACAATTTTGAAGTGAATTCCATATAGGTAATGTCTAAACTTCTTTACAGCCTCTACGACTGCAAGTGCTTCCAGCTCATAACTTGAGTATTTGCTTTCAGCTTCAGTTGTCTTATGACTCATGTAATGCACAGGATGCAATTCATCATCTGGGTGTAATTGCAGTAGTATTGCAGCCAGAGCATGACTGGATGCATCAGTGTGTAGCTCTGTTGGAAAATTGGAGTTGTATATCTTTAGTACAGGATCACTGGTCAGTTTCTGCTTTAATGTGATGAAAGCACATTGTTGCTCATCTTCAAATATAAGTGGAACATCCTTTTTCAGCAGATCCGTCAATGGTCTAGCAATCTTTGCATAATCTCTGATGTACTTTCTGAAATAAGATGTTAAACCAATGAAACCCATGACTTGCTTAATATTTTTAGGTTCTGGATACTTTGCAACTGCTTCAACTTTCTGTGGGCTTGGTCTAACCTCACCATCTTTGATCAAATAACCCAAATATTCTATTTCACGAGAAATAAGTCTAACCTTCTTCCAATTTACCTCTAGTCCATGCTGTGCAGCTACATCTAACACTTGGGTTAGCCTCTCTAGAGCTTGACTCTCTGAATCAGCTGGAATTACTATGTCATCGATGAATATTACCATGATACCCCTCATTATCAACTCTCTGAAAATAATTGTAACAAATCTCATAAAATATTTAGGCGAGGTGGACAGACCAAACGGTGCACGTAGAAACTCAAACTGTCCGTGATGAGTTATAAAAGAAGTATAAGGCACCGATTCCTCACTTATTTTGAGGTGGAAAAATCCGTTCTTAAGATCCAAAACGCTAAATACCTTTGAGTCCTTCAACTTATCAATTAGGTCATCAATGATTGGTAACGGGAACTCATCTCGAACTATCTTCTTATTTACTAGGCGGTAATCAACACAAATTCGAGTTGACCCATCTTTCTTCTTAACCAGCACTAATGGGCTAGAATATTCTGAAAAACTAACCTGAACTATTCCTTTTTGGAGCCACTCGTCTACCTGTTCTTCCACTATCTTTTGTTCGGCGAGTGATATCCGCCGGGGTCGTTGAGCTATTGGTACTTCGTCTTTTAGCACTATCTTCATCTTAATTGGAGCTTCTTTGGTATAAATGGGCTTGCACTCTTCAACCAGCCGCATTACTTCTGTCTTAATATTGGTATCGGAGATGTGGCCTGTAACGTCAATATTAGTCACACAACAATTCACCCTTTGCAACCATTCATCATCTTGCGTCAACAACAATACAGCACCCTCACGAACTACCATCACCACATTTTTCAAGAACTCTTGCCCTAATATTAATCTGTAGGGCATTGACCCTTTGGGCACTACATGAAATGTTACCTTTGAAAAGCGCTGTCCATCAATAATAATATTATTAATACAAATCTTTCTAGTTGACTTCACTTTATAAAGTCCCAGTCCTGACAAGACCGTGTTATCTATTTCACAAGGTACATTTATTTCGTTATGCAAGTCCTCAGACATTAAATTCACATCACTACCCGTATCCACCAACGCATCCACTGTTTTTTCGCCCAATTTCACCAATTTAATCGCCTTATTCGGATTTGGTAAACGGTCACTCGGTTTGTTTTCAACCTGCATGACATCTGTCTTAAAATTTTCTTCATGGCCGCTCGATGCGTTCTGACTGGCCGATGTCGCCCCGAACATAGCCGACTGTTTCGTTGCTCCCGAACTGCTTACCGACGGACGTTCTTGCTGATTGGACGATCCGACTGCTCTTTGTGGCTGCTTTACCGACACCGTTTTACTTCCGCTGCTTCCTGCGCTCGGATTGGTACATTTGAGACTAACATGGCCAAACTCATTACAACGGAAACACTTCACTCCGTTACGACATGCGTTCGCTCGATGATCTTTTTCTCCACAATTGTAGCAAAACTGGCCGGCTCCTGATGCTGCAGAATCTCCACCTGATGGCGTAGCAACTCGTTTTACAGGTCGATCAGCGATCTGTTTGGCAGTTTTCTTTTTGATAGACTCGTACACCGCCAACTTTTCTTTCAGCGCTGGATAGGTGACCGCACCATACAAAATCGCCTTATTGGTTTCTAGGTCTGTAATGCCGTCTATAATGTATTGAATGGCGACGTAATCTGGGAACTTCGCTCGTTTTCCCATCTCTTTCATTATCAGCATATACTGATAATATGACTCCTCTTTACGCTTCTTGCGCGCCGCCATGAGCTCATGCATTTCCTTGCTATTCGCGGTATCAGGGAATTCATTAAGCACGGCCGTCTTTAAGTCGTCATAGGTTTTGTGAACCTTTTCAGTTTTCAGCCATAGCTCTGCTGTCCCCGTCAAAGACCTACGGGCTATGATGAGTCGTTGCTGAGGAGACCACCCAAATATCTCCGCGTTATCGTCCAGATCTTGAGCCCATTTCGCAGAAGAGTAGGTATGGTCCTCGCCACTGAACTTGGTCATGTCAATCATGTTGAAAAATGCGTCGTTACCGTCTTTGTTTTCCGCCATTGATCGCGTCTGCATAGTTGTGCCGCGAGCGTACTTAGGTTTTGAATATAACGTCCCCGTCGTTCTGCTTTCGTCTAATGCGTCTTACGTCTTATTATTCGTCGTTTTATTCGTTTTTCTGGTGTATGTGCCGCGTTCGTCGTATTGCACGTGACCGTGATCCCGGACGAGCCCCCAAAATGTAGATTCGGGACAGTGGTAATAAAATTCATCGATCTTGAATATTGGGTTTATTTTGAAATATGCTTTACACCTAATAAAACTTAAAAAAATGCTTCTTAAATATATTCCGTCTTATATCAACTTCTACTCTTTTACCCGTCGTCCATTCTTCTGTCATTTCTCATTTGTTCTTTTTTCTTCCCTTTCATACTATATTCCTCTCACTCACACCGCAACATTCCATTCCACACACTTTCGTTACTATTAAAATCATATCCTACAATTTTATACCTACTTATTTTTTTAGTCAGTAAAATTCTTACACTCCCCCTCCTGCTCCGCCCAGAGCGGGAGGAGTCATTTGATGATTTCCCATCCGAAAAAAAAAAGGGGTGTCATATTACCCAGTACCTACTACTTGGGTTGTGGAGGTCAGATTGGCACTATTGGCAGTCGCTGCATGTAAAATACTAGTAGGTATTCGGCTAAATCCGGTAAGTTTGGAAGTCGACCCCTACACTGCAGGTGGGACTATCCAGGTAGATGATGTCACGATTAATATTTATTGATTTACTTCATTATATAATGTTAATACGTGTATATTTTATCATTTCGATTATAAATAAAATCATGTGGGGTAAACCGGCTGATAAAATCATGTTGGTCTGGTCGGCAACGATCGTTGTCAGATTTAAAGTTCAAATCGCCAAAAAACTTGTTTCGTCTGCGTTCGTCGAAATTAATTATTTATTATTTAAAACCAGTTTAAAAGTTATATTTTCCTCATAGAGATACGATAACAGACAAAATGTTTGTGTGTAAAAACCTATTTGCAAAATAAACATCATTTACGCATAATGTCTTGAATTATAAGTCGAGCTACACGATAACTGACAAATGCTTGCACTGACTGGACAGGTCCACTCAAAACTGTGTGGTTCTTTCTTCAAAAGGCCATCTCTGCCACTAATCTGCATAATGTTCATGTGAATTGAGCAAGATTATGTCTGGACTTCAAAAGAGAGACCTCAGTTTGTTTCGGCTGTTTCTTCTCAGAGTAGTCAGGTACGAAACACTGGCCCCATCTAGTTTTTAAAAAATGAGGTGTAAAAGTGTTTGTAAAAACCTACTTGTAAAATAAACATCATTTCATTACATCAATTATTTTTACAAATACCTTTAGACTTTAAACGGACATTATAGTTGGCACCTAATTGAATGTCTGCACACTGTTGAACTGGCTCCGCATCGAGAGCTAAACTTCCAGCAGTACAATAGCACTTAGGCAGTTATTTAGAAATCATGAAGTGGTTAATTAAAACGGGCATTAATCAGTACTCACCGCATGTTCCAGACTATTTAAGCTCTGTATAGTTAGGATTTATCCCCCCCGAAATCTGCCTGAAAATAAACAGGATCATATTATTAGAGCCCCCGCACATTATGGCTACCAGTCACCGCTACTAAACGCGACCACCAGTGGTTTAGTCAGACTATCTACACGCCGCTTCCAGTGCCAGCCACTGGTAGCTGCATGCAGCCTTCAGTGGCTGCCACTTGTGGCAATCGCATCCGTAGACATCGTGTACGTGCATTCAGTACGCTGCTTACAACAAGACTAGACTAGACCTGAGACGTGGGAGCGGGGAGAAGCCGGCGACTGTGGCCGTGTGTGCGCGCGAGTCGAACGACAAAACGCGGCCACAAGTAGCGAGCGCGGTCGACTCCCGCAGCTTGTGGCTCGGACGCGGCCACTCAAACGCTCGGTGTGCGCCGATGCTATACAAAATGTATGGAGAAACGCGTCCGCAACTTGTGGCGGCCACTAGTCGTTCTAATGTGGTCTCCACTAGTGGCAAAGCACGTAAAACATAGTAGGTACAGTGATTACAACGATTTTTACACAGATCACATGGTTGTTTCAATATTTGTCCCCCCCAAGTTTGGATACGTGCTTGAGCAGTAATGACCAGATAGATAGGCACCCACCATCATCGTCATCATCCACAGCCTGAATTCATCCACTGCTACCTTAAGCCTCTCTTTTGCCAATGTTCACATTCTTGTGACGGCCTCATCCAGGTTTTTCCTCCGATGGTAACTGTCTGCCTATCTCGCACCACATTTCTTTTCCGCCATTCGGTGGACTATTTCTTGGACTAGTTCTTAGACGCCATTCGGTGGACTAGTTCTTGGACGCCATTCGGCTGACTAGTTCTTGGACGCCATTCGGTGGACTTGTTCTTGGACGCCATTCGGTGGACTAGTTCTTGGATGCCATTAGGTGGACTGGTTCTTCGATGCCATTCGGCTGACTAGTTCTTGGACGCCATTCGGTGGACAAGTTCTTGGACGCCATTCGGCTGACTAGTTCTTGGACGCCATTCGATGGACTAGTTCTTGGACGCCATTCGGTAGACTAGTTCTTGGACGCCATTCGGTGACAGCCTTAGTCCACCTGCCATCACTGCGCCGTGTCCTGTCCAACTCCAGTTGAGCTCTGTAACACGATTCCTAGCATGAAAAACCAGATATGCAGAAGCTCCATGTAATATACTACGAAGCCGACTCCAACATAGTTGGGAAAAGGGAAAAACACATTAACTTTTACAACAAGCTCCAACTAAAGAAATTTATTAATTGATGATAATTACATTTAAATTACTTTTTTCAGGAGACGAGTGCCAATGGGAAGGGTTGAAGGGGAGATGTGTGAAGGAGTCAAGATGTCTCACCACACTTGACGACGACAGCCCGAAGCACCCTGTAAGTGGTCACCTAGCACCTATTTCCAAAACAGCGTTCTTTCAGCACTTTGAGCTGGATGAAAACTAGATTACTTTAAATAATCGACGGTACCTACATTTCCAAGCTGTGGGGCTTTAGAATCACGTACTGAACTCATAGCAACAGTTTGCGCAATGACTGTCATTTGAGGCTCATTGACAGAGCGAGCCTGTGGACGGTGGGCTATGGGTTAGCTCGCCGTCCGTCCGTCTCATGACGACAGGCCGTGTCGACGGCGCAGGAGTGTTCCACGCGCGCCTAAAAGAGAGTCAGCAAAAGGAAGGGGTCCGCAAGGGCCGATGCCTGCCGGGGTTGCGGAACTGTTCGAAAGAGATACCGTGGCCCCGGAACACGAACGAAGGGCGATGAAAGAACATGGATGGGTTTTAGTCAGTAAAAGTCTGACACTCGCTCCTGCTCCGCCCAGAGCGGGAGGAGTCATTTGATGATTTCCCAAACGAAAAAAAAAGGCTCATTGACAGAGAGAGACGCAGCGAGTGTAAGCGGGCCGCTGCACACGCCCCCTCCCTGTATACGGAAACGCACAACGCTCCATATCTCCGTAAATGAGCCCTTACACTCTGTATATCGATACCTGTCAAGTGTGTGACAGTTCACCAGCTTAACTATAACTAGTTTGGCCCTGTATTAATTAATGGCATCTAACACAATGATATTATAAAGAAGATACGCCATGTTCATACTGAATGGCGTTCAGATATCGTTGCGAGTCATTTAAAACTACGACAGCGATAAATAATGCGGAACGTATAAGATAGAAAGAGATAGTTAGCTATCAAAGTGCAACAATTGTATCACTTTGTCCTCAACAATTTGTGCGTGCTAGTGCGATATCTACCTCTTTTTACTATAAATAATATCATTGATCTAACACATGTTTCTTATCATCTTTCAGGTATGTTCTAAAAATCGGGGGGAAAAAATCATATGCTGTACGGATTGTAATCTCGTTAATAGCACCAAGTAAGTTTATTATACTGCTTCGTTGTTGACCGTACTACCTTATAAGAAGAATATTGGGACATTTCAGAACTAATAACACAGTGTGTGTTCGTCCAACGGTCGAGATTGACGTGCACAATATTAAATTTTAAATACTAGTGAAATAAACATTTTTTTGTGACACCACCGGCACCGAACGTGTTACGGTCGCCGTTCGCCGCGCGCCGCGCGCTCCGTCGCGATAACAGCCGATGCGCCGGCCGGCTACCTGTGTGGTCTCGCTGCGTAAACAATGTCGAGTACCAACACATTAGCGAATAATACTACCTCAATTATAATGCAGACGAGTACACAAGAAACAGAAGACAATACTATACAATTAGATGAGATGGAGACGAGCATTGAAGACCAACCAACCAATAATATTGTACAAACGGGAAAAAAACGACCAATAGAAAAAGACAGAGATGAAGACTGGACCGAGGTCAGGAAAACTGGAAAGCGTTATAAGAACTTGAGTGATTCTACTACACGAGCATCAGAGGACAAATTAGAAGTAACAATAATGTGTAAAGAAGCCCTACCTAAACAGTTCAAATTAGCCAAACTATTAAAAACAAACAACATCAATCGTATCACACGCATTAAGTATTACAATCCTTATAAAGTGATGTTACAATTTGAGAGCGAGTTAGAATTATGAATTTAATTAATTGCACAGAGTTTAAGGAAAAGCAATGGACTATCTCAAAAACTATGGAGGTGGAGAGAACTTACGGAATAATTAAAAACATAGAACTTGAAGTAATGGAAAGTTTGTCGTCTGTCACAGAAATAATAGATGTAAAACGGTTAAGTCGCAGAAATCCAGATGCTTCTGGATGGATTGAGAGTGAAACCTTAAGAATATGCTTCAAAGTTTCCTCACTACCAGCTTATATTCATATGTATGGTGTCAGAATAAATGTGGAGCCGTATATTTATCCGGTTACACAATGCTCCAATTGCTGGAAATTCGGTCACTACAAAAAGATTTGCCCTATCAAGAAAATTGTATGCCCCAAATGCAGTAAAAATCATGAATGCTGTGAAACGACTTCATATACGTGCGTTAATTGTAAAGGAGGTCATATGGCACTGAGTAAAGTCTGCCCTGTGTATGAAAAGGAGAAGAAAATTAGAAGTATTATGTCCCAGTTCAACTGTACTTACAAAAAAGCCCTCACGTTGTACGTTCCATCTTCTACTCCAATTCCTGATAAATTACCCTCTACAACTAATTCTGTACAATTATCTGTCCCTCAGTTTGAGATTGATCATACAAATTCAACTCCATTTCACACGACGCCATTATACTCCTCAGTTTGTGCGACCAATTCAAAGTCAACCGAAGTAATCAAAAACACCGTAGATCCAGTAGTCCCCACCACTTCATCCAACAAATTAGAGGCTTCAAAGACTCAGAGAAAACGACATAGCCGGAAGATTAATGACATATCCTTTGACTGGGAATGTATATGTTCAGACTCGGATTGTAATACCAGTAAAATGGAAAGCGATGAAAACAACGAGAAATCTAAAGACCACAAAAAAGACAAAACGGAGAACAAAACTAGGGATTTAATGGAAAAAATTAAGTCAATTATTTTTAAGCAAAAATATACAATAACTGATAAAATTAAAATGTGCCTCCAAATACTATTTCAGTGGTTTTTAAAATTGATTTTAAATAAGGCTTTAGACTTGACCGGTTTTAATTTTAGTGCAAGCGATGGCGACGAAAAATAACAGTAAATATAAATTAAAAATTATCCAATGGAATTGCCAAAGTTTAAAAGGAAAAATTACTCAATTAGATGCCCTTCTCTCTCAAGAAAAAATACATATTGCTGCACTGTCAGAGACCTGGTTAGAACCGGAGTTCAACCTGCGAGTAAGTGGATATAATATATACCGGAAAGACAGATGTGACGGGTACGGAGGAGTTCTAATTTTAGTCCACTACTCAGTTAAAGCTCAAATGGTTCAATGTCAATCCCGAAATCCTGGTTTCGAAATCATACATCTTAAAATTTATAATTGTGAGTCTCTGAATAATATCATATCCATATACTGTCCTCCCTCTGTTCGTACCTGCCAACAAGATTGGGATGAATTGTTTTCAACGTGTGATGAGAAAACTTTGCTGCTAGGAGATTTGAACGGTCACCACAGTAACTGGTCATATAAAAATGATACAAGGGGCAAACAAATATTTGATTCTCTGTTGTGTCATAACCTTACAGTGATGAATGATGGAGCTCCGACAAGAATTAAGTTGGTAGACGGATGTTTACAAAGATCTTCACCCGATGTGTCACTCGCAACAACAGATATTGCTGTTAAATACGATTGGACCGTGACCAATGAATGCCTAGGTAGCGACCACCTCATCATACAAATTTCTACTAACTGTTCGTCCTCAAAAAAACCAGATAGAAGAAGAAACTTTAAAAAGGCCAATTGGCAGCAATACCGTTCATATCTAGAAGAGGAATTCAAAAATTTTAATATTACGTGTGACTTGCAGCAGACATACGACCAGTTTGTGAATATTTTAAATAAAGCAGCGGATCTCCACATTCCTGTGATAAAATTTAACCAAAATCCTGGCAATAGTTTTAGACCAAAAACCTACTGGAGTCCCGCTCTGTCTAGGATGGTAGCAGAACGTAGGCTAGCACTGGCTCAGTTTAGAAATAACCCGACTCCTAATAATCTATCAGTGTTACAATCTAAGATTAGCATCGCACAAAGAGACATAAGAAGAGGGAGAAGTGAATCGTTTCAAAGTTTTGTTTCATCCGTTGATAATTCAACTTCTTCTAGTGATATGTGGAGAAAAATGAAATGGTTCAAGGGTTATCACAACAATCGTAACCTGTATGTAAGTGAATCCCAAGCAAAGAAATTGCTATACAGTCTGACACCTGATTACGTAATTAACGAACAGCCAAAATTTAAATCAAGTAATTTAGTTTTAGAAAAATGTATTTCCCTGCATGAACTAGAGAAAAATATAAAACTGTCAGATACAGCTCCAGGGTGCGACGGTATATCATTTTCAATGTTAAAAAATTTACCAACGATTGCTAAAATTATATTAATTAATTTATACAGTTTGTATTTACAAAATGGTTTTGTTCCTAGACAATGGCGTGACATCCGTATATTCCCCATTTCAAAACCTGGGAGAAATCCTGATTCATTAGATTCACTTAGGCCTATTTCGTTGATATCTTGCTTATGCAAGACATTTCACACAATTCTTAACAAACGTTTAGAACATGGTGGGATTTAGGAAAACACGCTCATGTCTGGATAGTCTGTCTAGTCTTGTTTCTAAAATACAGTATGGTTTTGAATCAAATTCGTTTACATTATCTTGCTTTATAGACATAAACAATGCTTATAACAATGTTGACATACACAATTTATTGATTATTCTAGATAATTTAGGAACGGGTTCTAAAATATGTTCTTATTTATATAATTTTTTGAAAGAGAGGTATTTACTTATTAAGTGTGACAGTGACACCATATCTATGCACAGATGCACAGGAATCGGATTGGCCCAAGGTGATCCCTTATCACCATTACTTTTTAATGTGGCAACCATTGAAGTTTGTAAACAAGTTTATCATGAAGTAGCTGTGTCTCAATATGCAGATGATATTGTTATGTATGTAACTGGCAAAAATATTAGTGACGCCGTAGCTGATATTCAATGTATGCTGAATAACACTATATCTATTTTAACAGAATTGGGTGTTGAAATATCCCCTACCAAAAGTAAATTATGTCTGTTTTCAAAAGGTAGGAAATATTCTAGTTATCCGATTGATATTAATGTTAATGGTACTTCTTTACCCATAGTTGTTTGTGTTAAGTATTTGGGTCTGTGGATGGATTGTTCTTTAAGATGGGGGAAACATTTGAATGAAATTATCGAAAAAGCCCACAAATTCCTTAATATATTTAAAGTTTTGTCCGGATCTGGTTGGGGTATTCACCAAAAACATTTACGACGGTTATATATATCGACTATTCGAAGCCGTCTAGATTATGCTAGTTTTTTATACAATACCAGTGCCAAGAAATATTTAAATAAATTGGAGGTTGCACAAAATCAATGCATGAGGGTAATAGGGGGATTTATTAGGACTACACCCACACACGTCATGGAATGCGAGCTTAGTTTACCACCGTTGGAAGTTAGAAGACGGTTTCTGGCTGGAAAGTTTTGGTTAAAAACAAAGTCATATAAAGAAAATACAGTTATACCAATTTTGGAAAAGTTAAGTGATATTTACCGTAATAAAACAAATAAAAAAGTTCCATTACTCGTTGTAATTCATGATAAATTAAAAGAATTTACCATTAATTCTTGTAAACAATTAGAAATGTTTTCCTTTGATACCTGGATGGCTGATATTGATTTGTCTAATGTTTTAAAAACTAATATTGATTCCTTAACTAAAGCAAAGAATAAGTATAATATGTCTAATTTAAAAGAGGAAACATTAAAATGTATGTCTAAATATTCAGAATTTTATCAAATTTACACAGACGGATCAAAAGACGGAGATCATATAGGATGCGCATTTTATGACGAAAATACCGAGGGTAGTATGAAATTTAAAATCACCACCAATGTGTGTATCATGTTTGCTGAACTTGTTGCTATCTCTGAAGCCTTATCATATATCGAATCTCTAGACCAAGGCAAATATGTCATTTATTCAGATTCAAAGAGTTCAATTCAACACCTGGCTCGATGCTCCTCGACTTTTCGAGGTAGACCGATAGCCTATACGATAATTAAATCACTTATAAAACTCAAAGCCCAAAATAAACAAATAATCATTCAGTGGATCCCTTCGCACATAGGCATAAACGGCAATGATAAGGCAGATCAGCTTGCAAAACAGGCATGTTCGGATGGCACTGATTTTGATGCAATACTACATTACATGGACTTTATACCGGTTTTGAAAAATATATGTTTACAAAACTGGAAGGAGTACTTTGATCTTCGCTCCAGGGAAAAAGGAATCTGGTATAGAACAATCCAATCACAGCCCTCATATTCTCCTTGGATTGATAATTGTCCTGTTGGCAGAGTGGATTTAACTATATTATTAAGACTTCGATCGGGACATATGCCTCTTAATAAGTTCGGCCATTTAATGAAAAAAATACCATCCCCTGCTTGCGATATATGTAATGAGGAGGAAGACACATACCACATTTTGATGAGATGTGCCCGGAATCAGTTGTTAAGATCTTAAATTGGTATACACAATATAAATTTATCTAACCCTCTATCAGATAAAATAATTCCCATAATAAATATGGTTAAGTCCGCTTTGAAGAACAGGCCCAGAACATAGCTCCGATTGATGATGATTTATTTGTTAAATTAACTGTTAACTATTTTTTGTTAAACATACAGAGTGTCATATTCGCATTAGCGAAAAAGCTCTTTAAATAAAGATTAAAAAAAAAAAAAAACTAATAACACTATGGCAGCGCTTTAAAATATTAAACTAACTAGTTTGTTTTGTTTTAGAAACGCAATATTTATTCCACAATCAGGACTTGTCTGGAAAAATGGTCAGAAAGCAAGGGACAGTGAGTTATTTCGTCACATTTTTTTCATTTTTTTTATTTAATATTTATAACACATATGCTATTACCTACAGTTTGGTTTTAGTCACAACTTCCGTGATTATTGATTATTTTTGACTTCCCGATATTTCGACGCCGTTGCAAGCGCCATGTTCGCGAGAATGCGGGTGGATGGAAAAAATTGTTAGTAGCAGACAAATCTGTCTACCCACTTTCTTTGTCTTTTGCTACGCGCACTACTGGAACTCGACGACACTGTCACGGCAAAACACACTCACAGTCATAGATAATACACTATATAATACACTCACAGTATCACCAGGTTTTGTGGAGTCCTTATTATGATGCCGGCCGCTACTTTTGAGCATACTCAATACTGGATTCAATTCCACGTACTAGACAATTTGAAGCCATCCTCTCGATTGAAATTTTTGTTTTTTCTAATTTCAGATGCTTTTCTTGTCAAGGTGGTGGAAGATATCCCGTAAGTGATAATGTGTGTAGTTACGGCAACTTTCTTGCCAATTATTGTCTTTCTCAGATCGGTTGATGCCACACATTTCAAGTTGGTGCATAATTGTGTCCCCGCCCCGTCCCGCGATACCCACAATTACAGACACAATTAAAATAACAATGCACCGTTCCCCTTCGGGAACGGCTGATTGGTTTTCCGGAACTTCATATTTGATGTTTGTGTTTTTAACATGATTTTGTAAATCAGTGCAACAGTTCAATTCCTTCATCGATTTCTCATATTTTTGTATCTTGGTGTCATTCTCGTCAATTTTATCGAGGTAGAGTTGCAGGGTACGTTGTAGCTCTTCTTTAATAACTTGCCTCACTTCCCTGAGCACATGTCTCGTTATTTGTTGCATCATGTTATCACCATGGCCACTAGCGAATGGCTGTGGGGTAGCAGACTCTGTATCTGTATTTTCATCTCTGTCGATATCGGGGATGATACATGATAGTCTTACCACCTCCAGGGCAAGATTTGCATTTCCAGTCCACTGAATCTGTATCGTGCAATAAGCTAAATTGGATCGCACAGGAAGAATGAAACGCGAGCGCTCGCGGCTAATACTGATAGGTCATGATTTTGTTATTTTCAGATTGTCTGCAGTATTTACAAGACCTGCCATATAAGTGTAAGGAAGATGGCTTCGCCGCGGGGATTACTAGAGATTTAGATGAGGACAACGGGTGCTACGAATACAGTGAGTGGGAGGTGGACAGTAGCTCATCTGAAGTCAAAAAGCCAAGAACTGATTATCCTCATAGGGTCAGTACGTACCAGAATAACACGTTCTCAAGATATAAGCTATCTTCACAACTGTGATAGCTTATATTTCGGGAATATTGTGACGTTTTAGAGGATTGACTTACACCAGGCGCGGATTCAGGGAGGGGGGGTGGCAATGGGTGCAATTGCCTCCCCTCCTGAACCGGACGAAATACGTCATTAGCCAAGCTTAAACTAGATGGGCCGTCGCCAGGGGGAGGCAGCTGCCCCTAGAGGCTCAGGATTTTTGAAAGTTATAGCTTTTCCTAGTGGCGATTATGGCAAATCCCCCCTTGGGGGAGGCCTATGTCCAACAGTGGACGTCTTTCGGCTGAAATGAATGAATGAGCTTTTCCTGCCTGCTGCCATAGAATGGTATAACTTATACGTAATAAATTGTAGCGTAAAATTGAATCACTTAAATTAAGATATTGTTTAACCCTGCGAAAAAACATTTATCAAAAAGGCTCCTTTTTCTACCTCTGCCTCTGGATTGGCACTCCTATTGGATATTTGCATGATCGATCTATGCAATAGACAAAGCCCGAAATGAATTAGGAGCCGCTTGCCCCGAGGCCTTATATATATGCAATTATAGCATAATTATTGAGGCAATGTTGTAAAAAATTTCGAGCTCGCTACGCTCGCTCTTGAAGCTGTTTTTCATGAGTCTTAACTTTGCCTATAAGAGGCCCAGGGCAGGCAGTCTCGACATAGATAGCGACAAATTCGCTAACTTTTGATTGCTAATTACTGACAAATAAATTCGGTTGCAATAATGATGCTAGCCAGTAACGCAAGTCTTTACATCCAAGATGCGATTTTCACAAGCATCATTATTGCAACCGATTTTATTCGTCAGTAATCAGACATTGAAAGTTAGCGATTTTGTCGTTATCTCTGTCGAGACTGCCGGCCCAGGTAACTCCAGTAGATCGGTAGGAAAAGTGTTAAAATTTTCGAGCTCGCTTCGCTCGCTTTACAGACTACTTTCACTTGAATTTATCTAAAAGTCGATCAAGTAACTCCTATATGAACGTTCTACCCTGTGTAAGGCAAGGTGTCGTAAGAATTTCTCGCTACGCTCCCCCCTCCCCTGGCCCAAGAGCTGGCGGCCCCTTGTATCTTGCATATCATGGATTTCTGTAAAGTGTCATTTATTATCAAAAGTCTATCAATTTTTTTTAATGAATTTCCCAAAAATTGCCCCCCCTTAAAGGAAATCCTGTATCCGCGCCTGTCTCACACAAAACTTGTTTGTATTGCTAGCTATTGAATATTACAGGTTTTATAGCGATGCGTAACAAGCGTCAAAAGAACCATGACAAGTGTGTTATGTTTTTTTTTTCAGGTGCTACTTGGTAGCGCTACTAAAGGGGGAGATGACTGGGTACAAGGAGGTATTATCATCAGCAATAAATACGTATTAACAAGTGCATCGGTTGCACTATCGACATGGTAAGTATCTATCAAACACCCATGTGGCAGGTAACTCCATATTTGTTTCACAAATACAAGTTTTTTTTTTACTTTTTTCAAAAGAAGTGTTTCAAAATAGATTCCTGTATCTATTTTGAAACACTTAAAACTTAAACCTACAGTTTTGCAGAAGTTTTTCGTCGAGATTTAATTTTATTTATTTATTTAATTTAGACCATACATCCATAAAGTGTTAGTATAATCTTAACGTATGTTAGTGAATAACAAAATTACAATAAATAAACAATACGTTTAAGTCGGCGGCAGGGATGACTGCGCGCACTTGTCTACCCGCCCAGGGCTTGATAAGTTAATGGCCTATCAATTCTGTTCGTTAGTGTAGCTAGAATATTTTTAGGGCTGCATCGCCGCAGTATAGATGCACATCGCTTGCGCATAGCGGCATAAAAGTCGTCTAGTCCCACTTTAACAAACATGCCTGATGCGCTTCAAAGCCGAGGCAGCCCCAAAATTTCCTGACTCCCATCCATGTTCCTTCATCGCCCTTTGTCCTTTTGCTGACTCTCTTTGAGGCGCGCGTGGAACGCGAACGTGCCGTCGACACGGCCTGTCGTCATGAGACGGACGGACGGCGAGCTAGCCCATAGCACTCCGTCCACAGGCCCGCGGCCGTGGTTGTCGGGGGCCACCACGTAGCCTCCGACACCCGGGTCGTCTCCCGCGGCGGCCGGGACGTGAGGTTTTCTCCCTCTCACGTCCCGCCACCTCCTTATCGAGCATTACTGCTTCGCAGAAGGAGGTGACGGCGTCCCATACCCATTCCGTCTCGCTCCGGACCATGGATTGAATCAGCGCCGGACGCGAGAGGTCGCCACCACCGGTCGCCGCTTCGAGGACACGGCGATGCTCTGCCCAAGCGAGGCACACCTCCACAGTGTGCTCCACCGTGTCTTTTGGTCGATCCTCGCAATGGTAGCACCCGGGCGTTTCCTCCCGCCCGATTCGGTGCAGGAACCTCCCGAAACAACCATGTCCGGTGAGGACCTGGCGTCTCTCAAGCCACTCCTCAAAGAGGGGACTTATCGCCACTATTGTAGCTTGCCCTGCACGGGGTTGCGACAGTCGAGATCACACCCAACAACATCCTCAGTGCATTATTAATATTCTGAACGTGCAGAAAATTATAAGCGTTCTGCGTAAACCTTACCTACACGAGTAAAACGACTGGCAATAAGCTCTGAACAGTCAGTTTTAGCCATGCGTGCAAACCTGCGAGCAAGCTTAGTTGATTGATAAATATATTGTATAGATTTGCTCAAATAATTTTTTAATAAGTACAGGGGGAATCTGAATTTCGTAGCAGTAGGCGTAGCAAATCACTTGGATTCATCATTCCGGCAGACCCATCTCATCAAAAGACTCATCCTACACCCTGAATTTGATCAGTCACACAAGGAATTCAATGATATCGCACTTATTGAGACCCAGACGCCGTAAGTATAAAATTCGAACTTTCTTTTGAACAACTAGTGAAAAAAAAAATTAAACCGACTTCATAAAAAAAGAAAAACAAAAAAGTGCAAAACATCTTTAACTTCAGAAGCCGGTGACAGAAACACCAAATCAATCTAACAATGGTCAAGCTTCAGAAGTTGGTGACATAAACACTAAATCAATCTAACAAAGGTCACCGGCTTCTGAAGTTAAAGTTATTTTTCACTTTTTTGTGATTTTGTTTTTGTTTTTTTGAAGTCTGTTTTATTTTTTCCAAAATATTTTTATTTATCTTTCTATTTTTAGTTGTTCCCAAACCAGTCGCCATGAATCTATTTTACATTATTAACAATACATGTCATGGTAATAGGCTTATCCCCAATAAATGGAACTTAACAAACCTGTCGAATCTGTGTGTATTGTACACATCTGCGTACCCCCTCAGAGCATACAGGCGTGATGTTATGTCATGATGTTGTATAAACAATAAACATCCAAGCGATTGCAGTAATCACGACAGGTTTGCAGTCTATTTTTGAAGAGTTCCATTGGATATCTCCAAAGATCAGCATCAGATCTTCACCAAATTTAAATGGGACCCCGTCAGGAGTATATTGTTTCAAATAAAAAAAGAATTTTTAGAATCGGTCCACAAATGGTGCAGAAATCAGGTAACATACACACATAAAGAAAAAAAAAACATACACACGAACATTATAACCTCCGCCTTTTTGAAGTCGGTTAAAAAAATTTGCCTTTTTCCTACCAATCAACAGAAAAAAACTTGTCTAAGAAACACCGCTTGACAATGCTTGGAACCCGCTATGCTAGCGCCATTAGTTTCACAGTGACCATCCCCATTGTACCCTCCTGACAATTAGTCTGGTAAATGAGTGCTCAAGGGGGGGGTGCTCATAGATAAAAAAAATTTGAAAAGCAAAGTTGAAGAGAATTTTATGAGGTTTTATTATGTAGTACAACAAAATTTTATACGACGCATCGTTTTCGAGATAATAAGCAAAAATCCAAAAAACAGGACCTTCTTTGCCCCCCCCCCCCTCGGGCTCACCTCGGAGGGGTCAGGACTTTTAATATGTTTATCTTCTAACTAGTCCAAACAAAGTTCATAAGTCAGATTTTCTGCTTTCAACTTTTCCAACCACACTCATTCATTTACCAGACTAAATGTAATCCGAGCGCCAGAAGATCCCTGCAGCTCTGTAACTGTCGCAACAAGGCAAAACCCTGAGCAGGGGTTCTCATACAAGAAGGATGAAGAGCTGATCGACAAACTTTTATTCCAGGATACAGTTCAATGAGAACGTTCTGCCAGCCTGTCTACACGTGGAAGAAGATGCTTCTGTGAAGGATGTTATCATTGCACCCTGGTTATGGCGGTGCAATGATGATGTTGCTGTTAATGTGACGGACAGTATCAAAACTGTGCAAACGGTATGTTTAAAATTAAAAAAATCTTAAATCATTAACTTTTCTGAATCGAAAATCTACCACGTCCCACAGTCGCCGCATTTTTTTTTTGTCCTGGTAGTGCTAATACCGGGAGTGATCACCTCCTCTCAACATTGAGGTACTGCCTCCTTCTTAAGGGGACTAAACGCGAGTTTTATAATGCAAAATAGCATATGATTCACTGCAATAAACAAAACTAGAAAAATATATGATATTCTTCAGGATATATGCTAGTGTAATAGTGTTTTGTAAGCATAATACAACTAATTATCTCGATAATAAAAAAAATAATTAAAAAAAATAAAAAACCCGACTGCGTAAAAAATAACTTTAAATAAAAAAAAAACTGAAAAGAATAAAACAAGTTCAGAAGACAGGACATATTGACTGCAACAGTCGGGACCCATATTGGATGATTTAAAGTTATTTTTTACGCAGTCAGGTTTTTTATTTATTTATTTTATTTTACACTTTTTAGTTAGATAATATCATACCATTTTAAAATCCTCACGATGAGCCCTTTTTCAAGCCGTCCAGGCTGCAGAGCGTGCCAAACATTTGAATTTGGCGCTAAAATTACAATCACTATCACAATCACAATCACAATCACTATCACCATCACAATCACTATCACCACCATCGTTATCACAATCACCATCATCATTATCACAATCACCATCATCGTTATCACAATCACCATCACCGTTATCACAATCATCATCATCGTTATCACAATCATCATTATCACAATCACAATCATCATCATCGTTATCACAATCATCACAATAAATCAACAATAACCCTGTATAGAAGTCGAATCCGCCATCTTTTGGATCTCAAAATAAATGCCATATTCGTAATCAGCACCTCTGATAATCTCGAAATCGACACACATATTGATTTTTAGACATTTTAACCCCATCGCACCCCAACGTTACAGGGGATGATGGTATTTCAGGTCCGCCACATTAAATTTTATAATCGTTGTTTTTGTAATACACCAGACACAATACACCATACAAACAATAAACATGTTGATTTTCAGACTTTGTCGCCCCATTTCCCCCTTTAGGGGTTGAATTCTGTAACACCTTAGGGGTGAATTTTGAAAATACTTTTCTTAGTGTACCCCTAAACCTCATAAGGAACCTATGGGCCCAATTTGGAATCTCTAGGCTCAGCGGTTTTTGTTGTGCATTGATTTTTAGACTCTTAGGGGTAGAATTCTGAGAAAACCTGATACACGTTTTTACTCATTTATCAATAAAAACACTCCTGTGAAGTTTCGAATAAAATAGTCTAACTAATCTTGCTTCCCCATACAAAGTTTGGAGCCCCTTTTAACCCCCTTAAGGGGTGAATTTTGAAAAATCCTTTCTTAGTGCACCCCTAGACCACATAAGGAACCTACTAATCAGTAGACCCAGCGGTTTGGGCTGTGCGTTGATATATCACCCAGTCAGTTGGTCAGTTTACCATTTTATAATTATATAGATTTGTCATTTCGAATTACATTCAAACATATAAGTTGTATATATTTTTGTAATCACCTTTTAAAACCCTTCATTTTGATACCCCACTCGATGGTATTAGGGTCAACTCACACCGAGACGCGACGCGACGCGACGCTGCGCGCACACTTTGCAAGAGCGCCTCGAAATATAACTTTATTTTCTACACGATAAGATACACATTTCATTGTGAGAATTTGAATACGTTAAACCATGCAGCGCTGCGCCTCGTGATGCCTCGCGGCGTAGAGCGACGCATCGCGACGCAGCGGAGCATCGCCGGTACGCGAGGTGTACAAGATCGGCGCTGCGCCTCACAAAGCAGCGCGACGCCGCGCGACGCCGCGCAACGCCGCGCGACGCCGCGAGGCGCAGCCGAGGCGACTTGTCTCTACTATTTCCGTACAGACTTCGTGTAGAATTGATGCAGTTCGGTCGAGGACATTGCCAATTATCCAGATAAATTTTATGATTATTACAAAATGGATCCCACGCATTAGGGTCAGCTCACACCGAGACGCGACGCTGCGCGCACACTTTTCAAGAGCGCCTCAAAATATAACTTTATTTTCTACACGATAAGATACACATTTCGTTGTGAGAATTTGAATACGTTAAACCATGCAGCGCTGCGCCTCGTGATGCCTCGCGGCGTAGAGCGACGCATCGCGACGCAGCGGAGCATCGCCGGTACGCGAGGTGTGCAAGATCGGCGCTGCGCCTCACAAAGCAGCGCGACGCCGCGCAACGCCGCGCGACGCCGCGAGGCGCAGCCGAGGCGACTTGTCTCTACTATTTCCGTACAGACTTCGTGTAGAATTGATGCAGTTCGGTCGAGTGCTCGAGTGAAATTATAATGATAGACTGGGATCTTGTTATAATCGGACTTCTTGCAGAAGAGGAAGAGGAAGAAGAATACAAAAATAAAATTAAAAAGAAGACATCACACAGGAGTATTTGGGTGCACAATTTATGGAAAAATAGAACAATTCATGGTGAATTTCATACCTTGGCTTATGACCACATTGCCAATTATCCAGATAAATTTTATGATTATTACAAAATGGATCCCACGCATTATTTTTTGCGTTTCTGTCACTATAGTATTTGGATGTCACATTATACAAACAGTCGTAGCGCTGCACAAAAAAAAATAACTTCTCGATCTCCCGCCAAATGCCTATACGTCATTCTCTTACGCTTAGACTGCGGGTGGACGCGGGGCGGGGCGGGTGCACGCGGCGAATGTAGACACGTTCCGCGCGGCGTCTTGCTGCGCCGCGCGGCGTCGTGCTGCGCAGCGAGGCGTTGTGATGCCAACGATTTTACGATGCGCCTCGCAACGTTGCGATACGTATCGCGGCGCCGCGCGCTCTTTCAGTACCGTCGCGCCGCGTCGCGTCGCGTCGCGTCACGGTGTGAGCTGACCCTTATTTTTTGCGTTTCTGTCACGCACTGCACAAAAAAAATAACTTCTCCTCGATCTCCCGCCAAATACCTATACGTCATTCTCTTACGCTTAGGGTCAGCTCACACCGAGACGCGACGCGACGCGACGCTGCGCGCAGACTTTGCAAGAGCGCCTCAAAATATAACTTTATTTTCTACACGATAAGATACACATTTCATTGTGAGAATTTGAATACCTTAAACCATGCAGCGCTGCGCCTCGTGATGCCTCGCGGCGTAGAGCGACGCATCGCGACGCAGCGGAGCATCGCCGGTACGCGAGGTGTGCAAGATCGGCGCTGCGCCTCACAAAGCAGCACGACGCCGCGCAACGCCGCGAGGCGCAGCGAGGCGACTTGTGTCTACTATTTCCGTACAGACTTCGTGTAGAATTGATGACTCGAGCACTCGACCGAACTCGAGTGCTCGAGTGAAATTGTAATGATAGACTGGGATCTTGTTATAATCGGACTTCTTGCAGAAGAGGAAGAGGAAGAAGAATACAAAAATAAAATTAAAAAGAAGACATCACACAGGAGTATTTGGGTGCACAATTTATGGAAAAATAGAACAATTCATGGTGAATTTCATACCTTGGCTTATGACCACATTGCCAATTATTCAGATGAATTTTATGATTATTACAAAATGGATCCCACGCATTATTTTTTCCGTTTCTGTCACTATAGTATTTTGATGTCACATTATAGATAGAAACAGTCGTAGCGCTGCACAAAAAAAAAATAACTTCTCCTCGATCTCCCGCCAAATACCTATACGTCATTCTCTTACGCTTAGACTGCGGGTGGACGCGGGGCGGGGCGGGGCGGGTGCACGCGGCGAATGTAGACACGTTCCGCTGCGCCGCGCGGCGTCTTGCTGCGCAGCGAGGCGTCGTGATGCCAACGATTTTACGATGCGCCTCGCAACGTTGCAATACGTATCGCGGCGCCGCGCGCTCTTTCAGTACCGTCGCGCCGCGTCGCGTCGCGTCGCGTCTCGGTGTGAGCTGACCCTAAGACTGCGGGTGGACGCGGAGCGGGGCGGGTGCACGCGGCGAATGTAGACACGTTCCGCTGCGCCACGCGGCGTCTTGCTGCGCCGCGCGGCGTCTTGCTGCGCAGCGCGGCGTCGTGATGCCTACGATTTTACGATGCGCCTCGCAACGTTGCGATACGTATCGCGGCGCCGCGCGCTCTTTCAGTACCGTCGCGCCGCGTCTCGTCGCGTCGCGTCTCGGTGTGAGCTGACCCTTAGAAGAAAAAAAAATCGAACTCCACAATATGGCACCCCAAATCCACGATTTTTAATTGTTTTTGATTATAATGTAGCCAGTGACACTTGCGCCATCAAGACGAATCTAACGACATTTATTCTATACAAATCCCTCCATCCGTTGAGGAGTTACGAGGGAACAAAGAAACGGACATACATACAAACATACATACAGGGCAAACACATAACCCTCCTTTTCGGCTTTGCAGCAGTCGGGTAAAAAAAAAAATCACGAACCTATCTTTAATTTTTTTTAACGAGTAAAAGCCATACTAAATAAAATACATGCGATCACTCTGATTTTTTTGGTAAATAATTCTACAAGCAACATATGTGTTTTATTTTTTTAGTCCAATCCAGATTTTTTGTAAATCGCAAAAAAACACTCATTTCTATAATCAAAGCTCATTTCATACTATTGACTGACGTTACAACCAGTTTGTAGTGCAAGCTGATTAGAACTTTATTCTAACAGTTTTTCAAACGAAGTTTGAACCACCACAAATAGAGTTGCTAATTTAGCTCCTGTAGTTGCCTTAAATCAACGACTAAAATCGATTGACTTTGATCCCTACCCTGTAAGCGCCGCTTCCCCACCTTAAATTAAAACTAGCTACAGCCATGCCACGAACAAACCTATCTACAAAGTGTAAATGGACTCTTAACGAATCCGTCAACCAAGCAAGCAAAATTATTGCTGGGAAATGTCATTTTTTGGGGTGAAAAATCACGTTTTACGGTAGAACTCAATGTAAGGCCGTTAAAACATTATGCTGAAGGATGGATTCAATAGTACAGGGATCTAAGAGGTATTTTTAAAATAAAGTTAACAACATTAAAATATAACTAGCCCAACAACAAAAAACAGCATTAAAAAATTGTATTTAAAAAAATATCGGTACTTTTACCTACAATAACTCCAACAGCTTACTGCCAGTGGCTTCACCCGCGTGAAGTTTGATAATCGTCCCATGGGTTCTTACTACCGGGATAAAAATTATCCTATGTGTTAATCCAGGTTATAAACTATGTGTAGTTTTTGCGTGAAAGAGTAACAAACATTCATACATCCGTACTCACAAACTTTCGCACTTATAATATTAGAAGGATATAGTAGGAAGGATTAGAAGGTTCTCAGGTCTTTCGGCTTCGTTAAAGGTTTTTGTTCTTTTTTTTCGTCGGCGCCATCTTGGTTTTTCATTTTGACCTTATTTTCGTTATCAGCGACCCCAAAAACCACGAAATGGACACCCACGAAGAAAAAACCGAAAATTTTCGTCGGCGCCATCTTGGATTTTCATTTTGACCTAATTAAAAAAAAAACCGTAAAGAATACGCAAAGTGCTATACAACGAAGTATGCGGTAAAATAGGTACTTAGGTGAGAGTACCAATTTTACCGCAGGTTCCGTTGTATGGTGGTATTAACTTTTGAACAATAGACAGGCTCCGTAAATGCATTTTTTGAGCAACTGTGTTGAAAATAACTACACACTGTTGCACCGTTGCACACCGGTACTAGTATTTTTTTCTTCTTCTTGCCTTGCAGAAGTCCTTAGTCCTTTCACACCGCAGGTCATTTAGTGCTTTTCAACATTACAACTACACTTTTTCAGGTAAAGCTCAACGAATGCAGTGAAGACGAATGCAAGTATGATCACAAAACACAGATATGCTTTGGCAAGAAAAACTTCAAGATGGATCTTCCAAATAGTTGCACGGTACCTAATTGTTCTATATCAATAAGTTTTTAAAGGGGGGGCCGAGTCTGCTATTACAATAGTGTCACAACGGTCTATCATTGATTTCAAAATTTGTTGATCGATGCCATTGTGTCATTTTGCTAAAAGTTCGTAATCTGCTAAATTCATAATGGTCGATCATTGGTCGGTCAATGGTCTCGTAATAGAATTGTGTTATAATGACATTATTGTATTGCCAGTATTATAAAACCTGTCAATAAAAAATGATTTTCGAAACTCTAGAATTAAATTTGAACATCTGATCATGCCAGATTTCATTTATAAATATATTTACATATTATTTATTAGGGTTCTGTGCAATCTGAAGTAGTAAGTAAGTTCGTAAATACCAAAAACATTAAGCTATATGTAACGCGGATTAATGTGAAACTATACAATTCAATAATATAATATTATTATCTGTTTAAGTCAAATGAGAAATTACTGCTTACTGATGTTTTATCTGTTTTTATTTCTAGCGGCCGGCGTTTTGATTTATTTTCATCTAAGTGTTTTAAATTATCTTTATAAAGAAGCCTATATTTATTGCAATAGAAAATGGTGCTAATTGAGAAAATTAAGTCAGTCATTCATTTGTCATTGTGTACGAGATTACCATTTTGTGCCATTTCTATCAATGAAGTGTCAGTGGTTGACCATTGGAAACAGAAAGTCATAATGACGCCACTATATTAGTAGGTTACCAAACTTGTAAATTCAACAATTATGAAATCAATGATAGACCATTCTGACACTATTGTAATAGCGGCCCCCTGACATGGTCCGTGGTCATGGCACGGATATGTTGTATGACATCAGTGGCGTAGCGTGCCTTAGCGGGGCCCCGTATAAAAATTTGTTTAGGGGCCCCTAGGGAAATAATTGTGATTTCTCTCAAAAAAAAAAACTGTTTGCATAAATGGGGAAGGCTGGTCAAAGCTGATTGTAGATGGCGTGTCCATAGCTTAGTCCCAATCTGTCCAATGATAACAAGCTATTAAGAAATATAAAATGACATTGGCAGATTTTCAAATGACGACGCTTGGTACAAGCTTTGGTAGCGCCATTGGTACACAGTTGCCATCCCCATTGGAAGAAATATTTGTTCCACCACCATCACCATCTCAGCCGCAAGACGTCCACTGCTGGATATAGGCCTCCCCCAAGGGGGGGTTTTGCCATAAGCGCCACGCTTGGCAGGCGGGTTGGCGATCGCAGTACGGTTTGTTCATCATAATTATTTATCTGTCACTTTTTCCAAAAATTTTACAAACAATTCAAATTAAATATACACTCTCCTTGCTTTTTTTTCGGCAAACAGATTTATTTCTGAAAAAAAAAATTGGGTAGTTTTTAATTTTTGCTTACTCACGTTGGGGGCCCCCGTGGCCCAGGGGCCCCGTATAATTGATACGGCATATACGGCGGTAGCTACGCCCCTGTATGACATTGAAATCGTCAAGAGAGAATCTGAGTGCTTTTGTTCTTTTCGATTACTATTTTTAGCGTTGTAAAGCGAAATGTGCTCGGAGTGTTCTTAATGGCTAATGGTTGTGGTCGCAAGGGTGATCATCATCGGTCAAGTTATTTACCAACTATGTTGAGTGAGGTCGAGGCTAACCGGTTGCAGCCGAATACCAGTGTTTTACATGGAGCGAGTGTCTATCTGACCTCCATGACACTTGACACAGTTACTCTGTAACACAGTACCCTTGGTAAGACTGGTTACCAGACTTTCAGTCTTTTGACCACGCAATGATTGTCAAACACTGACGTTTCACGCCGTATAGCTTGCAGAGTTGGTAAGTTGAAGTGACAATGGGCGATACAGATCTGTTGAAGTGCCAATCGAATGTAACGTGTAGCGTGGGACGCCTCTCTAGCTAGACTTGTAGATGGACTACAAAAACGACCCGAATGGCGCAACGGTAGTGAGGCTGCCTTACGTTCTTAGGGTCCCGGTCGGAGCAAATGTTTGTGTGATGAGCATTTCTATTTGTTTCCGAGTCATGGATGTTTATATGTATAATAAATTAATAAGTATGTATTTACAAACAAAAAGTATCTATATATTATATCAACTATCTGGTGTCCACGACACAAGCCTCGTTGCTTAGTGTGACACTAGATGGCGCTGTGTGTAATGTCCAGCAATATATATATTTTTTAATTACTAAGTTGCGAAGGGACAATTTCCGTATTCTTTGTTTCAATTTGTAAAAAAAATGCTCTACTTAATTTACAATAATTTCTGACAAATTCTTACATTGATAGTCATTGAGATTGTGACCCACTGTGTCTGGTCACGAACTAAGCGGAAAATCCGAAAAAATGCCGAAAAAAGTTCGCGAACGGAGCGGAAATATCCCGTTTTCAGTTTTAATAATTATTATAAAAATTATGAAGGATGCTCGTAGTGGATGGCGTGTCCATAGCTATACGTTCCAGTCTGACCAATGCAGTCAAGCTATTTTAAAATAGAAATGGCATTAACTAATTTTCAATTAATGACGATGTTTGGACCTTGGCTTGACCTTGGCTTTAGGTTAAGCCGTGCTTGCCTAGGTTGGTCTGTGGATGGGTGACCACCCTTACATACTGAGTTTCCTCCGTGCCTCGGAAAGCACGTTAAGCTGTTGGTCCCGGCTGTCATTTGTAGATCTTTGACAGTCGTTACAGTTAGTCAGAGGCCCAAAAAGTCTGACAACCAGTCTTACCAAGGGGTATCGTATTACCCAGTAGTACTAGGCCAGTACTGACTGGGTTGTGGAGGTCAGATAGGCAGTCGCTCCATGTAAAATACTGGTATTCAGCTGCATCTGGTTAGACTGGAAGCCGACCCCAATATAGTTGGGAAAAGGCTGGGCAGATGATGACGATGTTTGGACCTAGCTATGCTAGCGTCAGTAGTTTCCATCACCGCTGGCTGCATCTGGTTAGACTGGAAGCCGACCCCAATATAGTTGGGAAAAGGCTGGGCAGATGATGACGATGTTTGGACCTAGCTATGCTAGCGTCAGTAGTTTCCATGACCGTTGGCTGCATCTGGTTAGACTGGAAGCCGACCCCAATATAGTTGGGAAAAGGCTGGGCAGATGATGACGATGTTTGGACCTAGCTATGCTAGCGTCAGTAGTTTCCATCACCGCTGGGCACGCATTCGATATTACGTATTTGTGAATATATTTTTATTCTAGAGACTTGACTGCCGAGCGTAAAGGGTGTAAAACACCTCTTAACGAAGCCGAAAAGCACTTGTTCTCCCCGTCATTGCGATCATTTTTTTGTTCTATACCATACCTGGAAACCTTCTAGTTACGGAGATATTAGGGGGCAAAGTTCCAACTTTTTGACAAGTTTTTTTTAAAATACAAGTTTTTAATGTAAGGGTTTTACTTTAAACACCTCCACGACCCCCGTACTATTCAATCCATCCAACAGCACAATGTTTTGAGTGCGTTACATTGAGTTCTACCACAAAACATGATTTTTCATCCCAAAAAAAAAAGTAGTTTCCCAGCAATAATTTTTGTGTAAAGTTACTTAGTTTGATTTACAGAATGCTTGGTTGACGGCTTCGTGATGAGGTCTTTTACACCCTGTATGTAACAACTAAATGTACCTACATATGAATGCAATAGAGAGTTTGAGTTTGAGGACCTGGGTTCGATTCCCAGGTCGGGCAAAATGTTATCGTTTTTTTCCATCAGCAATTTCTCTATACCTGCCAAGCAGGTTGGATTTGTGTCCAGTTGATGCCAATAGGCTTGCCTCCAATTACATAATTGGCGAAATGTGGGTGTGTTATTAGGTACTCCTCTGTTCAACCTTTTGGGGATTACAGGCGTCCTGTTATGTTATTTTTTTACACTACTACAACAGCCCATAACGTCCACTGCTGGACATAAGCCTCTCCCATGATGGGAGGAATTTGCCGTAATCTCCACGCTTGGCAGGCGGATTGGAGATCGCAGTGATGAAAGACTAACAGAAAACGCTGCTGCCCATTCTCTGGTCTACGGAGGCGCAAGGTGTTCTGCCTCAGACATTACGAGCCTTATACGACACCCGTGAGTGGGTTGGTTCTATTCTACTCTCACGGCTTTGTTATTTTTTAATTACAAGTAATGTTTCAGTTTGTGGAACCAGATCCTGTGATGACTACAACACAATTCTCAAGCTGTGTGCACACCGCTGTTGGAGTTTTTAGGAGATTTTTTAATAAGAAACCTGAAGTTTGCATGATAAATACCAGGGTTTTACCCTACGTACCTTGGATTGAGAGCATCGTATGGCCTGACGATTAGGGTTGCCAACTTTTTTTTACAAGGAGTAAAGTATATTTAGGTCTGAGAAGGAAAATAAACAGTATTTATTATTTCAAAGTCATAGTGGCATTCCCATTCTTGCTTATATTTTTGTTTAGCCTTTGTCATCTTTGCTTTCTTTCGCGGCGTTGTAGGTGAAGGTGAATCAATTTCACATTCCATCTTCTGTGTATTAATAACACTAGTACACAACTTTTTATTATAATCTAAACAAAAACAAAGATCGTACGAAAAAACTTTTTTTTTTTATGGCAATCTGCCGAAGACTACGGCAATTTCTGCCAGTGTCGCGTAGTGGCTATACATGGGTATTATAATTAAATAATTAATATTTACAGAGAGAATATGAACTTAAACTTTTTGTGGCAATCTTTTTACCCCTGAAACAAACACAAAACATAGGAGTTAGTAATAGTTAGTAGCTTAAAATATATACCTATAAATAAATATATACCTATATATGTCGTGTATATACAATATATTTAATAACTTATAAATGTCTGAATATTAGAGTTTAATATTGTTATTGGAAATAAATTTAATAAAGTTCTGAACTTCGGATTATGCGCGCGAATTTGTTTATGTCACTCTTGCTTGTCAGTTTCGTAAAGTTTCGTTCAAAAACGGGAGCTGTAGGCTGGGCTTAGGTCAGCTACACATTATGACATGACGCATACCATTTTTGTTAACTTTTTGAACACAATATTTATGGATATTAATGTATGCGTTGAAAACTATTTTGTATACTATATTTTTGTTCAACAGTAAAAAGTGTTTTGTAGTGAAAAACGGTATAAGTAATACTGTTTTTAACAGTATGGTTGGCAACCCCACTGACGAACCTGGGGCGAAACGAAATTTTAGTTCAGCTTCTGGCAAAACTAGAATAAGATAGGTACAACAATGTTTTGTATAATGTTGTGTTGTTGATTTTTTACAATGTATTTCTTTTTTTTTGTGTGGATTTAATAAAATAAATGTTTCAGTTGACAATCATTTGTTTATGTTATTTATTAGGGACATAAAACAGTTACATGCCACAGAAAATATAAAAAAAATCCTTAAAAACTAAAGATCACAAGCGTATAACCAATATCCACGTCATAACAAAAGAATAACAGACTGGTATTTGGAGAATGGCGAGATTGCATGTGATTCGGGACCCAGTGATATGGGTAACGTACATTGTGGAAACCTATGAATAGTTAAAGAACGACATATGACTAAAAACTGAAACTGACTGACTACTGACTGACTGACTATGTTGTTTGTTTATTAAATTTTACAATTAAATTCAATAATTTTAAATACTAATTTATATGAACTAATTGAGAATTAACCATTTTACACTTTGAAATAAAATACTATAATTAATTATATTCCTTGCCTAATATGCCTTAAACTAATGTAGTAATTTAAGACAAATTGATCTCAATAATTATAAATAAATATCGACTATATTATAATATTATGTTACCAAGATTTATATATAAATGTCGACAGTAATTACAATAATATTGATCTCAGTTATAATTAACATTGAAATTATGATGTCACTTTATGTTATTACTATGTCTATGATATCTATTATTAACAACTTAAAATTTAATGCGAATCTTGTTTATTGCTGTGCCCTAACAGGGTCCATAATTGTTCTTAGCTGTAAGCCCATTGTAACATCTTTTTAAACTTATGGAACGCAAAATAAAATGAATATGAATATGAATATGAAAAAAAAGCAAATGGAAAGTAGGTTATAGAAGTTAGGAGAAAAAAGATATGAAAGGTAGAAGATTATAACCTAACTTAAGGCGTGGACTTATTGGTAAACATTCAGTAGTAGAATGGCATAAAATAGCATTTATCCGTATTCCACGTAGGCGTTTAGCACAAACAAACAATATAATGATCCACAGACTATGTCCACATATGAATTTGACATTCGGTTCCTCAGTTGTAAGAACGTAAATGTCAAACGTTGCGTTCGGAAACTGCACGATGACTTATTTTTATATAAATTAAAATCATTTGTAACATTTAATTCCCAATGCCTAGTAACTCAATATTTTTTATATAGAACTCTGATAAACTTTTTACTATAATTAATATAAACTAGACCGTCAACAGCGCTCCGTTGATTTTTAAATTACGTGGGTCCAACCTCGCCATTCTCCTTTACAAAATCCAAGAGGAGATTTAATTTATTTTATTCTCATCTATTTCAGTTTATCTTATCATAGTTTAATTCGAATACATGCACATTATTTTAATTCCATTAAATAATTGATTCCATTTATTTTAATGATTATGGCATGGTTTTAATTAAAGTTAATGATCTTCTTATTTTGTTTCACTCGTTTTGAATTATTTTATTTCGTACAAAAAACTTTCAATTTAGATATTGGTACTTAAACTTTCACGATCAGAACACATGTAATCGGGTATTTATCGCGAATTTTACCTTTTATATAAGCCCGACGTTTCGACCGGATTGCACCAGCCGTCGTCGCGGGAAGACTGAAGTATTGGAGGTACCGCCACAGCAAAGCGAAGATGTTTATTCAACTACCCTCACTTGATCTGAGAAGAAGAATAAGTGAGGGTAGACCAAGTTATATGATAAGTACCCGTTTACATGTGTACTATATTGGTACCTTATTTTGTAGTAGCTTCTTGTATGTAAAGAACAAAACTGTCTCCATTCTTTCTTACTTGAATAATTATCTGGCAATTGAAAACAATGTATAATACTGCCGTTTTCTTGCCGTTTGGTGGCAAAATAAGGAACTAAACTGAAATGTACTGGATTTGATATAATTCCAGCGCTGCCTTTACATTCACAAAAAGTATTTGTCAGTCTACATACCTATCTATGTAGTTTTCTATCACCCGTGTTCACTAACAATACATTACTGCACACATAAGAAGAATTTTCAACTTTCAGCGCAGGTTCGAGCGTTGGAAGTCCAACAACTCGCAACCAGCAGCGTATATCTCACATCGAAGTATTGCTCACAAAACACATTTATTAATGCAAGCGGCGAAATACAGAACTAACATGAAATGTACTGAATTCAACAAGCTTTGCTTGGCTAGTGGCGCCACCATTACTCACACCAAAAACTTTGTCGGTCTGTATTGATCGTGAAGTCGACGACGGTGGAAATTTGAAATGCCCTAAAAGACATTGAGCGTGTTTTTGATTAGCAACGCTCGGCTTAGGACCATTAGTTTAAAATTCAACAGCCTGCTCACGGTTTGTTGCGTTATTCTATAATTTTCACTGTCGTTCAGACCTGCGCAGTCTAGTTAGGTCTTTGTAGCCTAGACTTCTTTTGTCTGGCTGGGCCAGTTCACCGCCCGCCCTCCGTCGTGCACGTCATCCACGACGGAGCAATGATGGTGGGCGGTGGACTGGGTGTTTCCTAGAGTTGGTCCAGGTTGCCTTTACCGTATAGCTCCGTATCGGTAGACTGCAGCCCTAACAGCAGGTAAGTGTTTTTGTTATAATTTTTGTTCGTGTTGCTGGCCGTACGGTATATTTTGCTGGCTCATAACTTCGCCACTTCTACGGCGTCGTCGGTAACAGCGCAGGGGTCACTGTGGCTGCCTGTTTTGTGGCTCAGAGGACAGGAGAGAAAGTGAAGCATAGTTTGCGACACAGTTTTACATATATACATCCTCCTGCCGTTCTGTCGAGGTAGGAAATAAGAAGTCCAGCTGTGGACGTGCTTTTTGATGATTATGATTATTTTTGACTCCAAAAGCCATCTAGTAAGTGTCTGTAATATCAATGTCTTAGAAGTTTCCATTCTGTTTCAGTTCAGAGGCCTGTGGGCGATCTTCTCGCCGAGTTCGCGTGCATTATGATCGTATGCATGCGGATCTGACTGAGATTCCGCCCAACAGGACGCAAGGTAAGCGTTTGTGCTCTTTTTTATTAAGGTTATAGAGGCCTAAACATCCTCCAATTGTAACTGATATAATGGTAGCCATTTTATTTTCCTTCATGCACCGAAAGTAGCGATAAACCAATATGGCGTCAGGTCACATTGTCGCCGCCCTTCACCATGTTGTTTCAAGAGGCTTTTCTTACTGTCCTTTCATGCAGATTTTGCTACTAAACCAATCTTCAGCTCACATTGAGAAGTTTGTACCGTCAGTTCTCCTCAGCTAAAACACGAAAATTAGAAAATTCGAAAGGCGTTTACGGTCTTAAGTTTTTTGGCGTTCAATAAGTATTGGAAAATTTTAATAAATGACTTTTGATTTTGAGCCGATGGAAAGTTAATTACCGTCGCCTTCCTGCAACAACAATATTATTTGTGATTTTTGAACTTTATAAATCTTTGAACACAGTGCTACGGTGGAACAACTGTGTAGCGTATTCACACTTAGGTCATCATCAGCTGCCTAGCCTTTTCCCAACTTCGTTCTGGTCGTCTTCCAGTCTAACCGGGTGCGGCTAAGTACCAGTGTTTAACATGCATGGATATTTGCGGAGGTGCTAACAAATGTTTTTTTCTTTAACTTTACAGATCCCAACTAGACGAGCAGCATGTTTCACTTGTCTCTGATTGTAACTGACATAAGAACCACGGATATGGTCAGTTCTCATTCGGGACAATTCATCACCACTGCCATGGTACCTGGACATGGTGGCGGTCATTGCCATGGTACACTACAGTCTTCAGGTACAGCTGTAGCCTGAAGACTGAAGTATTACCAGTCTGACAACATCTCGGGAACTGCAGCTGCTGTTCAGCGTCCTACCATCTCGCGACATGATCGACCGAGCAAACATCGGGGTGTAAGTGGCTCTACCACCATCTGCAGAGCCAAAGTCAACCTCACCTGCCCGCGGTGCACCCTGCTGCCAACTAACGAGGCTCTGGCCGATCCCTGGTCTTCTCTGAGGTGGGGAGACCAGGGGTAACTCTCTCTACACATAAGTTAACTTAGTAATCGACACTTGAATCTTGTAATCGGTTAGGGTAAGTACTCTAAAAACTTAAGAGAAATAAATGACTATCGCATCAGGAAATATTATGTCAGAATAATAATAATAAAATAATTATGTAACCAAATGCGTTGTTTTATTTTGGAAAAATCAAACTCTCTTTATACCATGGGGCTCATGGCTAATTGACTATGCATAAACCCTTTTATCAGTTTTTGAGTCATCTCAGTGACTCATCATTCTCCTGACCTGCAGGCCTATTACGTATCTTTCTGATATCTAGTGACTATCAAGCTTCGGTTGTACGTCGAACTTTGATAACAACCGTGAATGTCAAATTATTGGTATTACGTAACGTATTACACAGAGTGGATATCACTTTACGGTGTCTAACGTCTTTCAGCCACTACAAACTCAGTTGTCATCAATTTGATGTCCACTATGCTTACATAATCGCAATATTAGAAGAATCGATACGAAAGCGTCTGTCAAAATGAGTTAAGGTGACTATCAGCCACGATGGGCACGGATGACGTCATATTTGATCGCGACTGGTCATACATATTATGAAACTAACCTTTTGTCAGTTATTTGATGGACACTGAGCCCAGTTACTATCATTTCGAGCTGTCAACAGAGATACGTAATAGGCCTGCTGATCCTAATTTAATGTTTGTTTGAAGTTGGCGCAGTCTCCTTCAACCAGGTCTGCCCTTTTTCTTCTTCCTTCTTCGGCCGGGGCATAGTCATGTCGACAGTCACTTCCTTTCTAGCCAAAAGCGCCCCTAAGTTACTGGCGATCAGTAAACTAAGCAAGCACGTAGTTCTTTGCTCGACGGCTTTGTACTTCGCAAGTAGCTTCGCGCTTCACTTGACGCGTCCTTTGTATCAGTGATTTTTAATATTTACTTCATTCTCAAACTTCAAAGTTAACTGTGACGAAGTGTGCCGGCTGCAACTCTGTCTTCCATGATGACGTTCGATGGGACCTCTTTTGGCTGCGGTAGCGTGAGAACTGCCTTTTGTGGAGATGATAACCCAGGAACAACAAACACTGCGTTACCGTGCTTCGGGTGACAGATGTCGGCGACGAGGAATGTGGTGCTTTGAGTGGAATCCCGATAAGTGTCTTGAACTGATAGGATGTCTCAATGCGTCTTGCGAGATAATTCAAAAAGGATTTCTGCTTTATCCTGAGAGATCCTTTCGATGTTAATGGAGATTACACACAAGGCTGGTTTTGTTAATGTACTGTTGGTCGTACGGCCCTGAGATGAGCCGATTAGACTTGTATTTGCCATCTTGATGAAAGGAGGCAAATCGCCAGGCGTATCAGAAAGTATTAGAGTACGTCGCTCGGGGAGGCTGTTTTCTAGCACCCCATGGGGGGTTCATGACTATCTCAGATCTCCGTGGACTATGTAACTCTCGCTCCCTGTATTCGGTACTTTTACCGTAACGCTGAATTTGCGGCCATTAATAGGAAACTAGCACTAGACTACGAACGTATTATTTCAAAGTTCGAGCTTCGACTACCAATATCTCCGTCACTTGGAGGTTACCAGGTATTCAGGTATACAGGTTTCCAGGTATTTATCAGGTAAAAATGATTGCAATGTCGGGGAGAAAAATAAACCCGTTTTTTTTTGGGACTTTCTACATCTATCAATTAGTTCAAACTTAAGTTCGGTACACAATTTATCAGCTACTTAAATTAATTATGTAGTAGTCAGAAAGGGTCCGAAGGTAGGAGATAAGTCCGGAGGGGGAGGAGGGGCGTGATATTAATGACAACGCAGTACCATTGCAGAAGACTCATGATCTGAGTGAGAGTAGAATTGCCAGGGGCTCGCGTCTACATAAAACAGCTGCCCTGGGTCGATCTTCCATCACGCGTAGCATGTCCACCGTGGAAACGGTAGAAAGATTTCTATCGTTGTAGGCATGGTGATGTTAAAAATGTAGAAAAGAAATGTTTATATTCTTCTGTTGACAAAAGTCTACAATGTCAAGCATGTCGACAATTTTTCTCTACTTTTGACACTTGGGATAGAAATATCTACTCTCAGAACACATTATAATACACATGTAAATGGGTATTTATCGCGATTTTTATCGTTTAACCTTTTTTATTTTACCTTTTTCAAGTGAGGGTAGTTGAATAAACACCTTCGCTTTGCTGTGGCGGTACCTCAAATACATCAGTCTTCCCGCGACCACGGCTGGTGCAATCCGGTCGAAACGTCGGGCTTATATTTAAGGTAAAATTCGAGATAAATAAAGAATAAGAATAAATACCCGTTTAAATGTGTATTATAATATCTACTCTCTTCTCAACAATGATTTTTCTTTGTGGTTATTAACCTATATTGATTTTAAAAACATTCTACCGTCGCCCGTTTTCACTAACACTGGGTGATACGTAACTAAATGCCTAATTCCCGTTTTCACCAACACCAAGTGTTAAGGGTACTTTACACCTATTAAGATTTATCTATAACTGACCCGCGCAACTTCATCTGCGTCACATGAGAGAGAGAGGGTCAGAGAGAATGTGAGACCTTTAAAGATAGACATTATTATGCTATTGCGGATTTTATGTTGAACTTTTTAAGAGGAACAATTCCCTAATACATGATTGTTGCGTAACTTTAACCGTTTATGCAGCGCTCGCAACGGAAGTTCTCAAAAGAAATTAATTTTCCCCGTTTTTGCAACATTTATCATTGATGCTTCGCTCCTATTAGTTACTAAATTTAGTTACTAAATTTAGTTTGGTTTAGTTGTCGCTAAAGCTCGGTAGTAAAACTACCTCGTATATAATGGTTCATTTTAGGCCCCGAATTACGAACAATAAGTCGTGGGTTCTGTACCCAGGTAGGCTACATGGAGACATGGAGAGAGCGACTGTCGCAACCCCGTGCAGGGCACACCACAATAGTGGCGATAAGTCCCCTCTTTGAGGAGTGGCTTGAGAGACGCCACGGCGTCCTCACCTTCCGCCTGACGCAGGTCTTCACCTGACACGGTTGTTTCGGGAGGTTCCTGCACCGAATCGGGCGGGAAGAAACGCCCGGATCGACCGGAGGACACGGTGGAGGTGTGCCCCGCGTGGGCGGAGCACTGCCGTGTCCTCGAAGCGGCGATTGGCGGCGGTGACCTCTCGCGTCCGGCCCTGGTTCAGGCCATGGTCCGGAGCGAGACGGAATGGGACGCCGTCACCTCATTCTGCGAAGCAGTAATGCTAGAGAAGAAGGTGGCGACACGGGAGAGGGAGAGAACCTCTCAGCGTCCCGGCCGCCGTGGGAGACAACCCGGGCGTCGAGGGCCACCACGTGGCCCCCGGCCACCGTAGGCGCGGGCCTGTGGACGTGGTACGGACGTGTGTCTGTGGTATGGGCTAGCTCGCCGTCCGTCCGTCTCATGACGACAGGCTGTGTTGACGGCGCGTTCGTGTTCCACGCGCGCCTTAATGAGAGTCAGCAATAGGAAGGGGCCGATGCCTGCCGGGGTTGCGGGACTGTTCAAAAGAGATACCGTGGCCCCGGAACACAAAGGGCGATGAAGGAACATGGATGGGTTTTAGTCAGTAAAAGTCTGACACTACCTTCTGCTCCGCCCAGAGCAGGAGGAGTCATTTGATGATTTCACATCCGAAAAAAAATAATACTTTGTGTAATTTATTGTATCACCGCTGCTCTCAAAACGGTGAAGGAAAACATCAATCCGCACTGGGCCCGCGTGGTGAATTATAGCCCATTCCCTCTCACAGAGAGGAGGCCTGTGTTCCAGTAGTGGGAACATTAATAGGCTGATAATGATGATGATGACTATAAAGCTGGTCAGTCAATTTAAAAGTTATCTGGTGAGCACATTTTTAGTCAATAGTACCATTCTAGCATAATAGATGTCGCTGTATCTTACATTTGATGATTGTTTCTTCTTGAACACTTTAAATTCGTATATCTTCTGATAGAATTAACCGATTACGATGAAACAAAAATTAAATAATACCTCAAGATACACACAATTTTTATGTATAAAAGTCATCTGTATTGGTTTCGTATATTTAACGTGATGCTTGATCATCGAAATAGACAAACAGATAAACAGACAAACAGACGAAAATTCCAAAAATGCTGGAAATGAATTCTGTTGGTTATCCTTTTACACGCTGGCAATTTTTTTTTTAAATATTTTCGATGTACAAAAAATATTTTTCTACAGATTTATTATATGTATAGATAGATAGATATAGAATAGAAGATGATAAGGCTTATCGTATTACACAATATAACTGGTATGTGGAGATCAGATAGGCAGTCGCTTCATGTGAAATATTGGTATTCAGCTGCATCCAGTAACTGTGACCTCAACGTTGGGAATAGACTCAAGAGATGATAAATATGACTGGTCGCATAGCGCCATTTAGTGCCACACTAAGCAATGAGGCTTGTGTCGTGGACACCAGATAGTTGAATATACTACATAGATACTTTTTACTGATTGTTAGCACAAACAATAAGTTGGCACAGTCCGCAGTTGTATAATCCATATTTTTAAGTAACCTCACAGCTGAACACTGTCTCTTAAGATACAGGTTATCCTAGTTTGAGAGGCAGGGCTCACAATATCTGTATACAGACTTCTGCAGCATAGTTAGCATCTTGTTAATCGGTGTATACTAATGTATGTTTCTTAATGACATTGACAATAAACAATTTTATTATTATTATTTTATTTTGTTTTGTTAATACATACTCATTATACATAATTATAAACCAATCGGAAACAAATGTCCATGCTCAACACACAAACATTTGCTCCTACCGGGATTTGAACCCGGGACTCCAAGAACGTACGGGAGCCTCACTACCGCTGCGCCATTCGGGTCATCATAAATGATGATTTGATTGTTAGGAGTGAACCTTCGGTGATATTTTTTTCTTAGTGGCAAGAATACTACGTACATAACTACTTCATAAAGCACACATCGAAGTATTGATCGTGACCTGCGCAGTGTATCTAGCACTGTTCTAGACTAGACTTTATTTGGCAATGCCGCAGTGCGCCATCCGCCATCTGCCGTGCGTAACGAGTTGGGGCTTCGAGCCGCCACCGGGGCTCCGGGCTCTGGAGCCCTACCGCTTAATACTCAAGGATTATTAAGGTAAATATTTGGTTATTACTAAACATTTCTTGGTTCATTGGATTTATGAGAGGCATTTTTAAAGCCTGTAGATCGGGAAAGGGGAGGCCTATTCCGAAGATTTATAAAAAGTAGCTTATGAACGCGGTTTTATTCACGTGAAGTTTTGTTATTGTACTAGGGAATGAAATACCGGGATAAAACGCAAAAAAAACGACTTCAAACAACAACACACACTACTTCAAACTACACACTAACACACACAATACACAACAACACACACAACGCAACGCTCGCACGCACGCACGCACGTGTAACTACGTATACACTACTACTATAAATGTGTTAATCCAGGTTATAAAATATCCGGGGTTGCGGGACAGTTCGAAAGAGATACCGCGGCCCCGGAACACAAAGGGCGATGAAGGAACATGGATGGGTTTTAGTCAGTAAAAGTCTGACACTCCCTCCTGCTCCGCCCAGAGCGGAAGGAGTTATTTGATGATTTCCTACCCGAAAAAAAAAAAATGGTTATGAAATATATTTTTGGCAAATTTCATCCCAATCCATTTCGTAGTTTTTGCGTGAAAGCTGAAAAATGCGGTGGATTATGGCTGACTCCCTCTTAAATGAGGTCTGTCCCAGCAGTGTGAATAATATCGGCTGATGATAATGCAAAGAGTAATGATTCTTTTTTGTATATTTTCAGGCCTCAGGCGGATTAAACTCGTCCACCCGTCTCTGAAGGCGCTCATGTCTTCAATGATTTCATCATCATCATCAGCCATGTAGCCTTACTGGCGTTGCATTTTGTCCTTCGAGTTGCCACCATGAATACCTGGTTGAAAAATAAGGTACTTATGTGTTTCAGTTTCTGTTTTTTTCCAATTATTAAAACTATGTTTATCTTGCCTTGGTGGTGATTGGGATCTAAAATATAATTATACCGAACCAGCGGTATGCAGCGTAGGATAAAAGATGGGGGTAACTCTAACTATGGAGAAACTTTGGATAGATACACATGCAATAAACTATAATGAACACGAAAATTATAACACAACTCTTTTACAATGTTGCTAATTCTATGGTTCCAATAGCGGTCCTATTGAAATGACGTGGTGAAATTGTTTCATGGTTACGTTGTGATATACCCCCCCTGTCCAGTATTGCCATTGTTAGATCTAATCATTCACCAAGGCTAAAAGATTATATTGCGATTAGAGAAAGCAGTTTGATTTCTGCCAAGGCGTTTATATCCATTCTTTAAACATTTAGTTTGCCTCTTTTTCAGGTACATGTATGACGAGCAGTGCCTTCGATTGATGCTGCATCAACCTGGACTTCCAACCAAACTACCCTACCACGGATGGGGTGCAAGTGGCTCTACCACCACCTGCAGAGCTGCAGTCAACCTCACCTGCCCGCGGTGCACCCTGCTGACGACAAACGAGGCTCTGGCTAATCTTTTCTTGATCTCTATCCAGAGACCAGGATTTGGCAAATAGTTGTTAAGAATAAAAAATTCTATGTATCTCTAAGTGTTAGTACTGTAGGTTTTTAACTTTCTATAAAAAGAAACGTTTACATACTTCTAATGAAGTAGGTACATTTATAATACATCGACACATACATACATACAACATTTATAATTATTCAATGATTTAGGTATAGTACTGGTACAAATATAAGTTAGGTTAAGTATCTTCTATTTTATTTTAAAAACCCTATCCATTCATCCTTAGGAGAAGCCTTTTCTTGACGTCAGGATGCAGACTAACTCTCCTGCCGGGGTTGCGGGACTGTTCGAAAGAGATACCGTGGCCCCGGAACACAAAGGGCGATGAAGGAACATGGATGGGTTTTAGTCAGTAAAAGTCTGACACACCCTCCTGCTCCGCCGACAGCGGGAGGAGTCATTTCATGATTTACCATCCGAAAAAAAAAAGGATGCAGACTAACTGTATGGAACTGAATTATTAGTCTATGTGACCTTTACAACTCAGTAATTGGGTAACACTATAGGTATTCTTTGGTATCTACATACATAATCATCTTCCTGCCCAATTGTTCCATGTTACTTGGGGTCGGCACAACACATATTTTTGATGTAAAACATCAATAGGCGCAGGTAAAACCAAAAAATGGCGTGGCGAAGCCGACGTATTCCCTGGCGACTGTCAACCCGGCCCGAACAATCCCGAACATTACCGACCTGTTGAAGCAGCATAAGATCTACATATTCGCCACGGTTTATAACAAGTCAGCTGGTCTCGGGGCACAGCGCTGGGTTACAATCTCGTGACTTTGAATTCGAGCCCAGCCTAAGAATTTCCTTTTTGTGATTCGAGTCATTTTGTTTTTATTTTATTGTGTTTGTTTTTTATATTGACTTTTTTTAAGCATATTACTTGTACAAAAAAAACTTTTTTGAAAAAAATAAAACCGACTTCAAAAAACAAAAAAGTGAAAAATAACTTTAGCTTCAGAAGTCAGTGATAAAAAAAACTAAATGAATCAAACAAAGGGCACCGACTTCTGAAGCTAAAGTTATTTTTCACTTTTTTGTTTTTTGAAGTCGGTTTTATTTTTTGCAAAAAAGTTTTTTTTATTTTTACATTTTTAGTTGTAATATCTTATACAAATATTTGCTATGTATTTATTTTACATTGATAACAATACATGTCATGGTAATAAGCTTATCCCCAATAAATGGAACTTAACATACCTAAACTATCGAAATTTGGGTGTATTTTACACATCTGCGTACCCCTCAGAGCATACAGGCTTGATGTTACGTCATGATGTTGTATAAACAATAAACACCCAAGCGATTGCAGCAATCAAGATCGATTTACCATCTAGTTTTGAAGAGTTCCATTGTATATCTCCGAAGATCAGCATCAGATCTTCACCAAATTTAAATGCGACCATTTCAGGAGTATACTCTTTCAAATAAAAAAATAATTTTGAGAATCGCTCCACAAATGGAAGAGAAATCGGTGAACATACATGAAATTATACCACACGACTGAAGTAAAAATCTTCATAAAATGAAAACTACTAAGCCAAACTATGTTAAATTTTTATGGGACCAAATGGCAACTATTCCGCATCAAACTAAAATCGGATCATAAATGGCAGCGTAATCGGTGTACATACATAAAAAAAAAAAACCAATCGAATTGAGAACCTCCTCCTTTTGGAAGTCTGTTAAAAATAATTTCGATGTTTCACCGGGCGTCCCGTAACGGCTCACAATTTTTACCATTCTCCCCTATCAACCGTCACGCTATCATTTACTCCTTTTTCTTTCTTAATATTCCTCCCAGAATCCATCCATCGTTTCCTTAGTCTTCCTCTCCCTCTCCATCCATCCACATTTATATTCATCACTCTTTTAGTCACATGCGATTCTTCCCTCCTCATCATATGCCCTTACCAAGACAGTCAATTCCTTTATAACTTTTCTGTAACTGGCGCAACTTTCAAACTTCCTTTAAACTCACTCTTTGGTACTACCTACATAATTAGCCTATACCGTTCCCAATGCTGGTATTGGGACAACCCTATCACCCATCTATAGGTTGACCATAGAAGCGTGGATGGTCACCCATCCTGACCATGGAAGCGCTACTAACCTTGATGACCGACTCGTGTGGCTGTCATTAGGGCGATGGAGTGTAGCGTATTGGTCGCTGATCCGTCAGTTAGAGTATTGGAAAATAATGGACACGTATTGTAGTTTGTTTTTGTAAATCAATGAATATTGACAAAGATAAAACGCATTAAAACTCGAGACGTCACAACGCACTAAAACTATAGCACGGCGTGACGTATTGAGAATTTTAAAAGCATCGTATCTTCGTCAATTTTGGTTTACGTAACAAAATAAAAAATACGTATCATATATTTTTTGATAATATAACTGACGGACTAATTAGATTTTTTCAGGACACAAGCCTGTTCCCAATACCATAATACGCTTCAAAGCTGGAATCGCTGATGTGGGTAATAATACTGCTAGGTTGAAGTGGAATAAGGCGGGCCATGTCTGACCGACGGGGTAGAGTCAACACACAGTGGGTGCCAGGAGACGGGCGTTGTCGCCGAGGGAGGCCTGAGGAGCAGTGACCGAGGACAACGCTGACGTGACGATTAAAGGTATAAGGTGGCAGCGGGCGACACGAAGCCGCCGCAGACGACGTGTCGCAGCGACACTACTGGTTTCTATGTATTTCTATGAAATTCCCTCCGAAGCAAGCGACATGAAGCTAGCAACACATCGTCGTGTGGCAGACGCAAGTGTCGCCCGACTGCAGATCAGTAGTGTCGCTGACGCCGGGGAGCAACGACACGCCGCCGCCGTCGAGCGAGTTTATTTTTTTTCAAAATGAATTTGGAACTGGATTCCATCTGCAGCTGTCGTCTGCAGTCGGGTTCGAAATTATGACTGCAGCGACATGAGGCGGCGACGTGTCGCGGCGACTTGAAAAGACGGCACGTCGTCTGCGGCGGCTTCGCGTCGCCCGCTGCCAACTTGCACCTTTAGAGGCGTTTGAAAGATTGGCCGAAGGACACCGCTTGGCCGGGGTTGCGGGACTGTTCCGGCACGGTAATATTATGATACAGTACTCCAACTTCATAGAAACGGACGAAATGCGAGCTATACCTACGCGCCTCGATCTTGGGGTGCGCTTGGGGCGCAGACAGTCACGGCTGTACCGCAGTGTCGAACGGACGGTGTGTTGTTTTTTTAACAATAACCGCGCGATTTTTTCTCTAAAAATCAGTTAATATGACGAGTAGGAAATATTGTGCTGTTTTTGGTTGTATGAATTCGTCAATAACGCATCCAGACATAAGTTTTTTTAAATTACCTGGAAACTCTGAAAGATAAGACTATAAAATAATTTTACTTACTAGTAGGTAGGTACATAATGTGTGTCTTTTTAATGGATAAGTATTTCCTTTTATCTCACGAAAAAAAAGGTGTTTGGATTAATAAATAAAGCGAATAGAGTAACGGAAAGTTATTGAGACGAGTGAAATAGGTAGTTATATGCGGTTCTGAATGAATCATGATACGGTAGGTACCTACTTACTTACGCTTGTGTTAAAACTTCGGTGCCTATACTTTAAAATTTAACAATAAAGCATTTCGTACGACTCAGTCGAGGCGCAAATATTTGTTTTTCAAACAAAAACATGTTTTTTTTAATTAAATCTACCAATCAAAAAACAACACGCATTTTTATTGAACACTTCCTATTTAATATACAAAGTATTTCATTTATTTATATAAAAAGGATATTTACAATCACAAAACTAAATAGAAACAGAAAGTAGGCAAATGTAATTAAAATGCTGGAGACGGGCAGCCCTAACGCATGTTTACGTACCGCGCGGCTGTAGGCATTTATTTTTATCATGCGGCCGAGTTAAAGTACTGTATCATAATATTACCGTGGTTCCGGGGTTGCGGGACTGTTCGAAAGAGATACCGTGGCCCCGGAACACAAAGGGCGATGAAGGAACATGGATGGGTTTTAGTCAGTAAAAGTCTGACACTCCCTCCTGCTCCGCCCAGAGCGGGAGGATTTGCATAAGGATTTTTTTTGTGCGTGGAGATATTTGAACTGAAACTATTTCCCTGAATCCCCGAATGATTAGGCACAGGTGTACCTAATTGTACACCCATTTTTGCCAGTTATGTTTAAGTCCCATGTTATAACGGGCGAGCCTATTGCCATCAACCGAGTTCAAATCCAGACTCCGAAGCTGCTATTGAGAAATTTCTGATGGAAAAACCCAATAGAGTCGAGCGGGGTTATTTCGCCGAGGGGCTAATATGTCGTCTCCATTATTTTAAAGTGAAACGACGTATTAGCCCCTTCAGGCCCCTCCGGCGGAATAGCCTTACCATATCACTTTGCCCGACCTGGGAATCGACACCCAGAACCTCATGCTCAAACTATTATCTTGTTGTTGTTTTATTACATTTACAAATGTTTGCCAAGCTTTTCACTGTAATTCAAGCGACAAATTACCCCTTGAATCAGTCAAAATCAAAATGATTTAATTAATTAAATCATTTTGAATTAATTTAATTGCATCACTGACAAGTTAGTCTGTTAAAATTATAACTTGCTCTTTATATTCTCGAAAATAGGGTTGCTGTTTGTTTGCACAGCAGGTACTAGAAAACTGCATGGCTACTCACACGTCAAATCGATTTGTGACCTGCGCAGTGCAGCTAGTCCTGTTCTAGACTAGACTTCCTTTGTGCAATGTCGCAGTGCGCCGCCCGCCGTCTGCCGTGAATGACTAGTTGGGGCTTGGGGCCGCCACCGGAGCCCATGCCCTCGTGCTTGGTGTATACTCTTATGGTGTTGTGTGTCTTTGTGTTTGAAATTAAGGTTAGTGTTTAACATTTCCTCACGTAATTCTATTCCCGTCATTACCATACCAACCCACACTGGGTTGAGGAGGTTCTATGTTCGACTGTTTGTTTTTTTTTAGGGTTCCGTACCCAAAGGGTAAAAATGGAACCCTATTACTAAGACTTCGCTGTCTGTCCGTCTGTCTGTCCGTCTGTCCGTCTGTCCGTCTGTCTGTCACCAGGCTGTATCTCATGAACCGTGACAGCTAGACAGTTGAAATTTTCGCAGATGATGTATTTCTGTTGCCGCTATAACAACAAATACTAAAAACAGAATAAAATTAATATTTAAGGGGGGCTCCCATACAACAAATGTGATTTTTTTGCCGTTTTGTCTAATGTATAGATAATGGTACGGAACCCTTCGTGCGCGAGTCCGACTCGCACTTGGCCGGTTTTTAATGTATATTCACAGATTTCTCCTCCATTTGTGGACCGATTCTTAAAAACCTTTTTTTAATTTGAAAGAATATACTCCTGAGGTGGTCCCATTTAAATTTGGTAAAGATCTGATGCTGAGTTTCGGAGATATACAATGGAACTCTTCAAAAATATACGGTAAATCGATCGTGATTGCTGCAATCGCTAGATGTTTATTGTTTATACAACATCATGACATAACATCACGCCTGTATGCTCTGAGGGGGTACAATACACCCAGATTTCGACAGTTAGGTATGTTAAGTTCCATTTATTGGGATAAGCCTATTACCATGACAAGTATTGTTAACAATGTAAAATAAATTCATAGCAAATATTTGTGTAGCTAAAAATGGAAAAATTAAAAACTTTATTGCAAAAAATTAAACGAACTTCAAAAGAAAGTTGGTGACAAAAAACCTAAATAAATCAAACAAAGGTCACTGACATCTGAAGCTAAAGTTATTTTTCACTTTTTCGTGTTTTTTTTTTAAGTTGGTTTTATTTTTTGCAAAAAAGTTTGTATTCACCCTTCTGCTTTTAAATCAGTGAAGGTAAACATCGTGCCTAGCTTTTTACCAACTTGTTGGCGACGGCTTCCAGTTTAACCGGATGCAGCCGAATACCAGTATTTTACATGGAGCGACTGCCTATCTGACCTGCGCAACCCAGTTAGTACATACGATATGCCTTGGTAACACTGGTTGTCAGAATTTCGGGCCAATGACTACTTGTAACGACTGTCAAAGATCTAGTTAATGAAATCCGGGACGGTAGTTTTCCGAGACACATAGGAAACTCGGATCCACCTAGCCAAGCGCGGCTTTTAACTTATTAAAGGACTTCGCTTAGGAATAATTTTATTTATTGATTCCGATTTTTTTTTACATTAATTTTTTTGAGCAATTTTTCATAAAAATTTAGCACCTAATATTGAAATTGAAAAAGTTTAATAATTTTAAAACAAATGTTTTTTTAATTATTATATTAATTTCTAATGATTATTATTATCCATTATTTTATTAAAAAAACTTTCTCTGATCGAGAAAAATGTTCACCTTTTGAATGCGGATTTGATCCAAAATCATCGTGAAGATCGAGCCGAGTAGCTGCTATTTTTTAGCCATGAACCATCACGATATGTCTTAGAATAAAAAAAAAAATCGAAGACAATCACATCCACCAGTCCGGCTCGCTTGGCAAACACACAAACACATCATCTGTCTACATCATCATCATCACCATCATCATCTGACTATAATGTTCCCAGTGCTGGGACACGGCCTCCTGTCAATGAGAGGGAATGGGCTATAATCCACCACATGGGCCCATTGCGGATTGGTAGATGTCACATGTCTTCAAATTTTTGGTTCTAGGATATGCCGGTTTCCTCTAGATGTTTACCTTCACTGTTTTTAAGAGCAGTGGTGATAAAATAAATTACACAAAATAATACGCCTGCTTGGGTTCGAACCCACGACTGACTGTTCGTAAGTTGAGGCCGCCACCACTGGGCCACCGCTGCTCACGCCTATTACCAGTCAAATAAATTCATAGCAAATATTTGTTTGGGAACAACTAAAAATGGTAAAATAAAAAACGTTTTTACAAAAAATAAAACCGACTTCAAAAAACACATAAAAGTGAGAAATAACTTTAGCTTCAGAAGTCGGTGACAAAAAAAAATCAATCAAACAAAAGTCACCGACTTCTGAAGCTAAAGTTATTTTTCACTTTTATGTGTTTTTTGAAGTCGGTTTTATTTTTTGTAAAAAAGTTTTTTTTGTGTCTGTAATTGCGGGTATCGAAGAACTACAAACACTCTAATTGCATTGTTTATTAAAATCGCGTGTCATGTCTGTCTACGAAACGTATTTTTGATGCGGTTTCCACTGTAAAAACGGGGCGGGTCGCTTCAAAAATATCAATCTGGTAGGATTTTATATCGACGTGATGGTGCAAGAGGGCAGGGCGCGGTAACGTTGGGGGCGTACCATCTGCAACGCAGAGAGACGCCATTTTGTTTCCACAACGTTCTATAGACAGCGAAGGGATATATCTATTGTAGGGGTGAATCTCTACTAGACACGAGTTATCAATATAAGGGGTGAAATTATTAACACAAAGCGGAAAAATAACAATCTACACTAATATTACAAAGAGGAAAGATTTGTATTTTTGTGTGTATGTTTGTAATGAATAAACTCAAAAATTACTAAGCCGATTTCAAAAATTCTTTCACCAATATAAAGCTACATTCACCTTGAGTAACATAGGCTATATTTTATACCCGTACTCCCACAGGAACGGGAACTACGCAGGTGAAACCGCGTGACGTCCGCTATCAGCTATAAATCATTGGACGCACTTTCTTTACCCATATTTTTTGAACACATTATCTTTTATCAACTACAAAAAGTATTTCAGCGTTCCTATTAGTCGAGAACAATTAGACAAAAGGTGGAACGAAGTTTATGGTGGAGGGTTTTTTAATGGGAATTTTTAATTGCTTTCTTAGAGGTGTGGGAAATAATGTAAAAAAAAAATCCGCCGCGCGCATCTTTTTATGTTTGAACCCCATGTAATAGGGGTCGAGCCTATTTCCATCAACCGGGCGCAAATCTAGACTCCATAGCTGCTACTGAGAAATTCCTGATGGAAAGTTTCATTCAGTTCAAGAATGCTTTGTGGAATTTTATTATAGGTATAGTATCTCAAACAGTACCCCAATAAAGATGAGTCTTCTTTAGCGAGTCTAAAGCCTGGCTGAACTAATTGGTCCCTATTTCTAGTACTGTAATTGTGTCTGTCATCTCTTTAACAAAAAAAATGTAGATTTTTTCTTACGTACATTATGTTTTCGTAGATGACAAGATGACGAGCTGGTTTTTTTTTAAAAAAAAAAACAAGATACATATATGAAATCCAGGATTAATAATTTATCGTATTACATCATTTGGAAATATTTACATATGTAGGTTGCGGGACTGTTCGAAAGAGATACCGTGGCCCCGGAACACAAAGGGCGATGAAGGAACATGGATGGGTTTCAGTCAGTAAAAGTCTGACACTCTCTCCTGCTCCGCCCAGAGCGGGAGGAGACATTTGATGATTTCCCATCCGAAAAACAAAAAGGTCGTCCATAAAAAAGTATGAGAAGCCTATTTTTATTTTATTTTTTTATCAGAAACGTTTCTCCATCTTTTCAGATCTTCCAAAGCTGTTCATCCAGCACTCTCTTCGATGACCTCACGTAACCTTTCCACGATGGGGTGCAAGTGGCTCTACCACACCTGCAGAGCCAAAGTCAACCTCACCTGCCCGCGGTGCACCCTGCAATAGACCAACGAGGCTCTGGCATGTCTCTGATCTCCCCAAGTTGAAGGCAACATAGCCTGAGGAGGAGCCTGATTCTAGGAAAATAGAATAACGACGGATTCAAGCGGAGGGGGCTAGGAATCAGTGCTATACTCCCCCACTGTCTATACCTCTAAACCCCCATCTCTTGAAGCAGTATTGTGTAATTTAATGTCACTTTAGGGACACAAACTGGAGTTATATTAAAGCAATACTGCTATATGCGGTGTAGGAGGCCCTCTCTTGATTACGTCCCTATAAAAGTCATGATGGAGACAAAATCTTTACTTTCGCAATCGTCCTTACGTTGCGAAAGTAATACTGTTTATTTACATGTATTATAAACTATTTACAACTACTATCTTGTTGAGAACTTAAGTAAATTAATGTAACTATAAAGTTAATTTAAGTTTAGCGATAAGTTATGTATATTATGTAAATAATAAAAAAAAATGTAAATATCAGAAAGTGGTATCATTTGAAATGACCCCATCCAGTAATACTAGCAATGAAATAGCTATAGTTGGTGCCAGTTAAGATCGCAATAGCGGTCATTGACCCACCTAAAGTTCTTAACTTTGAAGTCCAAAAAGAGACTGTTGAAGTCTTGAATCGTCATCTATCGTGATTTTCAACATTTTTTCTAATTAAAAAACCGGCCAAGAGCGTGTCGGGCCACACTCAGTGTAGGGTTCCGTAGTTTTCCGTCCGTCACAATAAGTGTTCCCACTTATGAGTTTAAAGGTGGGTATCCATTATGTAAAAATGCTTGCATATACGAATATACTACAAACTTAGTCCAGAAATTATTTTGTACAACTTCTTGTCTTTTTTGTACAAAAACTGTTGTTTCCATCAAGTTCAAAATGATGGGATACATTGTTTTTTACTTTTGGAGCGATTATTTCCGAAATTATTGACATTATCAAAAAATGATTTTAGGAACCCCCTATTAATCTTTAAATACTTTTCCAAAAATATATCACACGTTAGGGGTGAAATTACAAAAAAAAATCACTTCCCACTTTACATATAGGGGGGCTACCCTATTAAAACATTTTTTTCCAATTTTTATTTTACCTTCGGCGTGGTTGATATACATATTGGTACCAAATTTCAGCTTTCTAGTGCTAACGGTCACAGAGATTAAGCGAGGACGGACAGACGGACGGACAGACATGGCGAAACTATAAGGGTTCCTAGTTGACTACGGAACCCTAAAAACGATACATGGTTTATTTGTTTTGGTTTGTACGAAGAGATAATAGGGAAAGGGCAATGGTGTCGATTCTTTTGTGCACAAACTAAACTTAATTTAGGCTATTGCTATCTTTTTCTCTCTAATAGAACGAGAAAGAGACGGACGTAATTTACAGCTGTCAAATTTAGTTGGAACGAATATTCCATACAAATGAAGGGTGCACGTAAAAACATGTCGACTAAAAACACGGTGAAGCGCAAGGCATAAACTAGTTTGACGTCTCTAACTTAGTTCATAGCTATAGCCGTCCATTTCTCGCACTGCCTTTTAGTAAAAAATAGCAATAGCCTAAATTAAGTTAAGTTTGTGCACAACAGAATCGACACTATTGACCGCTATTGCGATCATAACTGGCAGCAACTATATAAATGCATATTTTGCGGTGATTCCATCATTAGGATTGCCCCGTTGTTCTTCTCTGATACTGTTAATCATGAGGTCTCAATTCCAAGATCAGATAACTTGTTGTTGCATTCTTAAGGATTATTTCAGTCGCCCTTTTGTAAATGGCTGTCAGTAACGTCAGTCAGTTCCACTACAATGTAGCAGGCTTCTTTATATTCTTATCTCGGCACGAGTTTTTCTTATAGCTCGTGAAAAGAAGTAGAGAAATTTCTCTTTCTCGTAGTCCCATGCTACTAAAGTTGAACGCAGACAGCCGCACCACAGTCCCCGCAGTCGCCGCAGTCACCGCATTCTAATTTTTCTATGCAATCTCGCACACAGACATATACACAGATTGCACACAGACAGATTGCATAGAACTTTATACGAAGAATTGGAATGCGGCGACTCGGTGCGGCTAAGTCTGCGTTCACCTTAAATATGAAACTGACCGACCTGACCTGAACTGTATGACTTTAGACTTTAGCAAACATTCTCAAGTAGCATCATCAGCTTATAATGTCCCACTTCTGGGACACCAGCCTCCTCTCTGTGAGATTATCCTGAGAGTATTTTATGGTGACCGAGGAGTTGTGTGGTAATCGGTTGTCATGATATGGGCAAGTCATGCGGAGGAATGAAGAAAATATCGTCGGGATAGTTTTGACTATGAATGTGGTTTGATATAAGAATAAGTGAAGACCACAGAAACTATAGATGGACTACACTTAAAGTACTTACGGGATAATATATCCGTGATTTTCTTTTGCTTTGATGAGCTCCCGATATTTCGACGCTCTGTTGCAAGGCAAAAGAAAATAACGGATATTATTCCGTAAGGGGTGTCTCAGAATGTTTTTCGTTTTTGAATTGATCCATACGCGCCAACCGCAGGTAGCAGGGTGAGGGGAGTGGTCTCAAACGCTTGGCCGGCTTGTTAAGTTTAGTAGCCATGAATCGTTTCAAGGGACCGCAGCGCGCGTTTTGCGTGCGAGCGTTTTATAAAAATAACGATTCCTACACTATTGTTCGTCGTCTCTACATTACACATTTTAATTTAACAAGCTTAAAAAATGTGCTAAGTGCCAATTTAATTAGGCATTGGGTGTGCAAGTTTGAAGAGACTGGGAATACAATGCCGGACAATTCGTCTGGGCGCAAAAGGACATCAAGAACGAGCATGAACGTCGACCGCGTTCGCCAGTCTGTTATGGACGACGTCCTTATTTTTTTGAGGACGACCGAGGTCGAACTCAGACCGTTAATTCTGATCGATATTGCCATATGATCCGGACTTTTTTGGCTACAGAAATGCAAAACCAGTATGGCTACAACCGCAACACCTTTTTCCAGCAAGATGGAGCCACTTCTCATTTTACAAATGACTCATTAGCTGCTCTTCACGATTTATTCCCTGGAAGAGTGATAAGTCGCCGAGGAGACATCAACTGGCCACCGAGGAGCTCTGAACTAACGCCTGCTGATTTTTTTCCTATGGGGCTACCTAAAAAGTAAAGTTTACAATCCATTGCCACCCAACCTGAATGTTTTGAAGCAAAGAATCACTGAAGAAATCAACTCTATTCCAAGAGCGATGCTCCAGCGAGTGATTGAAAGTTTTAGCTCCAGGTTAAATGAGTGTGAACAAGTAAATGGTGCGCATTTGCAAACGGTTGTTTTTCATAAATAAACTTCAAGAACTTCTTCTGCTCTTTATTTTAACAATAAATAAAACGAGTTTTAATTGATATTGTTGTTTTTTATTTAACATCTAAAAACGAAAAACATTCTGAGACACCCCTTACTTTAAGTGTAGTGAAAAACTGTGAAAGTCTAAAACAGTATAGATGGACTGTGTGAAAGACTCTCTTTCTGAGTTGACGACTATTAATACACATGAGTATGGAAGATGGAGACATGGTGCGCCAACAGCAAATAAATTCCGTTAAATTCTAAGTCTTACAGGCCCATTTACTGCCATCTTTGGGAAAACTCCTGGAGCGCCTTATCGTTCCACGTTTGTTGCCAGATGGGCCAAAATTTCATAACAACCAATTCGGTTTCACCGTGGGAAAATCTACCGCAGACGCGGCACTTTCTGTTAGAAAAATTGTTAATAACTCGGAACACAAGTACGTGGTTGGAATCTTTTTAGATATTTCCGGGGCTTTTGATAACGCATGGTGGCCGATGCTACTACTTAAAATGAAGAATCGCGGCTGCTATAAAAACATATATTATCTTGTTTAGGTATTCATATTTTTAAATGGTTCCGCGAAACTCAAACTCGGACATCATTCTATGTCAAAGTCCCTTACCATGGGATGTCCTCAGGGCTCGGTAATCGCTCCGTATCTGTGGAATTTAGGTTTCGATGATTTTCTCGCGATTCCCCTTCCACCCGGCTGTTCATTTACAGGTTACGCGGACGACGGCCTGCACTGCCTGGACTCGAGAATTTAGCTGACACTTGCCTACGATTAATATCAAAGTGGGGCGATCGAAACCGTCTGACCTTTGCACCGCAAAAAACTTATCAACTAATTTAAAAAGGTAAAATATTAAATTATTATAATAATAATATATATATATATATATAATATATATATATATATTTATATTTTAATTATTATTTTTTATTGAATTATTTGATTTATTATTATTTGATTTATTATTATTTATTATTAAACCGTGGCCTAGTATTAAATTTAATAACGTTCCCGTGAAAAGAAAGCAGTCCGTGTTTTTTTAATTTTTCATTCATAGATCATATAAAAACTGTCGGTGAAAAAGCTAAAAAGAACTTTTATGCCTTAACGAGAATATCCAAATCTACGTGGGGTCTGTCATTTCTAACTTTAAAGACCATTTATGGGGCTACTTATTTGGGGTGTATGTGCTACGGGGCACCTGTTTGGGCCGATAGGGCCACCATAGGAGCGGTACGACGTAAATTGCTTCAAAGCCAGCGTTTGGCTTTGACATTCTTATGCAAAGCGTATAGGACGGTTAGTACTGAAGCCTTACCGGTACTTACAGGTGTACTTCCAGTCGATCTTGAAGTGCAGCGACGGGCTGCAATGTACTACAACGCGCGTGAGACCACGGACGCAGACTTTTTAACCCTACGTGACCGTGATAAGATTTCTCACAGACCGACGTCTGGGAGGAACTTTTGTCTGAATGGCAATGTAGGTGGGATAATTCCATCAAGGGCCGACACCTCCACCTGTTTTTTCCATCCGTTCGTGAACGGCTGGCCAGGACATGGCTGGAGGTTGATCACTGTGTTGCTCAATTTCTCACCGGTCATGGTAACTTTAAGAGTATTTTTTTTCCTTCAAGCTTGTTGACTCGCCTTTTTGTCAATGTTCCACATCTGACTGCGAATATGAACAATCAGCACATCATATTTTATGGGAGTGCAGTCTTTGGCAGAATGAACGCAATATTATGTTGGATAGTGTACAGGTTACATCCGGAGTTATTTACTACACAGACCTTGTAGAAACTAGAACAAATTTCCGTGCTTTCAAGCGTTTTTGCCATACCTATTATTGGAATCAAATATAACTGCTCACAACTTAGGACCCATTAATGTTAATATTTTATCCGTGGTGCTAGGCAACTGGGCCTATCCCAGTTGTAAACGTCCCTTTGCGCCTATTGGCCTTGTTTCTTTCTGTCTCCTGCTGATAAGGAGGGAAGTGGAAATTACGGATTTTCCTACTCCTCCGCTATACTTTTCTGATTAATTTCGTTGCGGGATCCAAGACAGTTAAATTCATTCTCTGGGACTTCGTCGAGCTTCATTGTCTCGGCGCTTTTCTGGTGGTCGTCACTGTTGATTCTGGCTTTCAGGAGTTACAGTGGTTTGGGAACAGTGTGGCGGGTTTGTCCCAAAAAAAAAAAAAAAAAGTCGTTAGGTAGTCAGAGGCCCAAAAACTCTGACAACCAGTCTTACAAAGGGGTATCGTATTACTCGGTACTAACTGGGTTGTGGAGGTCAGATAGGCAGTCGCTCCATGTAAAATACTGGTATTCAGCTGCATCCGGTTAGACTGGAAGCCGACCCCAACATAGTTGGGAAAAGGCAGGCAGATGATGATTAGCATGATGTTTAGCTTGGAACTTATTCTGTCACCTGTCACTGTCGCACTACTGTCCACCTACAAGTGCAAGAAAGAGACGGAATCATGTGTAAGCCAAATCACCGTATGGCCCCAGCTAATGCAGTTGTGCACCAGCGTCTACCACTGCATGGCCTAACATGATTTATGCTCGAACAAATGTCAAACGTGACCTCAATATATTTTGACAATTATTTTTTTCTTAATTTAATAAATAATTTCATTGCAATACCTACATAATTTGACTGTAGCAACAAAAATGATTTTATAAAGAGGCAACTCTGTAGATTTTTAACAGTTGCAACTTTTATTACTGCATTGCAGATACATTGGGAGACAAAGGAAGATTGTGACCTGCGCAGTGAAGTTTAGATTGCAGAATGAATGACGGACTGAATGATCATGAATGAACAGTGCCGGTTTTAGCACTACCAGCGCCCTGGGAGAGATTTCTAGCGCGCCCCTTAACTGCAATTTTAAACCCATACGAAAAAAAGGCAAAGGTTAGGTATAATGAAACAACCATATTCATTTAAAAACGTAATCTTTTTTTAACTAATAAAAAATTACTTTTCTAGCCTTTCTATCGGCGAACTTTAAGTTATCAAAGTCGATGATTTTAGCAATTTCATTTTCGATTGACAAAGTTGCCAAGTTTGTCAATCTAGAATCTAGATTGACAAACTTGGCAACTTGGCCTTTGTTGGGTGGATCAGCTAGTTGAGGATATTTACAAGTGAGTACGCCTCAGAGGCAGGACCGTCTTTAACCATTTGGGGGCCCTGGGCACTTGAGAATAATGGGGCCCTTGTAGAATGCAAGAGCGAGCGAAGCGAGCTCGAACTTTTTTGCAACCCGCCTGGGATAGTATGATTTTGCTTGACAAAAATAAACCGGTTATTTTTTTAGCGGCGGAGAACTTTATTTGTAAATAAAATGCAGAAAAACATTTTTGATGATAAATGAATGAATATGATTTCAGTGATGTGGCCACTGCGGCTGGCGCGAACATGCCCAAAACTGGATGCTGTATTTCGGTAATAATGCGTTGAATGTTGGCTTCCAAGCCAGGCGCAGATACAGGGGGGGTGCAAATTAGAAGGGGCTTCTAATTTATTTCAGGCTCTGCCCCGAGGCCTTATATGCAATTACAGCATAAGTTTAAGGCGTAATTAGGCATTGATGTAGAAAATTTCAAGCTCGCTTCGCTTGCTCTTGCAGCTTAGTATTTCTTCAATCTTAACTTTGTCTATTATAAGAGGCCCAGGTAACTCCATTAGGTTGAAACAATTCTAACCTGTTTAAGGTAGGTAAAGTGTTAAAAGTTTAAAATTGAAGGTTTCATTACCTTCTTTATAGCAAACAAACATTATTGGCATACAATTATCAGTCAAATAAAGCCAATGACAAGGAGTTAAAAACTTTTTTCTGTGTTTTGTTTTAATTTAAAGTTCTCCGCCGCTAATGCCAAAAAGCTAGATGCAAAAGCGAGCGGAGCGAGCTCGAAAATTGTAGTATCCTGTGGTCCTGCCTGGGATATAAGTAACAGGAACTTGGGAGCCCCTTGGGTCGCGGGGCCCAGGGCACGTGCGTCGTGTGCCCTTATGGTAAAGACGGTATTGCTCAGAGGGGATAAGGAGGGGCGCCTGCGGCGCGCGGCGCCCCTTCATATTCGGCGCCCTGGGCGGTCGCCCACCCTCGCCCCCCCCTAACGCCGCTACTGTGAATGAATGTATGAAAGTTCTCGTGTTCTAGCTTTCCATAGGTCCGTTTTCAATCACCCGTAGGATTTTGATGTTCAACGCTTTTTTTAACGCCTTGACTTGAATTTCCAAAAGCAGCTTTCAAAACGGGCTTCTATTTATTTATGTAGGTACTACATTTACAGAATGGGACCTGCGCACTGCAGTTTATAACTTTCAAGAATGCGTTCTTTTGCAATAACATTGCAGAAGTTTCATATCGTATGAGAATAATAATAATATGCTATCTTACAGAGATATGTTTTATGGTCGGTAGTATGACTTCATGCCATCGAAGAAACGGACAGAAACAAAATTTTGAATAAATATTGCTTGACTAGCTGACCCGCGCAACTTGGTCTGCGTCACATAATATAGCTTATAACATGTCATTTTGTGCATTCAATTATTTTGTGCATTTATTTACGAACAAAAACCTTTTAAAATCAATATTGCTTACCTCCCATAACATACGGCGTGATAATATGTAGCCTAAAGCCTTCCTTGGTTTACAAATAACGTTTTTGCTGAATTTCAATTCAATCTATCCAGTAGTTTTGGCGTGAAGCCGTACCTTACACACAGACAAACAGACAAACATTCTAAAAAGTCACTTTTTGTCATCAGTTACGTTTTTCTAACAAAAGCCACTTATTTTTTCCTGAAAATTCTCAATCTACAGTTTTTCTTTCGTTACTGTTTTATTGTATGTATAGATAACTGTGGGTTTGCCAATGTAATATGGTAGTCTACTTAATTAATACGTTTCTGTAGAGTTCGTTTTCACTATGTGCTTGTCCTACCTTGTTGTTATGTTGACCTCTAGGCACTATTCAAATTCATCTTCTTCAATTTGGGCCTTCGGTACATTCTTGTTGCGTGGCACAAACGTAACAACTACATCGAGTAACACACTTTGTGACCTGCGCGCTGCAGCTAGTCTGTGCTAGACTAGACTTCCTTTGTGCAATGACGCATTGCGCCACCCGCCGTCTGCCGTGCATGACGAGTTGGTGCTTCCATCCGCAGCAGACCATCTCGGGAACCAGATGCCAGCCGTTCTGCCGCGTGCCACATCTTAAATGATGAAGGTAAGTGTTTCAGTTTTTAGTTAATTCAGGTACTAATACCATTCCTGTAGGTCGACTGAAGATTAGGCTTAGCCTGACGGGGTCGCTTTAGGAGCGACCATATTGAGATCATTCCATATCTAGAAACCACGTCAAGTCATTCGCCTAGCTATAATCTTTGACAGTCGCCCCCGCCCCGGCTTACCAAGGGCTATATTATTCCCAGCAATTACATTGTGGAAGGAAAATCATAGGACATAACCAAGATTATCATAATATTAACGCTGGACTAAAAAGGGTCGTCAATGTAAACTCCTTTATTAATAAAGCCGGAAGTTTATCAGCTGAATAATCATGACGACGAAAGACTTTATGATTAAAATATCGCTACTTTATATTTCAGGTGCCGTATAGACGACCCTCGTAGGCCCGCATGGGTCGCTGATGGCGGCTGACGAGTCCATCCGATCACCACAGCCTGCGCACTCCACTGGCCCAGTCATCAAGTCCCCACCGAAAGACCTCTATATCCAGATGATAGGTATGTGTATTATTATTTATTGCTAGTTGTCTGAAAGGCATCAAATATATCCACGGGTGAAGGCGCAAACGTGTCGGCGAGTCTACGTGTCATCAAGGGTAGAATCATGGAACACCCCGCAGCTAGATGGACCTACAACCTTGAAAAGGTGACAGAATGGATGCAGAAGACAGTGGACATGGTGTCGTGGTTCAGTCTGTGAAGGGCCCATGTCCAGCTGTGGACTGCAATAGACTGTGTTCTTCAATTTTTCTCTTAAGAATTTCTCAGTAACATTGCATGAAGTTTGAATTGCACAAATTCAAACTTCATGCAATGTTACTGTTTGATGGCAATATGCTCGGCCCCTGTTACATGGAGCTCACACATATCCGGTGAAATGTGGGTGTAGTATAGGTCTGTCTCTGTTTCACCCTTCGGGGTATGCAGGCTAGATGCTATTTTATGCTAACATTAAGTTTATAGTTTATTGTTTTTCAGTTCCAGATTCGTCTCAGTAGGCGGATGTCTATCCTGGCACTGCAGCGACCGTACCAGCCATGTCGCACATCCCCTGCCCAACACTGAAGACTCCACTTTCAGCTTTCACAGACTACTTATATCTGACAAATAAGGACTTCGTGAAGGCAGATAACACGTTTAACTATTTCAAATCATAACATCACCAGAGAAATTGATAAGCAATGTAGCAACATTCATGTCAATATAAGCGTTTTCAATATTCCTAATCAGATTTTCAGTTTAAAATGTTTTGAAATGGTTATTTTTGTTTGAATGTTGGGCTTTTTAAATCTCATTGTGATTAGGTAACAATGACGGGCGTGGATTTAAGATGACAGGATCAAAAGACTGATGGTCGCGATATAAAAATTGGTCTTTTGATTATCTCTCATAGCCAATCTCAAATCCGCGCCTGAACTAGTAACCGCGATTACCCGTGTAACTGCATGATATTCTGGTAAATATAATGCAGTTACACAAACTGTGAGAATAGTAACATTACATGGTTGCATGACTACTGTGGTGAAACTACTCCTCATTGAAGGAGGGGAGACGAGAAGTTCTCAAGAACACTGGTAATGTGCAACACTTTTACAACATTTGACATTACTGGTATTCTTGCTCTGATTTTGTAATACCAACTCTCTTCTCCCTTCCAATTAACTGAATATTATCATAAACATCCACGAACATTTTCCTAAATCTCAAGATTATGCGTGATAGTGTACTACAACAACAAAATTCCAATAAAGAAGTTACTACAATTTTAAAATTAACAAGAGTGTTTTATTCACTACTGTCTGAACCTCTGGGTCCATTTCATCATTCTCCTGATCCTATTCCAATTAATCTGTGGTCGGCGCAGCATATCTTCTTCTTCCATACTTCTCCATCACTCGTCATCGCAGCAGTCACCTCCTCTCTACCCATATCATCCTTCACACAGTCCTTCCATTGTTTCTTTGGTTTGCTCTACTCTTATACTCTAATAGCCATCTACATTAAAGAGTGTTTTATTCACTACTGTCTGAACCTCTGGGTCCATTTCATCATTCTCCTGCTCCTATTCCAATTAATCTGTGGTCGGCGCAGCATATCTTCTTCCTCCAAACTTCACTCTTACTTGTCATCTCATCAGACACCTCCTTTCTACCCATATCATCCTTCACCAGTCCATTCATTGTTTCTTTGGTTTGCTCTACTCTTATACTCTAATAGCTATCTACATTAAAGAGTGTTTTATTCACTACTGTCTGAACCTCTGGGTCCATTTCATCATTCTCCTGCTCCTATTCCAATTAATCTGTGGTCGGCGCAGCATATCTTCTTCCTCCAAACTTCACTCTTACTTGTCATCTCATCAGACACCTCCTTTCTACCCATATCATCCTTCACCAGTCCATTCATTGTTTCTTTGGTTTGCTCTACTCTTATACTCTAATAGCTATCTACATTAAAGAGTGTTTTATTCACTACTGTCTGAACCTCTGGGTCCATTTCATCATTCTCCTGCTCCTATTCCAATTAATCTGTGGTCGGCGCAGCATATCTTCTTCCTCCAAACTTCACTCTTACTTGTCATCTCATCAGACACCTCCTTTCTACCCATATCATCCTTCACCAGTCCATTCATTGTTTCTTTGGTTTGCTCTACTCTTATACTCTAATAGCTATCTACATTAAAGAGTGTTTTATTCACTACTGTCTGAACCTCTGGGTCCATTTCATCATTCTCCTGCTCCTATTCCAATTAATCTGTGGTCGGCGCAGCATATCTTCTTCCTCCAAACTTCACTCTTACTTGTCATCTCATCAGACACCTCCTTTCTACCCATATCATCCTTCACCAGTCCATTCATTGTTTCTTTGGTTTGCTCTACTCTTATACTCTAATAGCTATCTACATTAAAGAGTGTTTTATTCACTACTGTCTGAACCTCTGGGTCCATTTCATCATTATCCTGCCCTTATTCCAATTAATTTGCGGTCGGCGCAGCATATCTTCTTCCTCCAAACTTCACTCTTACTTGTCATCTCATCAGACACCTCCTTTCTACCCATATCATCCTTCACCAGTCCATTCATTGTTTCTTTGGTTTGCTCTACTCTTATACTCTAATAGCCATCTATATTAAAGAGTGTTTTATTCACTACTGTCTGAACCTCTGGGTCCATTTCATCATTATCCTGCCCTTATTCCAATTAATTTGCGGTCGGCGCAGCATATCTTCTTCCTCCAAACTTTACTCTTACTTGTCATCTCATCAGACACCTCCTTTCTACCCATATCATCCTTCACCAGTCCATTCATTGTTTCTTTGGTTTGCTCTACTCTTATACTCTAATAGCCATCTACATTAAAGAGTGTTTTATTCACTACTGTCTGAACCTCTGAGTCCATTTCTTCATTCTCCTACTCCTATTCCAATTAATCTGTGGTCGGCGCAGCATACTCGTATCTTCTTCCTCCAAACTTCACTCTTACTCGTCATCTCACCAGACACCTCTTTTCTACCCATATCATCCTTCACACAGTCCATCCATTGTTTCTTTGGTTTGCTCTACTCATAAAGCCTCTGGGTCTGTAATAATAATAGGTACTGCTTATTATTCAAGTTTCTGCTGGAGAAATGAAGAAGAATTGTAGACAAGTTGTGTGTGTCGCTTTGGTCGTAGTAGGTCATCATCATTATGTCACCGAAAGGTTCTATCAGGTATCCACTGTCACCCGTTATATTGAAGACCACGTAAAAGGGAACGACCGGTTTGCCAAAAAATGGACACAGTTCCAGAAACCGCTGCTATTTCGATTTTTAATGGGTTATATATTTTGAAGATGGATCTTGGGACCTTTCGCTTTTCAGTGGAACTTGCGACAACAAGGTCAACAACGTAGTCAACCAACAAGGAATTCTTGACAAAATAAATATCTCAACATTTTAATCGTCTGCGTCTCTTTATTACCTGACATAATAAACGCAGCATCCTCTTACACACCTCTGCGAATCAATCGTTACTTCGAGACCTGCGCACAGCAGCAAGTCTAAGGTCCTTTGTAACCGCATTACGGTCTCGTGATGCACTTCCTGGTTACCTGCTTGCAGCCCTACTTTTTGTGGTTTAATTCAAATGATGGTTACTATTATTTCCGAGATTTTGTGTTGCATTTTCAATATATTATGTTGTGTGGTCAGTAGTTTCTTTTGAGAATTTTCTTAAATAGTTCGTTACAGCTGGCGCGTTTCCGCGATGTGTGTATACTAGTTTTTTGACATCATCTGGAAGCTAAATTGTAAATGCAGTAGAAAACACTGTAAGATAGAACACTTCGATAGGTGTAAAAGCCCTTAACGAGGCCGAATAAATTCTTTTTGTCCCCGTCATTGCAATATTTGTTTTTGTTATGGACAATTCCGGGTACCAACTGGCTACGGAGATATGAGAAAAAGACAAGTTTTTAATGTCATTACTTTACTTCAAATACCTCCAAGACCCCTGTACTATTTAATGCATCAATCAGCACATTGTTTTGAGTGTGCTCCTATCCTACGGTAAACCGTGTTTTGAGTTACTTAGTTTCATGTACAGAATGCTTGTTTTACGGCTTCGTGCAGGGTCGTTAACCCCTTTAAGATATACTTCAATGCAAAAATATAATGCATCACCTCGAAGTATTGATCGTGACCTGCGCAGTGCATCTAGCCTGCTAGACTAGACTTCCTTTGTACCCTCAGTGCGTCACGCGTCGTCTGCCTTGCAGGACCACCACCCGACTTTAGATCTTCACCGCATACCTAAGGTAAGTGCATCGTACAATTCATTTGCGCATCAAAATCGTTGTTAAAATATTGTTATTAGGAATTCTATGTACGTATAGTTACGACAGACGGTACGACGCTAACATAATCGTAATCTAGCCAACAAGGAATGTATAATAATGCGACGATAAGTTGATTTTTGAATCGTGAGGAATTTATAGCAATATTATTCCTGTTATTAATTTCCAGGTCCTCTGAGAGTGAGCAGCGACACCCGCTCGTCTCCGATGTCGCTGAACATGGCGACGTGGACCTTCGAGCCGCCTCCGGGGCCCCGCGCTCGGCGACCTCACGTTGCTCGTTTTGCCAGGGTTAGAGGAGAAGGTATGTAGCCACTTCTTTTTTATAAACTATGAAACAATTCTTGTTAATTAGAAAGTTTCCAAACCACTATAGGTATCGCTATTGTGTGTAACAAATCTACTTGCTCTTATTAAAAATTAGACTTGTTCTATTAAAATTTAATTAGGGAAAAATATTTACATGGGAGATAAAAATACAGCCAATTATAGAAAAACCTACCTAGCAAGCACTCTAGGATAGAAACGTAGTAGTTTTATAGTTCACGCACTTAATTGGTGGCGAATCAGTTCAGCGCTGTAGGAACGGAAACAGGCGTTAGGGTAGCAGGTCAGTTATCAGGGCAACTTCGAGGATCAGCTTCAGGAAAACTCTGCTGGAAGGGCGTCGTGCAGTTCCCAGAGTCACGCACCAGGTCAGCTGTGTAAGAAGGCAGTGTAGATCTCAGGACCAGACGTCAGGATAACTTTGCGAGACAAGTAGCATGTCGGGCACGAAGACAGCTTCTGAAGATCGGGAGCAGAGGTCCCAGGTCACGAAGACAGCTTCCCAAGATTGGGAGTAGAGGCACCAGGCGGAATCTTTAGCGGGATCCCCTGGGTAATATAGAAATGTAACAGCAAAAACCAAACTGTTTTCTGATGTTTATCATCTCAGATCCAAGAGTAGACTTCCTCCAGCGGTTCGTAAGCACGTTTTCAAAGTAGTCTTTTAATAGTTACTATACACTTTTTCAATTTTCAAACATTAGTTTTCTTCAGGCTACCTACTACCTACCTACTACCTACCTACTACCTACCTACTACCTACCTACTACCTACCTACTACCTACCTACTACCTACCTACTACCTACCTACTACCTACCTACTACCTACCTACTACCTACCTACTACCTACCTACTACCTACCTACTACCTACCTACTACCTACCTACTACCTACCTACTACCTACCTACTACCTACCTACTACCTACCTACTACCTACCTACTACCTACCTACTACCTACCTACTACCTACCTACTACCTACCTACTACCTACCTACTACCTACCTACTACCTACCTACTACCTACCTACTACCTACCTACTACCTACCTACTACCTACCTACTACCTACCTACTACCTACCTACTACCTACCTACTACCTACCTACTACCTACCTACTACCTACCTACTACCTACCTACTACCTACCTACTACCTACCTACTACCTACCTACTACCTACCTACTACCTACCTACTACCTACCTACTACCTACCTACTACCTACCTACTACCTACCTACTACCTACCTACTACCTACCTACTACCTACCTACTACCTACCTACTACCTACCTACTACCTACCTACTACCTACCTACTACCTACCTACTACCTACCTACTACCTACCTACTACCTACCTACTACCTACCTACTACCTACCTACTACCTACCTACTACCTACCTACTACCTACCTACTACCTACCTACTACCTACCTACTACCTACCTACTACCTACCTACTACCTACCTACTACCTACCTACTACCTACCTACTACCTACCTACTACCTACCTACTACCTACCTACTACCTACCTACTACCTACCTACTACCTACCTACTACCTACCTACTACCTACCTACTACCTACCTACTACCTACCTACTACCTACCTACTACCTACCTACTACCTACCTACTACCTACCTACTACCTACCTACTACCTACCTACTACCTACCTACTACCTACCTACTACCTACCTACTACCTACCTACTACCTACCTACTACCTACCTACTACCTACCTACTACCTACCTACTACCTACCTACTACCTACCTACTACCTACCTACTACCTACCTACTACCTACCTACTACCTACCTACTACCTACCTACTACCTACCTACTACCTACCTACTACCTACCTACTACCTACCTACTACCTACCTACTACCTACCTACTACCTACCTACTACCTACCTACTACCTACCTACTACCTACCTACTACCTACCTACTACCTACCTACTACCTACCTACTACCTACCTACTACCTACCTACTACCTACCTACTACCTACCTACTACCTACCTACTACCTACCTACTACCTACCTACTACCTACCTACTACCTACCTACTACCTACCTACTACCTACCTACTACCTACCTACTACCTACCTACTACCTACCTACTACCTACCTACTACCTACCTACTACCTACCTACTACCTACCTACTACCTACCTACTACCTACCTACTACCTACCTACTACCTACCTACTACCTACCTACTACCTACCTACTACCTACCTACTACCTACCTACTACCTACCTACTACCTACCTACTACCTACCTACTACCTACCTACTACCTACCTACTACCTACCTACTACCTACCTACTACCTACCTACTACCTACCTACTACCTACCTACTACCTACCTACTACCTACCTACTACCTACCTACTACCTACCTACTACCTACCTACTACCTACCTACTACCTACCTACTACCTACCTACTACCTACCTACTACCTACCTACTACCTACCTACTACCTACCTACTACCTACCTACTACCTACCTACTACCTACCTACTACCTACCTACTACCTACCTACTACCTACCTACTACCTACCTACTACCTACCTACTACCTACCTACTACCTACCTACTACCTACCTACTACCTACCTACTACCTACCTACTACCTACCTACTACCTACCTACTACCTACCTACTACCTACCTACTACCTACCTACTACCTACCTACTACCTACCTACTACCTACCTACTACCTACCTACTACCTACCTACTACCTACCTACTACCTACCTACTACCTACCTACTACCTACCTACTACCTACCTACTACCTACCTACTACCTACCTACTACCTACCTACTACCTACCTACTACCTACCTACTACCTACCTACTACCTACCTACTACCTACCTACTACCTACCTACTACCTACCTACTACCTACCTACTACCTACCTACTACCTACCTACTACCTACCTACTACCTACCTACTACCTACCTACTACCTACCTACTACCTACCTACTACCTACCTACTACCTACCTACTACCTACCTACTACCTACCTACTACCTACCTACTACCTACCTACTACCTACCTACTACCTACCTACTACCTACCTACTACCTACCTACTACCTACCTACTACCTACCTACTACCTACCTACTACCTACCTACTACCTACCTACTACCTACCTACTACCTACCTACTACCTACCTACTACCTACCTACTACCTACCTACTACCTACCTACTACCTACCTACTACCTACCTACTACCTACCTACTACCTACCTACTACCTACCTACTACCTACCTACTACCTACCTACTACCTACCTACTACCTACCTACTACCTACCTACTACCTACCTACTACCTACCTACTAGCTACCTACTACCTACCTACTACCTACCTACTACCTACCTACTACCTACCTACTACCTACCTACTACCTACCTACTACCTACCTACTACCTACCTACTACCTACCTACTACCTACCTACTACCTACCTACTACCTACCTACTACCTACCTACTACCTACCTACTACCTACCTACTACCTACCTACTACCTACCTACTACCTACCTACTACCTACCTACTACCTACCTACTACCTACCTACTACCTACCTACAGAATAAATCTTAAAAATTGTTTTCGAAAATAGAAACTTTTTTTTTTTTACGTTTTCATTTTTTTTTTTAATGTATTCTGCTATTCAGGACGGAGACAAATCCAACGATACAAAAACCATGAAAATTGATCCAGCAGATCTCGAGTTATAAGTGATGAAACAAACCCGACTTTGTTTTATATATATAGATAGATAGGGTTTTTCCATATCAGGAGAAACGTGGGTGTACTATTTGGTACAGCTCTACCTAGCCCTTTGAGGATTACACGCGTGATGTTATATTGACGAACTATTTATTAATTGTGTCTTTAAATCGCCATTGTCATGCCATGTCATTTTGCCTACACCCTTTTTTTTTCGGATGGGAAATCATCAAAAGACCTCCCTCTCTGGGCGGAGCGGAAGGGAGTGTCAGTCTTTTACTGACTAAAACCCATCCATGTTCCTTCTTAGCCCTTTGTGTTTCGGGACCACGGTATCTCTTTCGAACAGTCCCGCAGCCCCGGCGGCATCGGTCCTTCCGTACCCCTTCCTTTTGCTGACATCTCTTTGAGGCGCGCGTCGAACATGAACGCGCCGTCGCCGCGTCGACACGGCCTGTCGTGATAAGACGGACGGACGGCGAGCCAGCCCTTTGCTCACCGTTCACAGGCCCGCGTGGCTGGGGGCCACCACGTGGCCCGACGCCCGGTGAGTCTCCCGCGGTGGCTGGGACGTGAGGTTCTCTCCCTCTCACGCTCCGCCACCTCCTTCGCTAGCATGACTGCTTCGCAGAAGGAGGTGACGGCTTCCCATTCCGTCTTGCTCAGGATCATGGATTGAACCAGGGCCGGATGCGAGAGGTCGCCGCTGCCAATTGTTTGCCTACACCCTTACACTTCCACCAAATTATCTGTGTAGGTGAACAAACTCTGAACTTAAATAAGTGTACCAAGTTTGACATATGAATCCGTGTTTTCTTGAAAAGGAGCGCCACGTGGAACTGCACACTTAAAGTGGTCATACTGTAGGGACATTTCTCTATGAACAGACACTTGACATAACATTTTCTCACTTTTCAGGTCCCACTCCTTCAAGCAGCGACCCACCAGCTGTTCTTCGCACTCAATCTTCATCCCATGCACAACAGCCTAACATCATCCCATCTGAGGATTCATCAAGAGACACTAGTCCTGTCAGATCCTATCATCAGATCCAGAGAACCCCAGCGCGGCCTACGCCAGGACCCGCTGGCAGCGGTCCGACTAACACCTTTCGCCAAGCGGCAGGGCCATTGAGTTCACCTATGGGCTCCACTTACCCTTCTAAGCAGGTTAAAAGAACTTCAGCCACCATCGACTTACCATCGGCTTCTTCTTTTGAAGGCACCTTTCCTCAGATCCAAAGATCTTCAATGGAGCATTCATCAAAGAGGAGAACTTTACTTCAGGTTCAGAGGCGTGGCGCGGAGAATTCAACAAATGGTTCGTCCTCTGCCCACACCCTTCCTCAGATCCAAGGGTCTCCAGTTGAGACATCACAATCTGCTACTGGTCCTATCGAACCCCCTGCTCACCTTGAGGAGTTCAGATGGAAATTTGACTGGATCATCTCCTGTAACTTGTCTAGGGTGACAAAGATCCTCTCACCTTTAAGGAAGCGAGTCCAGTTGCTCCCGATTTCTGTCATTCTTGCAAATGTATGTTTAAAACTGTTATCTTTTCTACCAATATGTGTATAAGAAATCAGATGTAATATAATTACATATTTTTATAAAAAAAAATAACTTAGATTTACGCTACGATCACAACAATAGTATTAAAACCTTTATTATTAGTCATTAAGTATATTTAAGATCTTAGAATAAATTAGTAAGTAGGCTAACTCTAGTTTTATTGAAACCCTTATCGCTCAAACATCATCAACATCTGTTTAGCCCTTACCCAACTATTTTACATGTGATGTATACATACAAAGTAATATGTATAACACATACAAAGTAAACGGATCTCTCATGAAGCCGTCACATTCCTCGATAAGTACCTCCTAACCTCGAAAATTTTTGGTGGAAACGTAGTAGTTATAAATAAATATAATAAATATCGCTGGATATTACACACAGCGCCATATAGTGCCAAACTGAGCAACGAGGCTTGTGTCGTGGACACCAGATAGTCGATATACTACATAGATACTTTTTGTTTGTAAATACATAATAGTTTTTTTTCTCAAAGTAGAACAAGGGCAGGAACCTGATAAGTACGTTTGAAGAGCCACCAAGGTCACCGTAGGCCATCGCGTCCAGGCCCCCAGGCGAGAAGAGCTACCGCGACTGCGTATGAGCACGGGCAATCAATCGCGACGCCGTCCGCGTGCTATTCTCCCGCACAAAACCCCGCGCTACAGGACTCGGTTGGAACTATGATGGCCGCGCGTGAAGTTTCCGTGAGGAATATGGCAAGCACGCAAATAACCACGTGTGAAAGAAATACCACGTGCAACAAGCCTGCCACATGAATCAACGCCATAACCCCCGCCAAACATGAACAAAGAAGACAACGACCGGTCTCGCGGTCGCCCATCCGAAGAGAGCGTCGCGAAGGGATAGAACAGTTTGCCGATACATTGGACAAAATTATGCGAGTACGACCGCCACCGCAACAAGTGACTAAACTACCTATCTTCACGGGAGCGGCCATTGCGTGGATGCCGTTCAAAGTGACGTACGTCGACTCATCGAGCATTTACAAGTTTACCGCGATTGAAAACTGGAAAGATTGCGAAACTGTATCAAGGGTGAAGCACAAAGCTACGGGCACATCCTCCGACGACCAGAGCCTCACTTACTGCACGCAGCTATTAGATACAAGGCGAAACGGCTAATAGTTGGAAGACCAATATATACATGGAACGAGTCACTCCAACAAGACATGGATTATTTCAATAAAAGCAAAGAAGAATGGATTCAGGTAGCAGCAGATAGAGAAAAAATCAAATCACCCACTAAGGGAATATATCACCTTAGCGAAACTGACAGTGCAACAAATAGTACTGACGATGATATGACGATGAATGACGATGATAATACTACTGACGATGAAACATATTCGCGAACATAATTTTTTGACCCCAAATGAATTGGTATACGGGTAAGAGAATGATGAATTTTGTTACATAAGACGAGCCAAAAAATAAAGGAATCCCAACCACCAGAAACGAATATGATTCTCCAATGATAGAAGAGACTAATCAAACGAAGGTCAAAACACCAATGCTCATCCCTAAGAATTGTACCTGTCTTTACCACTATTGACGACCCGATTGGCGCAGCGGTAGTGAGGCTGCCTTACGTTCTTAGGGTTCCGGGTTCGAATCCCGGTAGGAGCAAATATTTGTGCGATGAGCATGGACATTTGTTTCTTAGTCATGGATGTGTATATGTATAATAAGTATGTATTTACAAACAAAAAGTATCTATGTAGTATATCAACTATCTGGACTGTCCACGACACAAGCCTCGTTGCTTAGTGTGGCACTAGATGGCGCTGTGTGTAATGTCCAATGATATTTATTATTATTTATTATTCCTATATTGGCTCCAGGCTGCATAGTCGGCTGATTGTGCCCGACTGGCTGCAGTTGGTCAGGCTTCCTCTCCCATCCCAGAGCATGTTTTTCCTTACAAAATAGTGCCCCCTGGTGTATCCGGCTTGTCCGGGTCAGGCTTGCCCCTGGCTGGGTGTGGTGCTCAATCAATCAATCAAAATCAATCAGTAGAACAAGGGCAGGAAGCTGATGATGTAATGTATATGGATGTTCAGTGATGTACATAATACTAACCAATCACATAGCTAGCTTAACTCCAGCTGTGAAAAAGAAGCGATATTATTGGTTAGTTTCACACACACTCATCGCTAAGCAACCTTGAACAGTTCGGGTGGAAACGCAGCAGTTGAAATAGGTATAAAAAGTACATAGGCATGATGGGTCGAGATTTAACAAAAACTACTCAATCATTTGTTTCACCCCAAAAAAAGTAATTTTCCAGTATTCATTTTTGCGTAGAGTTTGATGTTCAGAATGCTTTTTTGACGGTTTTCTGTAGAGCCGTTAATCCCTTTTAAATATGAGGGATAATGCAAAAATATAATGTACTTCACCTCAAAGTATTGATCGTGACCTGCGCAGTGCATCTAGCCTGCTAGACTAGACTTCCTTTGTACCCTCAGTGCGTCCCGCGTCGCCTGCCTTGCAGGACGAGTTGTGTATCGAACCACCACCCGACTTTGGATCTTCACCGCGTACCGAAGGTAAGTGTATCGTACAATTCATTTGCGCATCAAAATCGTTATCGAAATATTGTTATAAGGATATTTTATGTACATATAGTTACGACAGACGGTACAACGCCAATATAATCGTAATATAGCCAACAAGGAATGTATAATAACGCGACGATAACTCGATTTTTGAATCGTAAGGAATTTATAATAATTTGTTCTTGTTATCAATTTCCAGGTCCTCTGAGAGCGAGCAGCGTCACCCGCTCGTCTTCGATGTCACTGAACATGGCGACGTGGACCTTCGAGCCGCCTCCGGGGCCCCGCGCTCGGCGGCCTCACGTTGCTCTTTTTGCCAGGGTTAGAGGAGAAGGTATGTAGATTGTAGCCACTTCTTTTTTATAAACTATGAAACAATTCTTGTTAATTAGGACGTTTCCAAACCATTAGATCGCTGTTATGTTATAGGGTTTTTCCATATCAGGAGAAACGTGGGTGTACTATTTGGTTCAGCTCTGCCTAGTGCTTTGAGGATTACACGTGTGATGTTATGTTATGTTGACGAACTATTAATTGATTGTGTCGTTCAATCACCATAGTCATGCCATGTTATTTTGCCTACATCCTTACACTTCCAACAACTTATCAAACACCGAACTAAAAGAAATGTACCAAGTTTGACATTTCAATGATTTTTTTCTTGACAAGTAGCGCCACTTTGAACTGCACTTCTAAAGTGTTCATACTGTAGGTAATTTTCAAGCCATGCTTGCCTAGGTTGGTCTGTGGATGGGTGACCACCCATTACATACCAAGTTTCCTCCATGCCTCGGAAAGTACGTTAAGCCAACGGCCGTTCTTTGACAGTCGTTCGGTAGTCAGAGGCTCAAAAAGTCTGACAACCATTCTTACTAAGGGGTATCGTATTACCCGGTACTAACTAGGTTGTGGAAGTCTGATAGGCAGTCGTTCCATGTAAAACACTAGTATTCAGCTGCATCCGGTAAAACTGGAAGCTGACCTCAATATAGTTGGGAAAAGGCTAGGCAGATGATGATGACTGTAGGTAATTTTTTGCTCTATGAACGGGCACTTGACATAACATTTTCTCACTTTTCAGGTCCCACTCCTTCAGGCGGCGACCCACCAGCTGTTCCTTGCACTCAAACTTCATCCCATGCACAACAATCTAACATCATCTCATCTGAGCATTCATCAAGAGACACTTGTCTTGTCAGATCCTATCATCAGATCCAGAAGACCCCTGCCCGGCAAACACCAGGACCCTCTGGCAGTGGTCCGACTAACACCTTTCGCCAAGCAGCAGGGCCATTGAGTTCACCTATGGGCTCCAATTACCCCTCTAACCAGGTTAAAAGAACTTCAGCCATCCATTCCACCTTACCATCGGCTTCTGCTTTTGAAGACACCTATCCTCAGATCCAAGGGTCTCCAATGGAGCATTCGTCAATGAGGAGAACCTTACTTCAGGCCCAGAGGCGTAGCGAGAAGAATTCACCAAATGCTTCGTCCTCTGCCCACACCCTTCCTCAGATCCAAGGGGCTCCAGTTGAGGGATCACCAACTGCCACTGGTCCTATCGAACCCCCTGCTCAACTTGAGGAGTTCAGTTGGAAATTTGACTGGATCATCTCCTGTAACTTGTCTAGGGTGACAAAGATCCTCTCACCTTTAAGGAAGCAAGTCCAGTTGCTCCCGATTTCTGTCATTCTTGCAAATGTATGTTTAAAACTGTTATCTTTTCTACCAATATGCGTGTAAGAAATTAGATGTAATGTATTGTATATTTTTATAAAAAAAAAACTTAGATTTACGCTACGATCACAGACACAACACTAATATTGACAACATTCTTATAGTTATTAAGTATACTTAAGATTTTAGAAGTAGTAAAGTAGTGAGTAGGCCAACTGTAGTTTTATTTAAACCCTTAACACTCAAACATCATCAACGTCTGTCTAGACTTCACCCAACTATTTTACAGGCGTTTATTAATAATATTTATGGTCGCTTGTCCAAGGCGATGGCTACGCAGACCGCGACATAATGCACCGGATTAACTCAAAATGGATGTAATGGCGACAGGTCACTGAAACAACAGTTGCAACCCAAATAAAATAAAATATAAAAGTCCGTGATTAGACCTGTTGTACTGTATGACGGACGTGTCACTCAATGTCGCTATTAAAATGATCGCCTTTTTTTTTTTTTTTTTTTCGGATGGGAAATCATCAAATCACTCCTCCCGCTATGGGCGGAGCAGGAGGGAGTGTCAAACTTTTACTGACTAAAACCCATCCATGTTCCTTCATCGCCCTTTGTGTTCCGGGGCCGCGGTATCTCTTTCGAACTGTCCCGCAACCCCGGCAGGCATCGGTCCTTACGGACCCCTTCCTTTTTGCTGACTCTCTTTGAGGCGCGCGGTGAACACGAACGCGCTGTCGACACGGCCTGTCGTCATGAGACGGACGGACGGTGAGCTAGCCCATAGCCCACCGTCCACAGGCCCGCGCCTACGGTGGCCGGGGGCCACGTGGTGGCCCCCGACGCCCGGCTCGTATCACGCGGCGGCCGGGACGCTGAGAGGTTCTCTCCCTCTCCCGTTCCGCCACCTCCTTCTCTAGCATTACTGTTTGCAGAAGGAGGTGACGGCGTCCCATTCCGTCTCGCTCCGGACCATGGCTTGCACCAGGGCCGGACGAACAACACATATCCAATATTTTTCGATAATCTAACCGACGAAGGACTAAATAGAACCATATTTTTAGGGTTCCGTACCCAAAGTTTAAAAACGGGACCCTATTACTAAGACTCCACTGTCCATCCGTCCGTCTATCAATGACCAGGCTGTATGTCATGAACCGTGGTAGCTAGACAGTTGAAATTTTCACAGAAAATGTATTTTGTATTTTAAAAAACAGAATAAAATAAATATTTTAGGGGGCTCCCATACAACAAACGTGATTTTTTTGCCGTTTTGTCTAATGTCGTATAGATAATGATACGAAAACCTTTGTGCGCGAGTCCGACTCGCACTTGACCGTTTTTTTTATTCAGTAATCATCCCTATGGTCTAACATATGCTTGAGGGGCCGCGAGGGTGGGGTGGGAGGGGGTTAAGGGCCGCCATATGTTAGGGGTGAATATCTATTCTCTATTCACACAAAGGGGACCATGGGAAGTAATAAATCATTTGACGCCTCCCCTACAATACGCAAAGCACAATAGGAGCATTCTGAAATGTCATTGTTAAGGCCCTTCTAACCCTAAAATTGGCAACTCTATTTGTGGTGGTTCAAACTTCGTTTGAAATACTGTTAGAATAAAGTTCTAATCAGCTTCCACTACAAAACGGTTGTTACGTCAGTCACTGCGGCCGAATTGTGCGAAATTAGTGGTTTCTTGCGATTTACAAAAGATCTATTGACTGGACTAAAAAAAATAAAACACATAAGACCTGCTTTATAGTTAGTTCAGTTAGTATGCAAAGTTTCATGATCTAATTTGAAGTACTTTTTGAATACCACCGGTTTATTGTTCGATTTGGAGGTAACTTTGTTTTTTTTTCTATCGAGAAAAGTTTATGGAATCGTGTTTTTGTCACACATAGGACTTAGCATTAATCCTCAACTTTACCATATATTTATTTCAAAATTAATGCTTCAGTATTTTAGGCGTAATGGCGGATCATGCTAAGCCATTTGAGGGACATATAGCCCTTAACACCGGGGGGGCAGGAGGGGACGTCCTACCAGGACATGCACTGATCCTATTGGTGATGTAAAAAATGTATTACACATCGAGTCCTGTAACACAGCACTTATGAGGAAAAGTGTTATTTGTAGGGGCCCTAATAAATACAACAAATTGCCAGATGTAATGAAAAATGAAACAATTAAAAAGTTTAAAAAGAAATTAGTGGCCTTCATAACAGAAAAATGTTATTATTCGATTAATGTTTTTTTAATGGACAAAACTTTTTAATCAGCAATATGTATAATAAAATTAAATATTTTTAATATTATCTTGAACATATTATGTACCACATTATTGTTATTTTATTTTTTCATATTAACATTTTAATTTCACATTTTCAATATTAATTAATGTATAATTGCAATAATTTTAACTGTGACATCTGAATTAGTAACTATTTTTAGATGCTTAATTATTTTTTATTTTGTTCATGGCTCAGGGAGATTTATAAATAAAAGCGTGGACAGTATACTATTTAAATTATATTGAGAATTGGCGATAAATAGGTAGCGGTACAGTGATGTTGCCAAAGGGAGCGCGCCTACCGTCCTCGCCGTGCAATCGTGAAGTGTCTCTGACTAGTATATAGTTATCTGTGGTGAAGTGCCCCGCCGCCGCCGCCGCCCGGCCGCCGCACACCGCTCCAGCGGCGCCGCGTCCCGCGCCCGCGCCTCAGCCGCCGCGCCGGTGACGTCAGTCCACATGATCATGCGCTTGATGCGTGAACATCCTCCCGCCTGTTGACGTCTTCGAAGGGAAGAGGGCAAATATTGTTAAACCCTCTTGTGATGACTCCTCTCTTTGTCTTCACGTCTGCCACGCGTGTGATGCCGTCGACGCCCGCATAGGTTCGTACTACGCGACCTAGTGCCCAAACAAGTGGTGGAAGCGCCTTGTCTCGAGTCAGCACGAGCGTTCCTTCTCTGAGCTTCCTGTCTGAAGCAACTGACCATTTGGTTTTCTGTTGGAGTAAGGAAATGTATTCATTAGCGAACCGCTTCCAGAAGTGTTGACGGATGTATTCAATCCTGTTGAAGCGGTCTAAGCTGCTGATGGGTTTGTCCGGAACCTGTGAAGACGGCACAGACGTGAGTGTTCGTCCAATTAGAAAATGGGAAGGAGTGAGGACAGACAAATCGGATGGGTCACAGGACAAGGGAGTTAGAGGACGGGAATTTAGAACGGCCTCTATTTGACACAGACAAGTTGCCAGTTCCTCGTAAGTAAAGTTGGTGAGACTTAGCAACTTTCTAAGATGGTTTTTGGTGGACCTTACGGCAGCTTCAGCCATGCCATTAAAGTGTGGGGAATAAGGAGGAGCAAATAGTACATTGTTACCCTAGGGGTGAAAGTAACTTATTTAGTCCCGAGACGGGGTTTGGTGCCCGAGCGAAGCGAGGGCGCTAATAGTTCGAGGGACTAAATAAGTCTTTAACCCGAGGTAAACACTGTGCTTTTCATTACGAATACAAGGAAAGTAAAAATAAAAACATTCAATCAACAAGTGAAGATCGGATTGCCGCTTTCCCGCCTATTTTGTTTTTTTTTTTCTGTGGCCGGCCAGCTATTCAGCCATTACCTATTTTTCATTTTCATCATCGAAAAAATGGTAAATATTTTGCTAAAATCTATGTTATTTTAAAGAAATAGTTGAAACTTACCTAATTATAATAAAGATAAATAAAAAGAGATATATTCTCTAATTATTTATTAAAAAAAAAAACATGATTCATGAAGAAACATGAATCATGTTGTTCGAAAAAAACAAATGAAGGTCGGTTTGCCGCTTTCCCGCCTATTTGTTTTTTTTTTGTGGCCGGCTAGCTATTCAGCCATTACCTATTTTTCATTTTCATCATCGAACAAATGGTAAATATTTTGCCCAAATCTATGTTATTTTAAAGAAATAGTTGAAACTTTTATAATAAAGATATTTAAAATATATATATTCTTTAATTAATACTTATCTTTATGTTATTCCAATTTTACATCGTGGCTGTATAGAAAGTTGGAACATGGTTCAATAGAAAAATGAACCATTTTTTTTTTATAATTTGACAGTTGTCAGTTGAAAACGATTCTCCCTAGGGCTGAAAAGTATTACTTTCAACCCGCTCCTCAGGCAACTTCAGACCTACTTTCAGAGTATGAGTAATGAAAAACAAATTTAATGCCTTGTTCTGTCATTTCAGATGCAACATCAGAGTTTGTAAAGTCTTTTTAACTCATTATTAGCCGCGACAAAGTTCGTGCCGTTGTCTGATAATATGCTTTGAGGTTTACCCCGACGAGACGTGAAACGATTCAGAGCCGCAATGAAGCCTTCTTTTGTAAGGTCGGTGACGAGCTCCAAATGGACCGCCCTTGTTGCATGGCAAACGAAGATGCATAAATAAGACTTTGTAAGCTTACAACCGCGATCCTTTCGGTCAGCTATCAGCACTGGGCCAGCATAGTCAACACTGCAGTTAAAAAATGGAAATTCAATGTTGGTTCTCGAGCATGAAAGTTGACCCATAATTGGTTGTATATTTTGACACTTGTATCTAAAGCATTTTATACATTGTTTGACGACATTCTTAGCAAGGTTCCTGCCGCCTAGGGGCCAATAGTTGAGTCGCATGTTTGCCAACAATAATTGTGGACCAGCGTGGAGCAACCTTTTATGTTGCGCATGAAATAGAAGTTTCGTAAGGTGATGTTTACTACAAAGTAAGATTGGATATTTTGTATTATAATCGTAAGGTGAGTTATCAAGTCTGCCTCCGACTCGTATAATTCCTTTAGAATCTACAAATGGTGTCAATGAAATTAAACGATTTTTACGAGGCAGAGATTTTCCAGACTTCAAAATATTGCACTCTTTTGGAAACATCTAATAATAAATCATAATGTTATATGTATGTACTGTTGGTGCACCTATTTTAAATAAATAAATAAATAAATAAACATCTTTTCTTGTGCACTAAGTAGCAAGCATGTTAAAGCTTTATCTAATTATTCACTAGAAAGCGAACCATGCAATTTGCAATTAGATTTTTTAAAATTATGAATGAATCTATTGACATAAGCAATGGTTCTTTGAAGATGATTGAAATTAGAATTACTGTGAATTAATGACTGAATTATTGAATTATTAGTTGATTGATCAGAATTAATATTAGTGTTATTAAGATTAGTGAAATGACACACTACTTCAGGTAGATCGTGTTTTACGCTATTACAGGGCATATTAGGCCAGCTACTTTCGCAGCCTTGCAAGAAACTAGGGCCTGACCACCATAACGAGCATTCACCGATGGAATCGGCCCTCGCCCCGCGAGAAACAAGATCCGCCGGATTATCCTTCGACGGTACGTACCTCCACCGGTCTCCAGCAGTACTTTCCTGAATTCCAGCGACTCGATTACGTACGAAAGGTTTTAGTTGGTTTGGTAATATGTTAAGCCATCCCAATACGATCATCGAGTCGCTCCAAAATAGTCGCTTAACATAGCCAGGGATAGGGGGCATAGTCAGGGATTCTATTACGGTAGTACACAGTCTTGCACCCAATAGCGCTGCACAAAGTTCAAGGCGCGGAATGGTTACGGTCTTTATTGGTGCTACACGATTTTTGGACACTAAAAGTTGTACATGTACTGATCCATCACTACATATTGACCGAACATATATGCATGGACCGTAACCCCTTTCTGAGGCGTCACAAAAAATATGCAATTCATGTTCCACAGCTAGATTGCAGCACACCCATCGTGGAATATTTGAATTGTTCAGATTGGGAAGTGTACGAACAAGAGCACTCCACATCTCGGTTATCTCAGGTGATACTTCCGCGTCCCATTCGGACTGCTCAACCCATAGTCGCTGCATTATTAACTTTGCTTCCACAACGCAGGGGCCAACCAGTCCTAGGGGATCAAACACCTGACTGATCACTGAAAGAATGTGTCGCTTTGTTATTCTTTCCTTCGTAGAAATATTAATTAAGAAGGATAAGGTGTCGGTATTACAAAACCAGTGCAGACCCAAAGTTTTAGATGACTGGGAGTGACTGGACAAGTCTAATGAACTAGATTTTCCTGAGTTACCTATTGCTTCGAGGATTTCCGGACTATTAGATTGCCACTTTCGCAAGAAAAAATGTGCAGATGACAGAATGGAATTTGTTTCGCTAGATCTATAGTTTCCGATATTGTCGAACCACCGCCCAAGCAATCATCAACGTAAAAATCCCGTGAAATTGCAGACTTTACGTTGTCTGTGGTAGCTTCGTCCGCAAGACTTACAAGACACTTTGTTGCTAGGTAAGGTGCAGATGATGTCCCGTAAGTGACTGTGTTTAATCTGTACGTCTTTAACGGTTCTTTGGGATCTTTTCTAAAAATAATTTGCAGTAATGATCTTTGTGAATGAGCCACTTCTATGCAACGATACATTTTTTCGACATCAGCAGTAACAACATATTTGTGTTGCCGAAATCTTAACAAAATTGAAAATAAATCATCCTGTACCTTAGGCCCTACCATTTGAATATCATTAAGTGATACTTTAGAGGAAGTAATGGCAGACGCATCAAACACAGCTCTCAGCTTCGTTGTCGTACTGGATTCGCGAATTACTCCATGATGAGGTATGAAATATTCGGCATATTTGTTAGAATGAGGCCTTGACTTGTTGTTAACTTCACTCATATGACCAAGGCGTTCGTACTCATCCATGAACTCGATGTATCTGGTCTTGAATTCAGGTTCCCGTTGGAAGCGACGTTCTAGCGACAGATAACGATGTTTTGCCATATTGTATGAGTCGCCTAAAATGCTTGGATCAGCTTTCAAAGGCATATAGTAACAATAAATTTACCGCTATCATTACGAATGGTTTTTTGCTTAAAACTTAATTCACATTCCCGTTCTTCTTGAGATAGGGTGTGCCTAGGCGAGATGGAGTCCAGCTCCCAAAACCTTGTCAAATCAGGTTGTTCGATTGATTGGGCATGATTACAAAAATGTGTTCCTTTTTTAAAAGACGAACGAAGCTGAGTAACTGGACCAGACACTATCCAACCAAATTTGGTCTCACATAGCTTAGGCATACGCTTGCCTAAATCAATCGTAGTAGTGCCTATGACGCTCCAAAATATCTCTGCGCCTACTAAGATGTACGTGACGTACGTGTAGATGTACGCGTACGTGTATGTGTATGTGTGTAGATGTGCTTGATGCGTGAACAATTTTTATATAATTTTTGCGTGCCTATTTTCAGGCAGAATGTACAAGGCTCTCTCCTTTCTACGCCACCTGTATTTTAATGTAACCTACATTCATTGCAAATAAATGATTTGATTTGATTTGATTTGTAACTCAGAAAGGTCAAGTGCGTGGTACTCGCCATCAGCGTGCGCGTTTCACCAGATGTATGAACGTAGATAAAACAAACGGAGACGTATGTTATGATTGTAGCAGTTTCAGGCCCCGTGAGAAAGAACTGGTTTCAAGTTATGTGTTTTAAATGTTATCGTTATAATGTTTCAGGGCCTTGAAGGATCAGCAGTGACAGTGTCACCCCTTGTCTGACACGTCACCCCATTTGGCGTTCGCGACACCTGCTCGTCAGGTTTCCTTTGTGCACTGTACACACACAGAGCACCCATCGTCTGCCGTGCTAGACGAGTGTGGTCCTTCGAGCCACGGCCACCGGGACAAAGGACCTTGCAAATTAATATGGAGGTAAGCGATTTTGAATCTTTGTAATAGGTATTTAGGTAGACTGTTGTGCAAACATTATGTCTATCAAAAACATGGTTTAAATTTCATGTCATCATCATCATCATCATCATCAGCCTATTAATGTTCCCACTGCTGGGACACAGGCCTCCTCTCTATGAGAGGGAATGGGCTATAATCCACCACGTGGGCTTAGTGCGGATTGGTAGATGTCACATGTCTTCGAATATTTTGGTTCTAGGACATGCTGGATTCCTGACGATGTTTTCCTTCACCATTTTGAGAGCAGGCAGTGGTGATGAAATAAATTACACAAAGTAATGCGCCTGTCTGGGTTCGATCCCACGACTTACTGTTTGTAAGTCGGGGCTACCACCACTGGGCCACCGCTGCTCTAAATGTCATGTAATTTGAGTTAATATGAACACTGTGGGGCTGATTTTACTCTATGTACTTTGACTCTATGTAATTCTGAAAACGGTAGCCCGTCTTGAGCATGCGTGGTGATCGTGGCACCTTCTCTGTATGAAAAGGTGTTTTTGAACAGTAATAGCTAGCTTTATTATTAAAATAATTAGTTACCAAATAAACTTATTAATTAATTTGTATTTTACAGATCTCTGGTACAGACTAGCCTTTTTGAAGAGTGTTTCCAGTCTTACCAGATGCAGTTTAGTGATTTTACCTAGATCGTCGAAGGAGTAATCGTCAGATTTTTACAAAGTGATGAAAAAGTGACCCTGACGAACTTAGTGAGTTGAATTTCTTAAATGATTGACACAACACAACAGCCGAGATAAATGGAAGGAGTGGATGCAGGCCCTTGCCCAACTGTGGGACAGTATAGGCTAATAAATTAACCAATCTGTTCATTCACGAAATAACATAAAATAACACTTAAAGTACTTACGGGATAATATCCGTGATTTTCTTTATTTATGAGCTTCCGATATTTCGACGCTGTTGCAAGCATCATGATGTTGTATTCTCGCGATCATGATGCTTGCAACAGCGTTAGTACTTTAAGTGTAGTGAAAAACCGCGAAAGTCTAAAACAGAACGTAAAATAAATTGTCGTACAAGCTTGCAACTCCATGTGTATCGTATGATAATTGTTAACACACAACTTTTCACATTACAGGTCCTGTCTCACAAACATCTACATCGATGGGGTGTAAGTGACTCTACCACCACCTGCAGAGCCAAAGTCAACCTCACCTGCCCGCGGTGCACCCTGCAATAGACCAACGAGGCCCTGGCGAACCCCTGGTCTCCTCAATTAGGACTACGAGTTGAGGGGACTGGGGATTGTTTTATATTAAAAGATTATATTTTAATATGTAAAACAGTGAAACATGAGTTTGATGTACTTAAGCGAACTATTGTTAATAGATGTAGTAAGTTCACAAAGAAAAAAAACATTTAGGCTATGATGTAATAAGTATAAGTTAGGTTAGGTATTCCGTTTTTTATTTATCCTCATCATCGTAAAGACATCTACAACATATAAACGCTTGTGACTAAAATAATAATGAATGAATTGATGGATGGAGATGGAGAGGAAGGCCAAAGATAAGATAAATGGGTTGTGAGAAGAATGATATTATGAAAGAGAAAGGAGTAAAAGCGCTTTGCACATGGAGCAACTATTACAGCAACTGGCAACTAGCTGTTTACATACCTATATTTCAATTGGACGGCGCACACATAGCAACTCGAGTTTCGAGTTCCGGTGATCGTCAACAGTTTTCAGTTGCTGTAATCGATGACTGAGTTAGTTCCTAATTGCCGCAACTAGCAACTGTTAAATATTATACCGGTTTTTAAAGTTGCCAGTTTCATCAACCGTCAATCGCAACGCGTCGGGCGATTTCACACCCTCCCTGGTGTGAAATCGCCCGACGCGTTGCGATTGCCCTCTCTCTCTGCTACTTCGATATCCGTCGTCACACTGAACGCTGATCGCTGCATATATTGTGCAAATCGGCTATGAAAGTAGCTCACAGTTTGCCATAAAATTGCGGCAACCATAAACGTTATAGCAACTATCAACTTTTTACAGGAACCTTTTAAAATGTTGAAAGTTGCCTCAACTTAAGTTGCTCCAGCCGTGTGGTATCCGGCAGAGTAGAATAGAACCAACCCATAACACTTACGGGTGTCGTATAAGGCAACTAATGTCTGACGCAGAACACCTTGCGCCTCCGTAGACTAGAGAATGGGCAACAGCGTTTTCTGTTAGTCTTTCATCACTGCGATCTCCAATTCACCTGCCAAGCGTGGAGATTACGGCAAATTCCTCCCATCGTGGGAGAGGCTTATGTCCAGCAGTGGACGTTATGGGCTGATGTAGTAAATTGCTCCATGAGCAAAGCGCCTAAATGATGCCGTGACGTCTGACAGGGGAGAATGGAACAAAAAAACGTGTTACGCTAACCCCAAGTAGAATGGAACAAGGACAGGAAGATAATGATGATCGATATTTTATAGACATCTAGTAGTTGAGAAGTTTAGAAGAAAAAGACAAACGCTGCGCGAACCGGATACATTGGGAAAAGGACCACGTCCGTGTCCGGTCCGCGTTCATTGTCCTGACAATGATGAATGATTAGACCGGATTAAATGCAACTTAAAATCTTCGAAATCACCATCATCATCATTCATCTGCCTAACTTTTCCTAACAATATTGGGGCCGGCTTCCAGTCTTATGGATGCAGCTATCAGTATTTCACATGGAGTGACTGCCTATCCGACCTCTAAAACCCAGTAAGTGTCGGGTTCGACACTAACTGACTTGTTGTTAGACTTTCGGGTCACTGATGCCTACCTGTAAAGACTGTCAAAGATCTACAAATGACACCGGGACTAACGGCAATTAAAATCTTCGAAATGTATACATTATGATCGAACGCTAGAAATATGCAACTGAAGAACAAAAATTCGCAACAAAATTAATAAAAGTACCACCAAATATGTTTTATTTTTATTTTATTTTCAGTTAGGGACAGTTAAAATTAAAGAACATGCCCAAATACGGACGAAGTGCTTAAAAATACCGAATGAAAATTCCTATGTTCCCGGATTTGGGATGATGACGCATGGAATCACCAATCCACCTTGAGCACGCGCCATGATCCTTGTTCATTCCTTTTTTGTATGAAAAGGGTTCTTTGTCCAACAGTGGGATAATAATAGGCTGGAAATATTATCCTACAGGTGTACCGAATAAAGCAGTAGACTCATTTATGAAGTGAATCAGGATCTTCTACGTCGGTACGTCTAGGTATATTCCCGTAATATCCTGACTCCTAAGATACAGGTCTGCGTACCTAGTTTAGGAGCCCGGAAACCTGACAATAATTTTAAAATTGGTAGTACAACCCACTGTTTCCATATTATGCTATGTACTGTGCTGTTGTTTTTGTTATGTACATTATATTATAATATTGTTTCTGTCCAGCTGCTGGCCACGGTTATTGCAGTGGCGTGGTCGCTCACAATTGGCCTTAACAGAAGTCTTAAAGTCACCCAAAGGGCGATGGAGAGGGCTATGCTCGGAGTTTCCTTGCGTGATCGAATCAGAAATGAAGACATCCGCGAGAGAACCAAGGTCACCGACGTAGACCGAAAAATTGCCAAACTTAAGTGGCAGTGGCCAGGGCGCATTGCTCGTAGAATGGATGGCCAATGGGGCAGAAAAGTTCTGGTGTGGCGACCGCGAACCTGAAGACGTTGCGTTGGAAGACCGCCACTAGGTGGACCAATGACCTGGTGAAGGTTGCGGGATTCTGCTGGATGCGAGTCGAACGGGACCGGTCAATGTGGCGACACTTGGGGGAGGCCTATGTCCAGCAGTGGACGTCTTTCAGCTGAAATGATGATGATAATGATGATTGCAGCGTCAGAGGCTTTCGTCAAGCGTACAGGTGCACAGACATTTGGGATACTAGCTGGTGTGATATGGTTTTATCAGAATCACCTCCCTCGCATTGGGGGTTGGATGGATCAATAATAGTGATGATGTATCTATCTATAGCACCATAGCCTAGTGACCATACTTTGTTTGTTGGTAATACTGAAGGCAAGAGAGCGCGTGGCCGGTCCCAACACGATGGTCCGACCAAGTAGAAGAGGCTATGTTCTAAGAGAAATTTCAGCAGGTGGTGATGGCAACTTTGGACCTGAGTACATGGAGGCAGATTGTCCGTTTAAAGTTTTTTATTATTTATTATATCTCTTACACAAAAAAGTTATTTTTTTACAGTTTTTTTACTCGCAGTTTGATGGCGAGAAGCACTTGTTTATCTACACTAATATTATAAAGAGGAAAGATTTGTATTTTTGTGTGTATGTATGTAATGAATAAACTCAAAAACTACTGCGCCGATTTCAAATGAATGTAGCTTTCACCATTAGAAAGCTACATTCACCCTGAGTAACATAGGCTATATTTTATCCCCGTACTCTCCCGTACTGAAACCGCGTGACGTCCGCAAGTAATACATACCTTAAAATTATAAACCTAACTTAAAATCAAATTTATAAAACTGACTGCTACATCAGAATCTGTCTCGTGAATTTATTTTTCGACAACGACAAACCGACACCAACATACAACAGACAATGAATTCCAAACCGGAGTGACCACTGCTGGCCACTCCGGTCACTCACCGCCTATCACAGTCGGACGACTAAGCTTAAGTGAGAGTTAAGTTAAGTGGTTCAGTGACCACGATTCTCAGTAATGAGGGACCGATTGAAGAAGAGAAGAAGCACCTTAGTGGTGTGACTGTTGGACTGCAAACTCACGAGTTCAAAGGTCAAAGTCACGGGGTCAAAGTTCCAACTTTTTGACAAGTTTTTTTTTAATACAAGTTTTTTTTTGTAAGATTTTTACTTTAAACACCTCCACGATTCCCGTACTATTCAATCCATCCATCAGCACAATGTTTTGAGTGCGTTACATTGAGTTCTACTAAAAAACATGATTTTTCACCCAAAAAAAGTCCTTTCCCAGCAATATTTTTTGCGTAAAGTTACATAATTGGATGTACAGAATGCTTGGTTGAGGGCTTCCATGATGAGTCTGTTTACACCCTGCATGATGCTCTGTGACTAACATCCAGAAACAGCAAGACCAGGATCAACTACCTGTAGGCCACCCAATTATTTGTGCCGTGCAGGGATCAAACCCGCTATACGAAGACTTCAATAAAAGGAAAATTCGATTGTATCTTGTAAACGGGTGTGGGTCGGGCGCGGGGCGAGCGCGGGCCTATTCTGTATCATTTATATGGACAACAACACACGGAACGCGTGCGCGGGCGGGCGCGGGTCGGGTGATGCGCGGGAGCCGCGCCCGTCACCCGCCACAACAGACAGCGCGCGGGGCGAGCGGGTCGGGAGCGGGCTAGGCGTCGTTGTATTCGTCGTAATACACGCATTCCCCGATATGCTCTCACATCGGGCGCGTGCGCGAGTCGTGCGCAGCGCGTGTCGTGAGCTTGTTGTTAATTTCACTATGGATCTAAACGAAAAAGTTATGTAATTTGTTCGTAAACACAAATGTTTATACAAAATAGTAACTCATCGTCCGTGTCCGAATCCGCCGACATTTTCAATCACACTGCGTCGGCCTAACCCACCTCGCTGCCGCCGACACGCGCCCGTGTTATGTATGAAGACTATGAACAGCGCGTCTCACGCGAGGGAACACGACCCAACCCGCACCCGTCCCGACCCACACCCGTCCCCTGTGTGTTTTGCGCTTTAATTAGAGCGTGATTTTTCAGTAGTCGGGTTTTTTAGATGTCTACGTATAATAATATATGCCAGACAAATTCTTGTATTTCTATACTTCTGTCTACGTCTGTCTGTCTATAGGATAATGAAGATAAATAAAAAACCAAATACCTAACCTAACTTATATTTAATCTTAGCCTAGAAATGTATTTTTCCTTTTTAAACTTACAACATCTATTATTACTAGTCATTTCAAATATGTCAGTGTTCTTCTATATTAAAATATGTAATTTAACATCAAAATAACAAAAATATGCATAAAATCTTTGAACCCAGTCCTCTCAACTTGTGAATTGAGGTGACCAGGGGTTCGCCAGGGCCTCGTTGGTCTATTGCAGGGTGCACCGCGGGCAGGTGAGGTTGACTTTGGCTCTGCAGGTGGTGGTAGAGCCACTTACACCCCATCGATGTTGGTGTTTGTCAGGCAGGACCTGTAATGTGAAGAGTTTGTGTTAAAAAATATTATATGGTACATATGGAGTTGCCAGCTTATACAACAACTTATTTCATGTTATTTCGTGTATGAACGGATTATTACTCAGTGCTGGGCAAAGGCCTGCCTCCACTCTTTCCATTTCTCACGGCTGTTGGCTGTTGTGGATCAATCACTCTAGAAATTCAACGTGCTGTATTCGTCTAGATCACTTTGTCATCACTGTGACAAAGTAACCTAGACGAGTGCGTGCGGGCGAGTGTGTGTGTGAGTGTGTGTGAGTGTGCGTGTGTGTTCTGTGTGTGTGTGTGTGAGCTGGTGACTACCCCTTCGACGATCTAGGTATGATCACTGAACTGCATCCGGTTAGACTGGAAGCAGACTTAAAAAGGCTGGACTGATGATAATATGCAACCAAGCTGTGAAATACAAATTGTAAGATTTGATAGAGTTAGAAAAAAAAAAACGAAAGCTCATACACTGACCTTGTGTTATGTTGTGTGTGTAGTACAAAGCTGCAGATGTGGAGAATCTCCCACGATATACCAACTCTTCATACACAGTAGTTGAAGAGTGCTGCACATGGCCGTATACAGATGTGAGTAGGATTCAATGCTCGCATTGCACCAGAGATCTGTAAAATACAAACTAATAATAAGTTTATTTGGTAACTAATTATTTTTATAATAAAACCAGCCTATTAGTGTTCAAAAACACCTTCTCATACAGAGAAGGTGCCACGATCACCACGCATGCTCAAGACGGGCTACCGTTTTCAGAATTACATAGAGTCCAAATTTCCTCATGGTGTTTTTTCTACACCGGTATCAATAATGTCCAAGACTAATTATAATATTAATCACAATAAAACAATCATAACATACTCCTTTTGATTTATCTACATTCATACATCTACTAGTTAAACACGCACACCGATGACGAGTTCCACGCACTTGAACTTTCTGAGTTACATCACCAATAGGATCAGTGCATGTCCTGCTAGGACGTCCCCTCATGGCCCCCAGGTGTTAACAATGACATTTTAGAAAGTTCCTATTTTATTATGCGTATTGTAGGGGAGGCGTCAAATGATTTATTATTTCCCATATTCCCCTTTGTGTGAATAGAGAATAGATATTCACCCCTAAGACGTTACGCCCTGATTTGCTGCAATGCGGACACAAAATGGCGGCCCTCCCCCTCCCACCCCCGCCCCCTTTGCCCTCTCAAGCTTATGTTGGACCATTGCCACAAAAAAACCACCAGCCTGTGATGTTCTCAAGACTCTATCATAAGCACTGTTTACAACGTTCTCACGTCTAGGACACAGGTCTCTGTGAGAGGGCGTCGGTTACCAACCACGCGGCCAAATTGCGAATTGTAAATGTCGCATGTCTACGATTTTTCTACAAACGTATCATTCACACATGTCTACATAAATAAACGTACGCCTGTTTCTCATAGGCGTAAGTAGAACCCAGGTATATGTTAGAAGGCCACTTTATACAATCCTAACGTACTATTTTACTTCGTCCACTTTCACACATTACACGCACATCACAACGATTTTTCAAATATAACAATTACAATGACTTATGCAGCAAGAAAAACTAAAACACTTACCTCAATTTGTCCAAGCTTGAGGTCCCTAGGACGTAGGAACCGACTCATAGGGCCAACTCGTTAGTCGCGTTAGACATCGGCGGCGTACTGAGGGCACAAAGAAAGTCTGGTCTAGATATTTCCTTTCCGCGCTGCGCAGGTCGCGAATTGACGATCAATACTTGGATATTTCATCTTAGGCCCGACACAAGCCTCGTTCGTTAGTGTGGCACTAGTGCCACATTAAGCAACGAGGCTTGTGTCGCGCTATATAGTAAATGTGAAAGTTTGGATGGATGTTTGATAATCAAACACGCCAGAACGGCTGAACAGATCTGGATGAAATTTGGCACAAAGATAGATTATAGTCTGGAATAACACATAGGCTATATATTATTGCGCTAATAACTTAGGGGGGTAAGCAATATTGCATTATGTTCATTAATTCAACAACATTCTTCAACTGTTTGACAACTGTCATGACATGCCTTAGAATAGAACGGCTATTTTAGACCATTTGTCACATGAATAAGTAGGCTAACGGATCAGCGGCCTGCCTGTGAACTAGGGTTTGCAAGTTCGAACCCCAGTCAGTATGGAATCGACTTTATGTGTTTTTTTGGTGCTTGTAGATTTCCAAAAATAAAATAAACATGTTTCGCGAGTTCGATACCCACCCGGTTTTCACTTTTTGTAAGTTCTAAGTATTTTGTTTAATTTCAATGCTTTATGATTTTCAAATCATTACAAATTAGATTAATATTTTTGTTTTATAAGTAACTAGCTGACGTCCCGCGGTTTCATCCGCATAATTCCCGTTCCCGTGGGAGTACGGGCATAAAATATAGCCTATAGCACTCACGAATAATGTAGCTTTCTACCAGTGAAAGTTCTTTCTCGTTCTCGTTCTACAGTTTAAAATTGGTTCATTACTTCCGGAGATTACCCCCTACATACAAACTTACAAACAAATGTTACCTCTTTATAATATTAGTATAGATAATAGTAATAGTAATTCATGAATTAAAAGTGACCAATTTATACAGTTAAAAAAAAACCCAAAAAAGTTTAAAAATTAAAACAAATTAAAATTTTGATAAAACGGGCTTCAAACCCGATAGCCGCAGCGCAGCAGCCATTCGCTCAGCCACTGCGCCAACCGCAAATTTGCTTTAGGGCCTGACAGTGTTTTCAAATTTCCCCTGAATCTTGCAAGCGAAGATACACCAACATACAACATCACTAGAAACGGGGGAGTCCTTTTGCAGCAGTGGCAGTTAAAGTCGCACAAGCATGCATTAGAGGCGTTGAACCGCAGCTTGCAGGACATACACGGCAACCAGGCTCTGATGGGTGGTTACGTCGTTTTGCTCACAAGCGACTTTGTAGATATTGGGGGTCAAAGTTTCAACTTTTTGATAAGTCTTTTTTTTAATACAAGTTTTTATTGTAAGATTTTTACTTTAAACACCTCTATGAACCCCGTACTATTCAATCCATCCATCAAAACAATGTTTTAACTAAGTGTTTTAAGTGCGTTACATTGAGTTCTACCACAAAATATGAGGGGAGCTCGTGGCTAAATAATAACAGCCGCTCGGGTCGATCGTTAGGTTAAGCTGTGCAGTCTTACCAAGGGGTATCGTATTACCCGGTACTAACTGGGTTGTGGAGGTCAGATAGGCAGTCGCTCCATGTAAAATACTGGTATTCAACTGCATCCGGTTAGACTGGAAGCCGACCCCAACATAGTTGGGAAAAGGCTAGGCAGATGATGACATTGAGTTCTACCACAAAACATGATTTTTCACCCCAAAAAAAAGTCGTTTCCCAGCAATAATTTTTGCGTAAAGTTACTTAGTTTGATGTACAGAATGCTTGGTGATGAGGTTGTTTATTGTACAATAAACAACCTCATCACCAAGCATTCGGTACATTGCACTCGTGCGAAGCTGAACGGATCTGTAAGTTGGGTACAGATGATGATTATAGTCTGGAATAGCACATAGGCCACCAGGTAGCTTCTATCACCTTTTATAGCAGTATTATCTTCATCCAACTTCAGTGTTGACAAAAGATGGGACTTGGCACCCTGTACAGCTCAAACTACCCTATATTGAGACATTCGTGTAAATACCCAATGGGGAGACACACTGTGGAACTAATGGCGCTAGCATAGCTGGTTCCCAACATCGTCATTGGTTGAAAATGTGGTAATGTCATTTTATATTTCAAAATAGCTTAACCTCATTGGTCAAAATTGAGACCAGCTATGGTGGCGCCCTCTTAGATTATCTTTGCCTGTGTATCCCCATTGGACAAAAAAGGGTTTTTCAAAATGAAACAAAACTTAGGTAGAGAGTATATAATAGACATTTATTAAATTCAAGTTTTCACGTTTTGACATTGAATGAGAAATTTACCATTGATAAGATTTATGGGATAATATAATTATGAGATCTATGTGTGGTTGCATCTATTTTTTTTTAAATTAGGTACTCAAAACTTTCAGAATTTTTATTCCAAATTCCGCTTGCAAATATTGAGTAATATCTTCATACATGTTTGTTTTTTCAGAAACAACCACATTAAGAAATTACTCAATATTATTAACATTACTCAATATTAGACTTATTTAGAGATAATTGTACAGCTCCAAAATAAGACGAAGAAATAAAAAAAATACACAAATACAAGGTCACAATAAATTGACTAGTAAAACTTCACAAACATGACTAATATGAATTTAAAAGATTTAAAAACTCACAATTTCAAGTAACTACTGCTGACTGCGGGGTGAAAGGACGCTGATACTTCATAATCAGCCTGTAGTGTTCCCACTGTTGGGACACAGGTGACACTCTGTGGTAGGGACTGGGCTCCAAACCCAGACGTGCCCCGAAGTGGGTAGATGTTTCAACTGTTCAAATTTTTTGGTACTAGGACACGGTCTTTTCACCATATTTTCATTCACCGCTTTGAAAGTAATTAGAATTAGCAGCAGCTGGGGTCAAGCTTCAGGTTAAGCTGTGCTTGCCTAGGTTGGTCCGTGGATGGGTGACCATACATTACATACCAAGTTTCCTGTCTAGGAAGCTTGAACTTACGTCACCTAGGCTACCACTAGGCCAGTTATACTGCTCAATAAAGTTACTAGGAATAGGTACTGAGGTTTTTTTGTTAAATCTCAGCCCATCATGCCTATGAAGTTTTCTAACCTAATTCAACTTAAGCTACGTTTCCACCAGAAAATATTCAAGGTTACTTAACGAGGAATGTGTGTGAAACTAACCAATCATAATTTCACAGCTATGTGATTTGTAGATCGCTGCAAATTCTTGCATATACAATATACATGTCATCACGGCATCATTATATTAAGTCAGTAATTCCTGTAGGGTTTGGTACAGCCACATTTCACGACTTATCTTGTCTCATATAATAAAGAGCGATCCTATTGCCAACAACCGGGCTCAAATTCAGACTCCGTGTGTAATTCCTAATGGTAAATCCTCGGAACCTTCGATGGAAACGCAGCTTACACCATGCATCCTTAATTCTCTCCTTGTGCATTGTTAGGGACCACCTCCCGTAGTGGCATGGGAGCTTCTTGCTCAATCTGGGGCATTTCCATTTCAAATTCGGGCAGGTCTACTTCAAATTCGAAATCCACAGGGAGTTTTAGCATAGCTTCTTTCAAATTCTTCATGGCCAGCGTGAGGGTGACTGCGACATCATGTATTGTCTCCGTCTTTCGGCGTACACGGCGTGTTGCGGCTTGTTTCTTTGGAGCCTTTGAGTTAGAAGCAGGTGCTGGTGCAGGAGCCATCTTTGGGACGAGGAAGTGTGCTCCGAAGATTGGACCTGGAATTGATAAAAATAATGTTTTAGAAAAAAATCCCACTCCGTCTCATAGGGGGCAGGTCTTTGTCCCAGCAGTCGGAACTCACAAATGGGTCTTATACATGAATACTAGTCATAGTGCCGAAGTTATTCCTAAATTCTGAACCAACTCAAAAGCCCCGTATTCATTAGGCAACATTTGTTGGGAAACACTGTTTCGAGACAGTGTTTCTCAATGTTTCGTCATGCTCTGGAAACAGTCTCTTATACGTATGTACGTACAGTCGATAAACAAATGTGATGAAACATTGTTTCTGAAACATGTTTCCTCGTTCCCCGATTAAACGGGGAGCAAGCCGAAACATCTTGTTTATAGACAAAAAAGTCAACAGGTGTGGACGTGTGTTGCGCGATATGGAAGTAGTGTGGTCCAACGACCAGGTTTCGATGCTCATAGTTCCTGTCTTGTTATTGCTGGCCTAATCAATCTCAATAACATTTCAAAATCAGATGTTGATATTCTGAAGAAATTCTGAAAAGACCCATTAAATTCACGAAGGTCATGAAGTACGTAACTTTTATTTAGGAGATAATACCAAATCCACCACCTTTTCGTCTTTTTTTTTCTAGTAGCACTCTTAAGAACGTAAGCAGCACAGAGCATCACTACCTCCTCGGGCGACATCGATTAGATCCTAGCAACAACTGACAAGTGTGGACGGCCATGTTTCAGAAACAGTGTTTATAAACTTAGTGATAAACACGTCGATTGTTTCGAAACAGTGTTTCGCAACAAATGTTGCTTAATGAATACGGGGCTTTATATTAACCATCGCATTGACACACAAGGAAGAAAGTTGATATTCGTATAAAACGATTGCTCACATTCGCTGATTATTTTCCCTAAATTGCTAATTGCCTCGTTGGACTGGTGGTTGAAAGCGCAACTGCGGAGAAAGAGGTCCTGGGTTCGATTCCTGGATCGGGCAAAGTGTTATTGGATTTTCCATCCGGAATTTCTCAGTAGCAGCCACGGAGTCTGGATGTGAGCTCGGTTGATGGCAATAGGGGACCCTAATACATGAGACTTACACATAACTGGTGAAATGTGGGTGTATTATTATGCACACCTCTGCCTTAACCTACGGGTATAACAGACGTGATGTTATTTTTTAATCAGTTATGATTACGTCACACTGTCCACACTAAGTCTATGGCGTTTGAAATACATTGCTGTCGATTCAGCACCCCTAGCCAAGTTACAAACGTTTCGTATCGATTCTCTTTCTACTATCGTAAACGCCTCGGCCGTAAGCGATTGTAGAAAGCGCTAAATTGGTAGCCAAGTTGACACGACTGAGTCGATCGCTCGTTCTCTAATGTCTGTAGAAAAAATCTACACTTTAGTCTATGGTGAGCGTTCCTACCAAAGAGTTTAGCGATCAACATTGTAGAAACGATAACATTCTATAATTTTGAACGATGTAAACTTGTCTACGAATTTTCTATTCGTTTGTGTTGTTCACGTAATATAACGTTGAGATGATGTCATTCCCATTCATTTGAATAGTTTTCTACTAGCGTTAACGATTGTAGATTGTCAACTTGGCTAGGGGTGCTGTTGTGCACAAACTAAACTTAATTTAGGCTATTGCTATCTTTTTCTCTCGAATAAAACGAGAAAGAGACGAACGTAATTAAGAGCTGTCAAATTTAGTTGGAACTAATATTTCCATGCAAATGAAGGGTGCACGTAAAAACATGTCGACTAAAAACACGGTGAAGCGCAAGACATAAACTAGTTTGACATCTCTAACTTAGTTCATAGCTATAGCCGTCCTTTTCTCGCACTGCCTTTTAGTAAAAGATAGCAATAACCTAAATTAAGTTTAGTTTGGCACAACAGAATCGACACCAATATCCAGGCTTCTATAAAAAAGACGTAGTACCATAATACACAACTAACATTTTATCAAATCTGGGGATTGCACTCAGAACATCATACTAAGCCGTCGCGTTAGCAACTGCAAGACCAACTGGTTTCACGTCTAATGCTATTCTATTACTACACTATTCACTAATTCAAGCTGAGCTCTAAATAAACGACGTACGCTTTTAATTTTCCCGCCCCCTTGCGTCTCTACCCTCCTCTCACTCCCTTCGACGGGGTTCCTAAAATAAATAGTATTGACATAAGCTTACCAAAGCTATATTTGGATTGGATCCAAAAAAACTCTATGCTACCAATTCAATATTCATTTTTTTTCTTAGCGTGTCGATGGTAATCTGAATTGTGTCGGCCCAGAACTGAGTCACTAGTGAGACGCCTTTAGTAGCGTCCATCAGTTACAACAGGACACGCAGGACACGATATTAAATGACCCATAGATTATTTTCTTTGTTACTATATCACTAATCATTGTTATAACTACTGATGCAGTTGCATCCATTGCAAACTGACAAGAAAAAAAAATAAACCACCAGATTATGATGAGCGATGCACCTAACATTTAAATATAAAGAATGACGACTAACCTTAGTCTCTGATCCTAAGATACACACAACTAAACACCTGCAAACAGGTAACCAGGAAACGCCTCACAGGACCAGCACGGAAGGTCAAACCAGAACTAAATCACAGGTCTTGCACTGAAGAGGGCGGGTGCCGCAATGCAAAGACTACAATATATATATGGAGATAGACGGTTGTCTCAACTGTATTTCCGTGATCATACATGCAGCGCCAACTATCCGTAGTGATGGCGAACTAAATCCATAATCTTTCAAAATAAATACAAAAAGTGATTCTTGACGGAGGTTTGAACTTGAGACCCACTGTTCGTAGGGCGGTTGTTGTCACCAACGGGCTACTTTATCTGGTGATTATCAGTTTAAAATAGCTGTTCTATTCTAATGCATGTTATGACAGTTGTCAGTGTTGTGTTGTCAAACAGTTGAAAAATGTGCACGTGGGATAGATGGCGCTAGTTTCCATACAAAAGTTTCAGCCAGGCTCTAATGTTCTAAGAGAGCACAGCATGCCGCAATGCGGGAACAGCAGCCAGAGTTCTAGACGTGTTGCACTACGCAGGTCCCGGAAAACGATCAATACGTGTGATAAAGGAGGCTGTAATATTTATGGCACGTAATAAAAATATTCAGAAAGGTCATTAATTTAGAGATTTTTATTTTGTCGACTCGTCGTTATGCAGTACCTAGTTAGTTGGCGCAAGTGCCACTGAGAAATAAAAGGCTCAAGATCCATTTTCAAGTAGAACAAAAATTGGAATGGAAATTGCAGCGGTAAATTACGCCCATTTCATGGCATGGTGCTTACTCCTTGTGGTACATAGAACAACAACAACAACAACAACAGCCCATAACGTCCACTGCTGGACATAAGCCTCTCCCATGATGGGAGGAATTTGCCGTAATCTCCACGCTTGGCAGGCGGATTGGAGATCGCAGTGATGACAGACTAACAGAAAACGCTGCTGCTCATTCTCTGGTCTACGGAGGTGCAAGGTGTTCTGCCTCAGACATTAGTCGCCTTATACGACACCCGTGAGTGTAATGGGTTGGTTCTATTTTACTCTGCTGGATACCACACGGCTACATAGAAATTAAAAAGAAACTGGTAAAATTGGATGCATAATCCTTCATCTATTCTATACATATAATAAATCTTTAGAAAAATCGTTTTTGTACATCGAAAATTTAAAAATAAATTGCCAGGGTGTGAAAGGATAACCAACAGAACTCATTTCCAGCATTTTTTGAATTTTTGTCTGTTTATCTGTTTGTCTGTTTATCTGTTTGTCTGTTTATCTGTTTGTCTGTTTAGATGATCAAGCATCACGTAAAATATACGAAACCAATACAGATAACATTTATACATAAAAATTGTGCGTATCTTGAGGTATTATTTAGTTTTAGTTTCATCGTAATCGGTTAACTCTATCAGAAGATATACGAATTTAAAGTGTTCAAGAAGAAAAAATAATCAATTTTGTGGCGTGATGATGTAAATTTAGTAACTAATAGGAGCGAAGCATCAATGATAAATGTTGCAAAAACGGGGAATATTTATTTCTTTTGAGAACTTCCGTCGCGAGCACTGCATAAACGGTTAAAGTTATGCAACAATCATGTATTAGGGAATTGTTCCTCTTAAAAAGTTCAACATAAAATCTGCGATAGCATAATAATGTCTATCTTTTAAGGTTGATTCACACTCTTTCTACACCTCTCTCTCTCTCTCTCTCTCATGTGACGCAGACGGAGTTGCACGGGTCAGCTAGTTGAAAATAAACCTGACAAGCAATGAATTGTGTAATTACCCATTGTTACATAACAAGGTGACACAACTATTGTCTACACTTCTTCTTCATACACAATATAATATAATAATATTATTGTTGACCACTGTCTTAATAAAGTAAATAATTAAGGCGTGTCCCAAGCTGGGCGCCAATATCTTCTCAATGGGGGCTATCGTTTTTGAGCTCACCAGATGGCGTACTGTCGAGTAAGTCAATAATTCTATTTTATATTATAAATCCTGTCAATAATTCTATTTTATATTATAAAGCACCAATAACTTCATAGAAAAGTTTATTTTATTACGTATAACGACACAGTGTAAGCTTTAGAGATATATTTACAATATTCTTCCTAAAATTATTAAGCATGAAACATTTAAAAATCATTCTACCTCCAAGTACTAACAATATTATGGTCCTAAGTTGCTACTTAAAATCTTCAAGTCATAATTAATCAGGAATGGCTCAATCTAGAACACAATCATGAGTATTAGTATAAATACGTGATAAAAAATCACGCAACGCGCCAACACTGTATGACATCTGACATTTTGGAGGACCTTAGTCTACACAAGCGCTCTAGCGGCAAATTCACACGCGATAGCGCCATTGCTTATTACTCAGCTGGAAGTTGAGACCATAACTGGCAAAATTTGTACCTATATTGTTTTCGGGATTTTGAAGAACAGGGTTTAACAGGGCTCTTCATACCTCGTAGAAAAGGGAGTATCCTCCGATCAGACGGGTGTTATGTCTGGTGGGCTACTGCCCGATAGTTGTTGTCGGTTTCTTGTATATAGTCTTATGTCGCGGATAACTTTGCTTGCGCGATGTAGGATTTCTGACGTATTTCGTTGTTAGTTCATCGTCTGTGTCATAGATGGCGCTGTAGTACATTTCGTTACTTATATGTTGCTGTAGTAGGTACTTTTTGTAGTGACGCTACATTGTCATCTGCTGTGACACACAATCCTTTTGTAATTCATTTTAGAAATACTAAACGCTTGGAAAGCGATCGGCATTGGTTTAGGCTCTCTTGTTCTCACAAACTGAGAGACATGGACCTTCTGCAGTAGTACTACATTGTCACGATGCCAACATCATTATAACTATCTGGATGCCAGGGAGAGTAAGGGCTAGGGGGACTTATTATGAAAAATAAAAACTTGTTCTTGACCGACAGCGCCACCTGGCGGTGGTTAGAGTAGATACGTAAGTAGCCCGCGAAATCCAAAATGTCTGAAGTTTTTAGCAAATTGCGTCTCTGTTGTTTCAGGATCTATATAGATCAATTTAGTAAAAATATTAGCATTACCGAGGTAGACTTTTTATATGGTAAAAAACCTTACCAAAAGCTGTTATTTGGAAAAATATGATCAAAAAATTTCAATTTCGCGTCTCCTTCTTACTCATGAAATATTTTGTGAGAAAGAAAGAGTGCTTTTCAGATTGCCAGTACAGGAACCGATAGTGTGCGAGCGAGAGGAGCATAGAAGCGATCCCATTTTGTTTTGGAACCACACCCTACTGCATTTTGATATGAAGAATATTGCAAACCTAAAATATTTGCTGTCTTGCCAGCCTTATAATAAATTAAAGTCGATATATTATTATTTGAAAGGTTTTTATTTAAATTACATAAGTAGTTATTCAACTTTTGCAACTGTGCAACGTGGATTTGAGAATGCTCAGATTTTACGTTATTTTTGTTTAGGTTAATGCAGAATGTTGATGTTGACGTTCTTGCATGAAGTATGCAACATGAATTAACAGATTTTTGTACATTAAAGATTCTTTCAGTTTGACTTATTTTTCTAGATTCATAAGGCTGTGCATTCCAACCCATTGCTACTTCAACGTATTTATATAGGTATCGCCTGCCCAGTGCGGATTGCTAAATATCATTGTCTTCGATTGTTTGGTTCTGGGACATGCGGGTTTCCTCAAAATGTTTTTCTTCACCGTTCTAACAGCAGTGGTGATGAATTTTGTAAGTTTCTCCCCAGCAGTTCGAAATTCCTTCTCCCCCCCTCTACTCCCCCCTACCTCCCCCTCCCACCACACCCCTTACACCCCGCCCTACACTCTCTCCCCTCCTTTCCCCCTCCCATGCCCCCCTCCCCTGGACCCTCCCCCCTTCCAAGCCTCCCTCTTCCCTTCTTCAATCTTAGGACCACGAGAACAGTCATTATCATCATTCACAGCCTCACTTCACCCACTGCTGGGTATAGGTCTCTCTTTGCCTGTGCGAGCTCCGCGTTCCAGTGTAATATTGTGAACAAAGCTGATCCATGTCGTTTGCCCATCTTTTGCCGTTCCCGTGCACAACAACCAAAACTTTTCTTTCCATACCATGGACTGTCCATGAAAGTCTAGGATTTTGACAAAATAAAACGACACATTTGGTTACTTAATTTATTATTATTACTATGATATATTTATTGATGCGATAGTCATTTATTGCTGTTAAACTCCATAAGAACTTAACCTAAACTATTACTATTATAATAATATGTACCCATAATATTCAAATGCCGATTACTAAGTGCCTAAACTTATTAATATAGAGTAACCCCTGATCTCCCCGTCTCAGAGAAGACCAGGGATCAGCCAGAGCCTCGTTAGTTGTCAGCAGGGTGCACCGCGGGCAGGTGAGGTTGACTTTGGCTCTGCAGACGGTGGTAGAGCCACTTGCACCCCATCGTTATACAGAGGTATGAAGAGCAGTGTAAGTTCCTCATCCTTTATTGATAAGGGAAGGTCCGTCGATCAGACGGGGGGTGTGTCTGGTGAGCTACTGCTTTCTGCTTTTTTTCTGCTAGCACGATGTAGGATGTTGACTCCAGGTAAGGCGTAGTTCGTACGTGGTAGTGTAGATGCCGCCTCAGGTGTATGCTCGAGGATCCATTGCTGGGAGTCAGCCAGCATCAGCTTGAGAGATGAGTAGATACGGCTGCTCGTCACACAGGGACCTGAAAATTCAGAGTGAAATTATGATTAAATTGTCTCAGAAAATTCTTTGGCTAAAGCAGTTAAATAGTCTTCTCTGAACTGCCCGAAGATCGCCACATACAGCTAGGGCAAAGTGTTTCGGTAACCCAGGTACTGTCCGTGACATCCTAGGTTGCTGGACATAAACCTTCTTCAAACGCATCCAAGCCGGCCAGCCTTCTCGATTTCTGCTAAACATCTTGCCAATTAGCCAGCGTATCAAGTTTCCACGAATGTGAAAATGCTAAATTTGTTGGCTTTCAAGTAAAATAGAAACATTGAAACACCTACCTAGCCACTATTGAAAGTTTTCCAAGCCTGATGCGCCATTAGCGTCTTGACGGATGAGCTCACCATGCTCACTGGCCAGGGATAAATCAGCCGTTTTCGAAGACAATGCTTGTAGACCAGGAACCTGAAAAAAAAATTAGTAAAGATAATTAACAAAAATATTCTGAAAAATGTCAACGTATCAACTAATTCTATTGTTTGATTTCTATAGACATTATCAGAGCATTAGTTGAAATTTTAAAAAGAAGAGATGTAGAGAGATGGACCTACAGATTTTTTTATGTTATCCTTTATAAACTGTGCCTGCTTCCACCCTTAGATCTTGAGTTACGTTATAGGCAGTTCTATGACCCCTTACAGCTTGAGGTAAGCGTTTGGTCACAAACCACACGCTCGATGGACCGCCGTTTTGCGACAGTGGACAGCGGATACCAAGAAAACGAATGTAAGAAGCTCCTTGTAACATGTAACGAGTCATATCAATGCGGCAGTATCCACGCGAAGGAAATAGATGGCTTTCGTCGCACATATCGTCACAAGTTACATAGTCCAAAATAGTGAAAGAGTATACTAGAACAGCGAAACTCACCTTAATCTTTCTCCATGCGATGTTTCTTAATACAGGACTGCATAGGTGATCCTCTGAGCCATCGGTGACTACTCCACCCTCGTTCATTGGTTCGAAGCACTAACACGTCATGCACGGCAGATGGCGGATGGCGCACTGCGGCGTTGAACAAAGGATATCTAGTCTAGAATTCTAGCTTCACTGCGCAGGTCACGATCAATGCTTCGGTGTAAGATACTTAAATATCTACTTTTAGCTATAAGGATGGTGTTGCTCAAAGTTGGTTCGAACTCTGAAGCTAAAGAAAGTAAGTAATTAAGTACTATGTCTAAAGTCGAGCTTACAAAACAATTTCAGACTTTCACAAGTGGGTTTCCACCGAGTCCCACACACCCAGTGTAACTGTGACACGACTGGGAACCCATCATATTATTTAGTAGGACGAATTGCACTGCTCGTAAATAACGTTCTTAATTCGCTGTTATTATGGATTTGCATTTTCTATCGATATATTCAGAAGTCCAGGAAACAATAAATAAATATCGCTGGACATTACACACAGCGCCATCTAGTGCCACACTAAGCAACGTGGCTTGTGTCGAAACCAGATAGTTGTTAAACTGATTTTTCTACATAGCTACTTTTTGTTTGTAAATACATACTTATCATACTGTTAGATGACAACACCAGACGCTCCCCTCCAGTGCAGCCACGCCTTTAAAAGGAAGAACTCCGAGTGGACTCGTCCCGGCTACACGGTGTCCGGCCCAGAGACGCCCACCCACTATCCGGACAACCCACTCCACATGCCGGACGTGCTGGACATCGTGGCCTGCCGAGGGCTACACTGCCAGATCACGCAGCAAGTACTAGACGACGAGATGCAGTCGGATCATCACCCTGTTCTCGTCGTCCTCTCGGGGATGCCGACCCGACTGAAGCCTGCGGCGCCACGTCGTAAAACAAACTGGAAAGACTTCACAGAGAGGATTGAGACCACCACTCCATCTCGGCCTATCGTCACCTCCGCGGACGTGGACCAGATGGCGGCGGATGTCACTGCTTGCATACAGAGCGCCCTGGAAGCGGCGACTACAACTGTATCACAGGAGAGCGCGGCGACTCAACGACAGCCGCCTCTACCTGCATATCTACAGAAGATGGTCGCCGACAAGAGGCGACTTCGCAAGCAGTGGCAACAACTGAGATGCCCTACGTTGAAGAAGAAAGTAAACCGTCTCGCGGAAAAGATCAAGGCCGAGATGAGAAGCAGGGAAGCCGAGAGCTGGGAGGACAGAATAGAGTCGACGGCCGACAGCTGGCCATCTATCCACCGACTCTGCCGCCAGCTTACGAACACCCCAGCTCCGGTGCGCCCGCTAGTGGATAGCGGAGGGGCGCTCAAGTATAGAGCAGAGGACCGGGCGGAGGTCTTCGCCCAGCACCTGGAGCGTCAGTTTCAACCGAACCCGACTTCCGACCGCGAACATGTCGCAACAGTCGAGCAACACCTTGGGGACTACTTCGCCACGCCGATAGCTCCCGAGGAGGACGCCATATTTTTCTCGCCTGGGGCAGTCAGACGCGCCATCCTTAGGACGAAGCCTAGGAAGGCCCCCGGTGCTGACGGTATCACCAACACAGCGCTGCGCCACCTGCCATTCCGTATGGTAGCGGCGCTGGCGCGCCTGTACACGGCGATACTGCGCACCGGGGCCTTCCCCGCTTTGTGGAAGGAGGGGCGCGTCATTATGCTGCCTAAGGCGGGGAAAAACATCCTGAAGCCGGAGAGTTATCGGCCTGTTACGCTGCTGCCGACCACCTCCAAGGTGTTCGAAGTACTCCTGTTGCGGCATCTCCAGCCGCACATCACGCCACGGCCGGAACAATTCGGGTTTCGGTCGGAGCACAGCACGACGCTCCAGCTGTCGAGGGTACTGCACGACCTGGCAGCTGCAAGTAACAAGAAGGAAGAATCCGTCGCAGTATTCCTCGACATGGAGAAGGCCTTCGACCGTGTATGGCACGACGGCCTGATCTACAAGCTGGCCACCTCTGGAGCGCCCCGTCGCGTGGTAAGAGTGGTCCAATCCTTTCTGTCCCACAGGAGCTTCCGCGTGGTGGTCGAGGGAGCGCTCTCCAGCGCCCGCCCGGTGCTGGCGGGCGTCCCGCAGGGCAGCTGCGTGTCGCCAGCGTGTTACTCACGTTACACGGACGACATCCCCACTACGCCACAGGTGAAGCTCGAGCTGTATGCCGACGACGCCGCGTACATCGCCACCTCGCTTAACGCGAGGCACGCGGCGGTCAAAATGCAGCGCGCGCTCGACCTCCTCCCTGACTGGCTGTCCAAGTGGCGGCTGTCTGTAAACGTGGGTAAGACGCAGGCGATAGCTTTCAGCCTTGCGCGCTCCCTCCCACCGCGCCTGACTCTCCAAGGCGCCGACGTCGATTGGACGCCCCGGGCCAAGTACCTGGGTGTGACCATCGACCGTCGGCTCACCATGGGGCCACACGTCCGCCAGGTCGCGGGCCGGACCAGGGCCGCCCGCGCCCAGCTCCGTCCAGCGCTCTCGTCCCGCCTCCCGGTGCGCGTCAAGTTGGGCGTGTATAAAACATATATACGCTCAATATTGACGTACGCCGCCCCCGCCTGGTTCGCCCTCACTAGTGAGGGAAACAAGAAGATTCTCCGCGCGCAACAGACGCTTGCGCTGCGGACCATAGTTGGCGCCCCTCGCTACGTGAGGAACGATGTCATCCAGCGGGACCTCGGGATTGAGAGCCTGGACGACTTCATCCGACGCCTTGCGACGGGAATGTTCGCGCGTGCCGACGCATCTGCTTGGCCCCATGTCAAGCACCTAGCGCCCTGGCATGCGCGCCCCCCTGACGCGAGGCGACTCCCCCGCGACCTGGTAGCGGACGATGACCCCACTCCACCGGATTGACCCGGGTAAGCTGTACCAGGCTACACGCAGCTTACCTGCACAATATGACTCCACCCACTACATGCACCCAGCTGCGTGCCGTATTCTAAGTTAATATAGGTACGTCGCGCAGCGAAACCATACAAGCACGTCTCTACACTCACGTAGACTCACGCGGAGGGACGCGGCGCGGGCTCGCGACCGACGCACACACTGGGCGGTGTTACACAATACAATACCGCCCACACACACACGTCGGTTCCTTAATCCGGTCCACTGCCGGCTAGCTCTGGTTAGTGGGGCGGGCGGGAACCACACATCCACTGTAGGTGCGCTGTAAGTCGGCACCTCTGTCGCTGGTCGTCCCCCGCCGGGCCTCCTTCGGGTCTCACCTGGCGGGGACAGACCGCCGAGGTGTCGTGAAGAAAACAGCGCTGTGCAACAGCGCTGTGGCGCGCTTACAGTTACAACACAGCAACCTCACATATGGGCGCATGTTTACATGCGTCCAATAGTCCATGGACAGTGTCCAAACCAAGGACGGGTCCGTTTTTACGGACCGAGGTATGGCCTCCGCGGTCAGGGGGCATAGCCCCGATACCGCCTACCGCGCCCCCTTGCGGGGGCGCTGTGAATACTACCGAGGACTCGTCCCTTTTTTTCGGCTGTCGTAGAACTATCTACATTGCTCCTCTGCCCATTTTGTGTTTGATTTATTGTGTTATTTTATTTGTTCATGTAATTATTTCAGTTTGCTATTAAAATTATTTTTTTGTGATGGTTTAAATGTTTTATTTATAAGATCAGAAGTGGGATATGAAGGCCTAATCCGCTAGAATACCATCTCTGATTCTATAAATTTGAAATAGCTTTGTTTAATGTGTTCTACATAACTATATCAGGGTACTCCCTTATATCTCCTAAAAAATTTTGTCCGAAAATCATTATCCATAAAACGTTTGCTATAAACTTCAGTTACCATAATGTTCAAAATCCCGAAATTTTGTTTTACATAATTATCTTTATTTCTAAAACTGTTCTGTCATAATATCGAATACTATAATAATTGAATCTTCTAATTTTGTATGCCATAAAGTCAATTATCCTAAGTATTTGATTATATAATGTGTATTATTCCTAATGTTCATATAAGTATATGGTTTATGGTCAGAATAAGATTTAGTTCAAATACTGTATAGGCATATTGCAAGGTAGGCATTGTGCTTCTTAGTCAATATAAGGTTTAGGCAATACTTCGCATAGACGTTTTGATTTCTAGTCAGCATGATCATAAAGGTATAATAACATTTTTGGTCCTGAAACATTTGCTAAAAATTAGGTTTTAGTGACAGAAACGAATCGCTGCAAATCCGACCCCACGCAGTCTTGTCTGCCCTACCCCTAGAGTGTAATTTAAAATCGCGTAGGCGCGGAGGGGCGAGGCGGCCCGCGAGTTGAGGAGCAGGTGGTTGTAACACTCGCCGCCGCTGCTGAGGCTGGCCGGCGAAGCCGGCCAGCAAGCCGAAGCTGCGGTGGTGAGCGTTAAACACATCTGCGACCGCCGGAGCCCCGCAGCGCCGGAGCCGTGACAGAAACCATGCCTGCTGCATGTTGCTTGATCGCTTGCATGCTGCATGCTTGCTTGCATACTGTATGCGTGCTTGCATGGTTGCTGCAAGCTTATTGCATGCTTGCTGCGTGCTGCTTGCTCGCTTGCATGCTGCATGCTTGCTTGCATACTGTATGCGTGCTTGCAAGGTTGCTGCAAGCTTGTTGCATGCTGGCTGCATGCTTGCTGAATGCTTGCTACCAGCTTGCTGCATGCTTGCTGCATGCTTGCCGCATGCTTGCTGCATGCTTGCTGCATGCTTGCTGCATGCATGCTGCATGTTTGTTTGCATGTTTGCATACTTATTACAGGGAAAAATAAACTCCACATAATGATGTTCACACTCAACTGTTTTATAATGATTGACGGTTTGATTGATTGATTTTCTGCCTTTTAGTGACTACCTATATGAAATGTATGCCAGAACAAAAGAAGATTCTAACTGTGAACTTTTGCGATATGATGGTTCTACTTTTTAATTCTTACAAATTTCATAAGAGCAATATTGTATAAAAATGTGTTGTGTTGAGAGAAGTTCATAGCATAGCAAAAGCTAAGTAATACTTACTTTACTGTAGGTACCCGTAATTGTTCTGTTCCCTTTTGGGAACGTCTGGGAACATATCGGTTTGTTTTAAAAATATTATTAAGATCTAAACATTTTAATTTAGGATTTATAACTATTATTGAAAACAATTTTAAGTGTTTTGTATATTATTGATTGTAATACTTATGACAAACGGGTTTAGAGCATATTGTATTTAGGGATTTCAATTTTATGTCATGTGATATTATGTGATATTAAGTTCGGGTAAGTTATCATTCGGACAAATGATGATTAGGACAAAAAAAGTTATGGCACTTTAAATTATGAATAAAAAAGTTAGGTAATACAATAGAGAACCCTATATCAGTAGTAAGTTGGGCAGAGACGCAATGCCTTCCGATAGCAAGAGGAAAGGGAGACGTCTTGTACGTACTCCCTCGCCTACAAGTTGTTTAGACCAGATTTTGAAGAGGCTTCAAGATCTCGAGGAACGGACACGTGGCAACGCGTCGCAACCCGTTTTGGTGGCGAGCCCGGGGTCACGCCACCCTCTGGCCATGCCGAGCACGCCGCCAACAGAAGAGGAGCCCGCCACAACACCTGCCTACACAGCCCCAGCATCTATCGCCCCAACGCAAGAGTTTGCTGCAACACCGTTGCCGACAGAGAGCGACGCCAAAAGCGTAGCCGAACGATTTCTCGACGCCATGATGTCTTTCCCGGTGAGATCAAACCAATATTTTGTCTCTGATTTTGATCCAAGTGTTCATGATGTCGACACGTGGTGCGATGAAATTGATAAAGCCCGATCGCTTAATCGTTGGGAGGATAGTGAATGCCTTGCTCGCGTAGGTCGTTGCCTTAAGGGGGAAGCCCGTACCTGGCTTAGTGAGTGGACTAGCACCACGCGTACATGGTCTAATTTTAAATTAGAATTAAAATCATTATGCCCACGGTCTGTCGATATCGCGAACATTCTGTATAATGTCATGTGTACCGAATCTGACAAATATTCTACCTATGCTGAATATGCGCGTAAATCCTTATTGAAATTACGTATCGTTAAAGGATTAAGCAGCGAGTTATTAACAGCAATTATTATCCGCGGTATTACCGACCCGCAGGTTCGTGCATCTGCAAGAAACGCTAAATTAACTCCCGAAAGCATAGTAGATTACTTGTCGAGCTTCGTAAAATGTAGTGTGCCTAATCCTAATAGGAAACCCAGTGATCATAGTGCTTCAAATTCCAATCGTAACGGTAATAGCCAGTTTAAACGTAAATCTTACGATATTTCTAGGGTACGTTGTTATCAGTGTAGCAAAGTAGGTCATAAACGCGAAACCTGTCCCAAACGACCTAAATCAGATTCACCAAGGAATAATTCTGAAAATAATACGAATAGCACTTCAACAAAAACTCGTCCAGATAAGTGCGGTTTTTGCAAAAAAGTAGGTCATACGGAAAGTCATTGTTTCGCTAAGGAACGTGCTCGAAATAATAGTTCCGTTAATTTTTGTCGCGAAAATGAGGGTGAAGGTAAAAACTCGGATGTTACTACGGCCGTTATTTCAAATATACCCGTCGACGTACTCATTGACAGCGGTTCAGCGGTTTCTTTAATAAAATCCGACCTAATTAAGCATTTTTCGTGTCGAGAAAAACCAGCTTGTCAATTATTACGAGGTTTAGGTGGAATGGAGGTAGTAGCAAAATCAATGATTACGTTACCAATACAACTAAATAACATTACGTTAGAAGTTGATTTTTATGTTGTCGATAAAAACCATTTAAACGTGCCCGTAATTATTGGTACTGACGTCTTAAATAGGAAAGGTGTTGCGTACATTCGTACCGGTGATACGCAATGTATCGTTCATAGTGATTTCGTGAATAATATTACGCAGGTAGATCCATCATTGGTCTTCGAAAATGTATCAACGCATGTTACTGGGCAAGATAGGGAACAGTTGTTAAAAGTGTTAAACAAATATTCTGATTATTTTTTATCTGGTACTGCCACCACCACAGTTAAGGGTAGTGAGATGCAGATTAAGTTGACTAGTGATACTCCAATTTATTACCGACCATACAAACTGTCATATGACGAGAAAATACGTGTTCGTGCGATAGTTAAAGACTTGTTAGAGAAACGCATAATCCGTGAATCAGAATCAGAATACGCTAGCCCGATCCTGCTCGTGAAAAAGAAAGACGGTTCAGATAGGATGGTAGTTGATTATAGAGCCCTAAATCAAATTACGGTTAAAGTTAGACACCCACTTCCGTTGATCAATGATCATGTAGACATGCTTGGTAAAGCTAAATGGTTTAGTGCACTTGATATGGTCTCCGGCTTTCACCAGTTGAGAGTCAGCGAGGATTCCATCCACAAAACTGCTTTTATCACCCCTGAAGGGCATTACGAATACTGTAAAATGCCTTATGGTCTTGCCAATGCTCCCGTTATTTATCAGAGAACCATCAGTAGAACTTTGAAATCTTTTATTGAATCAGGTAAGGTACTCGTATACGTCGATGACGTATTATTGCTATCCGATACAATCGGTGAGAACCTTATTTTATTAGACGCAGTCCTAGAAACTTTAACAGAAGCCGGGTTTTCTATAAACTTAAAGAAGTGTAGTTTTCTAACTAGTGAGATAGAATATTTAGGTAGAATCATCAGTCAGGGTCAGGTTAGACCGAGCCAACATAAAATAAAGGCCTTGATTATGTCGCCGAGACCGAATACCGTTAAGCAGGTTCGCCAATTTCTGGGTCTGGCTGGTTATTTTCGGCGGTATGTTCCTAATTACGCAATTAAGACTGCTTGCATGGCAGCTTTAACTCGAAAGGGTGTTGTATTTCATTGGAGCGATGAACATGAAAATGCTAGGCAGGAAATTATTTCGTATTTAACTAGCGAGCCTCTATTAACGATATTTGATCCCGATCTACCTACGCAGTTACATACTGACGCGAGTGCAATAGGTTATGGCGGTATTTTGATGCAAATACACAAAGACGGTCGTAAGCGCGTCGTGGCGTATTTTAGTAGGTTGACGGTAGGTGCAGAATCGAGGTACCATAGTTATGAACTCGAGACCCTTGCCGTTGTAAAATCATTGCAGCATTTCCGTCAATACCTTGTTGGTAAAGCCTTTACAATAATAACTGACTGTAACGCGTTAAAAATGACCCAGCGCAAAAAGGATCTTCTGTCCAGAGTAGCACGATGGTGGATCTATATGCAGGATTTTGAATTTACATTAGAATACCGCAAGGGTTGTTTAATGTCTCATGTAGATTATTTGAGTCGAAATCCGGTTAACGTCATAAATGCTGTTCAGAAACCTCTTAATTGGGCGCAGATAGCTCAGGCGGGTGACGAAGAAACTTTGTCACTACTAGAAAAGTTAAATAACGGTGAGTTAGATTCAAGTCGGTATGTAAAACGTAACGATCTTTTGTATTATAAGTACTGTGTTGAGGGCGAGCAAGAGCGTTACTTATGTTATGTCCCTAAAGCGTTTCGTTTAAGCTTGTTACGCGTGTTCCACGATGAACATGAACACTTGGGAATGGACAAAACTATTGATTTGATTCTCAAACACTTTTGGTTCCCGGGTCTAAGACGATTTGCTACTAAGTACATAACACACTGCGTCGTATGTATATCGCATAAACAAGTACCCCGAGCCCCCTTACAACCAATATCTTCTTGGCAAAAGAACCCAATACCGTTTGATACAGTACATGCTGATGTACTCGGTCCACTTAGAGAATGTAATGGGTTTAAGTACGTACTCATAATAGTTGATGCGTACACTAAATATTGTTTGTTGTATAGCCTGTACAGACAGGATTGTGACGAGTTGAAGCGGGTAATAACTCAAACTATATCTTTGTTTGGTACTTTTAAGCGATTAGTGTGCGATCGCAGTCGGATCTTTGATAACCACAATTTTGTACACTGGTTAACTAAGTCTGGTATTGAAGTACACTTCATTACGCCTGAGATGCATCAGGAGAATGGGCAGGTTGAACGTTATTGCCGAACGGTGCTGAATATGGTCAGGATCGAAGTTAACAATAACGAAAACGAATGGCCAAACGTTTTGTGGAAATTACAGCTCATATTAAATATTACCAAACAAGACAACACAATATTCCGCGCTAAATCTATTAGTCGGCACGGAATCCACTACGCCAGTAATTAACTCATTAATTAGGGATGTCACGTTGGAGGGTTCAAATCCTAACCGCGAATCGATTCGTGAGTTACGAAGGCAACGCGCAGATGAGTTAATAAATAAAAACAAATCGAAACAAGACGCGTATGTCAACAAAAACAGAAACCCTCCTAAAAAGTTCAACATGAATGATCGTGTGTTTGTGATTAAGAGATCACAAAGTACTGGCAAGTTGGATTGTGGCATGCGAGGCCCATATAGGGTTGTGAGTGTTCTACCTAACGATAGGTACGAACTAAAGTTGATAGCTGGTTCGTATGGCAAAACCAGTCAAGCAGCTGCTGGGTTCATGGTGTTGTGGCGTGGCGAATGGACGCCTGATACATGCGCCGGTTTCTTTGAAAGTTAGTTGAGAACTTTCATTGGTTTTGTTTGTTGTATGCACCCAGCTTTTGCTTAAACTTGTAGACTGTATGTACCAAACAATCACTGGTTGCAATTGTTTTGTTGTTGGGTGCCGGAGACTCATGTAAATCCTTAGTGCACATGGTTTTGAGTAGGCACATACTGTGGACTGTACTATTGAGAGTGCAGTTCATGGTGAAGGTATCGAGGTTGATGTCGGTGGGGCCCATGCTGACTATAGACCGAGTGTAAATCCTGAAGTAGGTCTCATGGTTGACCTGCTGTAACCAATGTAAATCCTGATGCGCGCATGGTAATTGGTGTGGGAATATGACCTGAGTAAATCCTACTTGTGACATGAAAAGTTGTTGTATACGACTGCCTGGTTGTCTTGCAAAGTGTTTGTGTTGTTCGGTACATAAAGTTCATTTTTATTTGAATATTACAACTGTTTTGCTATCTTGTGTGATAACTTTGTATGTGGTCTTAACGTTTGTGCTCTGTGGTTACAGGTTGCGATGAAGATCTACCATTCAATGATGAGGACGATGGTGCTGGTACATCATAGAGAGCTGACGAAGGCGGCGAGGACGCTGCCATGTCAGGAGAGGCCGTGTTAAATGACAACACCAGACGCTCCCCTCCAGTGCAGCCACGCCTTTAAAAGGAAGAACTCCGAGTGGACTCGTCCCTTTTTTTCGGCTGTCGTAGAACTATCTACATTGCTCCTCTGCCCATTTTGTGTTTGATTTATTGTGTTATTTTATTTGTTCATGTAATTATTTCAGTTTGCTATTAAAATTATTTTTTTGTGATGGTTTAAATGTTTTATTTATAAGAATACATAATAAACATCCATGACTCGGAAACAAATATCCATGCTCATCACACAAACATTTGCTCTTACCAGGATTCGAACCCGGGACCCGAAGAACGTAAGGCAGCCTCACTACCGCTGCGCCATTCGGGCCGTCGAAACACACAATACAATAAAACAAACAATCCCTAATGCCATGGAACCACGGGTAATTAAAATTACCCATGGACCCGGTAATGGGTCGACCCACCGGGACCACGGGTAACGAGTCACATAAGCAATTTTCCTACCGTCCTCCCCGAGAAATCGACAAGTGATCTACTATTTTCTCGCTCAAAAAACGTACAAGAGGTTGTAAGCCCCGTGTCGGTAAAAAAGATAATTATTACAGACAGCTGCATTAATTAGTTATCCGTCACGCATTAAGACAATAAAAGGGGTAACGAATTTATACAGCCGTCACGTGTTAACATTTATGTGAGAAATGGAACGTAAATGGAAGTAAGGGAAATGGAACGTAGGTGAAAATAAGGGAGAGAGTGCTATGAGTGAGTGAGAAAGCAATAGACGAGGGAAGAGAGAAGGGATTGGGAGGAAGCCATGTTGAATGAGAGGGCTGAGAATAAAAAGACGTTGTGCAGTGTGCGAAGAAAAATGATAAGTTAGTATTATTCAAGACTGCATTATTTTATTACCTGGAATACACCTGTATCCCACATTTATAGTTGATTGCTCACTGTTCGCCCCACCAGCAAAGATTCTAAAACCCGAGACTAAAACATTTAAAATTTACCGGGAAACAAAACTCATGAATATCAAACAACTCCACACATACTGTACCAGCATACTTATAAGAAAAATTCTAAACAAGTCCATTCACACACGAATACACTTAACTAAAATACATCAAGTAAATAATCGTAACAGTCGTAGGAAGGATCACATTTTACTGCCACGAGTGCGGACAGTCAATGGTGAGAGAACAATTATTTTTTCGGGAGTGCAACAATATAACAAGCTAGCCTAAAGAGGTAAAGAATGCGCTCGTTTAATATTTTCAAAACTAAATTAAAAAATCACATTCTGAATGATCAAACACTACTTTAAACAAACTTGCCCTACTGCTGCGTTGCCTTTATTGTGGCACCGAGCTCGTATTCCATAGCTGTTAGGATTATTTGCGACCACAGTAACTATTTCTTTTGCGGATGGATGAAAAAAAATGTAAACTTTGTGTTTTGTAAATGTTAGTTGCGAACGAAATTTCTTTTTGTTTTATAGATTTGTGAATTGTTTTAAAGAAAAAATACCTATTTAGTTTGTATGTCAAAGTTAGTGTAAAGTTACTATATTATTTTAAGTTCCAAAATGTTCTCAAGTAAGTGAAATACTGTAATTTCTTATTGAAAATTAAATTTCTTTAACCATAAAAGGTTTCTGTGCCTTTTCGTACCTGAAAATGTTTAAATTCACAAACAGACCCAGAGGCTTTAATGTATATGGCTACAAGAGTATAAGAGTAAAGCAAACCAAAGAAACAATGGATGGACTGTGTGAATGATGATATGGGTAGAAAGGAGGTGACTGCTGCGATGACGAGTGATGGAGAAGTATGGAAGAAGAAGAGATGGCAGCATCTCTTCTTCTTCCACACTTCTTCAGGCGCAGGCCGACCACAATTAAATTGGAATAGGAGCAGGAGATTGAAGAAATGGACCCAGAGGTTCAGACAGTAGTGAATAAAACACTCTTGTTAATTATAAACTTGTAGTAACTTCTTTATTGGAATTTTGTTGTTGTAGTACACTATCACAGTCATAATCTTGAGATATAAGAAAATGTTCGTGAATGTTTATGATAATATTCAGTTTATTGGAAGGGAGAAGAGAGTTGGTATTACAAAATCAGAGCAAGAATACCAGTAATGTCAAATGTTGTAAAAGTGTTGCACATTACCAATGTTCTTGAGAACTACTCTTCTCCCCTTCTTTAGTTAGGAGTAGTTTCACCACAATAATCATGCAACCGTGTAATGTTACTATTCTCACAGTTTGTGTAACTGCATTATATTTACCTAAATATCGTGCAGTTACATGGGTCATCGCGGTTACTAGTTCAGGCGCGGTTTTGAGATTGGCTATGAGAGAAAATCAAAAGACCAATTTTTGTACCGCGATCATCAGTCTTTTGATTCTGTCATCTTAAATCCACGCCCATCATTGTTACCTTATCACAATGAGATTTAAAAAGCCCAACATTCAGACAAAAATAACCATTTCAAAACATTTTAAATTGAGAGTTTGATTAAAAATATTGCAAACGCTCGTATTGACATGAATGTTGCTACATTGCTTATCAATTTTACTGGTGATGTTATGATTTGAAATAGTTAAACGTGTTATCTGCCTCCACGAAGTCCTAATTTGTCAAATATAAGTAGTCTGTGAAAGCTGAAAGTGGAGTCTTCAGTGTTGGGCAGGGGATATGCGACATAGCTGGTACGGTCGCTGCAGTGCCAGGATAGAAATCCTCCTCCTGAGAGGAATCTGGAACAGAAAAACAATATTTTATAAACTTAATGTTAGCATAAAATAACATCAGCCCTACATTCCCCTAAAGGGTGATTCGATTCGCCAGTTATATTACAATATAACTGGCGAATCGAATCACCCTGAAGCTTACCAAAGCTTTGCTTGCTTTCCTGGAGCTTACAAGCTCCATGTAATAAAGGGCGAAGATATTGTCATCAACCGCGCACTAGTTCTAAACTTCATGCTGCTACTGAGCAGTTCTCAATTGAAAAATTCAAGCACACAGTCTATTGCAGTCCACAGCTGGACATGAGCCCCTCCCAGGCTGTGCCACGACACCATGTCCACCGTCTTCTGCATCGATTCTGTCGTAATCACCTTTTCAAGGTTGTAGGTACATCTAGCTGTGGGGTATTCCATTCTTCCCTTGATAACACGTAGACTCCTCCAGGACACGTTTGCGCCTTCACCCGTCGCTCTAATGGATGCCTTTCAGATAACTAGCAAAGAAATAATAAAACACATACCTACCATCTGGTCCTTTGGTGGGGACTTGATGACTGGGTCAGTGGAGTGCGCAGGCTGTGGTGAACGGATGGGCACGTCAGCTGCCATTAGTGACCGGTGCGGCCCTACGAGGCCCGTCCACACGACACCTGAAATGTAAAGTAGCGATATTTTAATCATACATTCTTTTTAGGTTATGATTATTCAGCTGATAAACTTCCGGCTTTATTAATAAAGGAGTTTACATTGCATTAATGCTGTGAACAACGATGGACATGGCACGCATGCCATAATAGTCTAGTGTTATAGAATATGAAAATCTTGGTTATATCCTATAAAACTACCTTCAACAACCTAATAAATAAACTGGGAACAAGATAACCCTTAAGCCAGGTTGCAAGATTTACTGGATTTTAAAACTAACAGCTGTCAAAGATGATAGCTAGGCGAACGGCTTGACGTGCTTTCTAGACGTGGAATGATCCCAATATCGTCTCTCCTCCATGAAGCGACCCCGTCAGGCGAAGCCTAATCTTCAGTCGACCCACAAGAATGGTATTCGTACCTGAATTAACCTAAAGCTGAAACATTTACCTTCATCATTTAAGATGTCGCACGCGGCAGAACGGCTGGCATCTGGTAGTCGAGATGGTCTGGTGCGGATGGAAGCACCAACTCGTCATGCACGGCAGACGGCGGGTGGCGCACTGCGGCATTGCACAAAGGAAGTTTAGTCTAGAACAGTGTAACTGCACTGCGCAGGTCACAAAGTGTGATATACGATGCAGTTACTTTGTTTGTGCCACGCAACAAGAATGTACCGAAGGCCCAAATTGAAGAAGATGAATAGTGCCTAGAGGTCAACATAACAACAAGCTAGGACAAGCACATAGTGAAAACGGACTCTTCAGAAACGTATTAAATAAGTAGAGTACTATATTATATTGGCAAGCAAAGCTTTTCGGCTTTTATGTAGGTACCGCCACTGCTCACCGTTATTCAAAATTTTATTTCTGTCCGTTTTTTCGATGGCATGGAAGTCAACTACAGACTATAAAACATATCTCTGGAAGATACTTTATTCTCATACGATATGAACTGCGATATTATTGCACACAAACAGATTCAAGCAAGTTCTAAACCAATGCGCTGCAGGTCCCATTCTGTAAATATACCTAAATAAATACATAGAAGCCTGTTTTGAAAGTTGCTTTTGGAAATTCAACTCACGGCGTTAAACAAAGCGTTGAAATTCAACAGTGTGCTTTAAGGTGACGCCCTGATAGATACGGACCTATGGAAAACTAGAACACGAGAAACACGAGAAAGAAATGAATGTATGAAACATTCATTCATGCGGTCATCAGTCAGTCATTCATTCATCAATCTAAATTTCACTTCGCAAGTCACAATCAGCACGCAGCATTTCAACACTGCAGTATTAAATGTTGCAACTGTTAAAAATCTACTGAGTTGCCTCACTGAAAAAAGAGTTGTGTTGCTACAGTCAAATTATGTTTTGCAATTAAATTATTTATTTTAGTTTTGTTTAAAATTTGTACTTACCAACATAAAAATCTTGAGTAGGATGAAAAAAATAATTGTCAAAGCTATTGAGGTCGCGTTTGACATTTTGTTCCTGCACATTATGTTGGGCCATGCAGTGGTAGACGATGGCGCACAACTGCATTAGCTGGGGCCATACGGTGATTTGGCTCACATATGTTTGCGTCTCTTTCTTGCACTTGTAGGTAGACAGTAGAGCGATAGTGACAGAATAAATTCTAAGCCAAACATCATGCTAATTTATGATATTTAATTTCGTCCTCAGTGTGGTCCAGCATTCACCATTCTCCTGCTCATATCCCAGTTTATTTGGTGGGGGGGGGGGGGGGGGGGCGCACCATGTTTCACTTATCTATTAGTCGTCATCTCATGAATCACTCCTTTTGCAGCCATTTCACCTTTCACACAGTAATAATATCTATAGTTTGGTTTTTACCTTACTTTTATAATTATTATCTTATACTATCCAACCACTTACAAATCTAGACGTTCTTAAAGTGAAAATAAAATACATTTTACATTTACTTGATTATCTCATTTATTAATTTCATCATCTCATTCTATACATTTTCAAATATTTGTTAAAAAAAAAACATAATTATTTGCATCTGCAAATTATGGCTGCTTTTTGAAGAAGTAAGAACTGTTAAAGAAACAAACTGCCAACCAAACTAAACAAACCAAACAACCAAAACTGCCAACTGCCAAACAACCAAAACTGCCAACTGCCAAACTGTCAACTGTTGCTGTTTGTTGTTGTTGTGGTGTTAGAAGTGAGCTAAGATCGTCATTTCGTGTATATATTTTCTTAAGTTTTAACTGTTTGTGAATGAATAAAAGTAGAATACTGCCTGAGGCAAAAAAGCACCACAATTAAATACCCTAAGTGGATGTAGAACGACTGTTTTCAAGTTAAAATACAAATATTTTAATTAATAGAAGCATTGCATGGCCAATTCAGAGGCCACAATAAGCGGCATCAAAACTCTGACACTAAGCAAAGGAAAAGAAACAAGAACAAAAAGAAAGCCAGGAACAGAATATTTAGTCGAAATCTCAGTAAAAACATTATTTTGTGGTATATAATTCTTTATTTTCGCACTTTTGTTGCATTCTCTGGCCTGCATGCATATTTCGACGATTGTACACAAACTGTACTGTTTCTCTGATCCATCTTTAAACGTTAAAACTAAATCCTTTATACCCGACATTTCCCTGGCTCATAAATCTTGCTGAGGTCCGATCACATAAAGCTCTCTTCAGTATCCATCACATTTGACAGTACTCTCAAGAACTCTTCCATCATTACTCGCTTACTTTCTTGAACATTCGTTAATAAGTTATCTGCGACCTCATAACCATCCACTTCTTCAGACGTCGACTTCTGTAATTAAAATAAATGAGAGATCAGCAGTCGAAGATAACACAAATTTTATTAATAGCTAAAAAAATGTAGAGGGACTGTTCCACAAACGATGGGACACTTAATATCGTGTCCTACGTCTCCTGTTATATATTTATAACAGGAACTGAAGGATGCTAATAAAGATGCTGAACTAGTGGCTTAGTTCTGGGCCGACACAATAGGGAATATGCATGAAATACAAAACTCTTTTTATTTATTAAAAATGCCTTGTATTGATCCCTAAAAACATTGTGGTACACTTGTTTAAGTTGTTAATACATCACTTATTTTACAATTTACTGCTTTATGTAGTATGTTTTTGGTGAAACGGAACGCACTCTCAAAATGCATCGTCCTCGATAACGCCGGTAGTGACGTCAAAGTCTATGTGTCAAAAAATACTTTTATTTGAAAAGTGCTTAAAGTTTCACTAAGATTTTTATTATAATATTTTTTTTTTGCAAATTTTACTTGATTATAGCACATACAATTAGTAAAAAGTAAACAAGGCAGATTGTAGTAAATGACGTCACATCATGGCCGCGACAGCTACAGACGTTTCAACTGTCATAGAAAATTGCAGGAGTTTAATATTATTTTTAAGCGACAAGCAGTAGTTGAACTAAACTTTTAACAATTTTCTTGGATTGATAATAGTGTATTTTATAGCTATTTAAAAGAAGAAAACATTACGTGCATATTCCCTATTGAGATTGCCATCGACTAAGAAGAAGAAGAAGACCAGCAAAAAAACATGGGCCGTACAACAATCTACCGCAAGAGTAAAGCTTTGACTATTTATTAAAAGTTCAAGTTCGGAGGAGTTCATGGCTAAATTAATAACGCATTTTATCGATTTTAGGTGATGCTTGCCAAGGTCGGTCCGTTGATGGGTGTCCATCCATCACATACCCAGTTATCTCCGTGCCTTGGACAGCACGTGAAGCGGTTACAGTGGCCCAAAGAGTCAAACAACCAGTCTTACCAAAGGATATCGTAAAACCCAGTGCTAACTGGGTTGTACACACCATTGAAGCAGTCGCGCCATGTAAAATACTGGTGGTTATTTAGCTACATACGGTTAGACTCGAAGCCGACCCCAACATAGTTGGAAGGCAGGTAGATGATGAATCTATACTAATATACTAATAATATTATAAAGAGGTAACATTTGTTTGTAAGTTTGTATGTTTGTAAGTTTGTACGTAGGGGGTAATCTCCGGAAGTAATGAACCGATTGCAAAAATTCTTTCACCATCAGAAAGCTACATTCACCTTGAGTAACATAGGCTATATTTTATCTTCGTACTCCCACGGGAACGAAAACTACGCGGGAGAAACCGCCTACAAACATACAAACTTACAAACGAATGTTACCTCTTTATAATATTAGTATAGATGATGTTTATTTTGCAAGTAGGTTTTTACAAACACTTTTACACATCATATTTTAAAACTAGATTTGAGTGGACCTGTCCAGTCAGTGCAAGCATTTATCAGTTAACGTGTAGCTCGACTTATAACTCAAGGAGCTCAACGAAACGACGAACAATACCAAAGAAAGGACATTTGGGTAGGTCGCTTAAATAGTACTCAAACTGCCAGACAGTTGTGGGAAAAAACAAACAAAAAATAAAAATGTGACCCACATGGTCCACAGTCTCCACATTCACAATAATCAAATAAAATAAATAACAAGTTCTTTTCAAAATGAATGTAGGTAAATAAAAATTACAAAAAAACCGGCCAAGTGCGAGTCGGACTCGCACACGAAGGGTTCCATACCATTGACTATATTTAGTATTTGTTGTTATAGCGGCAACAGAAATACATCATCTGTAAAAATTTCAACTGTCTAGCTGTCACGGTTCATGAGATACAGCCTGGTGACAGACAGACGGACAGACGGACAGACAGACGGACAGACAGCGAAGCCTTAGTAATAGGGTTCCGTTTTTACCCTTTGGGTACGGAACCCTAAAAAAAGTAAAATACTAAATAAAATAAAAAAATAGCGAATAAAAAACTAATAAATAATTTACATATTAGGGAAAAAGTGAGTAATATGCACATACTGGTATGCCCAATGAACGACTTCCTTGTTTCTTTTTTGATTTCGTACGAAGACTGCGCCTAGCAAAGGTAGAAACCATATTTGGAGTGAAGAACGCTCGGAAAACTGGACCTGAACATTTTAAAGATAATGTTTTAGGGAAAAAAACTACTTTGTCTCATAGAGCTGAGGTCTGTGTCCCAGCTGTGGGGAACTCCCACGCATCCCCACCCTCACTCATCTTATACATGAATTGTAGTGACAGTGCCAAGCTTGTTACTATATTCTGGCCCAACTCAATATAAGAGTCGACCCGCTAAGAGGCAGAACACTTCCAAAAGCCGATTTTGAAGAGGGATAATTATAAATAAATCTATTATTGCGATGATCGTAAAACCTATGGTTTAGTGTAACAGATAGGTATATTCATATAAGGTACCTCAGCACCCCTGTGTAGGAAAAACAGGTACAGCTGGATAGTGCAGGGTTCTAGGGTTAAAAAAATAAATATCCAGGCTTGTATGTAACATAAAAAACTATAACATACAACTAAGACTATACAATCTGGGGATTGCACTCAGAAGATCATGCTAAGCCGTCGCGGTAGCAGCTGCAAGACCAACTGGTTTAACGTGAAATGCTGTGTTTTTTTTAATCTTTACTTCAACGCCGAGTTCTACGTAAAGGATGCACGCTTGCTTTACCCTTCCCCTTTCGGCCCCTGCCCTTCTGTCACTCTCTTGCAAGACCCTTCTAAAAATAAACAGCATTGACAAAAATTACCATTTGATTTATGGACTTGTTTGTTTTGTTGTTTTTGTGTTTTTCTACATCACTGATTCACTTATAATTATCACCTGCCTAGTCTTTCCACAATAGGCTTGTTAACTGAAAAAAACTAATTAGTCCGCCAGTTAGATTTTCAAAAAAAAAAATATTTGACCGGTATTTTTTCTTTTGTAAATCAAAACTGATGAAGATACGATGCTTTTAAAATTCTCAATACGTCACGCCGTGATATAATTTTTCGTGCGTTCTAAATTCACGAGCCCCCACTCCCGAGTTTTGATGCGTTTTATCTTTGTCAATATTCATTGATTTACAAAAACTGAAAATACGTGTCCATTATTTTCCAATACTCTAACTGACGGACTAAATAGATTTGCAATTTATTGATGGTGGAAACTAGCCTTGGGCTCGGCTTCCACTTGATATAGATCTACACTAATATTATAAAGAGGAAAGATTTGTATTTTTGTGTGTATGTTTGTAATGAATAAACTCAAAAACTACTGCACCGATTTCAAAAATTCTTTCACCATTAGAAAGCTACATTCACCTTGAGTAACATAGGCTATATTTTATACCCGTACTCTCACGGGAACGGAAACTACGCGGGTGAAACCACGTGACGTCCGCTAGAAATGAATAAAACAGTTGATGCGCTTTCATCCCGTGCATTTACAATTTTGCAATCTTGATATTTAAATTACCATTGTCAGCTTAGCTCGTACCCAATAAATGAAACACACAATAGAACAACTTAACGCGAATTCAGCATGTTGGTATTTAACTACATCTAATTAGCTTGGAAGCCGATCAAAACAAAGTAAGGTAATAATGACAATTGATGCGTTTTATCAATAAAATAATTGTCTATTTATTTATTTTATCCCTTTCCAAAAAAATGGGTATAATATGTGAGCGAAGTAGAAGCAAATGGCATTTTTTTTTTCAATCAAAATAATTCGCAATTAAAATCATACGCAAATTGCGTATGATTTGAAATTTGATATTTTTTATTATTAAAAAAAAATAGCTTTCGTTGTTTTAATATGAAAAGAGTTTACTTGAAATTTGTAGCGTTTTTTGATGATGGATCAATTTTTTTCTAAGCTGTGGAAAAAAGAAATAAAAGAACTAGGTATGCCATTAGCTTCTACTCCGTTCACCTAATATACACATTTTGTTTGGAGAGGGTTAAAAAAGTCAGTATATATACAGGTATAATCACTAACCTTAGTCTCTGAATCCAAGGCTGCAAACGGGTAACTGGGATCGCGTCACGGGACCACCAGTACGGCAGAAGGCGGGTGCTGCAATGCGGGGGACAAAGGAACCTAGACTTGTTGCAGTACGCAGGTCCTGAAGTAACGATTGATTCGCTGATGAGTGGTATAGGATGCTCTGTGTTTATTATTTATAGCTGACGTCCCGCGGTTTTACCCGCGTAGTTCCCGTTCTCGTGGGAGTACAATATAGCCTATAGCACTCACGAATAATGTAGCTTTCTACCAGTGAATCAATTTTTAAAATTCGTTCATTACTTCCGGAGATTACCCCCTACATACAAACTTACAAACAAATGTTACCTCTTTATAATATTAGTATAGACTAGCGGACGTCACGCGGTTTCACCCGCGTAGTTCCCGTTCCCGGGAGAGTACGGGGATAAAATATAACCTATGTTACTCAAGGTGAATGTAGCTTTCTAATGCTGAAAGAATTTTTGAAATCGGCGCAGTAGTTTTTGACTTTATTCTTTACAAACATACACACAAAAATACAAATCTTTCCTCTTTATAATATTAGTGTAGATGTCAGGTAATAAAGAAATGGCGAAGGGTCATTAATTAAAATGTTGAGATTTTTTATATTTTGTCGAGTTTTCCTTCTTGGATGACTACGTTGTTGGTCTTGTCGTCGTAAGTGCCACTGAAAAGCGAAAGGTGCCATCCATCTTCAAGTAAATATAATTGGAATTGAAATAGTAGCGGGGTCTGGAATTGTGCCCACTTTATGGCAATAGGGTCGTTCCTTAATATCTACATGGGTCTTTGACATAACTGGTGAAAGTAAGTCCCTAACCCTTGTGTGAACAGAGTAGAAACAGATTCATCACGAAGCCGTCAACCAAGCATTCTGTACATCATAATAAGTAACTTTACGAAAAAAATATTGTTGGTACGTTTTTTTTGGTGTGAAAAATCACGTTTTAAAGTAAATGTCAATGTACAGCACTCAAAACATTGTGCATGGGTGGATTGAATAGTACGGGGGTCGTGGAGGTTTAAAATCTTACATTAAAAACATGCATTTAAATCTTAAATCGGTATTACAATGACAGAAACTGTTGTGATTCCCTAATAGATATTAGGGTTATTGGCAATATGCAGGCAATCCATTTTTGCAACCTCTTGAATATGTCAAACATTTCCAAGTAGTTTTTAAAGTTCAGCAAGTTCGAAGGACTAGCAATTTGCTGCCGATAAAGTGTTAGCGATACCCACATTTTTACAAATAATTTATAATTATAATAAACTGATTTAGCAGATAAAAGTTGGAGTTACAGCGCCGGCGGTCATTAGCAGTTGGAACGTTAAGCCCAACCGTTTAAAAAAATATTGATTACTGTAAGAAAAAGTAAGTCGTAGATACCTGTAAGAAGATCTCATCTCTCACCAGCGGTTTATTGTTCGATTAGAGGTAACTTTGATTTCTTTTTCTATCGAGAAAAGTTTATGGAATCGTGTTTCCGTCACACATAGTACCTAGCATTAATCCTCAACTTTACCATAAATTTATTTCAAAATTTATGCTGCAGTATTTTATGCGTAACGGTCCTCCGTACGACATCATGCTAAGCCATTTGAGGAATATATGGCCCTTAAGATGTTTTCCTTCACCATTTTGAGAGCAGTGGTGATAGAATAAATTGCACAAAGTAATGCGCCTGCCTGGGTTCGAACCTACGACAAGTATCACTTCCTCGGTTGATGCGACTTGCATCCGTCAACTAACGTCACGTCAGATTGACTCGTGACAGACTCTGTAAGTCGCGGCCGCCACCACTGGGCCACCGCTGTTCTCAAATGGGCAAAATATGCAACATTAAATTGTAATTACTACTACGGCGGGGGATGCAATAAGATTATTTTACTCAAATAAAATAGATGCGGTAGCTTGTTAATTACTTATTTCCTGCGCTCATCTCATCTCTCCTAGTTCATGAGCCTGCGAAGTACTATCGAGGACACTTCCGCCTGATCACCACTAAGCTAATTTTTGCTTGCACTCGCAACATAGAAACGCTCTCTAGACCCGCCCCGTTGACTTTGTATAGAAATAATGAATGAAAAGATACCGAATCGGCCGTCGCACGCCAAACGAGAGTTATTGTTATTTTGCGCGCCAATGTTGACGCTTTCCTAATAGGCCCAAACATTAAGGGGGCGTGGCTCGTCACCTCCGCATGTTTTAAGCGAAAAAAAAATTAAAATAGTCAGGCGGAAAAGATCACGATTACGCAGCAGCCCTTACTATTTATAAATGTTTTGTTTTTATATACCGTATACCACCGGGAAACTGTCTTACGCTATCTTTGGGGCCTACTGTGCAAATAGATCTGAAAAAATTACATGTTAGGGGTAAGTACAGCACAATGCTACAATGTAGCGATGCTCAAGACTTCTTGACGCGTAGCGGTTAGTGGCTACGACGTCGTAGCAGGCGTAGCGATCGGCTACGATCGGCTACGTCGTAGCAAATGTGCAATCTGTGGTAAAACTGAGGGTAGAAAGGGTCCATGGCCCATTACGGGGCCCCGGTGTGGGCGCGTTCATTGAGGCTGCAAGCCGCCCACTACTTGAACGCGCCCCAAAAGGTGGTAGCCGTAAGGCTGGCCCGGGGGAACCGTACGATCACCCGCGAGGCGGCGAGCCTCCTTGCCGGATTGCCGCCATGGGATCTAGAGGCGATAGTCCTCGCGCGCCTACATGAATGGCGCGCGGAGGCGCTACGCCGGGGGGAAATTCCGCTGCCGCGACAAATTGTCGCTCAGCGGACAGACTTCCGGCGGGATCTCATGGCGACATGGAGAGAGCGACTGTCGCAACCCCGTGCAGGGCACGCCACGAAAGTGGCGATAAGTCCCCTCTTTGATGAGTGTCTTGAGAGACGCCACGGCGTCCTCACCTTCCGCCTGACGCAGGGCCTCACCGGACACGGCGTTTTCTGGAGGCACCGAATCGGGCGGGAGGAAACGCCCGGGGTTTTCCATTGCGAGGATCGACCGGAGGACACGGTGGAGCACACCTCCACCGTGTCCGTGTGTGTGTCCAATTTTTGAGGACACGGTGGTCCGTGTCCTCAAAGCGGTGATTGGCGGCGGCGACCTCTCGCGTCCGGCCCTGGTGCAAGCAATGGTCCGGAGCGAGACGGAATGGGACGCCGTCACCTCCTTCTGCGAAGCAGTAATGCTAGAGAAGGAAGTTGCGGAACGTGAGAGGGAGAGAATCTCTCCACGTCCCGGCCACCGCGGGAGACGCCCCGGGCGTCGGAGGCCACCACGTGGCCCCCGGCCACCGTAGGCGCGGGCCTGTGGATGGTGGGCTATGGGCTAGCTCGCCGTCCGTCCGTCTCATGACGACAGGCCGTGTCGACGGCGCGTTCGTCTTCCACGTGCGCCTCAAAGAGAGTCAGCAAAAGCAATTTGCTCAAAGATATATCTAATTGAGAGATTTATCTTACTGATGATCCCAACGTAGCTTGCAATAAATTTATCAACACATTTAAATTATTTTACGACTTATGCTTCTCATATAAAGAAATAAAAATCAACATAATACATAAACCAAAATGGCTATCGCATGGCGTTAAATTATGCAGTAGGAAAAAAAGGGAACTTTTGTGGCAATCCAGGTTGAAGCCTAACCACGAAAATAAAAGGAAATTTACAACTTATTCTAGACTATATAATAAAATTATTAATTTAACACATAAAGCTCAAAATAACTACAAAATACCTACAGCAATCCAAAAATAAATCGAAGACTACATGGCAAGTTATTAATCAGACTAAATTCAATATCCCTAAACAACAAATTGAGAAACTTAAAATTGACAATCAAATTATATACAAACCTTTGGATATCACTGGGGCTTTTAATGACTTTTTCGTTGACAAAATACACCCAAAAATAGACGCTAAATGTAAGCCAAAATCAAGCGTGTCATCCATGACAAATAATTCAATGTTCATGGCACCTAGCACACCACACGATTTATATAAAATAATACGGTCCCTAAAAAACACTAGCAGTGTAGGCTTTGATGGAATCGCCACAAAGGTACTAAAGTCATTGTCAGCCGAGATATGCGGTCATCTAAGTCACATACTGAACCTCATTGTTTGTGCTGGTAAATATCCAGATGCTTTAAAAACATCTATAATAAAACCTTTATTTAAGAAAGAAGATAGGGAGTTGATGGAATATTATAGACCAATTTCACTTATACCGGTTATTTCAAAGATATTTGAGAAATACATCTACAGGGAATTATATAACTTCATGGAAAAAAATAATATACTTTGTGAAGAACAAAAAGGATTCAGACAGCACAGAACCATAAATATGGCAATTTATGACTTTTTGTTTACTATTATGAGAAACATGGATAAACGATCCCCCATATGTGCTCTATTTTGCGATATGACGCAGGCTTTAGATTATGTCCATTAAAATACTTTACTGAATAAACTAGAAGCCTATGGTATTAGAGGTAATGTGCTTGAACTTATAAAATCGTATTTAGAAAATAGAACACAAATAACGGAAATTAGCCGCATTAATGTGGTTACTAAACATGAAGAGATAGCAAGATCGCGAGAACGTAAAATCTCATTCGGTGTACCACAAGGAGCCGTTATAGGCCCGTTCTAGTTCATATTGTATGTCAATGACATGCCCATGTCCCTTGAACAGCCTCTGACCATGTTCGCAGACTATAGTACAGTAACGAGTATAAACGCAATTACATATGAAAATTATATCAATAATTCTCTTGACTCACTAATTAAATGGCTAGACAAAAATAATTTAAATATAAATTTAGGTAAGACAAAGATAATGCACTTTAGACAGCGTACTCCCGGCGTAATTAATCTCCACATACATTACAAAAACCGGCCAAGTGCGAGTCGGACTCATGCACGAAGGGTTCCGTACCAATTATTATAAAAAAAACACGTTTGTTGTATGGGAGCCCCCCTTAAATATTAATTTTATTCTGTTTTTAGTATTTGTTGTTATAGCGGCAACAGAAATACATCATCTGTGAAAATTTCAACTGTCTAGCTGTCACGGTTCATGAGATACAGCCTGGTGACAGACAGACAGACGGACAGACGGGCAGACAGACGGAGAGACAACGAAGTCTTAGTAATAGGGTTCCGTTTTTACCCTTTGGGTACGGAACCCTAAAAATGTCAATATTTTGGAAGCGGGAGATACAAAATTTTTAGGTTTACAAATAGACTATAGCTTAAATTGGAAAGCACATTATAGAAATGATGTGTAAAAAACTGAGTTCATCTGCATATTATGTTTTATATAGATTATCCTCCATAGTAGATACCAAAACACTCCTTACGGCTTACTACAGCATAGTTGAATCTCACTTGCGCTACGGCATTATTTTCTGGGGGAACTCGACTGATTAGAGACATAGCTTTTAAGGCCCAAAAAAGATGTCTCCGATCATTGTTTAAACTTAAAACTACAGACAGTTGCAAGCCATATTTTAAGCAATACAATATCATGACCCTTCCTTGTATCTATATTTTCGAAGTAGCTATGTTTGTACAGCAAAATCCAAGTCGTTTTCAACGCTTTGCTGATGTATTTCCAAGGAATAGGCGTGACAATAGCAAACTTTGTCAAATACCATGTCAAACTACTTTAATGCGCAAAAGTATTTATTGCATGGCCCCTATTATTTTCAATAAATTGCCAAGTGGCTGGAAATATTTAAATACAGTGATGTTTAGGAGTAGACCACGTAAATTTATAGCATAAATGAGTTTTTAACAGAGAAAAATGTATTTTTTGATTAATTTGAATAATAATGATATTTTATTAATTGAAATATATAATTGTAACAAAAATGATAATTTAGTAATTTAATGATAATTGTACTGAAGGTAACTGACACTTTCAACTGAAGGTAACTGACACTTTCAACTGAAGGTAACTGACACTTTCAACTGAAGGTAACTGACACTTTCAACTGAAGGTAACTGACACTTTCAACTGAAGGTAACTGACACTTTCAACTGAAGGTAACTGACACTTTCAACTGAAGGTAACTGACACTTTCAACTGAAGGTAACTGACACTTTCAGTAGCGCCATCAGGATGGAATTTGGTGTGGACAAATGTGCGGTCATGCATGTAAAACGAGGGGAGATTGTGGAATCTGTGGGAACCCAGCTCTCAGATCCCTCTCAGCAACCGAAACCTATAAGTATTTGGGTATGTCGGAAGCGCTGGGCGTCAATCTTGCTGACATGAAGCAATCGTTGAAGGAGCGCTTCTTTGGCCGCCTGAAAAAAGTATTTAATAGTCTTTTATCAGGTGGTAATAAGGTGCGTGCCTTCAACGGCTGGGTCATGCCGGTTTTGATGTACTCTTTCGGCATACTTAAATGGACTCAAACAGAACTAGATGCCTTGGATACGAAGGTCCGTAAATTGTTGACGGCGTATCGGATGCATCACCCACGTTCTTCGGTTATGAGACTGTATATCCCGCGGAAGTGTGGGGGTCGAGGCTTTTTAAATGCTAAGACTCTCCATAATCGCGAGATATGCAGCCTCAGGGAATATTTCCTAGGAACCGATGTGGGAATGCATCGAGATGTCGTCACGGTGGACAAGGGCCTCACCCCGCTCTCCTTGGCTAAAGAGAACTGGCGCAAACCTCCAGTGCTTGACACTAACGATCGCAGGGAGGTATGGCAGAGTAAGGAGCTTCACGGACGCTTTTTCCGCGCTCTCCATGGGCCCGATGTAGACCTACCAGCGTCCGTAGCCTGGCTACGTTCCGGGGACCTATTTGGAGAAACCGAAGGTTTTGTCTGTGCAATAATGGATGAAGTTATGATGACGAATAACTACCGTAGATTTATTGTGAAGGATGGCACGGTTGACATATGTCGGGCATGCCACCGTCCAGGCGAAACAATCCGTCACATTATCTCCGGGTGTTCTCGTCTAGCTAACGGAGAGTACCTGCATAGACACAACCTTGTAGCCAAGATTATCCATCAGCAACTTGCTCTTAAATACAACCTTGTGGAATCGGAAGTGCCTTACTATAGGTATGTGCCCGACCCAGTTCTCGATAATGGCTGTATCACATTGTACTGGGATCAATCCATCATCACTGACAGGACTATTGTAGCCAATAAGCCTGATATAGTGGTGGTGGATCGATCAGAGCGGCGCGCAATGATTGTTGACATAACGGTCCCGCATGATGAGAACCTCGTGAAAGCAGAGAAAGATAAACAAATCAAGTATCTTGACTTGGCTCGCGAGGTTGTTGACATGTGGGAAGTGGACTCAGCAATCATTGTGCCGATAGTCGTATCAGCCCATGGCTTAATTGCCAAGAGCCTCGATCAATACCTGAGGAGGCTCTCGTTAGGCAGCTGGATCAAGGGCTTGATTCAGAAAGCGGTACTCCTGGACACGGCTCGTATTGTTAGGAGGTTCCTCTCTCTGGAGCCCTGATCGCCGGTAGCTTGGACCCTGTTCCCGATACCGGTGGGCTACAATTTTTTATATTTTTAAATGTTTTTTATATATTTTTTAATTAATATTTAAAAATGTAAAAAAATTGTTTAAAAATGAATAAAGGAGATAAATTGTAATGAAAATGATAATAATTTATTAACTGATCTGTTGAATGATAATTGTAATAATATTAATATAATCGATCTGGTCTTATAAATGTAAGAACATGTTTCATAAATAATGTAAATGTTTGCATGCCGAATGGTAAAATATGGCTGAACTTTGAAATGTCATAACAACTATATTGTATTACCCATATTTGCAAAATAAAATTCTATTCTATTCTATTAAAAATAAAACCGACTTCCAAAAACACAAAAAAGTGAAAAATAACTTTAGCTTCAGAAGTCGGTGACTTTTGTTTGATTGATTTTTTTTTTTGTCACCGACTTCTGAAGCTAAAGTTATTTTTCACGTTTTTTGTGTTTTTTGAAGTCGGTTTTATTTTTTGTAAAAAAGTTTTTTATTTTACCATTTTTAGTTGTTCCGAAACAAATATTTGCTATGAATTTATTTGACTGGTAATAGGCGTGAGCAGCGGTGGTCCAGTGGTGGCGGCCCCGACTTACGAACAGCAAGTCGTGGGTTCGAACCCAGGCAGGCGTATTACTTTGTGAAATTTATTTCATCACCACTGCTCTCAAAACGGTGAAGGAAAACATCGTGAGGAAACCGGAATGTCCTAGAACCAAAAAAATCTAAGACATGTGATATCTACCAATCCGTGGGCCCGCGTGGTGGATTATAGCCCATTCTCTCTTATAGAGAGGAGGCCTGTGTCCCAGTAGTGGGAACATTAATAGGCTGATGATGAATAGGCGTATCCCCAATATATGGAACTTAACATACCTTTTTTTTCGGATGGGAAATCATCAAATTACCCCTCCCGCTCTGGGCGGAGCGAAAGGGAGTGTCAGACTTTTACTGACTAAAACCCATCCATGTTCCTTCTTAGCCCTTTGTGTTCCAGGGTCGCAGTATCTCTTTAGAACAGTCCCTTTTGCGGACATCTCTTTGAGGCGCGCGCGGAACACGAATGAACTATTGAAATCTGGATGTATTGTACATATCTGCGTACCCCCTCAGAGCATACAGGCGTGATGTTACGTCATTTGAGGCGCACGCGGAACACGATTGCACCAACTTAACATACCTAACTGTCGAAATCTGGGTGTATTGTACACATCTACCTACTCCCTCAGAGCATACAGGCGTAATGTTACGTCATGATGTTGTATAAACAATAAACATCCAAGTGATTGCAACATTCACGGCATTTTTGCCGTCTATTTTTTAAGAGTTCCATTGTATATCTCCGAAGATCAGCATCAGATGTTCACAAAATTTAAATGGGACCACACGGGAAGCACCAGCTTTCAAATAAAAAAAGAATATTCAAAATCGGTTCACCCAGTCGGAAGTTCTGAGGTAACAAACACAAAAAAAAAAATACAGTCGAATTGAGAACCTCCTTTTTTTGGAAGTCGGTTGAAAAAGGAAGGGGTTCGTAAAGACCGATGCCTGCCGGGGTTGCGGGACAGTTCGAAAGAGATACCGCGGCCCCGGAACACAAAGGGCGATGAAGGAACATGGATGGGTTTTATTCAGTAAAAGTCTGACACTCCCTCCTGCTCCGTCCAGAGCGGGAGGAGTCATTTGATGATTTCCCATCCGAAAAAAAAAAAGTGTGAAAAGGGTCTGTTATTACTGTGTTTCAATTTCTACGGGTAATTGAAATATTATAACTATAGAAAAGAAATATAAATGCTAGGGCACTTATTTTACATGTATTATCGTCTTCATTTTTTATGTACGTGAAAAAAGAAAAAATATGTGTCCAATTGTTTTTGGAAATCTTTCGGACGGACTTATTAGATTTTTTTTTGTAACATTTATAATTCCTTTTGTGCTTCGTGCAGCTTGAGCTAGATGCTTTTTTTTTACAAAAAAATCTAAACTTACTTCTTTGTTTTAAAAATTTCACCTCGTTAGTCAACGACACAAATATATACTTATTATATATATTATATATTTATATATAATATTATATATAATATATAATAATATATATAATATATATAATTTATTAAACCGACGCAAAGTCGAGTATCGGAAAACCGAAAAAGATAAATATATAATAATAATATATATCACGGCAGGGAAAGCTTAGAGGAACACTGTCCCCAAATTATTGGCGCCATCCGCCACCATAATTATTGTCTTTCAGTCATCTATTACATCGCCTTGCGATACGATTCTTCATTGTTGATAGATAGGTAGGTGGGTATTTGAAATCACACACAGCACTTGACTCAAATTCCAAACGTTTATTTCTATTAAACCATTTAGGTACAGAAAGTGATTAACTTTCTAGAGTTGAGTCGTCCATTCGCAAATTATTATGGTTGAGGAGAAGAATCTCTTCACACTATTTTAAATCGTATTACAGATCGATCGTTCACTTCATTAAACACTTATAATTACTTAGTATTTCAATTGTTTTTGCTAATCGTAAGCTAACGTGACGGATCGTTGCTCCCTGTCCGTTCTGAGTGGGGGGAAGTACCACAATATCCGTTCAGCAACTTATTACAATAGTAAATTCAATCAGCGTCACAAATAATAATGAAACACTTTACAATAATTGTGTTACTATTAAATAATGACAGAATTCACCAATTTGAACACGTTTTCAATCATCTATACATTAATAATAAACTAGTTGTCTCATTACTTTTTAGTCTTTAATCTGCACAGATATCATGGAACATTTCCGGTGATATAAACAGTTATGTTAAACAAAAGCTTTTTACTAGTAAATCACTGTGTAAAATAGTCTTATTAATTTAAAGTTGGGATCTATTATTGAGACTTACTTAGTTCTCGTACTAAATTTAAACATTCAGGTATTGACGGTAAAATCACATTCGGTGCCATTTTCCCTGACAGGTGACGCCGAATCATAATGTCAAGTGATTAACTATTAATTGCTAATATGAATGAAACCCTAAAGTTAACAAATATTCTTATGTTAATTATAACGATAGTTTTAGCTAGAACATCGAGTTTAGTTTGATAATTAATTTTCAAGTGATACTGATTAAGACAAGCCAACAGATGGCGCTGTTGAGCTTGATACTCAAACGAAATTAGTCAATGGCACTCACAGGTGTTATAATAGTTGCCAGAGTATCTCACAGATGGCAATATTATCGTTTATGGAATAAGAAATTATAATTCAACTAGTTACAATCAATAACATTATGTAATAAGCTTAGCTTATAGGTGTCCTCGCGGCGACATCTATCTATATTTTACATAAAATAATATAATAAAACAGTAGAAAAACTGTGTCTGTATATTGAATACATTAAAAAATAAATAATTGAGGGGGGTTTAGAAACAGTAATAGAGCACGAATCCAAAAAAAAAAGTGTCTGTTTGTCTGTTTGTTTGTACACGCTAATCTTCGGAACTGCTGGACGGATTTGAATGATTTTTTTGTTGTTGTATAGGTATTAAGTCTGGGCAAGATATAGGCTATAATTTATCTTGGAAACTTGAACACCTGATGCAGAACCACAACAGACCAGCTGAACTATAAGAGATACAAAAATGGTACCATAGCAAAAATTGTTCCACGTGATGGGCATTTTCTGCTGAGAGAATAAATTAGAAGATCTGGAACACCTGATGTGGAACTCCAAGAGCCCAGCTACAGTAACATATATATAGGAATGACGTTTTAGCAAAAGTTGTTCAATCTGATGAGCACTCTCTGTTGACTTATAAAAATCGAAGATCTGGAACACCTGTTGTGGAACTCCGAGAGCCCAGCTACACCATAACACATATAGGAATGACGTCTTAGCAAAAGTTGTTCGGTCTGATGGGCATTTCGTGTTGACTTATAAAAATTGAAGATCTGATGTGGAAATCAAAGCTATCACTATTTTCAATGTATAATTATGAAATATTCACGCGGTCAAGGTAGTAACAGTTTAGGACTGATTTTCGATGATAATGGTGTATCATTGAAAATTTGAGTCTACTGGCCAAAACTATGTCTTCCGGCTTATGTTATTTTAGTGTTTAATTTCCTTTTCCATTTATCTACGTGGCACGGTAGCCTACCCGGTAACGCAGCGGAGCAGTCACTTAGATTTTAATAAAACTATAACCATGCCTAGAAAGAGGTCAAATCTTTCCCAGTGTTCCAAAGGAGCTAAAAGATTGAGGATCATAAGATCCCAAGAATCTACCGAAGAGCGTCAGGAGAGACTTAATGCTGTTCGAGAACATCAGGCTTCAACTTGCTCCGTGAAAACCTCTTCGGATCGCGAAGCACACCTGCGTTCTCAGCGTATTTACGCATCTACATCCAGGTGTCTAGAGACCAGTGAAGAAAATGATGCGCGACTGAACGCTGATCGTGAACGTCTGCATTGTCTCGCGAGTTGGAGACATTCACGGAAAGAGAATTACGCTTGAGTTTTCAGCGTATCTACACACCGACTTCTAGGTATCTAGAGACAAGTGGGGAACGTGATACGCGACTGACTGTTGATCGTGAACGTCACGCATTGTCTCGCGAGTCGGAGACGTTCACGGATAGAGAATTGCGCTTCGACATCAGACGTATCAGATCTTCGATTTTGACGACCCCGTTGTCGCTGGCATAAGCAACAGGTTCCGCGTACGAAGTCGCAGGCAGAAGCTAGTATATAATAATATTATAAAGCTGCAGTGTTTGTTTGTTTGTTTGAACGCGCTAATCTCTGGAACTCCTGGTCCGATTTGAATGATTCTTTCAGTGTTGGGTAGTCCATTTATCGAGGAAGGCTATAGGCTATAACATCACGCTACGACTAATAGGAGCGGAGCATAAGTGAAAAATGTTGCAAAAACGGGGAAACCTTTTGAAAGCTTTTTCTCTCTTATGTGACGCAGACGAAGTTGCGTGGGTCAGCTAGTATGTGATAAAATGGTAGGTGAACCATTTTGTCATATTTGTGTCGTTTGGCGTAAAGGGCATGCGCTTGCTTGTCACGTATATGTTACAATGGCGTTCGAAGGTTTTTTGCGATTCATCGGTCCATTGGATTGTTAGCAAAATTGTAATTGTTTAAAATAAAGACGAGGAATAATAATTATGATGTTATAACATCGAATGTTTTTGCATTTGAAACGACAAAAAGTCGGGCTTCAACTGCTTTTACAATATCTTCTAATCTTTCGTACCGATTTCTAATATTGCTACATGCAAAAATTAACACGTCTTTATTTTTGTTCAATTCAGTGGATAAAGTGTTGTAGTCATTTGTGGGTAGATTTAAAACATATCCTAAGTTTACTATAACCTATAAGGTTACTATTTTAATATTGTGATAATTTAGCAACGCTAGATTCGCAGTTGTTGCGTGTGGAATCAAGATCAGTTTCTAAATGCTTAAATAAATGGCTATTTTTATCCTTTCCTGTTTTTGTCCTGAATATACTTAAATCACATTATCAGGAAAACCACAATAATTCTTAGTTAAATCCTCCTAAATGCGATCAAAACAATTTAATTAGGCGCACGGTACCTAGTCTAATGACCACAGATTACACTGTTATGAATAATTTTCCTTATTATTGGCTACTTCATCTTCAGTTGCTTTAAATGAATTTCAATAATATTTAATTCGTTGGTCGAGTGGACTGCGGATCATGAGGCGAGGTGGCGAGGCAGGAAGTCCTGGGTTCAAAAGTGTTATTTGGGATTTCCATCAGGACTTTCTCAATAACAGCTGCGGAGACGACTGGATTTGCGCCCGATTGATGGCTATAGAATCGCCCCTATAAAATGAAATAAAAATAAAAAAAGCCTGTTTATTCCTTTCTTGATAACTAGCATAGCAAATAAAATGGTGGAGCGGCTTGTAAGTAGCCGACGCCAGGCGGGGAACTCAATTGTAATTGTAGGATAAGGTTTAATACCTAAGTAATTATATAGATTCCAGAGGAGCTCTTGGCTAAATAATAACAGCCGCTCGGATCGATCGTTAGGTTAAGCCGTGCTTGCCTAGGTTGGTCTGTGGATGGGTGACCACCCATTACATTCCGAGTTTCCTCCGTGCCTCGGAAAGCACGTTAAGCTGTTGGTCCCGGCTGTCATTTGTAGATCTTTGATAGTCGTTAGGTAGTCAGAGACCCAAAAAGTCTGACAACCAGTCTTACCAAGGGGTATCGTATTACCCGGTACTAACTGGGTTGTGGAGGTCAGATAGGCAGTCGCTCCATGTAAAATACTGGTATTCAGCTGCATCCGGTTAGACTGGAAGCCGACCCCAACATAGTTGGGAAAAGGCTAGGCAGATGATGAATTATATAGATTCCTAAGAAACCCACCCTGTGAACTGCAGAATAAGAAAATGGTTTCTACGTCAGCACCGAAAAACTATTGGCCCACTAACCTTCAGACCAGCTTCGGGACGCCTCACCAGCAACATTTCAGCAGCTCATATCACGTGAAGCACTTTCACGTAACACTGGGTATCTGTCACGAGTTTCCTGAAGCTTTAGCTGTCCATCACGGTGAAAAAAACGCACTTTTCATCAAAATTACACGAAAAAGCATCACCATGGTTTCCAGAAAAAGACAGGAATGTCTATTGGACGGCGCGCGGTGAGCGGCCGTCAAAACTATGGCGCTAGTGTCGCCAGGTTCAGCGAATCCCAGCGCGAGGTCTTAAGGCGCGTAAACCAAATAGCTTTAGATACTAACTAGAAACCATTTGAAAATGAATTAATTATATCTAAAGAAATTACCATATACTTAGGTTGAACAGAAATAAATATTAAAACAAAAAAATCAATTTGGGTCACTCAAGGTGCCCAACCATGCTGCCCGGTTTGGAAGTTCGCAGAACTTTCAAAAGAAGACAAATTAATAAAGGTAAATGAATTATGGTTGTTAGAATTATGTTTATTAAATTAATTGCATTATACTAAATAATATGAGAAAAGAGATAATGTTATTATTGCGTTGGTATGGGATACAGTTTTAGAACCGGACGCTTGAAAATTCCACATTTCGTTTTAACCGTCGCAACACGAACGACCTTATCAGAACCGGGATGAACTTCTGTGATTACACCTAATGGCCATCTTAAAGGAGGGCAATCGTCCTGTCCAACAAGTACGACAGTTCCGATTTCTATAGGACGGTTAGGAGAGGTCCACTTCTGCCTGACTTGCAGCGTGTGCAGATATTCCAAACGCCACTTTTTCCAGTAAGACTGAACCATGCTATCTAGTAATTGTTTGCGATGAATAAGATTAATGCGCACGTCTTTCAAGTCCACGGCAGGCAAGTACTGCAATGGGGTTGACATTAAGAAATGCGCAGGGGCAATAGTAACTTATTTCTAGTGGAATGTGTTAGTGGGTTAGTTTCTTGTTTTAAATATAGTTGTTAGTTAGTTTTCTTCATTTGCAAGGGCCCTAGTTTGGGTAAAGGCCTCCTCCAAAGCTGCCCATGTGTCTCTGTCTTTAGCTATTTGGCTCCAATTTGAGCCGGCTGTTCTTATAATCTCGTCCTCCCACCGTGTTAGTGGTCTTCCTCTGCTTCTGTTCCCTTACGGGTCCTTCCATGTGGTTGCTCTTAGGGTCATCGTTGGTCTGAAAGCCTCGCAAGGTGGCCTGCCCATTCGCCCCGGGAGTCGCGGGCCACCACGTGGCCCCCGGCCACCGTAGGCGCGGGCCTGTGGACGGTGGGCTATGGGCTAGCTCGCCCTCCGTCCGTCTCATGACGACAGGCCGTGTCGACGGCGCGGTCGTGTTCCACGCGCGCCTCAAAGAGAGTCAGCAAAAAGGAAGGGGTCCGTAAGGACCAAGGCGCCGGGGTTGCGGGACTGTTCGAAAGAGATACCGCGGCCCCGGAACACAAAGGGCGAAAAAGGAACATGGATGGGTTTTAGTCAGTAAAAGTCTGACACTCCCTTCTGCTCCGCCCAGAGCGGGAGGAGTCATTTGATGATTTACTATCCGAAAAATAAAAATGAGGTGGTTTGCCCGTTTCCATTTTAGCTTTTGTGTATAGGTCAAGGCATTTTTAGATTTTGTTATAGCTCTTATTTTTTCGCCCCCTATATCGGACTTAAAACATAACCTTCGAATTGTGGGTGTACAATTAGGTGTACATCTGCCTACCTCTCCGGTGATTACAGACGTTACCGTAGGCGGTACTGTTTGTGTCGATGACCCTTTCATCCTATTTATATCTTAGTTCTGTGTAGAGCTCCACATTATGTTTTCTTTCCTACACTGAAGAAAGATACTTGGCCGCCCTGCTCCTCTGATACAGTATCATCATCATCTTCCTGCCCTTATCCCATGTTACTTGGGGTCGGCGCAACACGTTTTCTTCTTCCATTCTCCTCTGTCAACCGTCACGCAATCATTTACACCTTTTTCCCTCATATCATTCCTCACACAATCCATCCATCTTTTCCTTGGCCTTCCTCTCGCTCTCCTCTGATACAGTATAAAGGATGTAAAAATACTAATAACGAAGCTGAAAGTCACTTGTTCTCTCCGTCATTGCGATATTTTTTTTGTTCTAGACCATATCTGGGAACCTTCTAGTTACGGAGATATTGGAAGTCAAAGTTACAACTTTTTCAAAAGTTTTTTTTAAACATGTTTTTAATGTAAGAACTGTACTTTAAACACCTCCACTCCCACACTATTCAAAATCCAATTTAACGCTATTTCAATCCATCCATCAGCACAATGTTTTGAGTGTATTACATTGAGTTTTACCGTAAAATGTAATTTTGCACCCCAAAAAAAAAAGTAATTTACCAGCAATAATTTGTGCGTAAAAAAGAAAAAAAAACGTTAACTTAATTGATGTACAGAATTTTTATTTTATTTATTAGGGACAAAAAAACAGTTACATGTTCAGGTTTAAAATTATGAGTAGTTACATAAATTGGTAAACATATAACCCGCACCATTGTCCACGGAATAATAAAAGAACAAATAAAGTACGGAAAGATAATTTTGTTGAATTAATTAATTAATTTTAGATTAAGATTGTGGTGAAAGAATATTGATAGCCAGTGTTTTAAATTTGTTACTAGAAAGAGAGAAGATATCTATGTCCATGAAGTGGGTGTTATAGGTTTCCACTAGTTGACGAAGAGACACGCGTGCCCCGGCGTTAGAATGCTTGGATAATTTGATTCTGCAGCATAGTTAGCATCTTGTTAATCAGTGTATACTAATGTACGTTTCTTTGTGACAATAACAACAACAACAACAACAGCTCATAACGTCCACTGCTGGACATAAGCCTCTCCCATAATGGGGGGAATTTGCCATAATCTCCACGCTTGGCAGGCGGATTGGAGATCGCAGTGATGAAAGACTAACAGAAAACGCTGCTGCCCATTCTCTGGAAAAACAATTTTATTATTATTATATTATAACAGCTTCGTGAAGAGTCCGTTTACACCCTGTATTATAAATTATGTCATGTATAATTATTAACCACATTGTTACCGCTACCGGTTAGAGTTTACCATGGTGTTCCCAACTATTATTATGAGGAGGAAATTATTGAAAACGGGATGACTATAAAAGCGACAGCGAACACTGTTTGTTATTGATTTCCGTTTATTTTGTAATAATAGTTGCACGACTGCTAGTGTTATTAGCCAGTGTTATTTTTGGCCGAACAAAGTTACTTATTTAAGGTATTAACTTAAACATGCACGAAATCATTGCCTTTGTTTTGTTGTTCTCACTACTAACTATCAGTTTGGCTGCAGACGTGAGTGTTTATTATGTTGATGACGATTATTGTAAGTATCTACACATTTTCGACTAGCTGTGCCCGCGGCTTTGCTCGCGTCAGCGCGTATTCTCTTTGCATTACCAGGGAACATTACATGTGAAGTCGTAGTATATTTCTAACATCCACTACAAATTAATCTATACTATCTAATATTATAAAGAGGTAACATTGGTTTGCAAGTTTGTAAGTTTGTATGTAGGGGGTAATCTCCGGAAGTAATGAACCGATTTCAAATATTTTTTCAATGGAAAAAAGCTACATTATTCGTGAGTGCTATAGGCTATATTTTATTCCCGTACTCCCACGGGAACGGGAACTACGCGGGTGAAACCGCGGGACGTCATATACAAAAAAAGTAACTTACTATTCATTTTAACTAAAACCTTTTAGTACTTCTTTTTTAAGTATTCAACAATTTCTGAGGGGAATCAATTTAGATTGCCATCGACACGGAAGAAGTTTATGAACAAAGCAAATAGATGCAATTCATGATCTTTATTAGGACCCGACACTAAGTAGGTAATCTTAAAAAAAACCGGCCAAGTGCGAGTCGGACTCGCACACGAAGGGTTCCGTACCATTGACTATATTTAGTATTTGTTGTTATAGCGGCAACAGAAATACATCATCTGTGAAAATTTCAACTGTCTAGCTATCACGGTTCATGAGATACAGCCTGGTGACAGACAGACGGACAGACGGACAGACGGACGGACAGACGGACAGACAGCGAAGTCTTAGTAATAGGGTTCTGTTTTTACCCTTTGGGTACGGAACCCTAAAAAGAAGGTTGTCTGTAAAGTCGGTTTACGGACGATAATTTTACGTGATAACGTAATTTTTCATGATATTAATGATTTAAACTTAAAAAACAAAATTAATCCAACCTAAGGATTTAAATTCTAATAACATCGTTGTGTTAGCTTCCAACTATACGCATAGATAATAAATTTTGCGTATTTTACTTCGAAAATTAAGGACTTTCCATACACAACTTCATACCCATTTTTAACCCTTTGGAGGTGGAATTATATTTTGTTAATGAAATAATTTTCAATCGTCAGCCTAAACATAAAATTTTAAGATCCTAATCTTAAAATTGACGGATTTTTACACAAACTTTCATCCCCGTTTTAACTCCCTTAGGGGTTGAATTTCGAAAATTCTTCCTTAATTTTTGTCTAAATTATAAAGAGAACCACTGTGCATAGTTTCAGTTTTCTAGGTCCAAGGGTTTGGGCTGGGCGTTGATCGCCAGATAGGAAGGATCATTCCCACTAGTTCTACTACACAGTTCTACAGTACAACTTGTGGGATTTTTTTTTCCCACTAGTCCTACAATTGAACGGTGTGACACTTTTTCTTGCGTGCAGCCGGTGTTCATCGATTTATAAAACGTTCTCACGTCAAAAAAACTTTCAACTCTGAGAGCTTAATCAGCCGATCAAAATCAAAAGTGAGAACATGCAAAAACCCCGTTACTGAAAAATACTCTAAAAGTTTGAATTTTGCGCTTCGAAATGAAGATATCATATCATGTTTATGAATTAACACGAACAGCAGCCGCAGTGTGATCTCCATAGATGCAAAGCTTTTATGTTTAATTTTTCAACGCATTGTAGTGCGCATCGCGCAGTTATGAAGTTTTTCCACTTTTGTCGTACTTTGTCTTATTTATGTTACTCAAAAGTTTTAGTCGTAAATGTATAATGTTTTAACCATGGTGGTACATGATAGGCATGTACTTCCATGGTTGTAGCAGCTCAATCTATACTAATATTATAAAGCTGAAGAGTTTGTTTGTTTGTTTGTTTGTTTGAACGCGCTAATCTCTGGAACTGCTGGTCCGATTTGAATGATTCTTTCAGTGTTGGGTAGTCCATTTATCGAGGAAGGCTATAGGTTATATAACATCACGCTACGACTAAAAGGAGCGGAGCATAAGTGAAAAATGTTGCAAAAACGGGAAAAAATTTGTTCCTTTTGAAAGCTTTTTCTCTCTTATGTGACGCAGACGAAGTTGCGTGGATCAGCTAGTGTAATATATGCGGCCCCCGACTCAAACCATGGCCGACTTGCTGGAGTGTGTCAAAATAGCTACTGACGCCGTGATTAACGTGGCCACCTGAGAATTAATAACTTGATCATCGAGAAGACATACCATCGATAGGAAAGAACAAGAAGAACAGGGCAATAATAATATTAGATCTCATATTTCCGAAGATAGACGGCCGAAGCGTATTCTTATCTAAGGACTCCCATGAATGGGAAAAAATATATATATGTGTAGACGTAGATCGACATGTAAGTTGTAACAAGTAGTGTCGAAGCAAGCCCTTCGTTTATTCACCATATTTTTATGTTGACTATTATTAATCATTTGCTCCGAAATTAACATGCAAGTGCAGTCACATTTAAACGTTAAAGAGGTGTCGCTAGTGAAACTGTTACTTTAACGGATATAACTCCTCTTCACTCTGTGGTATCTCTACAATGAGGGATTTTCTTTTTAGCTCTTCCCTAGTCGCTGGATAGATGGCGCTAGGAGTTAGTATGATAATGCAAGGAATGGAACCTAAAAAAACTGATTTTAACAAAGCGCGAGAAAACTAGGTTTTATTTAGAAGGTTAAGCAAATGAAAGTATCAGTCAACGAGAGTATGTGACGTGACACAATGTTTTTTTTTTCAAGCGTTCTGGCTTTGGCACCAACTATCATAGTAAGTTCAACGCCACCTATAGATTTCTTGGAAACTAAGTTTTTTTTTTAATACCTCAAAAAGAAAATCTCTCATTGTAAATAAAGTCTGTCTAGTACCGAATAAATAAAAAAATAAATAAAGTTATACCATCGTGTTTGTTATATACATATTTTAATAAGAAAACAGATGTGTGAATCTAACATATAAAAATTTCGTGTCACAATGTTTGTTATCGAACTCCTCCGCAACGGCTTGACCGATTTTTATGTTTTTTTTTTTGTGTATATTTGGTGGGTCTGAGAATAGGTCGCAGGCTAATGTTTTAGTCTCACAGAATCGTACACATCAAATGTTCCATGCGAACGGAGTCGCAGGCAACAACGGACATTTTCAAATGAGTGCTATTATTTTATATTTTTGGACAATAATATTTAAAATGCACTTTTGGTTTGATATCTAGATATTAATTTTAAATTTTGGCTGGTCATTGAAAACTAACCCTGTATACTATCAACCCCATCATCTGTCCACGGACGCAAATTTCGCCTACCGCGTCTGTCCAAAAATATTCCGATTATTTACGGTTCCGGCGCGCCTGATTAAAACGATAATATCTCCGAAATTACGTTAGTTAGCTCGCTACCAGTTATATCATTGGAATTGTTATTAAATTAGCTAACAGGTTATGTATGGTTTAGTATAGTTTTGCCTTGTGATGTATTAGTAATTGTCATGTGTGTTCAGTGTTAGGGATTTTTTACCAGTTTCTTGTGTAAAGGTCATTTTAATAAAAAAAGTAAACCATTGTTTCAATTTTTTTCGATAATATTAAAGTTAAACGCCTAATATATATAATACGATACATAAAGAACACACTACAGCCATAGTTTGCATTTCTATCAATAATTAGTGCCAAAATACCGCGAAATGTATCAGCGTCTCTTGAACGGGTTTTCATGTTTGTTGAAATGACTATTTCTGACCGAAATCTCTAACAATTAGACGGTTTCTACATTCAAAAATGTTAATTACTTACCCAGGCATGACGAAAACACAACACAACACCACACAACGCACTATTTAGCACACTAATAGCACTCAGAACATTCTATCTACCTTTCAACACTAGTAGGGACGAAAAGTTAGACAACCCAACAGAATCTTGGCCCTATGCTTCGTAGTTTATTTGAAATCGATCTTTAAACCAGGTTAAAACGGTTGACAAATTAAAAAATAAAACTAAAATAGCGATATTTAATTCGTCAATCGACATTGTCGATAGCCTACGTTAGTGGATCTGCACAAGCACATCACTAACTCGTCGCATGAAGCAGCGACCATACTACGTGGTTCATCCGCTTAATGAAGTATCGTTTTGTGATTTTTACATTACTTGTTCAGTCACTTAGCGGCAAACTTAGGTAGTGGTTAAGGAGTAATGTATTTATTGCAAAAATAGTACAGTCGCTGTGATATTTTGAAAACAAACATAACATAGTAAAAGCAAGAAATATTTGACGATTTGTTGTTTTTCATGATTTTAAAGATAAATATAGTAAAATACTTGTACTTATATATATGATAAGTAATTCCGTGATCAACAAAGTTTAGGTTTATGCTTCAGTTTTTACAAAAACCCCTGAACAACACGGAATTGCTATAAGTTGTCACGATCGCGGTCGAAAGTGCACTAGTTCGCGGAGACGGCCATTTGCCTATGACATGACCAATTGGGCATGTCGCGCGGACACCGACACGCCCCCTTGCCATTTCTCCTGTTTTTGACATTTCTGTGGTTCGAACGTTTGAACTGGTTCTTTTATTTTTATTCTCTTTATTTGTTTTGGGAGTAAACAGATATGTCAACCCCATCGTACCTTTTACCATCGTTACATTAAACCATATAAATAACACATAAACTATAGGTACTAACCAGTTAAACAATATTACCTATATAAAACACTTGTGGTAAAGACAGCAGTCACCGATGCAGGACTGTTATTTAATGACACAACTTTTTGGCACCTTCTGATGTTGTTTGGAATAGAATTGATTGTATTAATCCTACGTTAAGCCTATTTAAGTCTAATTCTCTCAAAAGTGAGACACTCTCACGCCTGTTGCGGACACAATCCATCAGCAAATGTTGCACGTCTTCAATCTGATCACTACTACTAAGTTGATCGACATTGAACCAAGGTACTTGAGGAGGTATAATAGGTTCAATATCAAGCTTGAAAGGTATCGACTGATGAAGTCTACGCTCCGTCCAGCACAGATCCAAATGCAAAACCCCGAGAGCTTTCAGCTTGAACTCCACAACCGTTTCGAGTGCCTAGGAAGCTCAGTGGACGAATACAACGATGGGTTCGTGGAAACTGCCCATACGACCGGGTCTAAGTTCTTCAAGGCGCGTCGTACAGATCAGAACAAGAGGCTCTCCGATCACACTCTCAAGCTCATGAAGAAGCGCCGTGAGATGATCCTGCAGTCTTCAGACGAGGCGTGTAAATATCGGCAGCTCAATGGACGGATCTCTAAATCCTTGAAGAGCGACCTCCGCCGCTTTAATACCGAGCGTATTAAAGACGCGATTGAACGGAATAAAGGCTCCAAGGTATTTGCAAGAGATCTGGCTATTGGGCAGAGCTAGCTCACGAAACTGAAGACCGACGATGGTAGGATCTTATCCGCCAAACCGGAGCTTCTGAGGGAGATCGAGAGCTTCTATGGACAGTTGTACACGTCAACTAGTAAACCCGTCATAGATCTAGCAAACGACCCAAGAGCTAGACTGACCCGACACTATACCGAAGACATCCCGGACGTCAGCCTGTACGAGATTTGGATGGCTCTGAAGCAGCTCAAAAACAACAAGGCACCGGGTGATGACGGAATTACGGCCGAACTCCTGAAGGCGGGTGGAAAACCGGTACTTAAGGCCCTTCAGAAGCTGTTTAATTCCGTCATACTTGAGGGAAAAACGCCACAGGCATGGTGCAGGGGTGTGGTGGTGCTCTTCTTCAAAAAGGGTGACAATGCCCGGCTGAAGAATTATAGGCCCATCTCACTTCTAAGCCATGTCTACAAGTTGTTTTCTAGAGTCATCATGAATCGTCTCGCGCGCAGGTTTGACGATTTCCAGACACCCGAACAAGCCGGTTTCCGAAAAGGCTATAGCACCGTAGACCACATACATACGCTGCGGCAAGTTATACAGAAGACCGAAGAGTATAACCTGCCTCTCTGTTTAGCGTTTGTGGACTACGAGAAAGCCTTCGATTCGATCGAGACCTGGGCTGTACTGCAGTCTCTCCAACGGTGCCAAATCGACTATCGGTACATCGAGGTGTTGAAGTGTTTGTACAAAAACGCCACCATGTCAGTCCGACTTCGGGACCAAGTCTCGGAACCTATCCTCCTGCAGCGAGGTGTGGGACAGGGAGACGTCATATCTCCGAAACTGTTTACTGCTGCACTGGAGGATGTCTTCAAGGTTCTGGACTGGACAGGGCTAGGCATCAACGTCAATGGCGAGTACATCACTCACCTTCGGTTTGCCGACGACATAGTGGTCATGGCTGAGACCATGGAGGACCTCAGTAAAATGCTCGATGACCTCAGTAGAGCTTCCGGAAGAGTGGGTCTTAAAATGAACATGGACAAAACCAAGGTCATGTTGAATGCCCATGTCACACCCACTGTGTGTTGCCAGTGATTACTTACGGGACCGAAACGTGGTCACTTACAATGGGCCTCATCAGAAGGCTTAAAGTCACCCAAAGGGCAATGGAGAGGGCTATGCTCGGAGTTTCCTTGCGCGATCGAATCAGAAATGAAGACATCCGCAAGAGAACCAAGGTTACCGACGTAGCCCGAAGAATTGCCAAACTTAAGTGGCAGTCCGATGGGGCCGAAAAGTTCTGGAGTGGCGACCGCGAACCGGAAGACGTTGCGTTGGAAGGCCTCCCACTAGGTGGACCGATGACCTGGTGAAGGCTGCGGGAATTCGCTGGATGCGAGTCGCACGGGACCGTTCAATGTGGCGACACTTGGGGGAGGCCTATGTCCAGCAGTGGACGTCTTTCGGCTGAAATGATGATGATGATGATGACTTGAGGAGGTTCGCCTTGTATGCTCCTATACCATATACCTTCTTGCTGACTTATACTATCAAAGTGTTGTTTCCAGGATTTATAACAAATTCCTTAATATTAAGATATGTATTACATGCAACATAGTTTACAGAGCGATCATGAACTCTACTACCCTGAATTATATTTACTCTGTTGACATATGTTTAAAATAGATGCTCTCTTGCATGTCATGGCTGAAACGTCAAACAATTGAAGAATACGGATATATCACGGCAGGGAAAGCTTAGAGGAACACACTATAGATCTAGCTAAAGACTTACTGAGAGTCTTTAGCTACTTTTGTTTATTAAATTACTATTTGAAACCACGAACTATCTAAGTACTAGGTGAGCCAATAGATGGCGCTTAACTCATCTGTCAATTAATTAAGTTTTAGGTAATAATTGTACTGCCAAGCAGAGATGGAAGGTTCACCAGTTTTATCATGAAATAGAATGATGAGTGCTACTAATTAGATTAAATCTTAGGAGATAGAGCCTCTTGCGGCGACAGATATAATGCAAAATTGTTCACCCCTTAAGAGAGTAGCGTGATAACACACCTTACATTTGAAAAAGACTATTAAGGAATATTTGTGCGAACAGGATCTATGCAGTAGTTTTTGCGTGATCCCGGAACATCCGATTTGGATGTTTACGATTTTTTTATAAAAAAAATAGATAGATGTAGCACAGCTAATATTCCTTTTGTTTTAGTAACTGGACAAACACCACCATGTGAAGTATCGCAGCTCCCCTGGAAGTTTAATTACCCGCGGGAAATTATTGATGCCATTTATATTGTAATAAAACATATACCTCCGAGTGTGACGAGGCACGAAGTCACATTTAATAGAGGTGAGCTCCAATCTTCCAAGTTTTTTCCATAAACTTCCTTCTACTAAGAAGGAATCTTCTTTCTCGAATTGAGTTACAAAAAATATCAATTGTAAATTAACCGGCGGTGTTTATTTCGCTGGCAGAAATTTCAGAAGATTTTTGTTTCGCAGAACATGTTTCAGATTAATAATGTTTGGTCTTAGTATTTTTATTTTCAATATTATTGTTTTAACGACCATTTATGTAGGTTCTTCATTGAAAAAATGTTTCACAGAAACACAATTCAATCCTATTAACACAATCCTATTTTTTATTTAACAAACTTATATATGGCTGGTGCAATCCGGTCGAAACGTCGGGCTTATATTAAAGGTAAAATTCGCGATAAATACCCTTTTACATGTGTATTATAATGTGTACTGATCGTGGAAATTTAACAAAAAAACTTATATATTGTTTCTTCGGTGTATTTTTCCATGGTATTGCATTTCAACGAAAATTCTATCCCCTTCGTGTTATGTTACTTTAAGTTTTTCTTGGTAATAAGTTTTATATTAAATAAATAATACGGGTTTAAATAATATTTGATTTGTTACTTATTTTATGATATGGGTATCATAGAATAACAAACAAAAAATACAAAAATCAATGATTTAAATTTCGAAGTAAATAATATTCTGCGTACTAAAACGAAATTCTGTAAATCGTTTCTCTAAAACACAGTGTCAGTGTACAGCTATCTGTACAATTATTTCATGTAATTTTGATTTTTAATAAATTTTTCAGGTCAAACAACTATTAAGGCGGACAAGATTTATGTGAAAAAACATGAAACATACTATGTCAGTGAATATTGCAAGTACCCTGGAGTAAAAATCAACCTAGACTTGTTTAGATCCGAGGACTTGTATTCATCTCTACTCATAGCGGAAGGGAGGTCTGTTGGGCGAGCGAGTAAAGAACATACGTGTAAGAGATTGTCATATTGCTACAATAATCAGAGCTTTAATAATAGGTGTAAAAAACCTCTTAACGAGCCGAAGGGCACTTGTTTTATTTATGTATTTATTTTTTAGGAAAACTTACAGCTAAACAGACAGTGAGTAATAGTTTAAACAAAACTTTTTTGCAAAAAAAATAAAACCGACTTCAAAAGACACAAAACACAAAAAAGTTAAAAATAACTTTAGCTTCAGAAGTCGGTGACAAAAAAAAAACTAAAAGAATCAAACAAATGTCACCGACTTCTGAAGCTAAAGTTATTTTTCACTTTTTTGTGTTTTTTGAAGTCGGTATATTTTTTTGCAAAAAAGTTTTTTTATTTTTCCATTTTTAGTTGTAATATCCTATAAAATATTTGATAGGCATTTATTTTACATTGTTAACAATACATGTCATGGTAATAGACTTATCCCCAATAAATGGAACTTAACATACCTAAACTGTAAAAATTTGGGTGTATTGTACACATTTGCGTACCCCTCAGAGCATACAGGCGTGATGTTACGTCATGATGTTGTATAAACAATAAACATCCAAGCGATTGCAGCAATCACGACCGATTTACCGTCTAGTTTTGAAGAGCTCCATTGTATATCTCCAAAGATCAGCATCAGATCTTCACCAAATTTAAATACGACTATCTCAAATAAAAAAAGAATTTTGAGAATCGCTCCACAAATGGAGGAGAAATCGGTGAACATACATAAAATTATACCACACGACTGAAGTTAAAATATTCATAAAATGAAAACTACTTGTGACCCAGTAGTATATACTATGTTTTATGGGACCAAATGACAACTATTCCGCATCAAATTAAAGAAGAATCACGTAAATCGGATCATAAATCTCAGCGTAATCAGTGTACATACCTACATACATAATAATTCATAATTGCATAAGTATTTATTTTTAGTTTTTGTATTGTATTTATAGTATTGTTATATGTTTTTCTTTGTATTTATGAGTAGGTATGTATGTATTGTATATTATATTTAAAATATTTATCTGTTTTATGTATTCCATTTTCTTTTATTTTTATTAACACACTATGTCTACATCTCTTTTTTAGTATCTCCTTTCGCAGGTATGCTGGAAGAGATTTCTTTAGAAATAAGCATCACCTTTGTACTATTTTCTGTTCCTTTCTACTTTTCCTTATATTTAGTGTGTACATAAATTGTTAAATAAATAAATAAATACATAAAAAAAAACCTCTTCCTTTTCGAAGTCGGTTAAAAATATGGCTAATTACAAGTTTCCACATGTAGTAAGTATATAAATAATATGACATAAAAAAGATAAGACTATAAATCTATACTAATATTATAAAGAGGAAAACTTTGTTTGTTTGGTTGTTTGTTTGTTTGTAATGAATAGGCTCAAAAACTACAGGACCGATTTAAAAAATTCTTTCACCATTCGAAAGCTACATTATCCACGAGTAACATAGGCTATTTTTTATTATCGTACTCCTACGGGAACGGGAACTACGCGGGTGAAACCGCGGGAAGTCCGCTATTTTATTATAAAGTGAGTTGTCACAGCGTTGGCCGTGGGCCGGGAGTGACAGCTCATTAGAGGAAAAATAAAGGAACACAGGACACCAAACAAAACAATGACTAAATTCGCTCGAAGAAGCTATTGGATAAAGTTTTCTTCAATTTAGCGGTACTAGTATTGAAAATGTCGATCTCAGCTTCCTGGCAGGTTGCGTTGTACGTACGACTCGCTCTCACCATGAACGAGTTCCGTCTGTACGTTGTGGCTACCACTGTTTTCACCGTCATTGTGATATTTTTTTTGTTCTACACCATACCCAGGAACCTTCTAGTTACGGGGATATTGGGAAGTTCCAACTATTTGACAAGTTTTTTTTTTAATACAGTTTTTTAATGAAATAATTTTACTTTAAACACTTCCACGACTCTCGTGATCCATCCATCAGCACAATGTTTTGAGTGCGTTACATTGAGTTCTACCACAAAACATGATTTTTCACCCCAAAAAAAAAATCGTTTCCCAGCAAGCAAGCAATTTTTGCGTAAAGTTACTTAGTTTGATCACTTAGGCTGAGATTCATAGACCGCACTTTAACTTTACTTTGATGGAAAGTTCTACTTTCACCCAAAAATATATTTCTTAGTTCTGTCAAGCTCTACTTTACTTTCCAAAAATTATACTTTGCTTAGTAAAGGCTAAGTAGTCGATAATCATGACTTTGGCCTCAAAGTATACTTTACATTACTATGCGTATAAATAATGTAGTCCTTCATGTTAAACTAATTTCCTAGAAGAGAAGCATATTTTATTATGGTTGGGTTATAGCTCAAAACGTCATGTCGATTTGAGTGACATTTTTTATTGTGTTTGGTGGTTCTTGATTGTACATATTTCGAAAGTACACTCGGGTTTGGCGAGTCTTCGCGCACGATTATCAGCTGCGTCTACCTCAGCCCCAATATTTTCAAACCGATTGAAAAGTTGGCCAATACTTTCGACCTATCTATATCGAGCAGCAGGTCAAAAGCAACAAGTTAACAGGTGAGGCGGTATCGGGAATTCTAGATTGAATCAATTAAGTAAATTAAAGATGAAAAACAATTTTACGTACAAGCAGTAAACAGAACGTCAACGTCAACGATGTTTCGTTTCGTTCCACGTAATACATGTTTTTTTTCCAAACACCTATAGTTTTGATATAAAATTATAATAATATTATTATAAATCTAAGCAAGAGCACGTTATAAACACTCGTCTTGAATAATATGTTAATAACTATGTTTTTAAGGAAATAAAACTTGATTTAAAAATATGTTCTCCAAAACATTTATGCGTTTAACGTAACAGCCACGCGTCTTTCCCTATACTTTACTTTGGAGCCTTACTTTTCTAAGGAAAGTCAAGCAACTGTCTCTGAAATTAAATAAGTTGAAAGTAAACTTTGGTACTACAAAGCTTACTTTAAGAAGACTCCTTTGCTATAAAGTAAAGTGCGGTCTGTGAATCTCAGCCTTAGAGATGAGGTTGTTTACACCCTGTATAACTATTTTTTTGGCATTTTTGAGTAAATAGCTAAATGAAAGTCATCAGTCAACTGATCATTATAGATGTTGCTGGGAACATTGATAATTCAATACAATGGAAAGTAACTATTTATTTATTTATTTAACACTTCAAGCACAAAGACAACAACAACAACAACAGCAACAACAACAACTGGCAACTATTGATTGTTGTTATTTATCTTTCAGTTTTTGATACTTGTAAAGGAGGCACATGCACGCTCAAAGTGGATCTCTCAAATAAATCTGTCGGTAAGCCTTTCTCTACTCACTACAACCTACATTATACAGAGATTGTTGATCCATATTATCCATTCCGTTCCCGGACCCAGAATGTTTGCGACGGCACGGTTGGCGCATTGGCAGAGCAATTGCTGGGCTGCGTGTCGTGGGTTCGATTCCCACACGGAACAAATATTTGTATGGTCCACAGGTAGTTAAATAAATAAATAATAAATAATATTGCTGGACATTACACACAGCGCCATCTAGCGCCACACTAAGCAACGAGGCTTGTGTCGTGGACACCAGATAGTTGATATACTACATATAGATACTTTTTGTTTGTAAATACGTACTTATTATACATATAAACATCCATGGCTCGGAAACAAATGTCCATGCTCATCACACGAACATTTGCTCCGACCGGGATTTGAACCCGGGACCCTAAGAACGTAAGGCAGCCTCACTACCGCTGCGCCAATCAGGACGTCAGTTGTTACGGGTCTGGCTGTTTGTGTAGGAAGATTAAATGTTTGTAAATGCAGCCTAAAGATTGGAGAAGTTGCTGGTACGAGAAACATTAAAAAAAATCGCCTTTAGTCTCTTGGTAAGAGACGCGACTGGCGAGTGTATCTTGGGTTCGAATCTCAGTTTGAAACAATTGTCATTTTGTTTAGCCATTTAGTGTTTTTCATTAGTAGAAAACGGATACTGCGACATAGTGAATTTTATTTAGTTCATTTTTGACGAGATGTTATAAATTTTGTTCTTGATAACTAGTAATAATAATAATAATAAATCCTTTATTTTCAGGCTACTTTAGCCCATAGATAAATACCTTACAGACTAACATATATATCATAATAGTACAAAGTGTGTTAGTATATAAACTTAAAACTAAGTTAGTAAAACGCACTTCACTCGAGCACTGTCTTTGTGCGATCGTGTGGCACTTGTCCGCGGAAGTGACGGAACATTACACCTTGCGGCCAAAAGTCCTCTGCCATGACGAGGTGCAGGTAGCATGTAGGTATTCGCACCACAAACGCCTTGAAGTTGACGTTGCGGCGCGATTCAAGCAACTGCACTCTCGGTCTGTACTTGGTCCTTTGGCATACGTACTCCACGATGTCCTCGGCCTAATGGAGTACTGTTACAAAAATACTCGGTAGTACCATTGAGCCTTCTATTCAATAAAATAGTTTCGTTATGTAATGTGGACCGGTCTAAATCCAGTTAGTGGCACTGTTTGATTGTAGATGCTTTATGTGCAAGTATGCAACGCGATGTGCAATTTTTTTCGCTAAATGAGCGTTTTCGGCTTTTGAGCCTAACATACATAACATTATGTTATTTTGGTATGTATACTATTCACAGAAAATCAAACTTTTTTTGGTGAAGACAAATTAATATCATCAAACAGTTAAATGTTTCTCACGAATAATTAATTACGTACCTCTTTATTCCATTTCATACCGAATCAGAGAACACAACGACAGTAAAGGCTGTTTTGGAGAATTTTACATCACCACATGATATAGAAACAACTACTATCAAAGTGACTACAACTGGAACTAGTAAGTATGATTATATTACAATCCTAATCAGTCAATTTTGCTGGTTGGCTAATCATTTTCTTCATAAACTTATCTTGTATACTAAGATGCTAACCGTTATATAATTATTATATATACGCCATCTTGCAAGCGATCACACGAGTCGATTCCTTTTTAGGGTTCCGTAATCAACTAGGAACCCTTATAGTTTCGCCATGTCTGTCCGTCCGTCCGTCCGTCCGTCTGTCCGTCCTCGCTTAATCTCTGTGACCGTTAGCACTAGAAAGCTGAAATTTGGTACCAATATGTATATCAATCAATTAAAAAAATCAATCAGTAAAATTTATAATAATATATTCTTAAACTCAAATGTATTAAATAATTCAGTAAAACTTGTGTGCAATAACTGTGAAAATTCAATGTTTATTTCTTTAGATTTAAATTATTACGACAGAAAACCGAAATATGTAAATAAGTTGCAAGCATGTAGACTAATTCATAGAGAAATTTTGCATAAAAATTATAAAATAAATTACCAAAATTATATTACAAAAATGGCATATGAAGAAAATCAAAGTAGAGTAAAATATTTAAAAAATGCTTCTACTCAAACTGATGACAGTATCCTCACACAAAGTAGTCTTGTAAATTCGGCGTCGCAGACTGATGACGTCTCACACCGGACTGAACAGTCTGATTTTTTTCGTGAGTGATAATGATACTGCTATTGCATCAAATACAAGTGTGTTTTCAGTCTCACCTAATCTTAAATTTAATATGTGTATATTTCATCAGAATGTGTGTGGAATTAACAATAAGAAATATGAATTATCAATGTATTTAGAAACGCTTGATTGTAAGATAGACTATGTTTGCTTAAGTGAACATTTCTTAAACGAACATACTGTAAACTTATTAAATCTAGAAAATTATTATCTTGCATCTTACAATACTAGAAATAAAAAGATGAGGGGGGGGACCTTAATCTTAGCACACACAGACAGAAAATTTGAAGTTATAGATGTAATAAATAAACTGTATAAGGTTGAGAGCTTTGAAATTTGTTGTATAAAGGATATTAATACAGGTCTTTATCTGTGTTGTTGTTATCGTAATCCTAATGGTAAAAATTTTGATAATTTTATGAAGAGCTTGGAAAAACTATTGGAGCATTTATTTAATAAGAAGTGTGTAATTTGTGGAGATTTTAATATTGATATGCTCACAGAGAGCAAAAAACGAACTGAGTTCATTAGCCTGTTGTCATGCTATAACTTTAGATATCTCATAACAACTCATACGTTTATGCGCAATAACTCATACTCCTGCCTGGATAACATCTTGACTAACTTGTCTGATGGCTGTGTAGAGGGATGTGTGGTGGACCACAATGGCTTGGCAGATGGTCACGGGGCTCTACTCGGCACATTCACTTTGGAAAATTGTAATGATAACTTTGGTAATAACAATCATATTACTGTAAATAAGAGAGCTTTTAATTATAAAAATGGTGTAAATTTTGGACAACGAATGCTTGAACATAACTGGACTGCTATGGGTATTAACACATTTTTAAAGACTTTTGGTAAGGTATTTCAGTTAAGTTTCAGAAAACGTCAACAAAAAATTAAAATAAGACGTAGCTTTCAATTACACTGGGTCACAAGAGGTGTGAAAACATCGAGTAAAATGAAACGATTCTTGTGCTCTAGTGGAAATAAACTTGATGCTAGTGTCCATAACTACAAAAAAAACTATGTTAGAATTTATAAAAGGGTAATTTCGAATGCCAAAAAAATTACAGTAAGTGAAAAAATTAATCAATCAAAAAATTCGAGTAGGGAAATCTGGAAAGTCATAAATAAGAGTACAAATAGGGTTAAAGCGGTGAGGGCGGAAATTCGACTTAAAATAAATAACCAAATAATAGATAACCCAGAGGATGTAGCCAACCTTCTAGTAAAGCAGTTTGATCACAAGTACATCACGCCTGGAAATAATAGTGAAGATGCTGTTGTTTTCCTTCAACAAAGTACGGCGAGAGTGGAAAGCGATATGGATATCTCACTTACTACTCCAAGTGAAATTTCTAGGATAGTGAATGGTATGCAAAATAAGACATCCTGTGGCTATGATGAAATTCCAATATCAGTAATTAAGGACCATTTACCAGCTTTGTCTGAACCACTTTCGACATTTTATAATAAGTGCATTGTAGAAGGCATTTTCCCGGAACAGCTAAAAATTGCTAAGATCACCCCAATTCATAAAAGGGGCGCAAAAACTGATCCAACCAATTATAGGCCTGTTTCTTTGTTGCCCATGTTGGCAAAAATTTTCGAAAAAGTTTTAAAAGACCGTTTAAGTAGACATCTGAGTTTGAATAAAGTAATTAATCAAAGACAGTTTGGATACCAGAAAAATGTGGGTACTGGAGATGCTATTTATGCGTTGCTAAATGACGTAGTTAATAAATTAAACTGTAAATTGAGGGTAGCGGGTATTTTCTTAGACTTAAGCGCGGCTTTTGACACCATCGACCATAAACTTCTCATCACAAAAATGGAGCACTATGGCGTAAGAGGTAAAGCCTTACAGCTCTTCTCATCATATCTCAATAATAGAAAAATGTTTGTCGAGCTTGATTCTACAAAACCAAACGGGTGTAAAAACAACTATAGGTCATCTATGACAAACATTATAGCCGGAGTGCCTCAAGGATCAATTTTAGGCCCCTTATTATACATATTATTCACTAATGATCTAATTAATTTCATACATAAACTTTTGCCGGACATACAACTTGTAGTGTTTGCGGATGACACAAATGCTATAGTTGCAGCTAATGATATCCATGACCTTTCCGTTAAAGTGAATGCAGCTTTGGAGGCTTTTCATTCTTGGTTTAATGCAAATATGCTAATAATAAATACTACTAAAACCAATATTATGTTATTTAAAACCACTGCGCGTAGCAAAGATATTATGACCATTGAGCTGGATAACGTAAAAATTGAGCTTGTCAAGGAAGTTAGGTTTTTGGGAATTTATATTGATGATTTGTTAAATTGGAAGAAAGAATTAGCGGCATTGGACTCATCAATATCATCTGCTTGTTATGCCTTAAGAACTCTTAGGGATGAAGTGAGCATAAATCATTTAAAAATGGTATACTATGCTCTGATTGAGTCCAAACTGAGGTATAGCATACAGTTTTGGGGAAATAGCTACCACTACAACTGGCATAGAGCTTTCGTTCTCCAAAAAAGAGCGATCCGAACCATTGTCCGTATCGCTCAACAAGACTCCTGTCGACCATATTTTAAAGAACTTGGCATACTCACAGTACCTAGCCTTTATGTGGTGGTCCTGTTGAACACCTTTAAAAAATATATTTATGACTATGAAACAGACGAGGGCAGGCGGGTAAGGGAAAAAACGCGTAGGCAAGACCTTGCAAACAAAATCACCCCTGCTCTTGGCATAGTCAAAAATAGTCCACAGTATCAGGCAGTTAAAGTATTTAATAAATTACCGCTAGATCTAAAAAGCATACTCTACACAGGCTCATTCAAGGGAAGGCTCAAGGCATTTCTACTGGAAAAATGCCTTTATTCAATAGATGAATTGTAAACGATTTTTGACTACGAATTAAATTTAATTAAATACTGTTAATTCGATTTTGCTTTTGTTTTACGTGATTTTTTATTGATAATTTGTTTTCTTTTTTTATTGATTATTTGACTATTTTATTGATTATTTGATTTTTTATTCACTATTTGATTTTTTATTGATTATTTAATTTCGTATTATTTGTTTTTTTATTGATTATTTAATTTCGTATTAGTTGATTATTATTGATTATTTGATTTTTATTGATTATTTGATTATTTATTAATTATTTGATTTTTATTGATTATTGTTTATTTTATTTTGTTCAATTTTTCTGTTTGTAACTATTTCTTATGTACCACATTCAGACACAATGTAATTTGTTATTGAATAAATGAAATGAATGAATGAATCACGCCGACAAAGTGGTAAAATAAAAATTGGAAAAAAAATGTTTTATTAGGGTAGCCCCCCTATATGTAAAGTGGGAAGTGATTTTTTTTTAATTTCAACCCTAACGTGTGATATATTGTTGGAAAGGTATTTAAAAATGAATAGGGGTTTTCTAAAATCATTTTTTGATAATGTCAATAATTTCGGAAATAATCGCTCCAAAAGTAAAAAACAATGTGTCCTCCCCCCTCTAACTTTTGAACCATAAGTTTAGAAAATATGAAAAAAATCTGAAAAGTAGAACTTTATAAGGACTTTCTAGGAAAATCATTTTGAACTTGATGGAAACAACAGTTTTTGTACAAAAAAGACAAAAAGTTGTACAAAATAATTTCTGGACTAAGTTTGTAGTATAGTCGTCTAAGCAAGCATTTTTACATAATGGATACCCACCTTTAACTCATAAGTGGGAACACTTATTGTGACGGACGGGAAACTACGGAACCCTACACTGAGCGTGGCCTGACACGCTCTTGGCCGGTTTTTTTTAAGTTTAGTTAGAGTAATGGGTATTAATAGGTGGAATTACAGTGAACACTTTGGTAGGCAATGATCGAGAGGGCAGTATGGACGATCAAATACACTAGTTTACTACAACAAAGGACAGTAGGGTTATCGCCATACTATCTTTTTCTTTGAAATTGACAAATTCCTACAGAAATTAACAGTACGTCTTACTGCTCTTTACATTAGTTTAAACTACTAAACCAAATCAATTTTACTTGAGCGAAATCTACAATACAGTATTACGTATTATGTATTTATTGCAGCCCCCCCTTTAGCTACCAAATCAGAGAACATAACGACAGTGAAGGCTGTTTTGGAGAATGTTACATCACCACATGATATCATAGAAACAACTAGATACTATCAAAGTGACTACAAGTGATACTAGTAAGTATGATTTATTTATTTATTTAAAATTACGTAAATAACACCTTAACAGCTACAACGCCAATGCGATGCTACTACCAAGATACACATACAAAAAGAAAAAAAAAAAAAACAATTAACACACATATCTACACATTCTCAATGCACAATGTGCAATGACTATATTACATTAATTAATCTTATCAGTTATTCTTGCTGACTGACACCAAAAATTGAACAATTGTTGTCCCCCGTGCCACCCAAAATGAATACTTATGTTTTTGGAGGGTATTCCCAGCACTAATCTCACACCGAGTAAGTCCAGCGCAAGACTGAGAGGTGCGAAATAAAAAAATGCGGTTGGTCGCACACACGCACGAAACTTCATATTATACAAAACGTAACGTACGTACAAACGTACGTGTTGTGTAAAAAGTGCCACCTAAAAGTTTTTTGCTAGGACAAACTTTGATCTAGTGTTCTGTGTTTTTATTTTTTATGGTTTAATTGTTTTTAGATGATGTGTCCAACGCATATACTAAAGAAATTGTTTATTTTTTATTGCACCTTAAATTGTTACTTTGTTGAATACCTACAATAATATCAAAAAATGGAACTGGGATAAGTCGCCAAACTTGAATTTTAAGGCAATTTTTTTTCTGATTATTTATAAACACTTATAAAAACAACAAATGAGACCCTAGTTGCACCAAGTAACGTAGTTTACTATAAAACAAAATAAGAAACATCCTATCATTTTACACATTGATTCCTAAACGTACAAAAAAAAAAAAAACATAATATAAAAATATTTATTACTTCTCAAACATAGTGACGTAAATTGAGGCAGCCCCAGTAAGTTACAATGGTACTTGTGTCGGGACTGTCTCGCTCTTCCCATAAGTGGTATCCTTTAAAAGAAAATGAAGTCAACGAATAGCAGCTCTCCTTGTGTTTTGTGCGTGCGTGTGTGTATTTGTCTGTGTGTGTGTGTGTGTGTTTGTGCGATATATAATACTGACGTGGGCACGTAAAATTTGCTGCTTTGATATTCACCCATATCAAGAAAAGTATTAATACATAGCTTAAACAGGCTCTTCTTCCTCACAATTTCCCATGATTGGTAGTCCCTGAGATAAATGCGTAAGCATACAAATTACTTAACTCTGCACTATTATTAGTTTTATAATATAGTAGGACCGTGTTTACCTTTAGAGCAATCTTATAATGCATGAAACAAAATAACACATTTTTTTCGCTTAACACTTCAATAGGTACCCGCAATTACAGACACAATTAAAATAACAATGCACCGTGCCTCTGGAGGCACGGCCGGGAGCATACGGGTTAAATCATGCGGAGGCGCCGAGCCACGCCCCCTTAAAGTTTGGGCCTATTAGGAAAGCGTCAACTTTGGCGCGCAAAGCAACAATAACTCTCGTTTGGCGTGCATCGTCAATGCGCTCGGCCGATTCGGTATCTTTTCATTCATATTTTCTACACAAAGTCAACGGGGCGGGGCTAGAGAACGTTTTTATGTTGCGAGTGCAAGCAAAAATGAGCTTAGTGGTGGTCAGGCGGGAGTGTCCACGATAGTACTTATATCAAACTTGTAACTTTATTTTTTTGGGGTGAAAAATCACGTTTTATGGTACGAGACAATGTTACGCACTCAAAACAAAGTGCTGGTGGATTGATTGCATAGTACGGGGGTCGTGGATGTGTAGAATAAGTAAAGTTCTTACTTTAAAAACCTGTATTTAAACAAAAAAAAACTTGTGAAAAAGTTGCAACATTGTGCTAATGGATGGATTGAATAGTACGGGGTCGTGGAGGTGTTTAAGGCGGCTCCCCGAGCAAATGACCTTGAGCGAGCAGTTTTTTGGAGCCTACTCCTCTTTATCCAAAAGAAATACCAACTAATAAAAAATACATTAGATTACTACATATTCTTGACTCCAAAATAGTCGTTTCATTTTTTTTTTTTTAAGTTGCTTAATGTTTAATGGTCACAACGAAACCACAGAAATGAGAAATAATGATTTATAAAATGCTACTCCTCGTAGAGTAACCATTATTTTGATTTGCTACTTATACTAATGGATAGGCAATTTAATAATGAACATAGTTGTCGTTTTATTTTTTCCAAAAGACGTAAATTTGATTTTATAAAGAATAAAAACCACTCATTTCGCACATTTCGGCCTGCAGTGACTGACGTAACAACCACTTCGTAGTGCAAGCTGATTAGAACTGTATTCTAACAGTATTTCAAACGAAGTTTAAACCACCACAAATAGAGTTGCTAATTTTGCTCGGGGAACCGCCTTAAAGTATAAATCTTACATTAAAAATTTGTATATAAAAAAAAAAATACTTTATAAAAAGTGGAATTTTGACCCCCAATATCACCGTAATTAGAAGGTTCTCAGGTAGGGTCTAGAACAAAAAAATATCACAATGACGGGGAAAACAAGTGCCTTTCAGTTGCGTTAAGTGTCTTGTTACACCCTTGAGATATCTCTTACAACTTTGTCAGATGACCGTCCTCATCCATCCTCCAGAAGTCACGGGCTAATAGGTTAGTATGACCCGCACTTTAGCGACCGCCACCCGTGCTAAACTGGGGTGGTTAGACAGTTGATATAAATTTAACTTGATACCTCCACGCGCTCTTGCGAACAAGGGTTTTGACACACAGATAGACGGACAACGAAGAGATCCTACCTCAGACACAATTTTCTAGTATTTTTTAAATCTTTTTTAATTAGGAGCTTTTGGTCTTACTTATTTAACGGTAAAACTGTAAATATTTCAGATACAACAACTTCTGACAACTCGACTGTGATTATCATCTCGGCAACATTTGGAGTGGTCGTGATACTGCTTGTTGTTCTAATTGTGGTTTGGAAATGCTATTGGACCAATAAGTCAGGCACACCCGAACTACCGACAACTGCAGTAAGTTTATAGTGTATTCTTATATAACACCTATTAACAGACGAGTCGTGGTGGACACGGGTCCATCATCAGTAGAATCGCTTTAACCACAACGCTTGTGATCATAGTCTCATACTGTTTTGTCACGCAGTAAGTTGAAACTACAGATCACTACGCAAGTTCCGACGAACACCTACGAACCCTATTGCTATCAACCGGGCGGCAAGAATCCAGACTCGGTAGTTGCTGCTACTGAGAACTTCCTGATGGATAAACCCAATTACAATTTGCCCGACCCGGGAATCTAACCTAGGACCTCATGTTCAGCAGTCAGCAGCGACTACGACCACTAGACGAGGCGTTCTATTTAATTTATTATAGGTACCTCAAAAAATACTAAAATAAATAATGACTAACATTCATACATAAATTACATATGACTTGCAATTTTCAGAACAGTTTCCAGCCGTTCTACTCGAACCTTCTCTTCAGAAGAGAATGTGAGAGAGAGATCGAAGAAATCGCACAACATGTCTATGAGGAGGTTGGGCCTCCGGTTTATGAAGAGATCGGTCCTTCTATTGACGAAGAGATATATTCTCCCGTCTATGAAGATCGATCCCGCCATGGAAGAGGAGGCTGATCCCCCAGCTAAATGACATGAACAATCCGCGATCATGATTGCCATAATTAGCCAATTTCTGATATAATCAGATGATTTTGATCAATATGATGTGATGTTAATTAATATTTTGTTACCACGTTAAAGTATTGTTTCTTTTGACTGTGCAGTGGCCCTGTTACCATAATAAGATTGTTAAATAATAAACGTGGGATGAAGATCACGAATCACTGTTGATATATTAGGTACCTTAATAATTTAAGTATTTAAACAAAAGTCAATATACATACATGAAGAACTTAATATCTAGTTATGGATACACCTCGCCCGTCTGCTCTAGATTAAGCTAAGTACATATATGTCTGTCTCCATGCTAGTACCTAGATATCATTTGCAAGCTCAGCGGTCTGTGCCCGTTGGATGAGCCATGTATGCTTTGGAATTCAGAATAAAACTCGCCTCCAAATCGGCAGTACGTGTTCTTATTTTTATCCTCAGTAAAAATCCTGAGTAGTTAGTTTATTGCTAAAAAAGGTTTCTCACGCTCCGAAACCAAAAGTGGCGCAGCCGGTAGTATTTCCTCCTTGAAATCCGTAGTTTCGCGTTTTTCCGTCGTCCAAATTCGACTAGAGAAACATAAGGCGTAAACTTACGAAAACAGAGGAAATCCTCGAACCAAAGAAATATTCTTTTGAATCGCGTGTGTGCAGAAATCATCGAGTATGGGAGTCGCGGGTGGTTGGTGAGTACCTAAATCTTTTCGCCAATCCTATGTTCCCCTATTCCTCCTATATTTTTCATAAGTTTTAAATGTTATTCTAGAGATCAAATCTTGCTCATTATAACAGTGTTTAGCCTTTAGTTGATAACTCTGTATCAAATTATATGGTCTTATCTCTGTTCAATTCACAGAACAAAACATAGAGTAGTGTCAATGTTAGAGAGTTCACATTTTTATTATAATGTTCTAATCTTGAAAAATTTTATTGAGTAAAATAAACTGTATTAACTGTTAATTCTATTTAGGGTAGTAATCTAAAGTTATTGTTAAGGAAAAAATTTTTTTTTTAAATTCTTCACTATTAGGTATAGAAGTTTTATACATTTTATTTTCCAAACATAATCCAGTATTCCCGATTATATTACTGCTTAATTGTGTGTTTGTATTTTAAGTGTGTGTGTATATTTTAATAGGATTTTTTTGCGAACTGCAACCTCTGACCAAATCATTACTCTGTAATAATGACGACGCCCACGCCCACTATAGTTCCAGTTACAACAATACCAAACGAAATTGTTAACTTAATCCCACTGTATAATGGTGATAAAAGACAGTTAAACCTTTATTTGAGAAAATGTTAATATGTAGTTGATCGATTTAAGGGCAGTGTAGAACAAAATCTTTATGTTTTTAATGTTTTAACGAGTAGATTGAAAGAGGATGCAGCTGCGCTCTTATTGGAACGTGAAGATATTGTTACATGGTCGGCATTTAAAGATTTGCTGATTCAACATTTCGGAGACCCTCGTAGTGAAGCATGTATTAATATTGAATTAGAATCATTAAAAATTAAGTCCGGCGAAAATTTTTTAGACTTTTGTAATAGAATCCAAACTGTTCGCTCGTTATTAATGTCGAAGGTGAATATAATTGATGATATGGAATTAAGACGTGCTAAGGCAATCTATCAACAACAACACGGCTCTAAATGTATTTTTGTACAACCTTCCTGAAAATATGGTGCGTATCGTTAGGCTTAAATCGCCTACAACCTTAGAAGCAGCTTTGAGTATCGTACTTGAAGAAGTCAATTTCTTAGATCAATACAATATGCGTAACTGCATTCATGGTAATAGTCAAATTTCGGGATCAACTTCAAGGTCATCGGTAACCCAACCAGAGGCGAACAAACCTTTTCAGCCTACACAAATTAAGATACCTCAAACAATGGGTCAAGGTCAATCATTCAAGCCAGTATTCGAGTATCGTCCCCAAGCGGGTTTGCAACCGTTTGGTTATAGGCCAGTTCAACAGTTTGGTTATCGACCACCACAACCGTTTGGCTATAGGCCACCTCAACCGTTTGGCCATAAGCCACCTCAACCGTTTGGCTATAGGCCACTTCAACCGTTTGGCTCTAAGCCACCTCAACCTTTTGGCTATAGGCCACCTCAACTGTTTGGCTATAGACCACCCCTACAGTTGGGTTATAAACCACCGCAACAGACTGGATCGAATCTTCCCCAGGTATTAAAACCCCAAAATCAAGACAGTGACGTATCTATGAGAACAGCCCAACCTAAGCAGCAACACGGTTTTAATTTAAATGAGCTCACTATGAACGATTACGTATATGAATACGATCCATTTTATGACGAATTTTACTCGTACTATTATAATCTAACAAATGACTATGACTACTCAAACGACATTAACTATTACTATGGTAACGAAGGGTGCGTGAACGATTCTAAAGTACCTGATGACAAATTAGAACCAACAAATGACAGTAATAAAGTGGATTTTCAGGAAACAGCCTCGTTGAAGGACAAGAAGTCTTAGCACTAAACTGCGACCCAAATTTAAAGCTTCCCTACATTTACTTAGAAGAAATAGACGCAAGAATGATGATTGACACTGGTAGCATGAGATCATTCATTAGTCCTCGAAAGGCTTATGAATTTTTCCGTGAATATATTAGGAAAGAACATTTTCAAGTGGTAAGCACCCATGCTTCGAGTAGACACGATGAAGTAATGGAAATTCCTCCGTTACCTTCCTTTGTAACTAACACTTGGCATAAATTTTATTTGTATGACGTTGACGCACGATATGACGGACTTATTGGTAATGATCTTTTACTACAATTAAATGCAGTAATTGATTTAAAAAACCAAGTATTAACAACTAACACTACTTGTATTCCAATAATTAATAACAACTTAAATTATATTATTGATATACCGTCACGAACAGAACAACGAGTTAAGTTACCTGTCAATCAATATTCAAGTGAAGCTATTCTTGATTTTCATGAATTTGAGAATGGTCTCCGTATGCCTAGCGCTATAGTAAAGTGCGTAAATGGATACGCATACACGGTCATCCAAAACACTTCAAATAGTCCAAAACGACTTAATATAAAACAACCCTTTACAGTGACTAAATATGAAAATAATGAATGTAATATAAGTTTTACTAAAAGCAATACTGATATAGAGATAGACAAGTTACTTGAAGACAATTTGAAGAAACTCAGATTAGACCATACCAACGAGGAAGAACATGAAAAGATTTATAGACTTTGCGAGGAGTTCAAAGACATATTTTACTGTGACCAAATTCCCTTGACATTTACTAATTCGGTAAAGCATCACATAAGGACTAAAAATGAAGACCCTATATATTCTTTTCCAGTGTTTTCTTACCTGAAACACCTGATTTGAATGTCTCCCAAATGGGTCCACCCTTTATAGCAGAACTTTTTATGTCATAATATTACTTTGCATAACAGCGGATAGCATAAACTTCATTTCGCAGAAAATCGTTTGGCAGACACTCATTTATCATACATTCAAAACTCATAATTTTGTAAGGCAGAATCATCTTTAGGCATAAATTTCATATGCATAAGAATTAAAAGTAGAACCATCTTAGCGCAGAAAGTTCACAGCCAGAATCATCTTTTGGCATAAATTTTATATCGATAGTCACTAAAAGCAGAACTATCATATCTCAGAAAGTTTACAGTTAGAATCATCTTTTAGCATACATTTCTTATGCACAACAATGAAAAGACTCATCTATCACATCCACATCACAGAAAAATGAATTTTCTGTGATGTGGATGTGATAGATGAGTCTCTAAAACAGTTGATTGTGAACATGTGGTTTTTATTTTCCTGTTAGCACTAGGCAAACATGCAAACAAGCATACATCTTGCATGCAGCAAGCATGCAGTATGCAAACAAGCATGCAGTATGCAAACAAGCATGCAGTATGCAAACCAGCATACAATATGCAAACATGCACACCAGCATACACCATTCATGCAGCAAGCAAGTAGCAGGCAAGCAAGCATGCAGCATGCAAGCAAGCATGCAACATGCAGCAGGCATGGTTTCTGTCACGGCTCCGGCGCTGCGGGGCTCCGGCGGTGCCACGCGAGCTTATCGTCGCAGATGTGTTTAACGCTCACCACCGCAGCTTCGGCTTGCTGGCCGGCTTTGCCGGCCAGCCTCAGCAGCGGCGGCGAGTGTTACAACAACCTGCTCCTCAACTCGCGGGCCGCCTCGCCCCTCCGCGCCTACGCGATTTTAAATTACACTCTAGGGGTAGGGCAGACAAGACTACGTAAAGTCGGTTTTGGAGCGATTCGTTTCTGTCACTAACTTTTTTAGCCCATCATATTAGGTACTTTTTAAGACAATATTTAAAATTTGGTTAAAAATGCTATTTTATAGAAATGGCAATAATGCCAAATACAATTATTCCAAATGAAATTCTGCCATCTTCGTAATATGCCAAGTGGAATTGTGCGAAATTTGAACATTGCTAAAGGTAATTATGCCAAATAAAATTCTGCCATCTTAAAAGTATGCCATTGTAAATTCGGAAATACAAACATTCGGCCAAACAATAACTATATTAAATATTTTTTATGCCTTAACAATATTCGTTTAAAGAAGATTATGCCAAGTGTGTTATGCCAAATAAATTTCGGAGTATCAACATTCTGCCAGATAGAAGGAACCCCTCCCAAATATGTGCTCTTGAAACATATAGCAATAGTAACTGCGTCAGTTTAGTTAATTTTTCAATTAACGATGTAGAACGTGGTATCAGTAAATTAAAACTCAGTAGTTCTGCTGGACCGGATAACATTCCAGCTAATATCCTTAAACTGTCTAAAACTTCCATAGCCATCCCTCTATGTCATATATTCAACTTATCATTAACCACTGGAAAATACCCAACTCAATGGAAACTCTCTAGGGTTACTCCTATACCGAAGACAAGGTTGAAATCATCAGTTGAAGACTACAGGCCTATTGCTATATTGTCTGCCCCTGCTAAAGTATTTGAACACATTTTATATAAGGAAATTCAAAGACAAGTCGATATTTATTTGTGCAATGAACAACATGGTTTTCGCAACAAAAAGTCAGTTGACACCAATTTGCTAACATTAGTTGATTTTATTTCTTTTCAAATGGACCGCGGACAGCAAGTAGATGTGCTGTATTTCGATTTTCGTAAGGCCTTTGATAGAATTAATAACGACATCTTGTTACGCAAGTTAAGTGCCATAGGATTTACACCCAGTCTTCTTCTTCTGTTTTCTGACTATCTCCGGGACCGTCAGCAATTTGTTCGTCTTGGCTCATACAATTCACATGCGTATCATACACGATCAGGCGTCAGTCAGGGTTCCATTTTAGGTCCCTTGCTTTTTTTGATTATGGTAAACGATCTGCCACAAATAATAAAACACTCGAAATGTCTACTTTATGCCGACGACCTGAAAATATATGCAACAGTAAACTCCGTGTCTGACTGTATAGTTCTCCAGCGTGATATCGATGCCTTGAGTGAATGGGCTGCCACTAATAAAATTGAATTTAACACCTCTAAATGTCAATTTATGAGCTTTGGCCGTATGCGGAACCCAATACAGTACGACTACAGCGTGAACAACGAGTTTATAACCAGAGTGTCGACAGTGAAAGACCTCGGTGTACTGTTTGATAGCAAACTGACCTTTCATACACACATTATAGGCTTGGCTAAAGAATCATTCAGACGCTTAGGTTTTGTTTTACGTAACTGTCAAGGTTTTAATAACCAGGCAGTTATCAAGCTCTTGTTCAACGCCTTAGTTCGGTGCAAGCTCGAAACTAGCGCTTGTGTATGGAATCCTCATGAGGTAACCTATACACTCATGCTGGAAAAAGTGCAAAAAGCTTTTCTTAGGTACCTCTACAAACATGTATTTGGATATTATCCATATATGTATCCTACTAAATTTCTTTTAGGATGTTTGAATTTTAATTCCCTTAAAGTCAGGCGTGCTGTTGGCCAACTTACAATTGCGTATAAAATTATACATGGTTATACCAACGCCTCGGAATTACATGCTGAGCTGTGTCAATTATTTGTTCCAAATAATTATATTCGCTCTAGGAAACATAAATTGTTTAATGTTCCATTTAGTCGCACTGTAGCTCGATCCACTTCGCCTGTACCACGTATGCTTACGAACCTCAACGCTCTCGTGGAGACCAACCCTGGATTGGACTTGTTTGCTGATGAATGGAAGACGATATTGTTGGAATGTTTGTGGTTCTGCGAGAAGACCGAGTAAAAGGATTAGGTATTTAATTTAGTGTTAATGGTTTTAAATACTGTACTAAATAAATAATAAATAAATAATAAATAATAATGTGAAACCGTATAGACAGGCTCCGTTTGTTCAAAATGAAATTAACAAACAAGTTGACCAATTAATAAAAGACAATGTAATACAAGAGTCCCATTCTCCTTGGAATGCTCCTGTCCACTTGGTGCCTAAGAAGATGGACGCATCTGGTGAAATGAAATACAGGATGGTGATTGACTTTAGACGACTTAACGAAATTACTGTTGATGACAGATACGTACCGAACATTCATGACCTTTTTGACAAGTTAGAAAAGAGCACTTACTACACTACGCTTGATTTAGCCAGTGGATATCATCAGATAGAGTTAGATGAAAGGGACAGACAGAAGACAGCTTTTTCTACTCAAAACGGTCATTTTGAGTTCCTCAGAATGCCGTTTGGTCTAAAAACCGCGCCAGCTACATTCCAAAGGACAATGGATAACGTTTTACGTGGATTGCAAGGATTACACTGTATGGTATACTTAGATGACATTATAGTCTATGGAAATAGCCTTGATAATATGATACAGAATTTACGGACTGTTTTTGACAGAATCAGGGCCACTAACATGAAAATTCAACTAGATAAATCAGAGTTTCTACGCAAAGAAGTACTTTACCTTGGACACACAATTACCAAAGACGGACTAAAACCTAATGACGACAAAATTACGGCTGTACTTAACTATCCCTTACCAAAAACCACGACTGAGATTAAAAGTTTTCTTGGACTAGTAGGATACTACCGACGTGTCATCAAGGACTTTGCAAAAATTACACAACCATTGACATCTTGTTTGAAAAAGCGAAACAAAATTATAATCGACCAGAAATATATTGATGCATTTAACAAATGTAAAGAACTCTTGACACACGCCCCTCTGTTACAATATCCCGACTATGACAAACCCTTCATTCTTACGACTGATGCGTCAAACATAGCCCTGGGCGCAATTTTGTCTCAAGGACAAATTGGCAGTGACAAACCTATTGCTTACGCTAGTCGCACTCTTAGCCGAACCACGTTATAGTACAATCGAGCGGGAATTGCTTGCTATAATTTGGGCAGTAAAACATTTCAGACCATACTTATATGGTCGAAAGTTTTACATATACACTGACCACCGTCCTTTAGTATGGCTTCGATCTCTGAAAGATCCAAGTAGTAAACTTACACGTTGGGGACTCCGCTTGCAAGACTATGACTTTGAATTGATTTACAAAAATGGCAAACAAAATACCAATGCCGATGCCTTTTCTAGAATTAAAATTAATGCTTTAGAATCTGACGATGATAACAAATCACTTGCAGTTAACGTTGATGAAGAAGGGACAGAATACCTAGATAGAATAGCTACAGAAAAGTCCTCGGTTAAAAAGAAAAGAGAACGCAGCAATTTATCAACTATAACAATATCCGACACAAGTAGAACCGCGACTGCTAGTTCTATCGAGTTTCCCGACGAAATTATTAATGAATACCCTGTTCCGTCAGAAGTTAGTAAATCTGATACAATTCATTCAGCTTTACACGAGTCCACTGGAATACCAATTTTACATGAAGCCATAGACACCAAACCAAATCAAATTTTAGTGTTCTCATGGCTCAAAAACGAAATGCAAGTGAAGGATCTCTCGCGTGACAAACAGAAAGTAATAGAAGTTTTCTTACCAACAGATAATCCAGAATTGATAAAAGAATTTTTGAAACAATACATTAAACCAAAATTTAAGTACTTCATTTATTTCGAAGAAAACGAACATCGCAAATTATTCGGTAATATAATAATTCAGCTTTTTAGGAAAGATTTGATTAATTTTTATGAATGCACAGAACGAGTAATTTATGTAGAAGATGAAGGAGAACAGAGAGCTATAATAGTTAAACATCATGAAGGACACACGTGCCATCGCGGCATCAAAGAGACATTAGTTAGGCTTCGTAGGAATTATTATTGGGACAGAATGCAGGAGACAGTAGCGGCAGTTATAAATACTTGCGAGGCATGCCAGAAAATGAAATATGATAGAAAGCCCATTAAACCCATCCTACAACTGACACAAACACAGAATGCTCCGTTTCAGGAATTATTTATAGATCTCTTTAGTATTGAAGGTAAAACTTACCTTACCCTTATTGATGCCTTTAGTAAGCTAGGTCAGGCTATCGAAATTCATAACAAATCTAACCCAGAAGTTGTCCGTGCTCTAATGAAGTATTTTTCATACTACGGCGTTCCTAAAAGGATAAGTTCCGACCCAGGGTCTGAGTTCAATAACGAGTTGATGAAAGAATTTTTAAGCTTACATAAGGTTGAACTTCACATTGGCACACCCAATAACCCCAATTCAATGGGTTTGATAGAACGATTTCACTCCACTATAATTGAAATATACAGATTGGCGAAGTACGAAAAACGATGTACAGATGCGGCGTCAGTAATGACGTACTCGATTATGGCATATAATCATTCCATTCACTCTGTTACCGAACTCACTCCATTCGAAGTTGTTTTCGGACATACTGATACAAATAACCCGTTTAGCATAGAGTTAGAAAAACAATATTTTCAAAAAATGGTCAAAGATCATGCAAAACGAACCAGAGTCATGTACACACATTTGACAGATAAAATGGTAGCAATCAAAGAAAAACGTAGGGAAAGAAAGGGTGATGAAGTTGAAATTGAGTTTAATGAAGGTGAGGTTGTTTTTGCGAAAGACGTGAACAAGCGTAAAAGTAAAGACAAACCAAGATACGTAAAAGCAAAAGTTATAGGTCCGGCTGAAAGAAATATTTTACCAATTCAAATAGGAGAAAGAATTACTAAAACCCCTATTAAAAATGTAAAACGCCCTCCGCAGGTGGTGTGGCATCCTGTCGGTAGTGATGCCTTCGCTGGCCCTTCATCTGCAAAATCTTGAAGGAAACCCAGGTATATTCCCGGTAAAAGAAGGTCTGGCACACATTCAAACTGATTACTGGACTATAATTAAGCTTATTAGTTTAGAAAAGATTTATAATGATTTAAGTTACATATCCAGCAACTACCAACAAATGTGTAAACTTATCGATTGGAATGCATCATATTCTCAAGAATTCACAAGTATGAAAATACATACAGAGTTTATACGCGATATAACTATAGAAAAATATCGACAACTAGTTCCTCAGAAACGTTCTAAAAGAGGCCTTATAAATCCATTGGGTTCTATTATAAAATTAATAACTGGTAACCTAGATCACGATGACGCCGTTAGGTACGAAGAACTTATTTCCAAATTAAATCATAATCAAATAATTGCTTCAAAAAAACTAACAATTGTCTCCAAGATGTTTGATAGTTTTATTAATGTAACCGAAACAATAAATCAGAACACTGTATACTTTCATAATCGCCTAACAAAGATGGAACTGCTTCTGAAAGATTTATCTGCTAAGCAAAACAATTGGATTTTCCTAACTTACCTTACGGGATTATTTTCTGTATTCACGAGTAGTTTTCGTACTGTCTTTGCCAGGCTAAGTGAAATTGAAACAGCATTAGCGTTAAGTAAACTATCTGTGTTACATCAATCAATTGTGAACACTACAGAATTATTGTATCATTTAGAACTGATTTCATACTCTGGGAACTTAGTGTATCCTCCACTAGAAACAAATTTATTGAAAATAGAGGAGACCATTTGTGTAAAGTCATTCATTAAAGATAATCAGATAACATTTATTATGGAAATTCTACTTACAGATAACTCATCATATAACTATTTTAAGATTTATTCCTTAACAATGTTCCATGAATCTGAAAATAAAACCTTAGCCATTATTCCCAAATATCCTTACCTTCTGGCGAAAGGAATGAAATACTTACCGCTAATAAAACCATGTCGACCACTCTCTGCTGGCGATCAGTTTTTATGCACTGCAGACAATCAAGCTTTATACTATGAACTTACCTGTGCAGAACAGTTGATGAAATTTGAAGACGACCATACTCCCTGTAAACAACAAGAAATCCAAATTGAGAAAGTCAGGGTCCAGCAAGTCAACGCAGCTAGCTGGCTCCTTTACAGTAGATTGAGAACAACATTGACTAAGCAATGCGGAGAAGAGATCAGTAACCAACTTGTATTCGGCACTTACCTGGTGACAATAGACGAGCCTTGTGACCTGCACATCTATGGAATTCATATTCACCGTCGTATTTCAGTTGAGTTAGAAGCTGTAGAGAAGATTCCCATTGTCACACTACCCCAGTTGCACGTGAATGCCACTCCTTCTAAATTAAGTGCAGTTAATATAGAAGGAATCAGTTTAGACGAAGTGAAATATATGGCCTTTTCGTTAAAACATAGTGAAGTGATCGAAAGTGTTTTGAATAAAAGAAACTTCAGTGAAAATTTAGGATATGTCACCTTAGGTTTAGTTATTTTTAGTTTTCTTACGTTTTTAGTTTATATAACCTGGCTAAAATCGCCGAAATGTTTATTGTTCTGGCAAAATTATCGGAATGACTCTCAAATCGAACCTTCCGATAATTTCGCTCTTAGGGTCGGAGGAGTTATGGATACACCTCGCCCGTCTGCTCTAGATTAAGCTAAGTACATATATGTCTGTCTCCATGCTAGTACCTAGATATCATTTGCAAGCTCAGCGGTCTGTGCCCGTTGGATGAGCCATGTATGCTTTGGAATTCAGAATAAAACTCGCCTCCAAATCGGCAGTACGTGTTCTCATTTTTATCCGCAGTAAAAATCCTGAGTAGTTAGTTTATTGCTAAAAAAGGTTTCTCACGCTCCGAAACCAAAAGTATCTTGTCGTAAAGATGCACTGCAGGGTAAATATTTATGTACGAAATTGTTATCATTGTACTCAGGGTAAATTTTGATGTGCACAATGCTCTCATTTCCTCAGATCTTTATTATTTGTAAAATAATGCTGTAAATATTGTTCTAGTGATATAGAAATTGGGTTTTCAAGGTCAAATTAAAATTTTGTTGTAATTTATCATATTATGTTATAACATAGAGTAGGTTTGATTGAAGAGATTTTATAGAAACAATCAGCATTCAAAAATTATATTACATGTTACCCAGTAGGTACTAATTGGGTTGTGAAGGTCTGATATGCAGTAGCTTCATGTAAAATACTGGTATTCAGCTCCATCCGGTTAGACTGGAAGCCAACCCCAGCTAATAATTATCATCCATGATAATATTGATGAACCTGCCATCTATGGCATGGCAGCACAATTATCAAAAACATCGGTATTGATAGACCAAGAGACTAGCGCCGTCTATTGGCTTGTTTGTGAACTAGAACTTAAATAGTTCATGATTAATATCTTGCAGTGACTACTCGAAGAGTAGGTTATTGAAAAAAGTCTTTAGTTCGAACTATAGTCAAAATTTAGACTAGGAAATATGTTTATGAGACTTCATCCCACAATGTCGTAGAAGATGGCGCCGAATACGATCTAGTGGTCAATATCTCCATTTTTTTTAATAGAAACTAAATAAGTAAGTAAAGAAAAGAAAATAAATAGAAGGATGTTTAGTAATAAGCATCACCTTGTGCTATTGTATTTCTTTCCTTTCTTATTTTCTATTTTAGTGTGTACATCAATTGTTAATTATGTAAAATTATTTTACAAACAAATTTATTAGTGGAAGACTTGTTCTTCGATTAAATACTTTGATCTCCCATTTAATAAGTAGTATTTGTAAAAAGTTATGAAGCTATTAGTGTAGCTTTAACTTTAATAATTTTGTTATTATTAAAATAATTCATGGTTATGTATTCTAGTTTCTTTTTATATTATAATAAACTTACTTAAAATAATAATGTACTTGTAAAAAGTAGTGCTTGGCGCTATGGTGACCTAACACTCCTTTCTCGTAATAATAGGATATGGTTTATGGTAAAAGTTAAAGTCACGAATTGTAAGAGAAATAGCTATATATTAAATCACTACAACACTTAATTACAAGACAATGGTAATGGTAATGGTTGTTGAGTACGCGGTGTCTCTAAAGAGATCTGAACACGAACTGGCCCACATTTTGGTGAACGAGCGAATGTGCATACTTGCGTTCGATGCAATTATGCATTTTCGCTTAGTGTTCGATTTAAACTCGAACATATTCCCGAGAGCGAGAAGAAATGCGGGATGATAGCTAAAATCTAGGCTATAACACTAAATGGTATACACAAAATTATAAACTACTTAAAACACATTCGTTTCTAGTAATCAAAACTGGTAAGTATAAAAATAATGACCAAACAAGTAAAGGCAAAATATAATGGCTTATTGGTCTACTTAAATTATTATAAATTATTAGAAGTTACACTATTGAATCTTCCACAGTAAAAGCACTATTGTGATTGCCTGTCTTCGTAATTCTGTCCCGTTTGATCGCACTATAATTCGCGCTAGACCAGCGTTTGGCATAATTGTGTAAACGAATACTGATTTCACTTTTGTCTTTTAGATCACTGGCACTGAGCACTTCACTATACGATTCGTCTCTTCTGGTTGGTTTTGGTGTTAGCGGAGCCGCTGCCAATTCCTGTTGGCAGCAGCTCTCGCTGCGGCGTTGAGGTCTCGGAGGCGGTGGGGTTACCGTGGTCTGCCGCCGGTGGGATCCTCCGCCACGGTGTCCAGCTGCGGCCTTACGGCACAGGCGACATCGCCCGGTCTGCCACAACCAGACTGCTGCTACGCACAGAGCGATCGACATCAGCACGTAACATATTACGTATTGATGGATGTCATGCGGCGATATATAATCTTCTATTTCTGAGTCGCTTTTCTTCAGTTTCTCTATCGCCTCCCCCAGATTGGTCATAGGTATTGTAAGGTTTCCGTCATCAGCTTGTCTTTCGTCAGGTATTTTGATGTTAATCAAATGGTTAATTTGATCGAATTCTGGTATATAAATGGTTGGTGTAACGTTCATTTGGTTGGACTGATGACGTATTGAATATAATGAGAAGTCCTTTCCTTTGATGACGCACTCTTGACCTATGCTAATGACCCCGGCTTGGCTCAGCTGACGAACTGTTACACGGTCGCCGCATATTATTTTTATTGTGTAGGTGTCACAACAAAAGTAAAAGTGCTGAGGAGTCAAATGTAATTCAAGCCATACGTTAGTGCAGTTGGTTTTGTCTAGTTTACATTTATTGGTGGCTAGATTCTTGTCGCAAAAACTTTCGTCATTTTGCAGGTCTGTTATTGGTTGCAGCTGACAGATGTAGGTAGTTCCATGGTGTAGACACGCCGTTAGTTCCTGTGTGGACATACTGAAGAAGGAATCCTTCTTCAGGTTGACGGCTACGTATTCGGAGACTGGTATGATTGTGGTCTTCATGGTGTTTGTTTGGTGTGGTACAGGTATTATCTTGTACAATTTGAAACTTTCTCTGGATACTAGTGGAAAAGTAACTTCAATTATGACAAATTTTTGAGTTGCTCTGGCTTTGACTTTCAGTAGTTTGTAAAGATACTGAAGATCAGTGTCTAAATTCGCGATTGGTAGTGTGAGTTCGCTTGGCATTTGGCCATATATGGTTTGGAGCTCACGTTTAAGTTGCGTTGGTGGCAGTAAATGTATGCTAATTTGGCCATGGTAGATGTCTGTTAGTGTATCGAGCAACGTGTCTTGAAGTCGTCTTAATCCTTGCAGCAAGTTGTTTCCAGATATCGCCGACAATGTAAAGTCATTGACGTACGAAATATTTTGTATTTCGCGTTGGAGAGTGCTTGCGTTTTCTTGCAAATTTAAAAGCTTCTTGGTTACTAATTTGTGCTGCTTGTTTACAGTGCTCTCCATCCTCTTCATAAGGTTGAACTCTGCTTCGATTACGGAAGTTTGGTTTTTCCATAAATTAGAAAGGTGTTTCTCATTGCGATGTATGGTTTCAATGTCCTTTTCATACTGGTCAGCAAAACGTGAGTCCAACACACCGAATAAGTCATTAGCTAGATACCCGACACCGTCGATTAGACTTCGTCGGCGCCGACCCGTCTTCCCTGCGCGCCGCTGTCTGGCGTGGACATCAAAATGCTGTGTTAGCAATAGTTCATTGTAGTATTCGAGTTCCTGATAATCGTGTCGGGCTTGCTGTACGATCGTATTACAATGGCTTTGTGTTTCAATGGTTGCGCATAATTGTTCTTGATAATTTGTCATTTTATTATAAGTGGTTATACCTGTCCAATAAGGTCCCATGTCGTAGTACATGACTAATGTCCATTTATCCCTGATTAATTGTACCTTTGATATCGGGTCAAAATAAAGCGTCTGGTTGTTTGGGAATGGTTTGACATCGTGTAAGCCGTAAGATGGAAAAATCAGCATGAAAAAACTCAGTAATGTAGTTGCTACAGTTGTGATTTTTGATCTCGGTTTTCTCTTCCTTTCTGTCAATTTAGTTGTTGGCTTTATATCTGGTTTTGATGTTGTTGATGTTTGGTTAACGGGCAAAACGGAGAGTTTCACAATTGGGCGTTTCATGACTCCGTTTTTGGTTTTTAATGAGACCGCTCTGGTAAGGCCATCATTCCCTGGGTGTGTGTCGACTACACGTCCAAGAGCCCATTTTCCTGGAGGCAGATTTTCATCATGAATTACCACTAGATCTCCAATTTCGATGTTCTTTTGTGGTTCCATCCATTTGCTTCTTGATGAGAGTTGTAGCAAGTATTCAGTCTTCCAACGTTTCCAAAGATCATGGAATAATTTGCTGGTTAGATGCCATCTGGTTCTAGCATCTTGCTCTGTTTCTATTACAGTTGTTCCTGGTCTTCCTGTTAAGAAATGAGCTGGTGTAAGGAAGTTTACATCGTCAGGATCCTCGGATATTGCGCAAAGAGGTCGCGAGTTGAGGCACGCTTCTAGTCTAGCTAATAACGTGGTGTACTCCTCAAAGGTTAGTCTTTGTTGACCGATAACCCTCTTGAGATGATGTTTCAGACTGCGCACTGCTCGCTCCCATAGACCGCCGACATTAGGCCAGCTAGGTACATTAAAGTGCCATTCTATGCCCATCTCTGTTATCTCGGACATAAAACTTTCACTGAATCCTTGGTGAAGCTGGTTAAATTCTTCCTGTATCATCCTGTTTGCTCCCACGAAGTTAGTGCCGTTATCACTGTACATGTGTCGTGGCGCCCCTTTTCTGGCTGCCATTCTGGTTAGAGCTGCCAAAAAGGCGGAGCTGCTCAGGTCTGACACGAGTTCTAGGTGAACCGCTTTTGTGACCATACATACAAAAACTGCAATTTATCCTTTTGTGGTTTTGATTCCCCGTCCTTTATTTGCTTTGACCTCTACGAAGCCTGTGTAATCTACGCCGCAGTGGTAAAATGCATGTTCTGGATTCACTCTTGGTTCTGGTAAATCTCCCATGAGCTGGTGCTGCCGTATGGGATTTTGTTTTCGGCATATGACACATTTTCTTATAAACTTTTTTGTGGCCATATATCCGCCAATAATCCAGTACTGTTGTCGTAGATTTGCTAATGTCAAACGCGCTCCGCCATGGAAGGTCAGTTTATGAGCTTGATCGATGAGTAATGTGGTTAGCTGATGATCGTGTGGTAAGATGATGGGATGTTTCATCTCCGGGCTCATGTTGGCGTTTTCCAATCTCCCGCCCACACGTAAAATTCCGCTTTCATCTATGGTTGGGTTCAAACTCAAAATCCTGCTTTTGGGGTGCACTCTTCCGTATTTGTTTATCGAATCTAGGTCGTTTGCAAATTCTGCCTGCTGAACATTTTTAATTATCAGCTGTTTAGCGCGACGAAGCTCGTGTAATTCGAGGTAGGGCCGGTGACCTTGTTTGTTCGAAGTAGGCAATCGCAGTATCCACGCAAAAATACGTATGATTTTTGAAATGGAGCTGTGCTTGTTTATCAAGTGTTTGATAATTGCGGTAGTCAGCGATTCTGTTGGTTGTTCAATGACTACCGCGTTGGTTTGTTTTGAAACAGACGTCTTAATTTCTAAATTCGTCTCATAACTGGTATGATGGTTTTCTTGGTTTGTGTATGATGGCAGCCATGACGGCCCTTGCCACCATAAGTTGTGGTCTTTGAGTTGCCTGACAGTCAAACCGCGACTTGCACAGTCCGCTGGATTATCTGTCGTCTTCACATATTGCCAATGTTTTGATGGTATGGTTTTGGTGATTGTTGTTACCCGATTCGCTACGAATGGTTTCCATCGGGCTGGATTTCCTTGTATCCATCCTAGTACTGCAGTTGAATCAGTCCAGCAGTAGACATCCGTGGGGTAATCTGATAAGCAGCTTCTGACTTTTTGCATTAGCTGTGCTAGCAGATGAGCGCCCATTAATTCCAGTCTCGGAATAGATAAAACTTTGCTTATGGGTGCCAACCTGGCCTTCCCGGCAACTAATGTGATGGTTGTCCCTTCTGTGGTTATTACCTTGCAATAGATTACACACGCGTATGCCTTGTTAGACGCATCGCAGAATCCGTACAATTCTATGTTTTGGTTTTTTCCCATTCCTAACCATCTGTTGACTTTTATGTTGCTTATGTCCGGAAGTTCTTGCCTCAATTTATTCCATTCCGAGTTCATTGCCTCTGGTAGGGTGTCATCCCATTTTATGTTAGACAACCAGACATTTTGAAACAGGAGTTTCATGGTAGTGCTCAAGGGGGTTAACCACCCTAATGGGTCGAACAGCTTGGAAATGTCCGAAAGTAGAGCTCTTTTGGTAATTTTACTAGTTGCAGGTGATTCGGGTTCTATTTTCGAGTTGAAGGTAAAATTATCCTTCTGTGGGTTCCAACGGAGACCCAACGTTTTGGTAGAATCGGTCTGCTTAAACTCGTATGTTGACTGGTCACATTGCTCTCTCTCTAAATCGGTTAATAGCTCTGGTTTGTTCGAGGTCCATTTTCTAAGATTAAATCCACCCAATCGGCATAATTTTATGAGATCGGATTTCAGTTTGGTCGCTGCTTCCATTGAATGACGCCCTCCGCAAAAATCATCCATATAAAAACTTTCTTCCAATTCCTTTGCTGCGTCTGGAAATTTTTGTCTCTCATCGGACGCTAGTTGCTTTAAGCACATCATTGCTAAGAAGCCCGCTGGTTTGGTTCCGTATGTAAGTGTGACGAGTTGATATGATTGTATAGGTTGGTTTTTTGATTCTCGCCATAGCACTTTTTGGTAAGCTTGATCTTCTTGGTGCACTCGGATCATTCTGTACATCTTCTCGATATCGGAAGTATATACAAATTGAAATTGTCTCCATTTCAGGATTAGCTCTTGAAGATCCTTTTGTATATTTGGACCCCTGTACATGATGTCATTTAGACTGTAACCTGATGATGACTTTGCCGAGGCGTTGAAAACTACTCTCAGTTTGGTAGTGGTAGATTCAGCCCGAATGACTGCATGGTGTGGTAAGTAGCATTCAGGCGCCTGGTTAATGCTGCATGGTGTCATGTGGTTTAATGCAAAATATTCGTCCATGAATTTTTTGTAGTCTGTTTTCAATGCGCTATTCTTCTCAAATTTCTTCTCTAAGTTCCTAAATGAGCTAAAGCCTGTGGTTTGGTTTGTCCCAACTTGTTGTTGTGCTCCGGCTTAAGTGGTAGTCGGACTTCATATCTTCCGTCCTCAAGTCTCTTTGTGGTTTTAATAAAATACTGTAAACACTCATGGTCATCGTTGGTCATCTCTATCTTCTGGTTAATGTCTTCGTTCTCCCAATATTTCAGAAGGTCTTCTGTGTTGTTGAGTATTACGTTGCATTGGTAGTGTGGTTTCATGGATCCACAGAGTAGCCATCCTAGTTGCGTCTGTTGAGCGATTGGTTGGTTGTCCTTGTCTCCTCTTAAGATTCCTCCTAACATTATTTTGCTATACACATCTGCACCTAGAAGCATGTCTACGGGTCTGCTTATATGGAACTCCGGATCGGCCAATTGTATTCCTTGGATATGGTTCCACGTTGTTGGTTTAGTAAACGTGTTGTTTGGCAGTCGTTTGATCAAATTGTTCATTATAATAATGTTCGTGTCACAAGTAAACTCACTATTTGTAGACTGTAGTGTTACCTGTAACATTCCCTTCGCATTGTTTTCTTTTTCACCAACACCGTAAATTTGACCTTTAAAACGATCCCTCTTTAATCCCAATATCTGCGCTGCGTTTTCGGTGATTAACGACAGTTGAGAACCCTGGTCAACTAATGCTCTCATCTTGTGCAGTGTTCCATCAGCTCCCTTGACTTTTATAATTGCGGTGGCCAATAGTACTTCAGATATGTCATCCCAAGACACGTGAGATGACCTAGATGTGCGTGTTTTGGTTGCAACACTCTTGCTGGAGATTTCTTCTGCTGACGCAGTTGGACTTTGTTTTTCTAATGCTTCGTGAAGTAAAGTGTTGTGCGTACCTAAGCATTTGCGACATCGTTTGCTCGACTGACATGGTTTATTGTTATGACTGCATAGACAGTTTTGGCAGTAATTTAATTGCTCAATTTTGTTTGCCTTTTGCTCATGAGTCATTTGCAAAAATGTAGGGCAACGCCACAATCCGTGTTCTGAATTGCACAATACACAGGTTATCGATTGCGACACATGTAACGCGTTCATGTTAGACTTGGAATTATCTTTGTTGCCTGATTGATGGTTATTGCGATAAAAACTTTTCTTCTGGTTTTGGTTATAGTTTTTGGTAGATTGATGCGGCGTGGTTTTTTGGTTAGCTGGTTCCTGCTTGCGACGAGACGCTTCTAACGCTGTAAATTTCGTTTCCAAGAATTCCAGGAACTCCTGTAGATCGGGTAGCTCTCTAGGATTCTTGACCGATTCTATATAGTCGGTGAAAGTATCGTCATCAAGCTTTTGCGATAGGAGGTGTACTAAAATTGGATCCCAAGTTGTTATATCAACTCCCAGATTCTGTATAGCGTGCAACGTCTCTTTGGTTAGGTCATGCAGCTTTTTGATCGTGGCTAGCGACTGCTGTTGTATGTTGGGAAGCCCGAGCAGTATATTAATATGGGACGTGAAAATTAATTTCTTGTTACCATACCTGTGGTTTAAGATCTCCCAACACACATGATAATTGTCAGAGCTAATCTGCAAATGGTGAATCAGACGCTCTGCTTCTCCAGTCACTTTGCTCTTCAAAAACTGCATTTTCTGTGCATTAGACATCGACGGGTTTTTGTCGACCGCTTCGCTGAACAAGTCTTTGAATGAAACCCATTGGTTATAAGTCCCATTGAAAACGGGGATGTCCATTTTTGGAGCTGACTTTTCACGGTGCTTCACTGCCCACATCTTTTTGTTGATGTCGTTTGTCAGCTCACTGTACTTTTTCTCGTGCTTGCAGAATTCCATTTGGTACGTAATATCGTCGTCTCCATTCTCACCTTCGATTTCCCAATGAAGCTTGTCGATCCCACCCCATCGGCTATCCAGTGATTTTAGAGCGTTCTCGAATTGCCATTGATTCTCGAAACTATCGACTTGTATATTACTCACGGTTCTGATGAACGCTTTGAAATTAATATTCTGCCTCTTTATCAACCCTTTCAGCTTGCTGGAGCCTGTATCTTCATATAGTAAACTCTCTCGCTGCGACGACTCCTCATAGCGCGGCGACGAAGTACCTGGTTGTGACTGCGCCGCCTCATCTTCCTGTCGACGATGGTCTGCGCCTAATAGTTGGCTAGCCCGGTTACCTGGTAATGGTTGTACCTCCTCCGTCTTGGTTCTATAAGGGTTTTCATCTCTCAGCTGCGTCGTGCCTAACTGCCTAATGGTTTTGTTAATTATTTCCTTTGTTTTCACATAAACATCCTGAGCTGTTTCGAAACAACCCTTTTTGAAGTAAATATGTTCTAAATCTGCAAACTCAATTAACTTCCTGTGGTTTTCTTGATAATCGCGCCAGTATGTTTCCAACATACTAGCCTTGCGCTTGTAATTATCGATGGTTTTCCTCTCGGACCCATCTTTCTTTATGTTGGTTAGAAACTTGTCCAGGATTTCATAGAGTTCCGTTTGGTTGATGAACAGCGAATCAGAATCCATATTTAAAGTTGGTTTGAAAATATTCGGTAATGGTTAGTATAAATAAATGGTTCGATCTGACCTTATATGCTCCAACCGACCGTCTCTGCAATCCGTGGTTCTTCAAATTGCGGCGATCTTCTGGTTCGCGTGCCATTGTTTCACTTGGTAGTCACTGGTAAATAAATGCTCGAAGGACCATGTAAAAAGTAGTGCTTGGCGCTATGGTGACCTAACACTCCTTTCTCGTAATAATAGGATATGGTTTATGGTAAAAGTTAAAGTCTCGAATTGTAAGAGAAATAGCTATATATTAAATCACTACAACACTTAATTACAAGACAATGGTAATGGTAACGGTTGTTGAGTACGCGGTGTCTCTAAAGAGATCTGAACACGAACTGGCCCACATTTTGGTGAACGAGCGAATGTGCATACTTGCGTTCGATGCAATTATGCATTTTCGCTTAGTGTTCGATTTAAACTCGAACAGTACTGTTTTGAAGGCATGGCCTGACTAATTGAGGACACGCATGTGCGTAACGAGGAGTCTCGTTATTCTCGCGATTAAGTAATTGAAGGTAGTTTTTAAGTTCTGTAAATGAGACCTGTAACAAAATTTAAAAGAGTAAGTAAGGAGTTTCTTTGCCCATTCTTCTCCTTATAACCGACCACGTTACCGAATGGGGGGCTCAACTCATAGACAGCAGTTCATAAGTGCCTGTAAATGGTTTATTAGAAATAAACGAGTTTGAGTCAAGTGTTGTGTGTGATTTCAACTACCCACCTACCTATCTACCAACATTATGATCTAGTTACGGAGATATTGGGGGCAAAGTTCCAACTTTTTGACAAGTATTTTTTTTTAATACAAGTTTTAAATGTACGATTTGTACTTTAAACACCTCCACGACCCCCGTACCACAAATAATATAATACTTCGGTATTATTCAATCCATCCATCAGCACAATGTTTTGAGTGCGTTACATTGAGTTCTACCACAAAACATGATTTTCACCCCAAAAAAAAAGTCGTTTTCCAGCAATAATTTTTGCGTAAAGTTACTTAGTCTGATGTACAGAATGCTTGGTTGACGGCTTCGTGATGAGGTCTTTTACTCGCTGTATAATAATTTACATTATTTACAAACGTATTATGTACAAACACACCTCTATGGGATCTGAAAATCTCCAACTTAGATTCATCACTCCAAAGGATATTTTCCCATTGGTCTATTGTCCAGTTTTCGTGCGCCTATACATCGACTCATCCGTAGAATAAAGTCCGATCTGTAGGGTTGATAGTTTTCAGTAGAGGTTAGAGAAGTTGTTGACTTGTGTAACTCTTAAACGGTGAGACTTAACATTTAGATTTTTTGGTATGTTGTAACAACGCCCAAGCCTAGTTAAATGCTATATAGCGTTTATTTCTTATCCTTTTATTTCACGAGATAGTGAGTCCCATATCAACATAGGACGTTTTATGGCGTAAGAGCGGGGGTCCGTTATGAACATTATACGTTGTTTTACGGAGACGTCTGAATTAAGTGACGCTCTATATTAACATGGGTCATTTTTTGTTGGAAATACCCATCCCTTATAAGTCCTTTGTGATTAACCACCTTGAAATGTTTACCATAATGTTAGCCAAATTATGACTACCTTGGAATATAACTGAATAAAAAATTAAATGAATATATAAAATCATTTATTAATGAAAAAAAAAACTCAAAATAGATAGCAAAAAGTGTTAGATGGCATCACTTTGAACAGCAATCACATCACAGTTAGGTACCTACGGACTTAAAATTAGCAGTCTAAAACTTATAGATCTATGCACCTATTAGAACAATGCGCGCGCGCATGAAGTATTTTAAACTTAGCACTATTATAAAATCAACAATAACATTTTTTTATTATTAAAAATTACGTTTAGTCTTAATAATTTTACCAATCAGAAGCATCGTGACCTAGACGAGGTATTATACGTCTCAACAACAATCAAACCGTACGTATACCTCTGCCTTGATGGCTTAATAGTTAAAACTTAAAATAGTAATTAAATGACATAACGTATCACAGCATGGCTGCATGGTAACTAGGTAACCTACATGACTACGGCATGGACTTCATCATAACGACGGAAAATACGTTTATGAAGATATTTAAACTTCGCACTAGTTAATTGAAAATAAAGCATAATTATAACAACCAGCCTTCATAGTATTATCGAGAGATATATAGATGTGGGGGAGCACATAATATGTACTTAGCAGCAATTAAATTATACGTAGGCAAACATTAAATTACTTAGTTGAGTTCTCATTATAATTAACATTGTTTCGCTAAATCTACTGATTATAAACTACAAAAAGAAAAAAAAGAAGCAACAAAAAAGAAAAAAGAAAATTATTATTTCGATAGGTCATCATCCGATTCTTCAGAATAATCAACAGTGGTGTGATGTAGCAAAGAGTTAAAGTATGGATAATACTCTAAGGGAATTACTTCTGAGCGGCACACATCCATTAAGTCTTTATAGTTAGCAACAGGAACCACACTAGGTTCAGAATATGCAGGTAGTTTAGTTCGTACCGAGGTCCTCATGTTAAGAAGTTCATGCAGACGGTAGTGTGATTCTAACTAATTGTTTTCTAGATATGGCCTGCAGGTCATATCTAGAAAACAATTAGTTAGAATCACACTACCGTCTGCATGAACTTCTCGAATGTTACTTCAGTTAATCTTTTTGCCCTTAATAATGTCTTTCATCCAGACCTTGTTATTAGCAAGACATTTAAAGTCAAATACTTCATTCTGGGTTACGTTGCGGACAACATAGGGTTCTCCTTCGTTCTTGGCCGATCTAAATATAAAGACTTAATGGATATGTGCCGCTCAGAAGTAATTCCTTTAGAGTATCATCCATATTTTAACTCTTTGCTACATCACACCACTGTTGATGTTTCTGAAGAATCGGATGATGACCTATCGGAATAATTATTTTCTTTTTGTGGTTTATAATCTTTTGGGCGCCTCTGTCGTTTTCTAGTCATTTTAGAAGTCACGGTGCGATCGCTTGAGTGAGAAGTAGCAGGCGAATTCATGGTGCGAAATGGCGACGACGAAATCACAGAGAAACTGTTCAAATGATTCGGGCAGAATGCGCTATCGCAGATCGAATGGACGTTAGTAGGAGACGGCATAGGAGTTGGCACTGACAGTTCCAAATTAACCGGGGTAGATCTGTGGTGAGAAACTTCTAACTCTTCAATCTGTATTAATGGTGAATTTTCGAAACGAGAAGGCACATCCAAAGAAAATGTACTAGGTTGATTTCGGTAAGCATTCTCGGCAGATGGATCAGACATGACATTCGGTATTGAGCCGTCGCAGGTAATTTCTTTGGTCGCACTTCTCGCCATATTATATGTCAGCTAGTTCCTGAATGATTTCTTCTGCACCACAAGGCAAAGGAAACGTTTGTCGTATCATGGCGTTGTCATCAACATTCACAACTGTAATTTAAAAAAAAAACTGTAACTTATTATGGGTATTCATAGAATACTATTTATATTAAGAGAAATATACCTAGCAATTAATCAAACAAATCTCAAATAAAAAATCTTTATATTTAACAATATTTTTAATTGAACAACGTCTTAGCTGATTTCATTATCCCAGTAACAACGTCACATCTTAATATCGAACCCACAAATCGTTTCAACGGTTCCGTAGAAAAACGTCCCATATTTACAAAAGACGCTTAGAAGTTCAATAATGTTCGTATTAAATTGCCTTATTATTTCATAAGACCTGTACTTTTTACTGTTTATTATTACAGAAAGAATGATTACCCTGTGAATATGCATTAAAGCCAATCGTATTTTCGCACCAAAAATGCGTTTCTGTACCTCTCCGTCAAAAAACGTCCTATATAAAAATCGATCGCCCACAACTGTTTACTGAGCCAAAAAAGCAATATAGACATTATGTTCATTAATTTATGAACTGTATAGTGTGTATCACGAAATAGTATAACTGAAATCGTCAACCCCCTTCTTCCAACAAACAGCGGCCGAACTGACGAACGGACGGGGCGCCCGCGCCGCCACCACTCTCCGCGCGCCGTCCCTTGGTCACTTCATGCGTTTTTACGCGGAGATAATGTCAGATTGAACGTTATTCGATTCTATATTTCCGAAACTAAATAAGATACGAAAATTCTAAAAACACACGTCTGTAGAGTTCGTATTCCTTAACTCGTCTAGCTATTTAACTCGTTTTTGCTCCATGATCACATCGGACTCTGTTCTACGGATAAGTCGACATGTATTTTGTTTGGTTCAAAAACAAGTGTGCTTCCAAACTTTTGGACGGTAGTGTATATAATATAAGAGGGATGCATTTTTTACGTTGCTTATAATCCTTAAACAACAATCTTTGATTCCCATTTTTTTTTTCAAGTTTGTTTCTTGACCAACATCCAAAAAGTATTCTATTCCAAACGATCGCCCCAATTCCTGTTCTTAAATATCTTTAATCAGGTTATACGATCCAGTTTTGCTATCGAGGATAACTTCTAGAGCGATAAGGCGCTAGAAGCGCAGGGTTGCCACCTTTATTTCGAACAAATATAGTATGTTTCCCTATAAAGCTGCAAAAATATAGTACTTTTGGGAAATCCAGGAAAAAACTCAGTACCTACACATTTATTTTTAAACATTATGTATTTTTCCATAATAAATAACTATTTGTCATTGCTCTTGGCTTTGGCCATTAATGATCTAAACATCTTCTTTGCACTATTGGTATTCGAACTCCCATTCGCTCTTATAATGTTGAAGCCTTTTATGTTCTTTTAGCTTTTTCTTGGAGTATCGTGCAAAAAAATAATCACTTTCCATGTTTTCTTTAATTTTAACAGCAAAAAATAAACACAAAATCGGGCGGCATTCATCGACAAATTATTGACATTTTGACAGTTGACGTTTTGTTGCCGCGAATGCTTTTCGTTCTGAAATTCCTTGTGCAGCGCTGTGGGTACGTTCCAGACTTCCAGAAAAGCGCGACATTTGAATTAGGGATAAAAATATAGTATTTTTCGTACTATGTTATTTTTGTATAATATGTATATAGTACAATGGACTGAAATATAGTACGATACTATATATTATAGCACGGGTGGCAATCCTAAGTGCAGTCCACACGGTAAACTAGCGAGCGAGTTAGACGAACGACGCATCGTTTCACTTTTTTCAGACTGTGGTTCACATCGCGAACTAAGAGCCGAAACGAAGTATGAAAAGATCCTCGCGCGTCTCGCTCGCACGCTAGCGGGCGGTGCGACCTGCGCGCAGTTCGCTTACTGCAGGGAGATATCATCAATACCATCGAATAAAGTCAGATATCAGTGTGCTACTGTTGTAGAATGTAAGGACATTTCTAATCCAACAGCAATTGACACAACATTGTTTCCAGCTCGGCTGTAATATCTTTTTCTGCCACACACCATACACTTACTGAATGTTTTAAATTACTCCAACAGGCTTATTTTTGTGATCTTTTGGGTTAAGTTCCCTTTGCTTTTATTGATCAATTAGTGAGCAGAGTTGACTTGCCCATTCTGGATAGAGCAGTAACTATTGGGATACCAGTTCTTGTAAATCGTACAGTTAGTGTGATTTTGCATTTGTAACGATGAATAGTCGGGCTTCAACTGCTTTTACAACATTTTCTAATCTTTAGTACCGATTTCTAATATTGCTGCATGCAAAAATTTACACGACATTATTTATGTTTAATCCAATGCATAAAGTATTGTAGTCATTTGTGGGAAGATTTAAAGCATATCCTAGCGGTTTACCATAACCTAAGAGGTAAATATTTTAATAGGTATTGTGATAATTTAGCAACGGTAAATTTGAAGTTGTTGCGTCTATATGTATGTGCAATCAATGGCTATATTTATCCTTTCCTGTTTTTGTCCTGAATATATATATATAACCACATATCAGGAATACCACTATTCTTTATCCCCCTAAATGTGATCAAAATAAATAAATTAGGCACCTACTCTAATGACCACAGATTACACTGTTATGTATAATTGTCCTTATTATTGGCTACTTCATCATGAACTGCTTTAAATTAATTTCAATAATATTGAATAATTTACAAAATGTGTTACTATTGACTGCCTCGTTGCTCCAGTGGTCGCAAGCGTGACTGCCGAGTCCTGGGTTTGATGCCCGGGTCGAGCCAAGTGTTATCAGGTTTTACCACTAGGAATTCTTCAGTAGCTGTCACGGAGTTTGGATTTATGCCCAGTATAGGCTGGCCCCCGATTACATGGGACAAATATAACTGGTGAAACGTGGGTGTACTATTGGGGCATCTCTGCCGAACCCTTCCCAGATTACAGGCGTCATGTTACGGTTATTACCAAGTGAGACAAAACGTAGTGGAGTCCCGTGCGCAGTGCGACGTCAAGCGTTATTGACTTACGTATCATCGTACGGGGCCTGACGATTAATTTTTTTTTTCGGATGGGAAGTCATCAAATGACTCCTCCCGCTCTGGGCGGAGCAGGAGGGAGTGTCAGACTTTTACTGACTGAAACCCATCCATGTTCCTTCATCGCCCTTTGTGTTCCGGGGCCACGGTATCTCTTTCGAACAGTCCCGCAACCCCGGCAGGCAGCGGTACTTGCGGATCTTTTTCTTTTGCTGACTCTCTTTGAGGCGCGCGTGGAACACTCCTGCGCCGTCGACACGGCCTGTCGTCATGAGACGGACGGACAACGCGCTAGCCCATAGCCTACCGTCCAAAGGCCCGCACTTACGGTGGCTGGGGGCCACGTGGTGGCCCCCGACGGCGGCGGCCGGGACGTGAGGTTCTCTCCCTCTCACGTTCCGCCACCTCCTTCTCTAGCATTTCTTCGCGGAAGTAGGTGATGGCGTCCTATTTCGTCTCGCTCCGGACCATAGCTTGAACCAGGGCCAGACGCGAGAGGTTGCCGCCGCCAATCGCCGCTTCGAGGACACGGCGGTGCTCCGCCCACGCGGGGCCCACCTCCACCGTGTGCTCCACAGTGTCCTCCAGTCGATCCTTGCAGTGGAAACACCCGGGCGTTTCCTCCCGCCCGATTCGGTGACGCTTACCTGTCACACACATTGTGCGCCTTTAGCGCAGGCGGTTTTGATGATTTTAACTTCTCCGAAAACTCAGATAATTCTGAAAAAAATAATACCTGATAATAATACCCGATTGTTTCGTTGGTGTAGCGGTCGTTTGACTGGTGGTTCGATTCCCAAGTCGGACATGTAAAATTTAATTTAATTTTCCATCAGAAATTTCTAAAAATGTGGTTGTGCCTACTACAATAGGTACAACTCTACCTAACGCTTCCAGGGCAAACGGGCGTGCTGAGTTGTTTAGATCTATAAATAAAACAAGAGTGTCACACAAATAACAGGAAAGCTAATATTCTTGGTGAATATTTCCGTTAATGTGATCAAAGCAATATTTTTAATGAATATCTCGATCTGACTATCAGTATCACAGTTATTCAAATTAACTTGTGACGATAAAATAAAAAAATAGATTTTGGCTCACTCGTCAAACATAAATAAAATTGTTAAAATAATCGGAACAACTTATACATAACATAGGTAACATCACGCCTGTAGTGTTTGTATCTATTCAATAGATATAATACATTGTCTCATGTACACGAGGGAGGGGATCGCTGTCAATCGGTTAGTCTAACGACAGACGCCGTGAGAGTAGGACGTACGCTTGAGCCCTTGCCTGTGTGTAGTAGTGAGCCAGTGATAGTGATTAAGTAGTGATAGTGAACACTACAACGCCTGTAATCCCCGAAGAGTTGTTCAGAGGTATACCTAATAGTACACTCACATTTCGACAGTTATGTTTTAGTTAACTCCCATGTAATAGGGGCGTGCCTATTGCCATTAACCGGCCACAAATTCAATCTCCTTGACTGTTACTGGGGAATTCTTGATCGAAAAACTCAAATTTACTTGGCATAACACGTCAAGTGAATTGTACTAAAAACCATTTAAATCTAATATTTATATCTGAAGATCAGCATCGGTTTTTTATTTTATTTTAATATAAATCAACGTATGATGTTTATTTTAGAGATGCAACGAATAGTGATTTGGCCGAATACCGAATACCGAATATTCGGCCGCCGAATATTCGGCGGGTGATCCAGTACAATTGACGTCGACGCTAACAAGTAACGACACGTTTTGAAGCGGTGCGTGCGGCGGTGACGGGGCGGGCGGGAAGTATTTGGCTCAGTAGCCAGCAAATCGTGTTACAACGTGCAGTGTTTTAAATGTACTTTGTCTAAAATTTGTCTAAAATGGCTTTAGTTGTGAATAAAATGGTGTCGATTCTGTTGTGCACAAACTAAACTTATTTTAGGCTATTGCTATCTTTTACTAAAAGGCAGTGCGAGAAAAGGACGGCTGTAGCTATGAACTAAGTTAAAGGTGTCAAACTAGTTTATGCCTTGCGCTTCACCGTGTTTTTAGTCGACACGTTTTTACGTGCACCGTTTATTTGTATGGAAATATTAGTACCAACTAAATTTGACAGCTCTAAATTATGTCCGCCTCTTTCTCGTTTTATAGAGAGAAAAAGATAGCAATAGCCTAAATTATGTTTAGTTTGTGCACAACAGAATCGACACCAATGTCTCCTATTTGGAAATATTTTGAAGTTTTCAGTGAAGATTCCAAGTTAGCTGTGTTTGCTATATAAAGTCAAGATCACGCGTGGCGGAGAAGGAAAAAAAAGCGAATGCTTTTGTGCGAGTGCGAGCTTTTATAAGATATTTGCTACTTTTTTATGTATTCGGTATTCGGCCGAATACTACTTACTATTCGGCCGAATACCGAATACTGAAAAAACTGGCCGAATAGGCCGAATACCGAATAGTTGTCGAATATTCGTTGCATCTCTAGTTTATTTTCAATAGTTCACACGGAATTCAACAAAACATTTGAAAAGAAGATAAAAAGTATTTGCCCTAAATTCAAATTCCTCACCTGAAGTCTCAATTGGTTTATTAAAGGCAAATGTGTTTGGGTGCCTGGCTGAATTTAAATTTTAACACATTAACCCTATAATAATTATTAAAGCTTTTCGGCAAATAAAAATCAAACTGACCGAAGATTTACACCAACAGAATCTTACATGATCAACAATATGGTTTCATCAAGGGACGTTGTACAACTAACGCTGGTGTAACCTTATTAAATCACATATTTACTGCGTGGGAAGAGTCCCAAGATGCCATAGGAATTTTTTGTAACCTCCCCAAAGTGTTTGATTGCGTAAATCACGATAAATTACTTTTGAAACTTGAGCATTACGGACTGGGTAAACTTGCAGTTAGTTTGGTAAAATCTTATTTGAATGATAAAACAACGTGTTCAAATAAATGGTGTTAATTCATAATGTTTAAAAGTAAAAATTGGGGGTCCATAAGGCTGAATATTGGGTCTATTTTTTATTTCTAAATGGCATATCGCAGTTCAACCTAGAGAGGTTGTCGTCTGCTTAAACGGACAATCCTGTGGGTACCTTAAGTGTAAAGCCTCCACCCAGGACAATATTGGGTCCTTTCCTTTTTCTAGTTGTTACGGCTAATACCCGAAGTGCAGCTACACTTAGTTTTAGCCAGCTAAAACTAGGTGCAGCCGGCCACACGCGGTTAAACCTAGGTGTATCCTCTTATCTTCTGTTAGAACTAGGTTTAGCCTTCATCATACCGGCTAGAACTAGGTGCAGCCACACATCGGTGGTTAAACTTAGGTGTATCCTATTTATCATCGCCTGGAACTAGGTTTTCAGTTCAGTAATGTGGGAAATCAAACACTTGAAAAATCACTTGAAGTATTTAATTTTAATTTATTTAATCTTTACAAAAATCTTAACGTCTTTACGTCTTCCGTCAGAATATACACTCTCATACTCTTTCTCTCTCACACATCCTGCAATTAGTCTGTCCCTAGACTCATACCAATAAGAAATCTTTAAAACACTTAAAAGCTGTAAACTTAAAAATAAAATCGAAAACAATAAACATCTTACATTGTTACTTAACACAACATAACATTAAAACAGCAAATTAAATAACTGCAACATAAACAAAAACAAATCTTAACATTCAAGGGATTAAAAAACACAGTGTTTTACCGTCTGAACTGAAAATAAAATAAAATTGACTCCTAAATCTATCATCAATCATCTGCAGTATCGTTTTCCTGCACACTAGGCCATATTGGCTTCCTGGAATCCGCCGCTCTGCTCGACTTATTCGGCCCTTCGGTTTCAGAATCCAGCTTAGCTACATCGTATCTATCGGCACCCTTCACTTTGGTGACCCGATAAGGACCTAGGTACTTTGGTCTGAGCTTTATGCCTACTCCAAATTGCGTACGTCGTATAGCCACAACAGCATCTCCAACTTTATAGACTCGACTTTTCTTCCTTGCTTTATTAAAATAACGTCTACTCTCGTTTTGAACTTTTATAATCTGTTCTTTCGCCTTCAAACGCAGTTCTTCTCGATTATTCATAAAAATGTTTTGATTCTCCTGTTGAAGTAAATCTAAAATCTCAGGATCTGCTTGCCGTCTCATTCTTGTGCCAATGAGTAACTCATAAGGTGCAGAATTGATACTTCTCTGATAAGTGCTGTTCAGCGCTTGTTGCAAACGACTAACATGTTTTTACCAATTACCTGGTTGTTCTATACACAATTTTGTTAGTAATGTTTGTGTGTAATCTTCAACTTTTCTGTCTATACTCGTATACTATACTATACTATACTATACTTGTAGTAATCTTTTTGTTGTATATCGGTCAACGGCTTCGCAATCAGTGAAAAATTTTGTATATACTTACGAAAATATGAAGTCAGACCAATGAAACTTTGCAGTTGCTTAGTGTTTTTAGGTTCTGGGAACCTTTTAACAGCATCAGTCATCTCAGGTGAAGATTTTATTTGACCATCCTCTATAATGTGGCTTAGATACTCCACTCGTCTTACCACAAGTTGTGATTTCTTCCAGTTGATTTCCAACCCGTATTGTGACGCTACGTCTAACACCTCTATCAATCGTTCTACAGCTCCTAGTTCATTCTGAGCTGTAATTAGTAAATCGTCTATAAAAATCAATACAATACGTCTACAAATCAATTCATGAAAAATAGTCGTTATAAATCTTGTAAATACTTTAGGGCAGACCGTCAAATCAAATGGTGCCTTTAAAAACTCATATTTGACAAAAGCAGTGTACTTAATCGAGTCTTCATGTACTGGCAAATGAAAATACGCATTTTTAAATCAATCGTACAGAAATTTTTAGCTTCTGCAAGTCTATCAATGTGGTCGTCAATAATCAAAATCAAAATCAAAATCAAAGCATTTATTTCAAGTAAGCCAGTTACAGGCACTTTTGAATTGTCGAAACAAAGATGAAAATTAAATGTAGCTACAGTCCCAGTCACAAGACATAAAAACTGTGAAAGTACTGTAGTTGCCCATTCCCTAGCGTAGATCTCTATGGAGAAGAATGGGCAAGAAACTCCATGGACACTCTTTTAAATCAGAATATTGTTACAAAATCTTGGTTACATCATTCACGTTGAGATGGTATATTATGTGAGAACAATGTAGCAAGATGTGCACGGTAAAAGTGTCCACAGCAAAAAAACACAAACAAAAAAAAAAATACAATTCAAAATAATTCATTCAAATAAGCCATGGCAACCAAGAGATGACCAGTCACAACTGACAGCGCCCGTTCACGGACATGACGCATGGATCAGCACCATTCAACTCAACCATTTTGAAGGGAACTAAATGATCCGACACATGCGCCACCATCAGCGAGACAATAGAGTGAGCATGACATACTCCAAACCGCCAGGGCACATTCAAGTCAAAAAAAGACGTAGGTTTCCAGTGAATGATAGCTTTCTAGTACATAGTACTCACACAATATGGGCTATGCATTTATATAATACTAAAGAGATTGATTCTATACAATGCAAAGATAGTTGTACAATCTTCAGCAGCTCCAACAATACAATTTAATGCTATCAATTTATGCGCCCCTGTCCATGTGGAGCAGGACCAGCATTGAGCCAAGCATTTTTATCATCGATATAATCGCTCAACTTGTAATATGCTTGCTTACATAGTGTGCGTTTAATGCATGTTTTAAATTTCGTCTCATTCAGTTCAAGAATACTTTGTGGAATTTTATTATAGCATCTCAAACAGTACCCCATGAAAGATGAGTCTACTTTAGCGAGTCTGAAACCTGGCTGAACTAGTTGGTCCCTATTTCTAGTACTGTAATTATGTCTGTCACCCCTTTTACCAAAAAGGTGCAGATTTTTTCTGACGTACATTATGTTTTCGTAGATGTATTGACAATGTACCGTCATGATGCCAATATCCTTAAACAGTTCCCTTAGAGAATCGCGCCTACGAAGATTATATATGGCTCTGATGGCTCTTTTCTGCAGAATAAATATAGACTCAATATCAGCAGCCCGTCCCCACAGCAAAATGCCATAAGACATTATACTATGAAAGTAACTAAAATAAACCAGTCTAGCGGTATCTACATCAGTATACTGACGGATTTTTCTAATGGCAAAGGCTGCTGAACTTAGCCGCCCCGCAAGAGATGTCAAATGAGAACCCCATTGTAGCCTTGAATCAAGCGTAATCCCCAGGAAAACCGTTTTATCTACGAATTCAAGTTTCTCTTTATTCAATATTATATCACAATCACTACTTTTAACATTCGGTAAAGCAAATCTTATGCATTTGGTTTTTTTTTCATTTAATACCAAATTGTTTGCTGTGAACCAATTTTGGACCTGAAGTAGGGCATTATTCACGTCATCTAGATTTTGGGCCCGCCTATTTATCTTAAAAATTAGGGAAGTGTCATCAGCAAATAACACCATATTTTGAGGTTGGTTTTTCAGTAAATAGGGTAGATCATTTATATATACTAGAAAGAGGAAAGGACCCAATATTGAGCCTTGTGGAACCCCCATTTTTACTTTTAACCCCTGTGAATTAACACCATTTATTTGAACATGTTGTTGTCTATCATTCAAATAAGATTTTACCAAACTAAGTGCAAGTTTACCCAGTCCGTAATGCTCAAGTTTCAAAAGTAATGTGTCGTGATTTACGCAATCAAACGCTTTGGAGAGGTCACAAAAAATTCCTATGGCGTCTTGAGACTCTTCCCACGCAGTAAATATGTGCTTTAATAAGGTTACACCGGCGTCAGTTGTACAACGTCCCTTGGTGAAGCCATACTGTTGATCATGTAAGATTCTGTTGGTGTTAAAATGATAGAGCATTTGATTAAGCATTACTTTTTCAAAAACCTTGCTAAAAACTGGTAACACGGATACAGGTCTATAATTATTAGTATCTTTACTGTCCCCGGATTTGAAAAGAGGTATGACTTTACTGTATTTCATTAAATCAGGGAAAACTCCTTGGTCTACACATAAATTAAAAATTAAAGCTAAGTAAGGGGCTATAGTCTCAAGTATGGATGTACAAACTTTGACAGACATTCCCCATAGATCTTCGGTTAGTTTGATCTTTATTTGCCGGAAAGTTTTAATAACAATCATAGGGTTAATGTGTTTAAATTTAAATTCAACCAGGCAGCCAGACACATTCGCCTTTAATAAACCAATTGAGAGTTCAGGTGAGGAACTAAGAGCCTCCGTTGTTTTTTGTGGTATATCGGTAAAGAATTTTACAAATTCTTGAGCTACTTCCTGATTAGAGCTTTTAGGACCACATGCTGTATCTAATGTGTAGCTAGTGTTACGTATTTTCTTCCTGTTAGTCTCATTATTTATAACTTTCCAAACTGTCTTTATTTTATTTTCTGCTGTTTTGATCTTGTTGCTAATGTGCAGTGCTTTAGCAACCTTGCATGTATTTCTAAAAATGTTTGAATACTTAGCAACATACTTGTTAAAAGTTTCAGTGTTTATAAAAGGCTTAAGGCCATAAAGCTCAAATAGTCTTTCCCTACTTTTTCTGATACCTCTAGTTGCCCAATCACTAAATATGAATTTAGGGCAAATACTTTTTGTCTTCTTTTCAAAAGTTTTATTGAATTCCGTGTGAACTATTGAAAAGAAACGATCATACAATTGATCTATATTAATATCATCAAGGCCCATAACGCTTAACTTGTTCTGTAGCAAAATATTATACCTATTTAATCTGCTAGAAGTTATAGGTCTAAATTTAATTTGAACGTTTTGCGATGGGGGTGTATTACATCTGAAGGTTACAGTTTGTCCACTATGGTCAGAGGGTAGACAATTTACTATTGCTTTATCTAAGTAATCACAATCGCAGAAAATATTATCTATACAAGTAGCAGAAGATGGAGTGACTCTAGTAGGTTCTGTAAAAGTGTTGGTCAAGTCAAATGACTTAAAAAGATTTAATAAGCGACTGCTATTTGCACATTCTTCTAAAATATTGATATTAAAATCACCACAAATAATTGTAGATTTATTACTGACTGCAAGTTTTGCCATCACATCTTCCATTATTGATTCAAACAAAGAAAAGTTTTGATAGTTTGGGGGTCTGTACACACACACAATTACATGCTTATCTAGCTCAACACAGGACAGTTCAACGCAATGTTCAACCGAGAGACCTACTATGTCATTACGTTGCTTATATTTAAAACAATTTCTTATTAATATTAGGGAACCTCCACGAAGCATAGTTTTACGGTTAAAGCAGCTACCCACCATATAGTTCTCATAATTGATAAGCATTTGGTAATCCTTAAGCCAATGTTCAGTAAAACATATAATGTCAAACTTACTATTTTCTAAAAACAATTCAATTTCTAATAATTTGGAAGAAATGCCTTGGATATTTTGGTGGAATAATTTCAAAGTGTTCTGCTGAGGCCCTTTTTTACTAACTAATTGAGTGCAAGAAGATACGTTGGTAGGATTAACAATATTGTTAATCGTACCTCCTGTTGTCTCATTTCCTAGTTTAAATTAATTTTTGGAGTGAGGCTGGAGACACCCGTACCATCCTCAGACAACAAGACCCTATCACTAATACTAATATACCCTAATTGAGAATTCTCCACGGTGACACATGGATCCTCCTCAGTACAATGTTTGTAAACATTTATAGCACTAGTGCTATATTCATTGAAAGTCACCTGTATATTAGTATTACTACTAATAGTCGCAGTGTTAATAATAGAACTAAACTTAGACATACTATTTATGTCTGTGTGAATATTATAAGCTAATAGCCGAGCTATTTTGTGTCTACATCTAATAGGTAGATACACCTTACCCCGTGTCGACTTCAGTTTACCAACAATAGTGTTGATATCCAGATATATAAGTCTGTCACTATAGTGACCTACTAAAAAATGTACATGGTTATTTAACATATGTATATAATTATTTTTTCTATTACCTAAATTTTCAAAAAATGGAAAACTACACAATATTATTTTGTTACAATTTAACTTTAACAACTCTGAAACACAGTCAGTGAATCGGTAAAGGATATTCATCTTTCAACATCTTCTTGTTGATTAATCGGTAGTCCACACAGATCCGGATAGCTCCATCCTTCTTCCGAACCAAAACTAACGGACTAGCATACTCTGACCGACTCACCCGCACTATTCTTTCTTTTAGCCACTGTTCAACCTGTCTTTCAACCTCTTCTTGTTCACTGATAGCTAAACGGCGTGGCCGCTGAGCTATCGGGATGTCGTCTTTCAAGATAATATGCAACCTTACCGGGGCGTCTTTCGTCTTCATCGGCTGATATCCCTCGACAAGATGCTTTACCTGCAGCTGAACAAATTTACTAACTTCACCTCCGATAACGTACGGAACGTCTGTAAAATAACAAGAAAGTTTACGCAACCAATTCTCATTCGACGGCAAAAACGTTATGTTTCCTTCCTTCATAAACAATGATACATCTTTTAAAAACTCCTATTATAATTTCATACGGCATAGAGTCATTAGATACCACATGGAAACACACATCACTATAGCTCTGTTCATTAATAACAACGGGAACTCTAATTTTCCCCATAGAACATACTTTTACATGTCCAAAACAAAGTAACGAAAGAAAAATAATTTCACTTTTCGGTGATCCAATCATTGTGTAAAATCCTTCAGAAATCAAGTTAACGTCGTTGACGGTGTCGATCAATGCAATCGTCACCTTATCAAAAATGTTCACGGTTTTACAGGGTTTTTTCATCAATAAATCTTTGTTTACATCGTTGTCCTTGTCAAACAAAACGTCATATTATTTTTTATTCGTCGTTGAAAATTAGTGCTGAAACCTTTTTCATTCGCAGTTGACAACTCAGTGCTGCCACCCGCGGACGTAAAATTAACGTTGTCGGCCTCCTTGTTGAACATCGTGCGTTTCGTGTCGCTCAACTCACTCACGCCACTTGGTGATTTTTCACCAACAACTTGCCGGGTCGGGTGCTGCTGACGTCTTGTAAAAGTCGCACCTGCTTGGTCGCCGCCACTTCGTAAATTGCTCGGAGCCTGTTCGTGTGCTTCCGCCTTTTGCAGTTCGGCGCAATATGGCCGAAACTATTGCATTTAAAACATTTTAGCCCGAGATGTTTATTTGGGCATTCTTTGGACTGATGACTTTTTCCCCACAACTGAAGCACCTGATCACGTTTTTTTATACCACATCGCTATATTTAGTCTGACTTTGTCGCATCTTCGACTCTTTCATTTTTTCTTTAAATCGGGATACGTGGTAACTCCATACAACATTATTTTATGAATTTCTTCGTCTTGAATTCCTTCTACAATGTATTTTATAGCGACATAATCTGGCATCTTTCCCCTTTTGCCTAGCTCACGCATTACTAATAAATAGTCCATACAGCTTTCACCATCTTGTTTCTTTCTGCTGGACATTACTTCGTGGGCTGTCTTCTGGTCTAATACATCAGGAAACTCCTTGGCGATCGCTACCCTCAGCTCATCACATGATCTAAACGGGCGCTCAGACTGGAGCCATAAAGCTGCTGTTCCCACCAGGGATCTACGAGCTATAATGAGCTGCTGTAACGGCGTCCACATAAAAATCTCCGAGTTGTCATCTATTTCTTGGATCCATTTCGATACCGTGTATGTTTTATCCTGGCCGCTGAATTTTTTCACCATATCATCAGCAAAATACCCTTGCATGGTAGGGTTTTCGCTTGTCCCAGCCTTCGCCATTTCGTCTTCTGGGTGACTATAATTCAAACCCGTTGCGTCTGATGACTAAAAATGGCCGCCTTCAAAACTGAAAATTTTTTACGTCGTCGTTGGCACGTCGCCAATTTTTTTTCCAGTTTTCAACTTGTAGGCCCGTCTTTTGTTGATTTCCCTGTATTCCACTTCTGTGGGCGTGAAAATGTGGGAAAACAAACACTTGAAAAATCACTTGAAGTATTTTTAATTTATTTAGTCTTTACAAAAATCTTAACGTCTTTACGTCTTCCGTCAGAATATACACTCTCATACTCTTTCTCTCTCACACATCTTCGCGCTCACTCAATCTGTCATCCCCACAGTAATGAGGTGTTTGATGACAAACTAGTTTTGCCTAGGCCGACTCGGGGCACCCCGACACAGATAGATTAGGTTAGAAGGGTATGGCGGGGTCGAATGAGCGAGCGAAGCGAGCGAATAGACCCCGCCATACCCTTCGTGGTTATTTTTTTTATAAACCATTCAGAAGTAGGAGCCCTGATCGTGGGGCCCGTTCGACCGGTTCTCCCTCGACTCGGATGCATCTGCGGGGGTGATGATGATGAATGAAGATGCATCCGGAAACGCAAGATAAGAATCTCAAAACAAAACCAATAATTATGCTTAACTGAACTAAAAACCTAGTTCTAGCCGATGATAAATAAGACATACCTAAGTTTAACCACCGGTGTGCGGCTGCACCTAGTTCTAGCCACTATGATGAAGGCGAAACCTAGTTCTAACCGATGATAAGAGGATACACCTAGGTTTAACCGCATATGGCCGGCTGCACCTAGTTCTAGCCGGCTAAAACTAGGTGTAGCCGCACTTCGGCTATTAGCCGTAACATTTATAAAAATGATCTACTCTATTTATTGAAAAACCAACCTGAAAATATGGTATTATTTGCTGATGACACTTCACTAATTTTTAAGATAAATAGACGGGCGCAAAATTTAGAGGACGTGAATATAGTGAAAATATCGCTAACAAATTAAAACTATTTACATTAACAGGTCTTCTCATTTTCAAGGATTTTTTTTAAAGAAACTACTTAAAGTTTGTTTGTAGCATACGATTTGCATTCAAATTGCTTAAAAATGATAGCAACAAAAAACTGTAAAATTCCAATGTAACTAAAGGAACTCTCTATGACATATTTAAATCATGCGTACGCATTACTGATAATTTGCAAATAGAGAAGGAAAATTATAGACTTTTAACAACTACAGTGTTCGATAACACCGTAGTTAATTATAGATATATAGCGTTAGCATTAACCGTGCTGTTGTGACGGAAAGGGTGTCCGTGAGAATAGATAAAAGAAAACCACGAACGCAAGTCAACATGAAAATATAATAAATAAAATAATATGGGTGTGGGTAGGTCTATGGTCACTAAGTTTCTACAAGCCCGCCCGGGGGTCTTGCACGGTACTCTCCTGGCTCAGCCCGGCGTGACGATGACCGTAGCGGTGTGCCACGCTACAGACGTCCGGAGGGTGACGTTCGGAAGATGATCGCACTGACCCGCAGATTCTAGTCGCGGCCACGCAGGTACAGGCACCCGATGCGGAGCCGCGTTTAACCGAATGCCGGAAATTTGGATGTCAGCCGGAACCTTGGATGTCAACCGATAGCTTGGACCCCAGTTTGGGGTTACGACGACACATAATTTATGAAAAGAGTTAGGTTACTATTTTAAAAATTAAAGCTGCCTGCTTTAAGCCCGAATATTCTAGAACACGTATAACGTACTGGAGAATTAATTTCTGGTGAAACGCGTCGGTTAATTATACATTTCAAATAGAAGTATAATTAACCACATTATTTGCGCTAGCGCTTAGCATTTACCGTGGTGTTACTGTTCTATTATTAAGTATTAGGAGGAAATTATTAACAAAAATATGATTTTATAAGCGACAGCGAACACTGTTTGTTACCCATTTCAGTTTGTTTTGTACTAATAGTTGCACGACTGCAGTTATTAGCCACTTTAAGTGTTAATTTTATCCAAACATATTTACTATATATTATTAACTTAAACATGCACGGAATTGCCTTTGTTCTGTTGTTCTTACTACCGACTATCAGTTTGGCTGCGGACGTGGCCGTTTATAACGTCCTTGATTATAGTAAGTATCTACACTTATTTTCGTTGTTAAAAGCGCGCATCCAAAAAGTTGGCAACGTCCCAAATATCTGTCAACTATTTAGCTATTTTAATTTGGAAATATTACTATGGAATGCAATAATTAATATCGTAACACCGAATAATCAGTTTTAGATGTAAAAAAAAGTATTCGGAAACTTTCCAAATGCCTTTTCTACACCTAAAACGGTTACAACATCAATTTCAATGTTAGGTAGGTAAAATTTTATTTGTTTAAACAAGTATAGAATATACCAAAAAGGGCGGTAGCACTTGAAAACTCCAACGACTTTAATAGTTATTTATGCAACTGTTGTATAATGAGGGGTATTAAAACACGAATGTGGGTTTATCACACGAGGCGAAGCCGAGTGTGATAATAGTATCACATGAGTGTTTTAATACCTAATTATGTACAGTTGCATACAAGACTTTATCTACATCCATGATATGAATCCTCCATAAAAGGTTCTGAAACCATAGGGTGTTGCAGTGTTCTAAGAAGTCTATGTAAATTCATGGAAAGTTTAATTGCTTGTATTTAATACAAACAAACCGTGTACCTATAGGTAGTAATATAACTATTTACATTTTGGATTGTTCAATTATAAAAATTGACAAAGCTTGTATCACTCATTTTTGTAAACAACAAAGTACATAATACAATACTAATATCCAAATGTCGAACAAAAATGGCGGGATACGACGTGAATTCGAATTAACCCATAAGTTTTTTTTTAAATTACGGCGCTGTGGTAGTGAATCGCACGTGCTAGACGTTCGATTCACCACCACATTCGATGTTCTTTTTTTAAAACGAGTTGCATAATGAAATTTAGTACAACATTATAACACCCGTTTGGGTGTTATAATGGTTATTATGACACTGGCTGTTTTAATGTTGGCCGTAAGCTAACTGTTTCAGATACCTTTATAGAGGATTTATAGCATGGGTGTAGATAAAAAGGTTTACTATCAATTTTGTTACATTAAACACTTGCACAGCAATAACAAATTGGCAACAGACTATCTTAATAATTGTCAATTGTCTTTGACGTTCAGCACCAGAATGCCCTACTTGCCCGCTCGGGCTCCTGACCAAGATTCCTGCCGTTGGAGGGAAAATCCAGCGCCCTGATTGGCTCACGACTTTACGCCACGTCAGTCTCGTGATCCAATCAGAGAACCGCTTCATTCTCGCGCCAAACATTTTACAAATCAAATGATAGAAATATTGCCATTCTTACGGAATCAATGTTACCAGTTTACATCATCATCATCATCATCATCATCATCATCAGCCTATTAATGTTCCCACTGCTGGGACACAGGCCTCCTCTCTATGAGAGGGAGTGGGCTATAATCCACCACGCAGGCCCAGTGCGGATTGGTAGATGTCACATGTCCTCGAATTTTTTGGTTCTAGGACATGCCGGTTTCCTCACGATGTTTTCCTTCACCGTTATGAGAGCAACGGTGATGAAATAAATTACACAAAGTAATGCGCCTGTCTGGGTTCGAACCCACGACTTACTGTTCGTAAGTCGGGGCCGCCACCACTGGGCCACCGCTGCTCTTCCAGTTTACATAATAAAATATAAAGCATTTCATATTTTACATTTTAAACAAAATTCTTTCTGAAAACATAGGAAATTGACTAGTAAAATCCGGAAACCTAACACAAGGTGTACATGGTGCATTGCATGTAAGATAATAATAATATACAGAACAGTCCTAACATGTTTAGCCGCATATTGTGTGTGTGTTGTGTGTTTTAATTGCAATTCACTTAATATTCTAGTTCACTAGTTAACCACATTTCTTATTTCCCTTCAGTAATATTGCCAAATCACAGTTTGGCAGCTGAGAGAATGCGTTTCTGACGTCCGTCAGTTAGTACATAAATTTAGCGCGAAATTATAACATTTATTGTTACTTGATCTAATGATATTGTTTTTTTTTGTTTTATTGTTTTTGTTTTTTATTCTTTATTGCACACAAAATAACAAATATACATATAAATTGCAGCATTGCATTGCTTTGTTTTGCATTGCATTGTTGCATTGTTTAATAGCGTATGTACAAAGGCGAGCTTAATCTAGAATTGGGAATTGGAATTTATTTGGTTATTATTTAGCAAAAAAAGCGGCCAAGTGCGAGTCGGACTCGCGCACGAATGGTTCCGTACCATTATCTATACAACATTTGACAAAACAAACTAACAACAAACACGATTCCACAAACTTTTCTCGATAAAAAAAATCCAAAGTTACCTCCAAATAGAACAATAATCCGCTGGTATTCAAAAAGTACTTCAAATTAGATCATGAAACTTTGCATACTAACTGAACTGGACTAACTATAAAGCAGGTCTTATGTGTTTTATTTTTGTAGTCCAATCAAAAGATTTTTTTGTAAATCGCAAAAAACAATTCATTTCGCGCTATTCGGCCGCAGTGACTGGCGTAACAACCGCTTTGTAGTTCAAGCTGATGTGACGGAATGGGTGTCCGTGGGGGTAAACAAAAGAAAACCACGGACCCAGGTCAACATAAATTAGTAGATCTAAATATATAAAAGAAGAAACTGACTGACTGACTGACTGACTGACTGATTGACTGACTGACTGACTGACTGACTGACTGACTGACTCATCTATCAACGCACAGCCCAAACCACTGGGTCTACAGATTCCAAATTTGGCAAATAGGTTCCTTATGTGGTCTAGGGGTGCACTAAGAAAGGATTTTTCAAAATTCATCCCCTAAAGGGGTTAAACGGGGCTCCAAAGTTTGTATGGGGAAACAAGATTAGTTAGACTATTTTATTCGAAACTTCACAGGAGTGTTCCTATTGATAAATGAGTAGAAACGGGTTTCAGGTTTTTTCAGAATTTAACCCCTAAGAGGGGGAAATGGGGTGGAAAAGTATAAAAATCAATGCACAGCCCAAACCGCTGAGTCTAGAGATTCCAAATTTGGCAAGTAGGTTCCTTATGTGGTCTAGGGGTGCACTAAGAAAGGATTTTTCAAAATTCAACCCCTAAGGGGGTTAAACGGGAATCCAAAGTTTGTATGGGTAAAACAAGATTAGTTAGACTATTTTATTCGAAACTTCACAGGAGTGCTCCTATTGATAAATGAGTAGAAACGGGTTTCAGGTTTTTTCCGAATTCAACCCCTAAGAGGGGGAAATGGGGTGGCAAAGTATAAAAATCAATGCACAGCCCAAACCGCTGAGTCTAGAGATTCCAAATTTGGCACAAAGGTTCTTTATGAGGTTTAGGGGTGCATTAAGAAAGGAATTTTCAAAATTCACCCCCTTAGGGGTTGGAACGGGAGTCCAAAGATTACGTGGGGAAATAAAATTAGTTAGACTACTTTATTCGAAACTTAACAGGAGTACTCCTATCGATAAATGAGTTAACGTTTGTGTTTCAGTTTTTTTTCAGAATTCAACCCCTAAAGGGAGAAATGGGGTAACAAAGCTTGAAATTCAGCATAAGTATTGTTTTTATGGTGAATTGGGTCGGGTGTATTACAAAAACAACGATTTTAATATTTAATGTGGCAGACCTGAAATACTACCATTCCCTGTTGGGGTGCGATGGGGTACAAATGTCTAAAAATCAATATGGGTGTCGATACTGAGATTATCAGGGGTGCTGATTACGAAAATGGCATTTATTTTGAGATCCAGATGATAATGATTGTGATTACGATGATGATGGTTGTGATAATGATGACGATGATTGTGATGATGATGATTTTGATTACGATGATAATGATTGTGATTACGATGATTGTGATGGTGATTGTGATGGTGATTGTGATGGTGATGGTGATTGTGATGGTGATTGTGATGGTGATTGTGATGGTTATTATGATGGTGATTGTGATGGTGATTGTGATGTTGATTGTGATGGTGATTGTGATGGTGTCGGTGATTGTCATGGTGACAGCGATGGTTGTGATAACAAAGACGGAGATTGTGTTGATGATGATTGTGATTAAGATGATAATGATTGTGATTACGATGATAATGATTGTGATAACGATGATGGTGATTGTGATAGTGATTTTGATGGTGATTGTGATGGTGATTGTGAAAGTGGCAGTGATTGTGATGGTGATGGTGATTGTGATTGTGACAGTGATGGTGGTTGTAATGGTGATGGTGATTGTGATGGTGATGGTGATTGTGATGGTGATGGTGATTGTGATTTTGATTGTGATAGTGTTGGTGATTGTGATAATGATTGTGGTTGAGATAGTGATGGCGATTGTGATCATGATGATTGTGATTAAGATGATAGTGATTGTGATTACGATGATAATGATTGTGATTGCGATTATAATGATTGTGATGACGAGGATGGAGATTGTGATGATGATGATTGTGAATACGATGATAATGGTTGTGATTACGATGATAATGATTGTGATAACGATGATGGTGATTGTGATACTGATTTTGATGGTGATTGTGATGGTGATGATGATTGTGATAGTTATTCTGAGAGTGGTGGTGATTGTGATGGTGATAGCGATGGTGATTGTGATGGTGATTGTGATGGTAATTGTGATGGTGATTGTGATGGTGATGGTGATCGTGATGGTGATTGTGATGGTGATTGTGATGGTGATTGTGATGGTGATTGTGATGGTGATTGTGATGTTGATTGTGATGGTGATTGTGTTGGTGATTGTGATGGTGATTGTGATGGTGATTGTGATGGTGATTGTGATGGTGATTGTGATGGTGATTGTGGTGGTGATTGTGATGGTGATTGTGATGGTGATTGTGATGGTGATTGTGATTGTGATAGCGATAGTGATGGGGATTGTGATGGTGATTGTGATTGTGATAGTGATGGTGATTGTGATGGTGATTGTGATGGTGTTTGTGATGGTGATTGAGATAGTGATGGTGATGGTGAGTGTGATAATGACTGTGATTACGATGATAATTATTGTGATAACGATGATGGTGATTGTGATAGTTATTTTGATGGTGATTGTGATGGTGATGGTGATTGTGATAGTGATTGTGATAGCGATAGTGATGGGGATGGTGATTGTGATGGTGATTGTGATAGTGATGGTGATTGTGATTGTTATGGGGATTGTGATGGTGATTGTGATTGTGATAGTGATAGTAATGGTGATTGTGATAATGATGGCGGTTGTGATAGTGATGGTGATTGTGATAATAATAATTGTGATGATTATGAAATGTGGCACATAGATAGTTTATAACCTGGATTAACATGGAAGACACTATTATCCCTTTAGTATGATCCAGTGGGACAGTTACCGAACTTCACGCGAGCGAAGCCGCGGGCAACAGCTATTGTATCATAAGGGAGCAAAATAATATATTTACGGCGAGGGCGCTTTTTTGAATCCAGAGCGAAGTGAGGGATTCTAGAGTAGAATCCCGAGCGTAGCGAGGGATTCTTTAATAGAATCCTGAACGTAGCGAGGGATTCAAAGTACGTCGCCCGAGCCAATAATATATTTTGCGCCCGAGTGATACACTCTACTTTTCATCACCCACTATGAGAAAATAAAAGGCGCCTCATAATTTTAACCGACTTCAAAAAGGAGGAGGTAATTCGACTGTTTTTTTATGTATTTACACCGATTACGCTGATATTTATGAGCCGATTGACGTGATTATTCTTTAGTTTGATGCGGAATAGTTGCCTAGGTCCTATAAAAATGTAACATAGTTTGGCCCAGTAGTTTTCATTTTATGAACATTTTTACTTCAGTCGTGTGGTCTAATTTCAACATTTAAAAATAAATGCATATATAATATTTGGATAGGATATTACAACTAAAAATGGAAAAATAAAAAAACTTTTTTGCAAAAAATAAAACCGACTTCACAAAACACAAAAACGTTAAAAATAACTTTAGCTTCAGAAATCGGTTACAAAAAAAAACTAATTTTTTTATTTTATTTTTATTTATTTATATAAACCACACATACAGCTACTATCACAGGTTAAGGTACCTAATACAATAGCGTAGGTAGTTATAAGTATTTAAAGTTACAGTTAAATTAATTATTTTGACAACCAATAGTAATTTTACAAAATGCGGCCTGTGTGAATTCACTCAGTGTGCAATTGAAGCAGTCAATCTGTTGTGACACCATATTGAGTGTACGCAGCGCGCGCGTCAGTGGCGCGTGCTGCAGCATATTGGTGCGAGCGGGCGGCACCCACAACAGTGGCGGCCGCCTCCTTCGCCCCACGTACCCATCAGGTACACACAACCCAACCGTGCTTAGAACGCCTGGGTTGTGTATTTTACCACGCATAATCTTAAATAAGTAAGTGGCGAGAGCTACTTCCCTTCTTACTTCTAGTTTATAATAGCCTACCATGCCCAGCATAAATAGAGTAGGATATAGCAGTGGATATCCGGGATATACACCATACAGCTTTAAGTACAGGAATCTCACAAACTTGTTCTGGATACGTTCTAGCATTAGTTTGTACTTGGCTTCATGTGGCGACCATACTACAGCATTGCATTCCAAATGGCTTTTTACAAGCGCTTCGTACAACGATCTCAGAGCACTGATGTTTGTGAACTGGTTTCCTAGCCGTAAGACCAACCCTAAATTGCGGTATGCTTTTTTACAGACATCCGTGGTATGCTTACGAAAATTTAAATCAGTTGTAAAGCGCACGCCCAAGTCCTTAACCTCTGAAACACGTTGAAGTCGGATTCCATCCATGCAATATTGATAATGACTAGGGTTGCGGGCACGGGAAAATGATACCACCGAACATTTGGTCACATTTAAATACAATTTATTACTAAGGCTCCACTTTACCACCCTATCAATATCTTGCTGTAGTATGTCGTGATCAGTCTCCTGCTTTATTTCAAGAACCAATTTCAAGTCATCCGCGAACAGCAATGGTTTGGATTTATTGACCACTCCCGGCAGGTCGTTAGTTGCTAAAATGAAGAGAAAAGGCCCCAAATTGCTGCCTTGGCTGACTCCCGATCTCGTAAAATAGGGTTCGGAGAGCTTCCCACTGCAGTCAACGTACTGACGACGGTCTCGTAAATAGCAGGCGAAAAATGTTAAAGTGTGAGGTGTACAGCCTACATCAGCTAACTTAGCCAAAAGGACGTCGTTATCTACCGTGTCAAAAGCCTTCCTGAAATCGAAGTAGGCCACATCCACCTGTTGACCCGCATCCACCGCCGGTACTATTTGTGTCATAAGATCCAGTAAGTTGCCCGTTGTCCCCCGCCCAGGACGGAAACCATGCTGTGCGTCGGACAACAGAGCGCTAATCTGTGGATACAGGCTACTGTGAATGGTTGACTCGAACACTTTAGCTGGAGTGCATAATACCGCTACTGGTCTATAATCGCAGGGTGCTGAACCTCCACTACCTTTAGGGACGGGTACAACCCGGGTAAGTTTCCAGCGCGCAGGAAAAGTTGCGGTCTTGATACAGACGTTGAACAAGTGTAGCAACGGCTTAACCAACACCGCACGGCAATCCCTAAAAATGTACGCCGGAATACCATCCGGCCCAGCTGAGCGCTTCGGCGGCAAGCGTGCGAGAGCGCCCCGTACGTCCGCCGGGCCCACGCTCGCTAGGTGCACCCGCGCGCCGGGCGACGCGCCCGTCACCTCACCCGCACTCGCCGCCGCCACACTCAGCTCAGGAGGTTCCGGATTGTATACCGACTGAAAAAACCGAGCGAACTCAATAGCACACTCGGATTCCGATAGTACCCGTCCGTCCTTAATTAACTTCCGCTGATTCGAATCACCTTTCCTAGACCTAATATACTCCCAAAACGCTCGTGGTTCCTTCGCCAGGTGCCCCTGCACGCGGTTGCGGTACTGATCATGTGCTAGAGCAATCTCGGTTTTCACTCTCGCCCTGTATCTTGCGAATTCCACATAATCACTGCGTGATTTACTTAATTTATATTTTTTATGTAATAAATATTTAACTTTAATATTTTTTATAATGTCAGCTGTATACCAAACTGGATAAATGTATCTACTATTTAATGAATTAATATGTTTACTTTTTGGGGGAACACAGTTGTCAAAAACGTCATATAACTTATTATAAAATAAATCTAAAACTATGTCTGGATCATCTGAACCGTAAATCTCACTCCAATCTATTTTACCTACCAAACTATACATTTGATTGAAGTCCGCTTTATTAAAATTCCAACACGCACGATTTAACAATGATTGAGATTGCGAGTGTCGCGTACGCGGCGATGCGGGTGAGGTACGCGGCGCGGGGGACGGTGGAGGTGGGCGCGCCCGCACTCCGCGCTCGATGCGAACGGCCAGCGGAGGATGGTATAAGTCCACGGGCTGCAGGCCCTCGTCCGCCGCGCTCACCGACACGCCACTGCGCGCACTCAATACGAGGTCCAACTGCCTATTGTTACAGTTAGGTACAGAGTTGCACTGAGCAAATTCACAGTAGGCCATGAAATATTCATAATAGTTAGCAATGTTGTTGTTACACGAGTACATATTAAAGTCCCCTAATATAATTAAATTACTGTTATATTTGACACATATTTTTTCTAAAATGCAAAACATTGACAAATATTCATTGTCGCCAGCCCCTGGTGGAATATACACGACACAACAAGTAAATAAAAAACAGTTTTGTTTATAAACAGCCGCACACAATAGTTCAAACTTTTGACTATCTATATCAATGTCACCTGGCACCGACACTCGCCGCAACTCGAACCTCGGTGTGGCCACTAAAAGTACGCCTCCTTGCTTGCGACCATCCGCTCGATCACATCGTAGTATTTGATAGCCGGGAAGCCCAAATTCCGCGTTCTGAATAGCTACATTGAGGCCCGATTCGGTAATAGCAAATAAATCGGCTTCTGATGATTCCAGTAGTGTTAAAAATTGTGCTGTCTTAGTTCTGAGTCCTCTGACGTTTTGATATAAAATGTTGAAATTACTACTTGGTTTCCGGTTGATTTGGGGTAGTATTGGAACGAAACCAAATCCAAATGAATCAAACAAAGGTCACCGACTTCTGAAGATCTAAAGTTATTTTTCACTTTATTGTGTTTTTTATTCACTGTCATTTGAAGAACTCATTTTTCAAAACAAAACCATGAATTTCTAACAATTCATGAAAATTGACGAAAACGCGGTCTGTAGTTCGCGCGTTTTTAATTTGATTTCTTTTTTTTATTCAGTCAGCGCGGCGGCCGGCGGCGCGACTGGGCCGTCGCGCGTCGTACCAGCCAGTCTTTATGGCGGCGCGCGCGAGTGGTGCCGCACGCGCTTCGGCCGGCTGTTGACACTGAGCTGGCGCGGCTGCAAGCCGAGGGCATTATAAGCCCGGTGGAAGATGTAGGCGGGTGGGGAACACCCATAGTACCAGTAAAAAAACAGTCGGGGGACATCAGAATCTGTGGCGATTTCAAGGTAACGGTGAATCCGGTGTTACGCGATGATAAATACAATATTTGCGTTCGATTTCTTTCGGCGCTGAACACTAAGATGTTCGAAATTCAAAAAGTGCGCCGCAATTATCTTTGCGGTGCACTTTTTGAATTTGGAACATCTATAAAGAGGATTAAAAACTCATTACTGCCCGCTAAAAGTTTCTTATAGAAAACACCACCTTTGGGTGCACTTAAAGGCGAACCAAGTCGTCCTTTTCGAATAGATGGGATGAAATTAATAGTAGATTGTATCATAAGGGAGCAAAATAATATTTTTACGGCGAGGGCGCTTTTTTGAATCCAGAGCGAAGTGAGGGATTCTAGAGTAGAATCCCGAGCGTAGCGAGGGATTCTTTAATAGAATCCTGAACGTAGTGAGGGATTCAAAGTACGTCGCCCGAGCCAAAAATATATTTTGCGCCCGAGTGATACACTCTACTTTTCATCACCCACTATGAGAAAATAAAAGGCACCTCATAATTTTAACCGACTTCAAAAAGGAGCAGGTTCTCAATTCGACTGTTTTTTTAATGTATTTACACCGATTACGCTGATATTTTATGAGCCGATTGACGTGATTAGTTTGATGCGGAATAGTTGTCATTTGGTCCTATAAAAATTTAACATAGTTTGGCCCAGTAGTTTTCATTTTATGAACATTTTTACTTCAGTCGTGTGGTCTAATTTCAACATGTAAAATAAATATATATCTAATGTTTGGATAAGATATGACAACTAAAAATGGAAAAAAAATAAAACCGACTTGACAAAACACAAAAACGTTAAAAATAACTTTAGCTTCAGAAGTCGGTGACAAAAAAAACTAAATGAAAAAAACAAATGTCACCGACTTCTGAAGATCTAAAGTTATTTTTCACTTCATTGTGTTTTTCATTCACTGTCACTTGAAGAACTCATTTTTCAAAACAAAACCATGAATTTCTAACAATTCATGAAAACTGACGAAAACGCGATCTGTAGTTCGCGCGTTTTTAATTTGATTTCGTTTTTTTATTCAATCAGCGCGGCGGCGGCGCGACTGTGGGCCGTCGTACCAGCCAGTCTTTACTCAAACAATATTTGCGTTCGATTTTATTAGGCGCTGAACACTAAGATGTTCCAAATTCAAAAAGTGCGCAGCAAAGATAATTGCGGCGCACATTTTGAATTTGGAACATTTTAAAGAGGATTAAAAACTCATTACTGCCCGCTAAAAGTTTATTATAGAAAACACCACCTTTGGGTGCACTTAAAGGCGAACCAAGTCGTCCTTTTCGAATAGATGGGATGAAAAATATATTAATAAAATAAACGGGTGTGGGTAGGTTTATGGTCACAAGTTTCTCCATGCCCGCCCGGGGGTTTGCACGGTACTTTCCTGGCTCAGCCCGGCGTGACGATGACCGTAACGGTGTGCCACGCTGCAGACGCCAGGTAGGGTGACGGACGGCAGATGATCGCGCCGACCCGTAGAAATTCGACGCGGCCACGCAAGTAAAAGGTACCCGCTGCGGAGCTCGCGGTAAATTGGATGCCGGAGGGTTGTCAGCCGATAACTTGGATATCATAAGCAAAGCGAGAAATACCCATGCGCCAATGAAGGTGATGTGTGGTAGTCACAATCAGTACGGAGTTTACATGATGGTGGTGGTAAGCACGACATGATTTGCACATTTTGAGTGTCATGAGGGTTATTGTAACATTGTCAAATACACTCGGCTGAAGGCTACAAGATTTAAGCATTTGAATGTGCATAGCAAAAACGGTGATAGAAAGTGGCTCACATCTTGAGACCACGTAGCTAGTGATACACAAAATATGAAAACGTGAATTGCTGTGAATTGCTGTGAATTGCTGTTCAACACTTACCCAGTATGGGGTTTACGCAGACACAAAACGGAAAGAGTTCAAAAAGGACTCGTCATCGCGAGTCCGTGACATTTATACTGGCGTGTTTACGCATAGACAAGTCTTCACTCATTCGATCAGATACACGTAACGCGCGCACAGCATTGGTAAAACAGCTAATTTTAGTCGTTTAGTAACTGGACGGCCCAATGAGTATGTATACTCTGTGGCGTTTGTTTTGACATTTAACTTAATTAAAGTGTTGAATAGGTTATGTTTACAAAGTAACGGTAGAAACTATTCTGAGTTTCTACAACGTTACACTGAATAGAACTTTATTCAAACAGTATTTCAAACGAAGTTTGAACCACCACAAATAGAGTTGCTAATTTTAGGGTTCGAAGGGCCTTAAGAACATTGGCAATGTCGTAATAGGTTGTAAATATTTCTCTGATTATTTAAACAATACTAAATGAAATTATGAAATAGCTCTCTGTGTTGCACCTAAATATTGACTGAGCGTTCCAATAATAACACTGAATAAGCTGCTGTAACAGTTTAAGATGCAATAAAAGCATTTGGAAGATTTCCAAGTGCTTTTTAGGGTCCTGTATGTACCGGAGGGGTAACCAACGGGACCCTATTACTGAGCCTCCACTGTCCGTCTGTCCGCCCGTCCGTCCGTATGTCTGTCAGCGGGCTTTATCTCATGAACCGTATAGATAGACAGTTGACATTTTCACAGAATGTGTATTTGCCGCTATAACAACAAATAAAACAATTTACCTACTACGTACCTACGACTCGAACTTGGCCGGATTTTGCATTTTATTGCAATTTATCTATACTAATAATATTATTCGTCACTGAGAATCATCAACACTCTGAATTTTCTTGTACTGAAATTTGGTATTTGAGCTAGTATTAGTATACGTATACACCGTAGTATTAGTATTAGTGCAGGGCGTAAGGTGTAAAATACATAATTCACTGTTCATTACTTAATAGTGGTAGCATGTCATGTAACGTCATAGGGGCGTAAGGTGAAAAATGTATTCACTGTTCATTACTTTTCTGTTATTACACCTCTTCCTTACCATTTCATAGATACAAGCGTGATAATGGTGGCAGCATGTCATGTACCGTCACATGGGCGTACGGTGAAAAATGTATTCACTGTATATTACTTTTCTGCAAAACAATAGTTGTGGTAGTAAAGAAACGGCTAAACCACATATTATGACTAAAGTGTAGAGTTTGTGAAGTTAGGACTTGTAGAGTTGGGGCGTGTTGTTGGTGAGACATAACTTTACATAAAATACCTCCAAAACGCCTGTACTATTTTACATCCGTATGCACAATATTTATGAGCACTGCTGTAAACAGTGATTTTTCACACCAAAAAAAGTCGATTCCCAGAAATCATTTTTGCGAGGTGTTAGCATTTTTAACCAATAATTACTGACTTCGAAAAATTCACTATGAAGTGAAAAATTCTCTCAGCAGAACAATATGTGGGCGTTGCACTATAGTTGATAATGTGTTGAACAGATTAACAACATTTCGAGTTGATTTTAAACATTTTTGTTGCTCTTTATACAACTCGTACATGTTTATATGCATGCAATGCAATGTAAGTACTGTAGGAGCGCTGACACATTGGTTTGTATTCGTTGTACGTGCAGCGCCCGGCGGTGACAGTTCGCCCGTAACACAGAGTACTTTTATATATATGGCCAGTAACCACCGTAAACTATAGACGCGCTCCCAACCAGATTAACTACCTACTCCTTTGTAATATTCGGAACAAGTTTAATAAGTAAAGTCATTTTAGAGTTTCGCAGTATTTCATTTCTCTCCGTACACACACACAACTCAAAGACCTTATACACACGCACACAAAAGTACTTTTGTATTTTAATATGTCACACAGCTAATATTCCCTTTGTTTTTAGCTTATAAACAACCGGGGACTGCGAAACCACGTGCAGTATCGCAGCACCCCTGGCAGTTTAGTTACCAGCGGGGAGTTTATGGTTACATATACATTAAAATAAAACATATACCTCCGAGTGTGACGAGGCACGAAGTCACACTGAATGCAGGTGAGCTTCAATCTTCCAAGTTTTTCCTAACAGTAGAAGAATCTTCTTTCTCGAATTGAGTTACAAAAAGCATCTATAGTAAATTAACCACTTCAGTACAATTATTACAGGATATTAAATGTAATTTGAATTTAAATTAATGTTTATTATTCAAGGAACTATTAAGGCGGAGAACGATTTGATAAAGGTAGAAGGTGAAAAATACGAGGTCAGTGGATATGGCAAACACTCTGGACTAAAAATCAAGCTAGACTTGTTTAAATCCAAGGTCTTATGTTCATCTCTACTCGTAGCGGAAGGGAGGCCTGTTAGGCCAGCAAGTAACGAACGTACAGGTGAGAGATTGTTATATTGCTACAATAATGAGAGCCAATAGTGAGAGAGAGAGAGATGTATAACTGTTCTTGTGGCGCTTTTGAGTAAATAGCTAAATGAAAGTCATTGAATCAGTCAACTCATTGCAAATGTAACATTGGTATTTTAAAACAAAGAAAAGTAACTATTGATTGTTGTTATTTATCTTTCAGATTGGGATATTTGTCAAGACGCATGCGTGCTAGAAGTAGATCTCACAAATCAATGTGTCGGTAAGCCTTTCTCTACTCACTACCTACATTATACAGAGATTGTTGATACATATTATCCATGGGGACTATATTTTTTGTCACCAAAATTTATCTTTGTCATCAAGTTGTATCTAGATCTGTCGCCACGAAATATATTCGTTCTCAGATTTCCAAAAAGTTTTCGCAGGTATGAATTATCAAATTAATGTTAATATTTGTGTAAAATAAGAGATGGATTACCAATAAAATTGTAGTGCATTAGATGAAAATAAACTTCGTTCTTATAATAATAGTTTTATTACTTAAATAATAGCTTTGTGCTCAGAATGGTAGATCTGTCACCAAATAAATCGATTATCAATCCCTGACTGCGACTCCTTTTTATTTGATCATTTGTCACCAATACAGTAGTTACATTTTGTTTCGTTCAGTTATTAAAATAATAGTATTCGTTACCAATTTAATACAACAATTTATAATTTTAATGAAAATATGTTCAAAGAGGCGGAGACAAATTGGCGCGCTTTGATGAAAAAACTGGGCACCCTTCATTTTGACTTTAATTAAGTGTTCACTATTCACTATTCTCTTAGAAATTTTATTTGAATATATTTAGACTACCTGTGGAAATTAAGATCCTTGGGGGAGGCATAAGTCCAGTTATGTAGTAGACTCTTTTGGTTAAATCGATGATGACGACAACTCAACGATATTCTAATTTACTAGAATATCATTGCGAGAACCCTTTTTTTTAACTTTTGAATTTTGCTAGTGACAATATATGATTTATTGGTGATCTCTTTATATTCGTTTGCTTAAATACTTATTAGGACGAACCTAATATAATACATACAAAAACGTTTATTTGGTACTAGACCCTATCTCCATGATTTTAGGAGATTTATTGAGGAATTGATTTTATTTTGTTTGGTGACAACATTTTGGTGACTAAACTACTATTTTGCGGACAAACCCTATTATTTAAGAAACACAAAACTAATTAAATTGGCGATAGCTTAAATGATTCCCATTATCCATTCCCTTCCCGGACCCAGAATGTTTTCGACGGCATGGTTGGTGCACTGGCAGAGCGATTGGCTGCTGCACTGCGTGTCAATGGTTCGATTCCCACACGGAACTAATATTTGTATGGTCCACAGGTAGTTGTTACGGATCTGGCTGTTTGTATATAATATGTAAGATTAAATGTTTGTAAATGCACTCTAAAAACTAACGAAATTCTTGGTGTTGGGCAATATAAAAAAAAACACCTTTGGTCTCGCGGTCAGACCGACTGCAGCTGAGCGTTGTCCTGGGTTCGATTCTCAGTTTGAGAAAAGTGTCATTGGGTTTGGCCATTTAGTATTTTTTTCTTAGTAGTGACCAGATGTTGCCTCGTCAAAACTAAAATAAATAAACATCATTATGTCGCAGTACTTATTTAAATTTTTGGTTGCATATTTTAATGAATATAAGGCTCAATTATTTTAACAAAATATTTTAATGGATAGAATGCTCCATTATTTTAACTAATTTATTTAATGAGTAGAATGCTCAATTATTTTAACAAATTTATTTAATGAATATAAGGCTCAATCATTTTTTAACAAACTATTTTAATGAATAGAAGGCTCAATTATTTTAACAAACTATTATAATGAATATAAAGACTCAATAGTTCCTACTACCGATCATTTGTTACAGTACTCGATTACTAAAGTTAAAGTAAGTATCGTGAAATTGCTACAACGCGATGAGCTCGATTTTTTCGCTCAATGAGCGTTTTCGGCTTTTGGCCCTAACATAACAATATTCTATTCTATTCTATTCTATTCATAGCCGGCCAAACTTTATTGGTAGAAGACAAATTAATATCGTCAAATAATTAAATGTTTCTCATGATTATTTAATTAGGTATTTATTTTGGCCCCACTTTAGATACCAAATCAGAGAACACAACGACAGTGAAGGCTGTTTTGGAGATTGTTACATCACCACATGATATCATAGAAACAACAACTATCGAAGTGACTACAAAAGGTACTAGTAAGTATGATTATATTAATCATAGCAGTTTCTCAACCTGGGGGTCACGACCCCCCAGGGAGTCGCAACCCCTAGGTTGAGAAACCGTGTTCTATTCTATTCACAGCCGGCCAAACTTTTTTTGGGAGAAGACAAATTAGTATCATCAAATAATTAAATGTTTCTCATGATTATTTAATTAGGTATTTATTTTGGCCCCCCTTTAGATAATGAATCAGAGAACACAACGACAGTGAAGGCTGTTTTGGAGATTGTTACATCACCACATGATATCATAGAAACAACAACTATCGAAGTGACTACAAATGGTACTAGTAAGTATGATTATATTAATCATAGCAGTTATTTTTGCTGACTGACTGATCATTTTCTTTTAAAACTTATCTTGTCTAAGATCTTAACCGTTGTAATATCAATCCGCCATTTTCAAAAAATCCACGTGTGTTCTAAAACTGAAATCGTGGACGCAAGCAAGAAGTTGCTAGGCTGAAATGGCATTGCGCCGGTCAGAATGAAGTGGAGATACGACCTGTAGGCCAATTACGTATCTTTCTGATATTTAGTCACTATCAAGCTTCGGTTGTATACCGAACTTTGATGACAACCGAGAATGTCATAATGTTGGTATTGCGTATCGCACTGAGTGGATATCACTTAACGGTGACTAACGGCCCGGGTACGGTGTAACGACTTTCACGAAAGCCACTTCAAACTCAGTTGTCATCAATTTGTTGTCCACTATGCTTACATAATCGAAATAATATAAGTATCGATACGAAAGCGTCTGTCAAAATGAGTTACGGTATCTATCAGCCACGATGACAACCAGTGACGTCATATTTGATCGTGACTGGTCATACATAATACGAAACTAACCTTTTGACAGTTAATTGATGGAACTGAGCCCAGTTACTATAATTTCGAGCTGTCAACAGAGATACGTAATAGCCCTCTTGGACGCTTACTGTGTGGGCTGGTTCAAGGTGGAAAAGGAGTTGCTGGAAGAATTGGGGGGAGTCTTTGCTCAGTAATCACTCCAGACACATGACCAGACATTGAACGTCGCCTGGATTGACTTAACTGTTCAATGTTTATCTCACAGCCCGTTTCTGTCACGTGTAATATCAAAACTTAATAGTTAGGTTCTTATTTGCACCTTATCCTGAAGAAGTCATTAATGTAGTAATTCAAGAAATATCTAATACATAACTTTTACAGGCTCTTCTTCTGCGTCACTATTTCCCATGATTAGGTAGTTGTTTGTAATGTCCAGCAATGTTAAGAAGCGACTGTTGGCGCCATCTATTCACCGCAACGGGCAACTCTGGCCTTGATCATCTGTCGCGCGCTCCGTACTGGCTGAGCGCGCCCCCCTCGTCGCAGCGTCATGTCGGCTGCCACATCCGTTTCCGAAAGACACACTTGTCTTACGAGGTCTCTGGGCGGCCGCGCGTTCGCGCCGTCCTTATACATTTTCAAATATATTTTTGTAATTTTGATTTACCAATAAATCGAGTCACAGTATGTAAATAAAGAATCTTCATTGGAAAGACCCGCTGCGTCCCGCACACATCAGGAAACACCACATAACCCCAACATTGGACCTCCGAGCCGAAGTTCTGAACGACACGAGCCTGACGAGACGCAGCCATTTTGGTGTCACAAGCAGATCCGAAGTGCATCGTGGGAAAGGTAGCGAATCACGGTCTGGAATGGTATCGTATCCCATCCCGTCCTCTCCTCTTTCCAGCAATAAGGATTAACCAGTGATATTTCTCGTTTTTTCAGTCGTGCGTTATCCAGTTGCCTAGTTGTGCGTCGCCGTGGGCACGTGCTGTGCAGAAAAATTGTAAGTACTTTTGCCTTTCTAAACCGCCAAAATGAGTGATGACGAAGCATTCCAAGATGTTAGTCAGGATCCCGTTAAAACAGATCAAAAAGTAAAGCTCGGGCAATTGAAAAGAAGCCGAAGCACGCTAAAGGGCAGGCTGACGCTTTTCGAAAAGTTCCTTTCAAAATTAGAAAAAGTAGATTCCATAAATATTGCTACACGTAAGGAACTTGAGTTACGAATACAGTCAATTTCTGATGTGTTTATACAATTTAATTCAATACAAGATGAAATTGAGCAAATAGATTTTCAGCAGATAGATTATAGTGAAACGTTTGAAGAGCAATATTTTCGTCTTACGGCTTCCGCGAAGTGTTTTATAAGCGATAACGACAATCAAACTAAAAATGTAGGTAGTGGTAATCCAAATCTTTCGTCAATAAAATTACCAGATATTAAATTACCTGCATTTGACGGTTCATTTGATCAATGGCTTGAGTATCGAAACTCGTATATTACCATGATTCATAATCGTAATGATTTAAACAGCATACAAAAGTTCCATTATCTTAAGTCATCGCTTAGCAGTTCTGCTTCGCAAGTTATCAGCGCATTAGAGTTCACTAGCGAAAATTACCTTCACGCGTGGAATTTATTGGAGAACAGGTTCCATAATAATCGTTTACTTGTGCAAAATCATATGAAATCGTTGTTTAAATTCAAGCCGCTTCAAAATGAATCGAGTGAACAAATTAGAAAACTTATTGATTCGACTTTACGAAATTTACGTGCACTAAAATCATTAGACGAACCATCTGATACGTGGGATACCGTTATCATTTATTTAGTTGTAGAAAAGTTAGACCCGGCCACCGAACGCGAGTGGGAAACACATACGGGTTCACTGGAGTCTCAATTAAATGGTGATAAAATAAAACTACATCATTTAATGGAGTTTCTGAGAAACCGTGCAGATATGCTATCAATGGTTAATTTCAAGAAAAGTAATGTCGATTCCAAAGGTTTTCACAAAAAAGACAAACCATCAAGTCAACCTCATCACTCGCATTCTTACGTCGCCAAAGGTAAACAAACCACGGATAACAACAAACAGAAGCGCGTTTGCGAATTGTGCGGTAATAATCATCATCTGTATTCGTGTGCGCAATTTCTTAATATGTCGGTGCAAGATAGGCTTACAATTGTTAATAATAAAAAGGTATGTCAAAATTGTATTCGTTCCAGTCATTCGTTAAATGATTGTTCGTATGGCCCTTGCAAATTATGTCAAGGAAAACATAATACGTTACTTCATGGGATGAACGCGTCCACGTTAAGTTCGCGTCCTATGTCAACAGCTGATGCGCAGGTTCAATCGGAGCGTAATGCGCTGACGTGCAGCGCCGCGGTACAACCGGTATTGTTATCGACGGCTCTTATCGATATTCCTGATGCTGACAATAAATATCACACTGTAAAGGCTCTTCTTGACAACGGTAGTCAGAATTGTTTCATTACAGAATCATTATGCAATTGTTTAAAATTGCCGATTATACAGTCCACTGTTCACATAACAGGTGTAGGACAAAGCGTTTCTAAAAGTTCTCACACCTGTAAAATAAAAATACAATCTAAAGTTAGTGATTTCAATACAGATATCCAATGCTTAGTTTTACCTCGAATAACATCAAAGTTACCTTCGTTGAACGTTAGTTGCGAGTACATACGTATACCTAAAAATATGTCGCTCGCAGATCCCAAGTTTAGTGTTCCGTCTGATATAGATGTACTTTTAGGCGCGGATATATTTTGGGACTTATTAAATAATAAGAAAATAAAGCTCGCTTCGGGTCCCACGTAACACTAGCTACACATTAGATACAGCATGTGGTCCTAAAAGCTCTAATCAGGAAGTAGCTCAAGAATTTGTAAAATTCTTTACCGATATACCACAAAAAACAACGGAGGCTCTTATTTCCTCACCTGAACTCTCAATTGGTTTATTAAAGGCGAATGTGTCTGGCTGCCTGGTTGAATTTAAATTTAAACACATTAACCCTATGATTGTTATTAAAACTTTCCGGCAAATAAAGATCAAACTAACCGAAGATCTATGGGGAATGTCTGTCAAAGTTTGTACATCCATACTTGAGACTATAGCCCCTTACTTAGCTTTAATTTTTAATTTATGTGTAGACCAAGGAGTTTTCCCTGATTTAATGAAATACAGTAAAGTCATACCTCTTTTCAAATCCGGGGACAGTAAAGATACCAATAATTATAGACCTGTATCCGTGTTACCAGTTTTTAGCAAGGTTTTTGAAAAAGTAATGCTTAATCAAATGCTCTATCATTTTAACACCAACAGAATCTTACATGATCAACAGTATGGCTTCACCAAGGGACGTTGTACAACTGACGCCGGTGTAACCTTATTAAAGCACATATTTACTGCGTGGGAAGAGTCTCAAGACGCCATAGGAATTTTTTGTGACCTCTCCAAAGCGTTTGATTGCGTAAATCACGACACATTACTTTTGAAACTTGAGCATTACGGACTGGGTAAACTTGCACTTAGTTTGGTAAAATCTTATTTGAATGATAGACAACAACATGTTCAAATAAATGGTGTTAATTCACAGGGGTTAAAAGTAAAAATGGGGGTTCCACAAGGCTCAATATTGGGTCCTTTCCTCTTTCTAGTATATATAAATGATCTACCCTATTTACTGAGGAGCCAACCTCAAAATATGGTGTTATTTGCTGATGACACTTCCCTAATTTTTAAGATAAATAGGCGGGCCCAAAATCTAGATGACGTGAATAATGCCCTACTTCAGGTCCAAAATTGGTTCACAGCAAACAATTTGGTATTAAATGAAAAAAAAAACCAAATGCATAAGATTTGCTTTACCGAATGTTAAAAGTAGTGATTGTGATATAATATTGAATAAAGAGAAACTTGAATTCGTAGATAAAACGGTTTTCCTGGGGATTACGCTTGATTCAAGGCTACAATGGGGTTCTCATTTGACATCTCTTGCGGGGCGGCTAAGTTCAGCAGCCTTTGCCATTAGAAAAATCCGTCAGTATACTGATGTATATACCGCTAGACTGGTTTATTTTAGTTACTTTCATAGTATAATGTCTTATGGCATTTTGCTGTGGGGACGGGCTGCTGATATTGAGTCTATATTTATTCTGCAGAAAAGAGCCATCAGAGCCATATATAATCTTCGTAGGCGCGATTCTCTAAGGGAACTGTTTAAGGATATTGGCATCATGACAGTACATTGTCAATACATCTACGAAAACATAATGTACGTCAGAAAAAATCTGCACCTTTTTGGTAAAAGGGGTGACAGACATAATTACAGTACTAGAAATAGGGACCAACTAGTTCAGCCAGGTTTCAGACTCGCTAAAGTAGACTCATCTTTCATGGGGTACTGTTTGAGATGCTATAATAAAATTCCACAAAGTATTCTTGAACTGAATGAGACGAAATTTAAAACATGCATTAAACGCACACTATGTAAGCAAGCATATTACAAGTTGAGCGATTATATCGATGATAAAAATGCTTGGCTCAATGCTGGTCCTGCTCCACATGGACAGGGGCGCATAAATTGATAGCATTAAATAGATTTGTTGGAGCTGCTGAAGATTGTACAACTATCTTTGCATTGTATAGAATCAATCTCTTTAGTATTATATAAATGCATAGCCCATATTGTGTGAGTACTATGTACTAGAAAGCTATCATTCACTGGAAACCTACGTCTTTTTTTGACTTGAATGTGCCCTGGCGGTTTGGAGTATGTCATGCTCACTCTATTGTCTCGCTGATGGTGGCGCATGTGTCGGATCATTTAGTTCCCTTCAAAATGGTTGAGTTGAATGGTGCTGATCCAGGCGTCATGTCCGTGAACGGGCGCTGTCAGTTGTGACTGGTCATCTCTTGGTTGCCATGGCTTATTTGAATGAATTATTTTGAATTGTATTTTTTTTTGTTTGTGTTTTTTTGCTGTGGACACTTTTACCGTGCACATCTTGCTACATTGTTCTCACATAATATACCATCTCAACGTGAATGATGTAACCAAGATTTTGTAACAATATTCTGATTTAAAAGAGTGTCCATGGAGTTTCTTGCCCATTCTTCTCCATAGAGATCTACGCTAGGGAATGGGCAACTACAGTACTTTCACAGTTTTTATGTCTTGTGACTGGGACTGTAGCTACATTTAATTTTCATCTTTGTTTCGACAATTCAAAAGTGCCTGTAACTGGCTTACTTGAAATAAATGCTTTGATTTTGATTTTGATTTTGATTTTGAACGTTATATGACTCGAAAATAGGGTGGATCATTTCTGGCCCTATTCGGAGTAAACATTCGTTTAAAATAAATCAAGTACAATGTAATCTTGTTCACATTGATTCTCAATTACGTAAATTTTGGGAGTTGGAAGAATTAACGGATTTATCTTTTGCGTTATCAAAAGATGATCGTTATTGTGAAACATTGTTTACTGAGACCACAAAGCGTGATGCACACGGTAGGTTCACCGTGCGCATTCCTTTGAAGGAATCTGTCGATACGTTAGGTGATTCATACACCACAGCGAATAATCGGTTTTTATCTCTTGAAAGAAAATTAAATCGTTCACCACACTACAAACAATTATATTGTGAATTTATGCGAGAATATGAGGCACTGGGTCACATGTCCCCGGTATCTAATGTTACCGATTTACTAAATAAACCACATTACATATTACCGCATCACGGTGTTTATCGTGAACATAGTCTCACGACAAAATTACGCGTTGCGTTTGACGCGAGCGCAACAACGTCAACTAATAAATCTTTAAATGATATACAATACATAGGTCCGCCATTACAAAATGACATTTTTTCAATTTTATTGAGGTTTAGACAATATAAATACGTCGCTTGCGCTGACGTTGAAAAAATGTACAGGCAGATTTTAATTGATTCAGATCAGCAAAACTTACAGTTAATTTTATGGAGGGAAAATCCTGATATACCGTTAAAATTATATACTTTGTTAACTGTTACGTATGGCACTGCATCAGCGCCTTTTCTTAGTATGCGATGCTTGCAACAATTAGCACGGGAATGTGATAATGATTTGGTCGCTAGAACAATTAATGACGATTTCTACGTCGACGATTTGATCACTGGTGATGATGACCTTGACTCACTCGTCGATTTATGTAATAAAACGGCAGCAGTGTTGCGTCAGGGCTGTTTTCCGTTACACAAGTGGACATTCAGTCACAAAGTCTGCCCTGACAGTACTAAAGATCTTAACATAGGTAACAATCATTTATCTAAAACATTAGGATTAGGCTGGTCTACAGAAAGTGATGAATTGCATTTTACTACTGAATTCACTCAAAGTGATTCAATAGTCACTAAACGTGTTATGTTATCAATCATTTCACAGGTGTATGATCCGTTAGGTTTGCTAGCACCAGCAGTTATCACAGCAAAGACATTGTTACAAAATTTATGGCTTCAAAAACTAGATTGGGATGAAGAAGTTCCCAGTAAAGTTGCAAATACATGGCATAATTTCGTTTTTAGTCTGCAATATTTACGTAATTTTTTTTTTTTTTTTTTTTTAGATGGGACCACTCGCAGACACAACACGTTAAGGTTGTCAAACTGCTTAACCGGACTATCCTGTGGTGGCCAAAAATTACTTTAAGGCCCCCAGCCAGGGCTTACAAGCTAGGATTTTTAATTAAATGAACAACACTAAGGGCACTCCCTGTGGAGTTCGGGCCTCGGCTTAGTGAGTCATTGAGGGAGGGCAGCAAAGGTGGCTGGGTCGGATTATTATTTTGGGAATTTGAAGCTACATGCTCAGCGGCGCGGGCTGGCTCGTCGAGCAAGGGTCGGTCGGTGATGTTACAGGGGGGTTGCGCTCGCGGTACGTCACGGTGGCGGGGTCGGTTTCGAGTTCGCGGTTTGTATCTGTGTTTGTTTTTACGTAGAGTGCTACTTTCCCTGCAGCTTTCTTGGGTGGTGGGGTCATCGGGAATGAGTAATGTATGCCTGGGGCGGCGAATCTTGGAGATTTTAGATGGGGCATAATGGGCGGCTGAATAGATCAAGGGGTTGGTATGCTTCTCGGCCTTATCAAAGAAACTCTTAGGAAGACGTTTCATGAACTGTTGAATGGTTGGGATTTTAAGATCTACGTGAAGTTGCTCGTTCCTAAGGTACCACGGTGAGCCCGTAGCCCTTCGGAGAAAACGGTTTTGTAGGGTCTGCATCCTGTGGATTAGGTAGGGTTTTGAGTGCGCGAACACGGGGCACGCGTATGTCATGATAGGCCGAATGCACGCGGTGTAGATACGCAATTTGCACTTAAGTGACAATTTGCTGCGTGCATTCAGCACATAGTGGGGCCTACCAAGAGCGAAGGCGGCACGCGAGCGTACCGTCCTTATGTGCTCTCGAAAGTTTAGGCGTTGGTCTAAGATGACCCCCAAGTATTTAGCTTGCGTCTCCCAAGGGATCGGCTTGTCAAACATGGTGATCGGACTAGGGTTCGGGGGAACAGAGCGGTGGGGCCTGGTGAAAAGTACCGCCTGGCTCTTGTCGGGATTGACTTCTATTCTCCATCTCCGGAACCAATCGCCTAAGGCGTTTGCGGAGGTTTGGAGGGTGCTGGCGATTTTTGAGGGATTCCTTCCAGAGCAATAAATGGCCGTGTCGTCAGCAAAAAGGGCTAACTGGGCTGTATTGCTCTTTGGGATGTCGCTAGTGAACAGCGTGAAGATTAACGGGGATAGCACCGAGCCCTGAGGGACACCGGCGCGAATCGGATGAGGGGCGGAAAGCGCACCCTCGATGCGGTATTGGAAGGTGCGATTCGACAAAAAGTCTCGGAGGATGAGAACTAGACGATCTGGCACACCGAGCCGATACAGTTTGTATATGAGCCCGTTGTGCCAAACCTTGTCGAATGCTTTAACAATATCGAAGAACAAGGCACCGGTCATCATGCTTCGCTGGAAGCGGTCGCTGATGTGTTCTACAATGCGGTGCACTTGTTGGACACAAGAGTGTTGGGATCTAAATCCAAACTGCTCTTTCGGAATTAAGCTCTTTGCCTCGGCGTAGTCCTTGAGACGCTTATAAATAAGCCTCTCGTAGATTTTGCCTATGACATTGAGAAGACTAATGGGGCGGTAGCTGCTCGGGGAAGATTTAGGCTTGCCCGGTTTGGGAATACCAATAACGGTAGCCTGTTTCCACGACTGAGGGAAAATATTATTGGACATGGCGCTATTGAAGATAGCGGTTAGTAATACTATGAGGGCGGGGGAGAAAAGTTTGAACACCTTGTTGGTGATTCTGTCAGAGCCAGGGGCTTTCCTAGGTTTGAGACCTTTTATGATGTCCTCTACCTCGTCTGGAGTGACTGGGGGTAGTGGGTCATCAGGGTCTTCGACAGGGGATAAGGAGGCCCGGCGTTCGACTTCAGCATCCACCTTAGCACGGTGAGCTTGGTCTACTGGCTGGGTGCTGGGGGAGCATTGAGACTCTAAACTGTCGGCCAGACATTCGGCTTTATCGTCGTCGTCGAAGGCGACACTCTGATCAGGGTTAATGAGAGGGGGCATGGGAGTGACCTCAGAGGAGCGGAGTTTCCTCTGCAGGTTCCAGAAGGCCTGATGGGTCGGTTCTAGATCGTCGAGCATCTTGTCCCATTGTTCTTCACGCAGTTTTTTGACGCATCTACTTACTTTGCGTTGTAAGCGACGCATAAAAACTTTGTTATTGGCACAAGGGAAGGCTCTGTAAGCACGGATAGCCGCGTTCTTCTCGGTCACCAGTTCACGTACGTCATCCGGAAGTTTCCAGCGGAGGTGATCCTCCGCCGGAACCTCCCTTGAGCATTCGCTCAGGATTGACTGAACGTGGCCAGTGAACAAGCCGATCGCGGCCTCCGTGTCAGCTACGGTTACTATGTTGTCGGGGATTTGATCTAAGTGAGGGGACTGGGTGGATTTCAGCAATTCGCTTACTTTCCCCCAGTCCGTGATCACTTTGGTGGGGGGGGGGTTGAGAGGGGTCAGAAGGACCGTATCTGGGGGCAAATTCTATAATCACAGGTCTGTGATCCGAATTGAGCTCATCGATCGTTTCCATAGAATGTAATCGCAAGTTTACATTCTTCAGAAGCGCGACGTCTAGCACATCGGGGGTGTGATTAGGGTTATTTGGAAAATGTGTGGGATGCATCGGAGCGATGACATCAAAATCGAGGGAGGTGCAGAGGTTGTAGAGGACATTACCTCTGGTATTGGACAAGCGGCTATTCCATGCGGGGTGCTTTGCATTAAGATCCCCCGCCAGAAGGACGGAGTCACTTAGGTTGAGTAGGGTAGTGAGGTCATCCTTGATGGAGGCGTTAATCGCCACAGAATCGGTGTTGGCATTATTTACGTAATATTAAAATACCTCGTTATATAACAACAACCGATTCGCGATATAAAGAACTACATATATTTACAGACGCATCTCAACAGGCGTACGGTGCATGCGCGTATGTCAGATCTTGCTGTGATAGCTGTGAGCATTCTATACCTATCTCTGTGCATCTATTATGCGCAAAAAGCAAATTAGCACCTATAAAAACCGTAAGCATACCTAGGCTCGAATTATGCGGCGCGCTGGTAGGTGCAAAGTTATATAATAGAATTAAAAATTCGTTACGTTTAACATTCGATAAGGTTTATTTTTGGACAGATTCGACCATAGTGCAAGGATGGCTACGTATGTCGCCTCACTCACTCAAAACGTTTGTACAAAATCGTGTGGTACAAATCAACGAACTTACTGACGATATCATATGGCGGCACGTTAGGGGTACCGAGAACCCTGCTGACCTCATAACAAGAGGAGCTAGTTTAGAGTCGTTAAAATATAATAACAATCACATATGGTGGACCGGTCCAACGTTTTTACGTGAACCTAACACATTTATCTTATTGAATAATAATGAAGAAATAATAACCACCGAATTACCGGAAGTAAAATCACAAACCATAATTAATTTAAGTTGTAATCAGTCTCTTCAAGTAGTTGACTTTGACCGCTTCTCATTGTTTAATCGTTTACAACGGGCTTGTGCTTATATGTTGCGATTCATAAATAATGTGCGTGCGCCCACTCCCGGCGACGGTCGAAGCCGTAAAACCGGTTCCTTATCAGTAAGCGAACTACAACAGTCACTTACTGTGTTGACTCAATTAGTTCAACAACAGTCGTTTAGTGATGAATACTACAATCTTAAAAATAAAATACCGTTAAGCCATAAAAATAAATTATTTAATAAAATAGCGGGTTTAAATATATTTTTTAGATGAATTAAATATTATTCGTGTAGGTGGTAGGTTAAACAACGCAGTTGACTTTAGTTATGATAAGAAACACCCGATATTGCTGAGTAGTAAACATCGTTTTACCAGGTTGTTGTGTGAATACGAACATAAAAAATTACTTCACGCAGGACCTCAGCTTCTAGTGTATTCCATGCGTGAACGGTGGTGGATACTGGGAGCTCGAAATTTGGCTAGGCAGTAGTACATAACTGCGTTACATGCACACGTATGAAAGGTAGGACATTGACCCCGATTATGGGTAACTTACCATCCGAAAGATTGGAACCAAACTTTCCTTTTATCCAATGTGGCGTCGACTACGCAGGGCCATTGCTCATATCGGACCGCAAAGGCAGAGGTGCCAAGTTAATAAAAGCATACATTTGTTTGTTTATTTGCTTTACCACTCGAGCCATACATTTGGAGTTAGTTGGTAGCCTATCCACACAAGATTATATCTTAGCTTTGTAACGCTTTATATCACGTCGCGGTAAGCCGTATCAAATCTTTTCAGACAATGGAAAGAATTTTGTAGGTGCTGAAAAAGAATTAGCAGTAATTTTTGAAAATTCGAATGATATTGTAGATTTTACTAATCAAAATCAAATTCGTCTTACGTTCATACCCCCTTATAGTCCTCATTTTGGCGGGTTGTGGGAGGCAGGAGTCAAGTCCTGCAAGTAGGTACCATCTGCGGCGTGTACTGGGTGACGCACGGTTGACACGCGAGGAATTTGAAACTGTGTTAACTCAAATTGAATCCGTCCTCAACTCCCGTCCTTTATCCCCTCTCTCCTCCGACCCGACCGATTACCTTCCTCTGACTCCAGCTCACTTCTTGATCGGCCGACCGATGACCGCACCAGCCTGTGAAGACCTGACGACCAACACGCCTACACAACTAGGGCGCTATGCTCGAGTGGAGCTGCTGAGGCAACATTTCTGGCAACGCTGGTCCAAGGAGTATGTGTCCGAACTCCAGCAACGTACGAAATGGAAGACTGGCAATGAAGACATCGCTCAAGACAGTCTCGTCCTTATCAAAGAGGATAGGCTTCCGCCTTTCAAGTGGAAATTGGGGCGAGTCACGCAAGTGTTCCCTGGGAAGGACGGAATTTCCCGCGTCGGTGACATTCGTACAGCCACGGGCACCATCCGGCGGGCCTTCTCAAAGATCTGCCCGCTACCTACATCATGATCGTGTTCTTCGTGTTGGAATGGTTCTTCCAAGGCTGCCGGCATGTTAAGAAGCGACTGTTGGCGCCATCTATTCACCGCAACGGGCAACTCTGGCCTTGATCATCTGTCGCGCGCTCCGTACTGGCTGAGCGCGCCCCCCTCGTCGCAGCGTCATGTCGGCTGCCACATCCGTTTCCGAAAGACACACTTGTCTTACGAGGTCTCTGGGCGGCCGCGCGTTCGCGCCGTCCTTATACATTTTCAAATATATTTTTGTAATTTTGATTTACCAATAAATCGAGTCACAGTATGTAAATAAAGAATCTTCATTGGAAAGACCCGCTGCGTCCCGCACACATCAGGAAACACCACATAACCCCAACAAGCAATATTTATATATTTATTTATTTAGTTCCTGAGATAAATGCGTAAACATACAAATTACTTAACTCTACACTATTATAATAATACAGAGTATTTATTCTATTCTATAATAGTAGGAGCGTGTTAGCCTTTAGAACAATGAAATCTGCAAATAAAACCGGATGTGCTGTCTACCCCACCTATACATATCCGCTAAAATGTTGTCAAATTACCGCCACATGGGTGGGGGCGGGCGGTCATTTGAAAAAATTCACATAAATCCAAAAAGCTTATAATGCTCTGCGTATCCAGTATAATAATGCGTTCAGGGTATTGTTGCGACTGCCACGCTTCTGTAGTGCCTCTGCAATTTTTGCCGAGGCACGTACTGAAAGTTTTGATGCGTTGTGTGGCGTAAAAAATCTGCCTCGCTACTCCACAGGCTGCGTGGCAGTCTCAACACTATCCTACAATCGATAGCCGCCCGGGCAGACAGCCCGCTAGTGTGGACGCTAACTAATCGCACCCGATCTGTTTGAGTTATTAAGTACTAACATAGGCTAAGTTATATTGTTACTAACACAATGGACCTTTCTGTACTCTGGCAAATAGATAAATAATAATTCAATTCAATTCAAAACATTTATTTCAGACTTTTCGGTCCATAGAGTGTTAGTAGTAGATACATCAAGATGACTTAAAGCTATGTTATAATAAATGTTTAATATTTATTTGTTATGGTGCATCTACACCGCTGTGTCTTTTTGTGGAGCAACGTATCCAAATCTTACTCAGCATTATCCGATAGCAAACAGTTATTTATTGTTATTATATGTTGCCGTGTTAGTATAATTATATTGAGTAACGTTGCCTGACTTTTGAAAACAGCCAACATGTGATAGGTAACATTATTGCTAGAAAATTTTACTGTAACCTAAAACAAATGCTATACAACTCTCTTGTTGCTGAAAGTTAAACTTAATTATGTTACTCGCGATGTGGACGCGATAATAACAATCAACAAATAGTAACAAGTAGCTACAAAAGTTACAGTTTGTTACTAAATGTTATCGTGATGCACAGTGTTGCTCCATAAAAGTAACTGCGTTGTGGATGCACCATTAAGGAGCTTTTGGTCTTACTTATTTAATGATATGGTGCATCCACACCGCAGGTGCAACACGGTAACTAATGTAACCGGGTAACAATCACGGCAATATAATTAATAACAATAACTAACTTTTTGCTATCGGATGTTGCCAACATGTTGCTCCACAAAAAGTAACTGCGGTGTGGATGCACCAATAACTATGTAAACGTTTCAGATACAACAACTTCTGACAACTCGACTGTCATTATCATCTCGGCAACATTTGGAGTGGTCGTGGTACTGCTTGTTGTTCTAATTGTGGTTTGGAAATGTTATTGGACCAATAAGTCAGGCACACCTCAACTACCGACAACCGCAGTGAGTTTATACTGTATTCTTATAACACCTATTAACAGACGAGTCGTGGTGGACACGGGTCCATCATCAGTAGAATCGCTATAACCACAACGCTTGTGATCATAGTCTCATACTGTTTTGTCACGCAGTAAGCTGAAACTACAGATCGCTACGCAAGTTCCGATGAACACCTTTGAACCCTATTGCTATCAACTGGGCAAGAATCCAGACTCGGTAGCTGCTGCTACTGAGAACTTCCTGATGGAAAAACCCAATAACAATTTGCCCGACCCGGGAATCTAACCCAGGACTTCATGTTCAGCAGTCGCGACTGCGACCACTAGACGAGGCATTCTATCTATGTAATTATGGGTACCTCAAAAAGTACTAAAATAAATAATAACCAACATTCATTCATAAATTACAAATGACTTGCAATTTTCAGAACAGTTTCCAGCCGTTCTACTCGAACCTTCTCTTCAGGAGAGAATGTGAGAGAGAGATCGAAGAAATTGCACAACATGTCTATGAGGAGGTTGGGCCTCCGGTTTATGAAGAGATCGGTCCTTCTATTGACGAAGAGATATATTCTCCCGTCTATGAAGATCGATCCCGCCATGGATGAGGAGGCTGATTCCACAGCTAAATGACATGAACAATGCGCGATCATGGACCCTCATTAGCCAATTTCTGATATAATCAGATGATTTTGATCAATGTGATGTGATGGTAATTAATATTTTGATGCCACGTTAAAGTATTGTTTCTTTTGACTGTGCAGTGGCCCTGTTACCATAATAAGATTGCTAAATAAACGTGGGATGAAGATCACGAATCACTGTTGATATATTAGGTACCTTCATAATTTAAGTATTTAAACAATAGTCAATATACATACATGAAGAATTTAATATCTTGTCGTAAAGATGCACTGGAGGGTAAATATTTATGTACGAAATTGTTATCATTGTACTTAGCGTAAATTTTGATGTACACAATGCTCTCATTTCCTCAGATCTTTATTTTTTTTTAATCTTTATTTAAAGAGCTTTTTCGCTAATGCGAATATGACACTCTGTATGTTTAACAAAAAATAGTTTACAGTTAATTTAACAAATAAATCATCATCAATCGGAGCTATGTTCTGGGCCTGTTCTTCAAAGCGGACTTAACCATATTTATTATGGGCATTATTTTATCTGATAGAGGGTTAGATAAATTTATATTGTGTATACCAATTTGAGATCTTAACAACTGATTCCGGGCACATCTCATCAAAATGTGGTATGTGTCTTCCTCCTCATTACATATATCGCAAGCAGGGGATGGTATTTTTTTCATTAAGTGGCCGAACTTATTAAGAGGCATATGTCCCGATCGAAGTCTTAATAATATAGTTAAATCCACTCTGCCAACAGGACAATTATCAATCCAAGGAGAATATGAGGGCTGTGATTGGATTATTCTATACCAGATTCCTTTTTCCCTGGAGCGAAGATCAAAGTACTCCTTCCAGTTTTGTAAACATATATTTTTCAAAACCGGTATAAAGTCCATGTAATGTGGTATTGTATCAAAATCAGTGCCATCCGAACATGCCTGGTTTGCAAGCTGATCTGCCTTATCATTGCCGTTTATGCCTATGTGCGAAGGGATCCACTGAATGATTATTTGTTTATTTTGGGCTTTGAGTTTTATAAGTGATTTAATTATCGTATAGGCTATCGGTCTACCTCGAAAAGTCGAGGAGCATCGAGCCAGGTGTTGAATTGAACTCTTTGAATCTGAATAAATGACATATTTGCCTTGGTCTAGAGATTCGATATATGATAAGGCTTCAGAGATAGCAACAAGTTCAGCAACCATGATACACACATTGGTGGTGATTTTAAATTTCATACTACCCTCGGTATTTTCGTCATAAAATGCGCATCCTATATGATCTCCGTCTTTTGATCCGTCTGTGTAAATTTGATAAAATTCTGAATATTTAGACATACATTTTAATGTTTCCTCTTTTAAATTAGACATATTATACTTATTCTTTGCTTTAGTTAAGGAATCAATATTAGTTTTTAAAACATTAGACAAATCAATATCAGCCATCCAGGTATCAAAGGAAAACATTTCTAATTGTTTACAAGAATTAATGGTAAATTCTTTTAATTTATCATGAATTACAACGAGTAATGGAACTTTTTTATTTGTTTTGTTACGGTAAATATCACTTAACTTTTCCAAAATTGGTATAACTGTATTTTCTTTATATGACTTTGTTTTTAACCAAAACTTTCCAGCCAGAAACCGTCTTCTAACTTCCAACGGTGGTAAACTAAGCTCGCATTCCATGACGTGTGTGGGTGTAGTCACGGAGTAAATACAAAGTTATTTAAATATTTTTTGGCACTGGTATTGTATAAAAAACTAGCATAATCTAGACGGCTTCGAATAGTCGATATATATAACCGTCGTAAATGTTTTTGGTGAATACCCCAACCAGATCCGGACAAAACTTTAAATATATTAAGGAATTTGTGGGCTTTTTCGATAATTTCATTCAAATGTTTCCCCCATCTTAAAGAACAATCCATCCACAGAACCAAATACTTAACACAAACAACTATGGGTAAAGAAGTACCATTAACATTAATATCAATCGGATAACTAGAATATTTCCTACCTTTTGAAAACAGACATAATTTACTTTTGGTAGGGGATATTTCAAGACCCAATTCTGTTAAAATAGATATAGTGTTATTCAGCATACATTGAATATCAGCTACGGCGTCACTAATATTTTTGCCAGTTACATACATAACAATATCATCTGCATATTGAGACACAGCTACTTCATGATAAACTTGTTTACAAACTTCAATGGTTGCCACATTAAAAAGTAATGGTGATAAGGGATCACCCTGGGCCAATCCGATTCCTGTGCATCTGTGCATAGATATGGTGTCACTGTCACACTTAATAAGTAAAGACCTCTCTTTCAAAAAATTATATAAATAAGAACATATTTTAGAACCCGTTCCTAAATTATCTAGAATAATCAATAAATTGTGTATGTCAACATTGTTATAAGCATTGTTTATGTCTATAAAGCAAGATAATGTAAACGAATTTGATTCAAAACCATGCAGTATTTTAGAAACAAGACTAGACAGACTATCCAGACATGAGCCTGTTTTCCTAAATCCCACCATGTTCTCAGAAAATACGTTGTTTTTTTCTAGATACCATTCTAAACGTTTGTTAAGAATTGTGTGAAATGTCTTGCATAAGCAAGATATCAACGAAATAGGCCTAAGTGAATCTAATGAATCAGGATTTCTCCCAGGTTTTGAAATGGGGAATATACGGATGTCACGCCATTGTCTAGGAACAAAACCATTTTGTAAATACAAACTGTATAAATTAATTAATATAATTTTAGCATTCGTTGGTAAATTTTTTAAGAGCCATTTCACAAAATTTAAACGCTCGAGTTTAGGTAAAAGACCGCAGCTTTGTGTATGTGTGCGTAGCTATCCACACTTACACAACGCGAACAATGCAGCGCGAGTGTCGAGACGGACTAAACAATCTTGGGCCGTTTTATTCGTAATGCACCTTGGTTTGAGATTTAGGCAAAAATATAATTTATTTATTGAGTCTTTAATCTATTAAACCCTTCTAAACTAATAAAACACAAATATATGTTATGTAAATATGTTTTTTATGTGTATGTTTCTATTACATATTTTTCAACACAATTGCTCGTAAAGTGAGCCTTATTACATCGTTATTAAGGCCTTATACCGAACACACACGTGCATAATAGAATTATGCCTACAATGTTAAGTTAGTAGGTACCTAACTGCAAATAATATGCGAGTACACAGAGCAATTTCAATTTAACCGGGTAATACAGTTTTGTTTTTGTCACCACAAAGAGGTTTTATGTCGCTGAAAATCCATTAACATTTTTGGAATAAATAATTAATATGTCCATAATTAAGACGGAAAAACATTTATTAATATCAAATTATTTATAATTTACAATAATTTGTTATAGGTGAAATGTATTTGTATTTTATCACTAAAATTATAATTTCGAAGTAAGCTGTATGGCTATAAGTATCACCTTACATTTGGCGCATGCAAAAAAAAAAAACTTGCGCGCCATTTCCTATAATTTTGTTTGTATCGCATTTGTTGCTGTGAGGTAAATAATTAACGATTTTTGCAATAAGTACATGTTTGTTTTTTCCTCGCAAGTGTGTTGAAAACGCTCGTATGAAACTCGTGAGCAACTTGCTCACTAGACACTCGGCTGATTTACACCCTCGCCTATGGCTCGGGCTGCAACCCACAGCTTCAGGCGCGGCAATTTTTAGAAAATTAATTAAAAGAATTGATAAACTTTTTATAACAAATGGGCGTTACTTTACAGAAATCCATGATATACAAGATACAAGGGGGCAGCCAGCTTTTGGGCCAGGGGGGGGCGGAGCGTAGCGAGAAATTCTTACGACACCTTGCCTTGGACAGGTTACAATGGTTTCGAACGTTCATATAGGTTTCTTGGTCGAATTTTAGACAAATTCAAGAGAAAGTAGTCTGTAGAGCGTGCGAAGCGAGCTTGAAAATTTTAATTCTTTTTCTACCGACCTACTGGAGTTACCTGGGCCTCTTATAGACAAAGTTAAGACTCATGAAAACCTAGGTTTCAAGAGCGAGCGCAGCGAGCTCGAAATTTTTTACAACATTGCCTCAGATAATTATGATATAACACCATTCTATAGCATCAGGCAGGAAAAGCTATAACTTTTAAAAATCCTGAGCTTCTAGGGGCAAAAAATTATTTCTCCTCAAAAATTTACTACGAGTTCCTATAATAGGTATTAAAAAAAAGAAGTACTAACTAACAAGTTTTAATTAAAATTAACAGTAAGCCAGTTTATTAGTATGTTGTTTTGTAGAAGATGTCAGGAATATACTACGACTTCCCGTTCTCATGTAATGTTCCCTGATAATGCCAAAAGAATACGCGCTGACGTGAGCGAAACCGCGGGCACAGCTAGTTGTAACTAAAACAATCAATTTTATTGAATCAGACTTTCCACTAGTACCCTGCACGGCGGCGTCTCTTCTAAAAGTACTACCCTCCTCTACTCGATTCACGCGATTTCTCATTCTAAAATGAAAACAAAATAGCTATCAAATTTCGGACCCCAAATATTTTTAAAGGAGTGTTATGTGTTTTCAAACCCTTCAAATTGTAATTACGGTTCTTTATTCCATGTCGATATAATTACATATATGATAAGAAAAGAAAATTTATATGTCAGTGTCAGGTTCTATGTTGAACAAAATATGATTCGTGATCGTAGCAAATAATGGATTTGCGGAGTTACAATCAAATCATCAATGAAATAGTCTTTAGAAATTTTGAATTTCGCGGGCTACCCTTGCGCTTTCACCTTACGTGATCGATAACTATGTATATGAATTGCAAATATAAATAATATCCACCTCGCTTCTGTTTCTTTTTTCTTTTATTCTTTCCGTATATTGACACAATGATAATACAACCCTTACGCCCCATTGCTATAACTAATAAAACAGAAATATAACTATTCATTTACAAACTACTAAAATAATACTTTACTTGATATAAAACGAAATTCTAACCTAATGAAAAAAAAATACAAAGAGAATCAAAATGTTGTAGTCGTAGTATAACAATGCGTTTACAATAGATACGCTCGAAAATCGGGACGCGGAAAAAAATGGCACAGGTCCTTCGTCGATGGGCGCTCGGGCCGTACTAATCGGTGCTCGCTTATACGTCGTAATTTATTCTAATTTAGAGTGAAGTTAAAAATTATATTGTATCTGATTAAATGAATTGATTTTAATAAAACTTTGGAATTAGTTTAGTAAAAGAACATAGTTTATTTTTACATTATTTTTTCAATGTAATTACGCTTTATTCAAACCAAAAAATCACGATAAAATAGCAGTATAAAACGTAAAAATTGACCTATGACTTTATTTTTTTACTAATTAATGTTATTAATTATCGTTATTCTAGTACATTATGTGTCGACAAAAGTATATGTCTGATGCTTTGTGTATTGTTTTGAGTGAAATTTATAAATATTTATGATAGAATTAGGAGTCTGAAATTGACTCTGCGAAGATTTTTTAATAAACTAGTTGTGGGAGATTAATCACTACATAGTAAACAAATAAGTTTTTTGTAAATGTGTTACATTAAGTGTCAATAAGAAAAACTGATCTATTTTTAACATGTATTCAAAAATGCCAGGGTGTTCGCTAAGATGGTAATTTAGGCGACTAAAGTCTTAGAAATTTGCGTGAAAACGTGAAATGGCTCTTAACATTGAAAATGATATACCGTCACACCCTGGAGCTGTATCTGACTGTTTTATATTTTTCTCTAATTCATGCAGGGAAATACATTTTTCTAAAACTAAATTACTTGATTTAAATTTTGGCTGTTCGTTAATTACGTAATCAGGTGTCAGACTGTATAGCAATTTCTTTGCTTGGGATTCACTTACATACAGGTTACGATTGTTGTGATAACCCTTGAACCATTTCATTTTTCTCCACATATCACTAGAAGAAGTTGAATTATCAACGGATGAAACAAAACTTTGAAACGATTCACTTCTCCCTCTTCTTATGTCTCTTTGTGCGATGCTAATCTTAGATTGTAACACTGATAGATTATTAGGAGTCGGGGTATTTCTAAACTGAGACAGTGCTAGCCTACGTTCTGCCACCATCCTAGACAGAGCGGGACTCCAGTAGGTTTTTTGTCACTATTGCAAGGATTTTGGTTAAATTTTATCACAGGAATGTGGAGATCCGCTGCTTTATTTAAAATATTCACAAACTGGTCGTATGTCTGCTGCAAGTCACACGTAATATTATACTTGTTGAATTCCTCTTCTAGATATGAACGGTATTGCTGCCAATTGGCCTCTTTAAAGTTTCTTCTTCTATCTGGTTTTTTTGAGGACGAACAGTTAGTAGAAATTTGTATGATGAGGTGGTCGCTACCTAGGCATTCATTGGTCACGGTCCAATCGTATTTAACAGCAATATCTGTTGTTGCGAGTGACACATCGGGAGAAGATCTTTGTAAACATCCGTCTACCAACTTAATTCTTGTCGGAGCTCCATCATTCATCACTGTAAGGTTATGACACAACAGAGAATCAAATATTTGTTTGCCCCTTGTATCATTTTTATATGACCAGTTACTGTGGTGACCGTTCAAATCTCCTAGCAGCAAAGTTTTTTCATCACACGTTGAAAATAATTCATCCCAATCTTGTTGGCAGGTACGAACAGAGGGAGGACAGTATATGGATATGATAATATTCAGAGACTCACAATTATAAATTTTAAGATGTATGATTTCGAAACCAGGATTTCGGGATTGACATTGAACCATTTGAGCTTTAACTGAGTAGTGGACTAAGATTAGAACTCCTCCGTACCCGTCACATCTGTCTTTCCGGTATATATTATATCCACTTACTCGCAGGTTGAACTCCGGTTCTAACCAGGTCTCTGACAGTGCAGCAATATGTATTTTTTCTTGAGAGAGAAGGGCATCTAGTTGAGTAATTTTTCCTTTTAAACTTTGGCAATTCCATTGGATAATTTTTAATTTATATTTACTGTTATTTTTCGTCGCCATCGCTTGCACTAAAATTAAAACCGGTCAAGTCTAAAGCCTTATTTAAAATCAATTTTAAAAACCACTGAAATAGTATTTGGAGGCACATTTTAATTTTATCAGTTATTGTATATTTTTGCTTAAAAATAATTGACTTAATTTTTTCCATTAAATCCCTAGTTTTGTTCTCCGTTTTGTCTTTTTTGTGGTCTTTAGATTTCTCGTTGTTTTCATCGCTTTCCATTTTACTGGTATTACAATCCGAGTCTGAACATATACATTCCCAGTCAAAGGATATGTCATTAATCTTCCGGCTATGTCGTTTTCTCTGAGTCTTTGAAGCCTCTAATTTGTTGGATAAAATGGTGGGGACTACTGGATCTACGGTGTTTTTGATTACTTCGGTCGACTTTGAATTGGTCGCACAAACTGAGGAGTATAATGGCGTCGTGTGAAATGGAGTTGAATTTGTATGATCAATCTCAAACTGAGGGACAGATAATTGTACAGAATTAGTTGTAGAGGGTAATTTATCAGGAATTGGAGTAGAAGATGGAACGTACAACGTGAGGGCTTTTTTGTAAGTACAGTTGAACTGGGACATAATACTTCTAATTTTCTTCTCCTTTTCATACACAGGGCAGACTTTACTCAGTGCCATATGACCTCCTTTACAATTAACGCACGTATATGAAGTCGTTTCACAGCATTCGTGATTTTTACTGCATTTGGGGCATACAATTTTCTTGATAGGGCAAATCTTTTTGTAGTGACCGAATTTCCAGCAATTGGAGCATTGTGTAACCGGATAAATATACGGCTCCACATTTATTCTGACACCATACATATGAATATAAGCTGGTAGTGAGGAACCTTTGAAGCATATTCTTAAGGTTTCACTCTCAATCCATCCAGAAGCATCTGAATTTCTGCGACTTAACCGTTTTACATCTATTATTTCTGTAACAGACGACAAACTTTCCATTATTTCTTCATCATTACAATCAAGTTCTATGTTTTTAATTATTCCGTAAGTTCTCTCCACCTCCATAGTTTTTGAGATAGTCCATTGCTTTTCCTTAAACTCTGTGCAATTAATTAAATTCTGTAATTCTAACTCGCTCTCAAATTGTAACATCACTTTATAAGGATTGTAATACTTAATGCGTGTGATACGATTGATGTTGTTTGTTTTTAATAGTTTGGCTAATTTGAACTGTTTAGGTAAGGCTTCTTTACACATTATTGTTACTTCTAATTTGTCCTCTGATGCTCGTGTAGTAGAATCACTCAAGTTCTTATAACGCTTTCCAGTTTTCCTGACCTCGGTCCAGTCTTCATCTCTGTCTTTTTCTATTGGTCGTTTTTTTTCCCGTTTGTACAATATTATTTGTTGGTTGGTCTTCAATGCTCGTCTCCATCTCATCTAATTGTATATTATTGTCTTCTGTTTCTTGTGTACTCGTCGGCATTATAATTGAGGTAGTATTATTCGCTAATGTGTTGGTACTCGACATTGTTTACGCTGCGAGACCACACAGGTGGCCGGCCGGCGGCACATCGGCTGTTATCGCGACGGGGTGCGCGGCGCGCGGCGCCCGGCGACCGTAACACGTGCGGTGCAGGTGGTGTCACAAAAAATTGTTTATTTCACTAGTATTTAAAATTTGATATTGTGCACGTCAATCTCGACCGTTGGACGAACACACACTGAGATCTTTATTATTTGTAAAATAATGCTGTAAATAGTGTTCTAGTAATATAGAAATTGGTTTTTCAAGGTCAAATTAATATTTAGTTGTTATTTATCATATTATGTTATAACATAGAATAGGTTTGATTGAAGAGATTTTATAGAAACAATCAGCATTCAAAAATTATATTACATGTTACCCAGTAGGTACTAATTGGGTTGTGAAGGTCTGATATGCAGTAGCTTCATGTAAAATACTGGTATTCAGCTCCATCCGGTTAGACTGGAAGCCAACCCCAGCTAATAATTGTCATCCATGATAATATTGATGTACCTGCCATCAATGGCATGGCAGCACAATTATCAAAAACAAAGGTATTGATAGACCAAGAGACTAGCGCAGTCTATTGGCTTGTTTGTGAACTAGAACTTAAATAGTTCATGATTAATATTTTGCAGTGACTACTCGAAGAGTAAGTTATTGAAAAAAAGTCTTTAGTTCGAACTATATAGTCAAAATTTAGACTAGGAAATATGTTTATGAGACTTCATCCCACAATGTCGTAGAAGATGGCGCCGAAACCGATCTAGTGGTCAATATCTCAATTTTTTTTTAATTTGAAACTACAACTAAATCAGTTCCTACAACATAATAGAAACTAAAAAAGTAAGTAAAGAAAAGAAAATAAATAGAAGGATGTTTAGTAATAAGCATCACCTTGTACTATTTTTTTTTCTTTTCTTATTTTCTATTTTAGTGTGTACATCAATTGTTAATTATGTAAAGTTATTTTACAGACCAATTTATTAGTGGAAGACTTGTTCTTTGTTTAAATACTTTGATCTGCTATTTAATAAGTAGTATTTGTAAAAAGTTATGAAGCTACTAATTTAGCTTTAACTTTAATAACGCCTTTGCATTTGTGAATATTGGTATTGTTATTGTAATTATTAAAATAATTCATGGTTATGTATTCTAATTTATTGTTTTTATGTTTTACGAACTTAGTAAAAATAATAAAGTACTGTTTTGAAGGCGTGGTCTGACTAATTGAGGACACGCATGTGTGCAACGAGGAGTCTCGTTATTCTCGCGATTAAGTAATTGAAAGTAGTTTTTGATGTGAACAATATTCAGTTGTGTAAATGAGAACTGTAACAAAATTTAAAAGAGAAAGGAGTTTCTTTGCCCATTCTTCTCCTTAAAACCGACCACGTTAGCGAATAGGTGGCTCATAGACAGCAGTTTATAAGTGCCTGTAAATGGTTTATTGGAAATAAACGTTTGGAGTTTGAGTCAAGTGTTGTGTGTGATTTTAACTACCCACCTACCTACTCGTATCTACCAATATGGCGTCGATATTTGGGGATAGTGTTCCTCTTTCTGGTTTCCCTTCCGTTGCTTTATTTCTCTTAAAAACTCGCTTCTACTCTATGGCTAGAGGCAGTCCTCTAGAGCAACCATTTTTTTCTCACTCCAAAAATTTCAAAAATGCACCATTTTTACGGCCGTGATTAGTGGACTACCAGACAATTTCAAAAAGTTTTTAACATAAAAGAAACCGATAGGAACCTAGACATACACACATCAAAAAAAGTTTGCGATCACTTTGAAAAATTGAAATCTTTTTTTGTTACGGTACATTAAATTATAATTTCTTCTTCTTTTTACTTTCATTATTTAAAAATATAGATTTATATTTTTTTATTTCAAACAGGGTGTTATTATTTAAAGAAAACACACAACAAAGATTTTTTCTTGATAAAGTTCAATTAAAAAAATATATCATTTTATGCTACTGATCACAAACTTTTTTTGATGTGTGTACTTTTATATTATTTTAATGTCAATAATAACGAAATCGGCTCAGTTTTTGAGGAAGAAATAGGAGAATACGAAACGTCGATCTCATCGAATTTGTTGTTACATAAATGTAATACGGGGCTGGTTTCACGCAGCGTGACGGCAACTCTTCGCAGGCCCTGTTACCTCTTAATGAGAGGTTTTCCTTTTGAGGTTTTAAAAAAAAACTTAGTTTCCAAGAACTCTATAGATTTTATTGTTAAAATCATTTTTTTTAGGTTCCGTTCCTTGCATTATCATACTTACTCCTAACGCCATCTATCCAGCGACTAGGGAAGAGCTAAAAAGAAAATCCCTCATTGTACCTGCTCCCTTAGGTGAATAAAATAACTACTTTCCTGTTTCAAATAGGGAAATCAACAAAACTTATTAATTTTGAGTAATTCGTGTAATTAAGAGACGAAGCGCCGATTCATCCTATTTAAACCGACTTAAAAATAAGGAGGTTTAATTCGATCGTAAATGTATAAATGTATTTTTTTTATTTTTGTTCGCGGATAACTTCATTGTTTATGAACCGATTTTGATGTTTTTTTTTTAAATTGAATGAGTATGCTCTTGAAGTAGTCCAATGGGACTCCTCAAAAGTAGGCGCTTGCATGTTTATTGTTTATACAACATCATGACGTAACATCAAATCAAATCAAATCATAATTTATTTGTTAACATAGGTAAAAAAGTACAGATGTTATGTTTGATGAACAGAGCGCTATGTTATGCCAGGAGGCGTACAAATATGGTGTGCAAATCTAGCTGAGGATTACAATTATTACTAAATATTTGAAAATCATGCAATAAGGTATGGTAAAAACTATGTCAGAATAATTAAAATGTCAAAGTTGTCAATATTAATATTTATCTCAAACCTCAATATAATTTTGTAATTCTAAATTAATTCATCACGACTGTATGCTCTGAGGGGGTACGCAGATGTGTACAATACACCCAGATTTCAACAGTTTGTTATGTTAAGTTCCATTTAGTAGGCATAAATGAAAAAATGAATGAAGAAATGTATTATAAGCAATGTACAATAAATTCATGGCAAGTCTTTGTTTGGGAACAACTAAAAATGGAAAAATAAAAAACATTTTTGCAAAAAAATATAACAGACTTCAAAAAACAAAAAAAGTGAATAATAACTTCGGAAGTCGGTGACCTTTGTTTGATTGATTTCGTTTTTTGTCGCCGACTTCTGAAGCTTAAGTTGTTTTTCATTTTATATTTCGTTTTATTTTTTGCAATTTTATTTTTTATTTTTCTATTTTTAGTTGTTCCCAAACAAAGACTTGCCATGAATTTATTTTACATTGCTAATAATACATTTATTCATTATTTTTATTTTTTTTCATTTTTGTTGTTTTGTTTATTTTAAGCATACACTTGCTGAATATTTTTAATTACTCCAACAGGCTTATTTTTGATCTACACGTTTGGGTCATGTTCCCTTTGCTTTAATTGATCAATTAGTAAGCAGAGTTGACTCGCCCATTCTGGATAGAGCAGTAACTAGTGTGATTCAATACCAGTTCTTGTAAATCGTACAGTGTGATTTTGCGTTCGTAACGATGTGAATAGTCGGGCTTCAACTGCTTTAACAATATTTTCTAATCTATAGTACCGATTTCTAACATTGCTGCATGCAATAATTAACACGTCTTTATTTTTGTTCAATTCGGTGCATAAAGTATTGTAGTCATTCGTGGGCAGATTTAAAGCATATCCTAGGTGTATGTACCCTTTGAGGTTACTATTTTAATATTGTGATAATTTAACAACGTTAAATTCGCAGTTATTGCGGAATAAGGAAGTTTAGAAGTTTTTAAATACTAATCAGTGGCTATTTTTATCCTTTCCTGTTTTTGTCCTGAAAATACGTAAACCACAGAATGAGGAAAAACCACTATTCTAAGTTAAATCCTCCTAAATGCGATCAAAACATTTTAATTAGGCGCACGGTAGGTACCTACTCTTATGACCACAGATTACACTGTTATGTATAATTTTCCCTATTATTGGCTACTTCATCTTCAGCTGCTTTAGATGAATTTCAATAATAGTTAATATTTAATTCGTTGGTCGAGTGGACTGCGGATCATGAGTTGAGGTGGCGAGGCATGAGGTTCAAAAGTGTTACTTGGTTTTTCCATCAGGAATTTCTTAGTAGTAGCTGCGGAGACAACTGGATTTGCGCCCGATGATGGCTATAGAACAGTCTTTCCCAACGTGGGCGATAACGCCCCCTTGTGGGCGCTGCAGGCCTAAAGGGGTGGTAAGAGACCCAGAAAAAAAAGGGGGCATTGTGTAGGGCTTTGGGGTCGATTTATAATTTCATCTACCTAGCTAGGAAGACTCTTAGACACCGACTGAGCTCTCGACTCTCGACTACATCTTGTGAACATCAACTAATATTAATTAAGATATAGTTCAAACTCGGTTCGATATAAAAGACCGCGGGCATTCATGTTTTAACAAGTTTTTGTTAAATAACAAGAATTTTGGCTACAAAAACCGATCCCGCAATTGTACCCTGGATTGTGGTCAATTGTTCAACGATTTTTGATAGCATTCCCATCGTCATATTTGTGTGAACGTGGATTTAGTGCTGTGGCAACGCTGCTTACTAAAAAAGAAATCGTTTGCGTGTTACCGAACGTGGCGACTTGCGGCTGTTTTTGAGTAAATTGGAACCTGATATCAACAAACTTATTGAACAGCATCAGATTCAACCTTCACATTAGTTTTTATATAAGAATTGATTATGTTTGTTTTATTTTCAATAAAAGATACTCTGTCCGAATACTATAAATTTGCGTTTCAATAATCAGTTATAAGTACTTAGCGGTTTTTAAGTATGTTTAAAAAGGGGGGCGTTAAAAAATAATTTATTCTTAAAGTGGGCAGTAGACAAAAAAAGGTTGGGAACCCCTGCTATAGAATCACCCCCTCTAAGGGACTTAAAACACAACTAAAATGTGGATGTACCATTAGGTGCACTTCTGCCTAATCATTCGGTGATTACAGGCGTTACCGTAGGCGGTACTGTTTGTGTCAATGTCCCTTTCATCCTGTATATATCTTTTCACTTCTCATGCTCTGAAAGTGCTTGTTTGTGCAGGATATAGGCTGCACAAAATCGAATTTTGTGCACAAGGGCATTAATGTATCTACTCATAAATGTATCTATATTAAGGCAAACAAAATGAGCCATACAGCCAAACGCAATAAGAAGTTCATAGCTAGAATTTGTTATTTTATAATATTTACTTTAATTTATTTGCCTTATGTGTTTTTTAAAACATAAAAGACATAAAAAATTAAATTCAAGTACCTACGGTAGGTTATTTAATTAATTTAAGAAAATTATTTAAAAAAAAATTGTAGGCTGTATACAGCCTAAGAAGACCTGGTCTGCAGCCCAAGTCTAATATCAATGTCGTAAGATTTCAAAAAAAGAAAGCGGCGGGAAACAGCTCTTGTTTTTGCGCGTTTATTAATTTCTTCAATTTATACTACTACTATTTCCTCGCAAACGAAGTGAAAAGCAGAGTTTATAACTCGTCCACAAAACCATTTTTATCCTCGACATTACTATCAGCCCTCGCCTTCGGCTCGGGCTGATAAAAATCTCGAATAAAAATGGTTCGTTTTGTGCACTTGTTGTAAAATCTACTATAGTTTGTGATGTAGAGCTCCATTATTATGTTATCTTTCCTACACTGAAGAAAGATACTTGGCTGCCCTGATACAATATAAAAGATGCAAATAGATTATTAATGAAGCTTAACGGCACTTGTTCTCCCCATCATTGCGATCAATTTTTTGTTCTACACCATACCTGGGAACCTTCTGGTTACGGAGCTATTGGGGGTCAAAATTACAACTTTTGCAAAAGTTTTTTTTTTAAAACATGTTTTTAATTTAAGAACTTACTGTACTTTAAACACTTCCACACCCCCACACTATTCATTCCATCTACCAGCACAATGTTTTGAGTACGTTACATTGAGTTTTACCGTAAAACGTGATATTTCACCCCGAAAAAATTTAATTTCCCAGCAATAATGTTTGTGTAAAGTTACAGAGTCCGTTTATACCCTGTATTATAAATAATATATAACTAGCGAACGTCACGCGGTTTCACCCGCGTAGTTCCCGTTCCCGTGGGAGTACGGGGATAAAATATAGCCTATGTTACTCAGGGTGAATATAGCTTTCTAATGGTGAAAGAAAGTGAGAGAATTTTTGAAATCAGCGCAGTAGTTTTTCAGTTTATTCATTACAAACATACATACACACACAAAAATACAAATCTTTCCTCATTATAATTAGGAGGAAATTATTGAAAACGGGATGACTATAAAAGCGACAGCGAACACTGTTTGTTATTGATTTCAGTTTATTTTGTACTAATAGTTGCACGACTGCTAGTATTATTAGCCATTTTAATTTAGTGTTAATTTTAGCCGAACGAAGTGACTTTATTTTACTAACTTAAACATGCACGGAATCATTGCCTTTGTTCTGTTGTTCTCACTACTGACCATCAGTTTGGCTGCGAATATGACCGTTTATAGAGGTTATGATTATTGTAAGTGTGCGGGACAGTGCAATTAATAGTGAAAAGTTATAGTGATACATAGACTGTGCACAGACTGTATATAAAGTGTTATTACAGTGATAAATAAACCGATAAGTTTAGTGTTTGTGTGCAGGACAATAATGACAGTGTATAGTGGTATATGTAAGTGTATAGGGTACATAGGGACCTATAGGATAGTAAATAGGCACATAAGGAATAGTATATAGACGTTTGCACATAGCTTAAGTCTATATTTTAATAGTTTTCTTGCATTTTTGTTCGTGTACATAGTAGACTTAGTGTTAGGAGTAAATAAGTTTATTATGTTATATGTTTTGTTGATTTTATATTTTTGTATGATAGTTTTTGATATATAGATTTTGTTAACATATAGTTTTATATAGGTTTTCATAGAAAAAGTTAGTGAAAAACGCGAATATTGTCACGCGGTTCTCGTTACAGTATAGTTTCGAAGTACTTAAGGTAACTTGCACAATGTTTTCCCGCTTTTTTGTTATGTTTTCATTGGTTTTTAGTTTTTCCCGCGCCTTTTGGAAATTTGTTATCGTTTGTGATTGGTCAATTAGTTAGAAAATTATGTATAAAAATAGGGCCATTTTGTTCGACCGACACTCCCCGTCCCGCCCCCTGCGCCCCCAGCGCCCCGAGTGGCCGCTCCCGCAGCTTCCCCGAAGATTGCTCCCGTCGCTTCTCCCGCGCCCTCTCGCCCCGGACCTCCAGGCCCCGCGGCCATCTCAAAGGAAACCTCTTTCCAAACGATCGCAAGATTCTCGGTCTTTGTTGGTACTGAAGCAGATAGCTTAGCTGCTGAACTTAGGAGTGCCCCCATTGACATTGGAATCTACAGCGAAATCTTCAGCCGCTATCCCGAGATAGAGCAAGCCCTAAGAAACCTTAAATCCCCTTGAGTATGGATAATACGAACTTAGGTAAATTCAAACCGCGATCCCTTAAATTAGGTTTTTTCAACGCAAATGGCCTCAGAAGCCAACGTGATGAGATCGCCGCTTTCCTCCGCGACCATCAAATTGACGTATTCCTCTTACAGGAGACCTTCCTTTCGCCCAGTCACCGTGACCCGAAAATTGCCAACTATCGCATAGTTCGCAACGATCGGTCGCGTTGTCACGGTGGCGGCACTCTAATTTATTACAAAAAGGACCTGCATTGCATCCCCATAGCCCCCCCTCCGTCAGAGTCTAAACTCGAGGTATCCATCTGTCGGCTCGGCATGACCGGTCATCCGCCGATCACCATCATATCGACTTATATCCCTCCCGGCGGCACGTCCGAGGAGCACTCGTTACTCACCAAGGACCTTACTGTCCTCTTCGGCTTGAGCGACTCCGTTATTATAGCGGGCGACCTCAATGCCAAGCACCCCGCCTGGAACAGCACGCTGACCTCTCCCAGAGGAAAACTCGTGTATGACCTAGGAGTCTCCCTTAACTTCGACCCTATCGCTCCTATGGAGCATACTCACTATCCCCACGACCCGAGCAAAAGCTCTGACGTACTAGATATCGCGCTTCTCAAAAATGTCAACCTTAAGTTGCATTTGATCGAGACTCTTCACGAGCTCAACTCAGACCATCGCCCTGTGTTTATGCACTTGCTCCCCCGCTCTGGTCCTTCCGACCCCGATCAGCCCCCGCCTTCCCAAGTGTTTACCGACTGGAGGAAAGTCAGCGATAAGCTGAATTCTCTCTCGTCGCCACACCTGGATGCCATCCCCGACCATATTGTCACAGTCGCAGACACGACAGCCGCCATCAACTCCTTTACAGAGCACATTCAATTCGTACTGACGGATTGTTCACGGGAAGTCCCAGCCCTGAGCGATCAGCGCTGGAAACTACCCGATGACGTACGTGATCTGATAAATGAGAAGAACGCGGCTATCCGTGCCTACAGCTCTTTTCCCTGTGACTCGAACAAAGTTCACATGCGCTACTTACAGCGTGCTGTAAAGAAGCGCACCAGTGAGTTTCGCTCGAATCAATGGGACAAGATGCTCAGCGAACTCGAGCCCACTCATCTAGCTTTCTGGCAACTTCAACGGAAGTTACGTGCCACCGAAGAGGCTTCGATGCCTCCTCTCACTCGTCCGGACAAGAGCCTCGCGTTCGAAGACTCTGAAAAGGCCGAATGCCTTGCCGATAGTTTAGAATCTCAGTGCACTCCCAGCACGCAACCGGTAGATAGCAAACACCTCGACATGGTAAACGCGGAAGTCGAACGTAGGGCCTCCCTTCCCCCCTTTGAAGACCCCGATGATCCTATACCTGTAGTCACCCCAGACGAAGTGTACGACATCATTAAAGGGCTTAAACCGCGTAAAGCACCCGGCTCCGACGGAATCACTAACAAGGTGCTCAAACTTCTCCCCGGTCAGTTAATAATCTTACTGGCAGCCATCTTCAATGGCGCCCTAAGTAACAACTTCTTCCCCCAAGTATGGAAAGAGGCCACTGTTATCGGAATTCCCAAACCCGGTAAACCCAAGACGGACCCCGCGAGCTACCGTCCTATCAGTCTCCTGAAAGCACTCGGAAAAATCTATGAGAGACTTATTTACAAGCGCCTCAAAGATTTCGCCGAAGCTAAGAGCCTCATTCCCAGCGAACAGTTCGGCTTCAGGACCGAACACTCTTGTATTCAACAAACCCATCGCATCGTCGAACACCTGAGCGCTGGCTTCCAGCGTTCGTCGATGACGGGTGCGTTGTTCTTCGACATAGCGAAAGCTTTCGACAAAGTCTGGCACAATGGCTTATTATATAAGCTGTATCAACTGGAAGTGCCGGACCGTCTCGTGCTCATCTTGCGAGACTTTTTGTCGAATCGCACGTTCCGATACCGCATAGGAAAATCGCTCTCTGCTCCTCACCCTATACGCGCTGGAGTCCCCCAGGGCTCCGTCATCTCTCCGCTCGCATTCACGTTGTTCACTAGTGACATTCCCAAGAGCAAAAAAGCTCAGTTAGCCCTGTTCGCGGACGACACGGTCATCTACTACACCGGTCGCTGTAAAAACGCAATCGCCAAAACCCTCCAAACCTCAGCCAACGTCTTAGGCGCTTGGTTTAGGAAATGGAGAATCGAGGTTAACCCCGATAAGAGTCAGGCCGTTCTTTTTTCGAGATCGCGTACTAATGTCACTTCCCCCAATCCGATCACTATGTACGGCAAGCCTATCCCCTGGGAGAAGCAAGCCAAATACTTAGGAGTCATTCTAGACAACCATCTGACCTTCGGGCCACATATCAAAGCAGCTCGCGACCGAGCTGCTTTCGCGATGGGTAGACTCCATTACTTACTTACGGAAAAGAGCAAATTGTCTCTCAGGTGCAAATTGCGTCTCTATACCGCCGTGATCCGTCCCATCATGACCTACGCTTGCGTCGTGTACGCCCACGCCAAGCCTAGATATCTCTATAGGATGCAGGTCCTTCAGAACCGATTCTTACGTAAAGTCACGGGAGCCCCCTATTACGTCCGTAATGACCGTTTACATTTAGATCTTAAAATCCCCACGTTAGCTCAGTTCATGAAGCGCCTATCCAAGCGCTTCTTCGATTCTGCTATTAAACACCGTAACCCCCTGATCGCAGCGGCCGCCCGTTACGAACCCTCGCGAATTAGTCAGATCCGCCGCCCAAGGCATACTTTAGTCGATCCCGATGACGCTATTACCCTCCTCCAGGAGAGCAGGAAGGAAACTAGCACGCTTAGAAAGCACAGACGCAAACAGCCGTCATTCCGTCCTCGCCGTCGAGGCCCGTCGCGACGCCCCGATACGAACCCTCCCCATCCCTTGCTCGTGCCAGCCCGCGTTGCTGCACCTGTAGTTCAAAATCAGTCCCTAATTAATGACACCACTCAGATCCAGCCTGTCCCCTTGCTGTCCTCTCCCAGCGACGCCCTAAGCCGAGGCCCGTACCCCGCAGGGGGTGCCCTTAGCGTGTAGTCGTTTTATTTGTAAGTTTTATGCCCTGGCTGGAGGCCTTACACTTAAGATACCCACAGGATTGTCCGGTTAAGCAGACGACAACCTCTCTAGGTTGAACTGTGAGATGCCATTTCGAAAAAAAAAAAAATTCGACCGACACAGTAGTCGGCAAGATAGTACTAGGGAAACACTCTTCCCAATAAAGAAGCAACAAGTTAATCAGTGGTTTTACTCCTCACCAAACCAGCAGTAAATGTGCTACCTCGCACATTTTGGTCCAGTCGAGCCGGATATATTTTGGTCCTTCGTCCGCCGGATAAAGTGGGGAACAGCAGACCTGAAGACTTCGTGCTACAGATAGAAGAATCCTCCATTGAAGACGTCGTGCTGCAGTTAATAGGGAAGACTTCGACCCACAGTTATTAGGGAAGATTTCTCCATCCGAAGACGTCGTGCTGCAGTTAATAGGGAAGACTTCGACCCACAGTTATTAGGGAAGATTTCTCCGTCCGAAGATTTTTTTTTTTTTTCGAAATGGCATCTCGCAGTTCAACCTAGAGAGGTTGTCGTCTGCTTAACCGGACAATCCTGTGGGTACCTTAAGTGTAAGGCCTCCAGCCAGGGCATAAAACTTACAAACTAAACGACTACACGCTAAGGGCACCCCCTGCGGGGTACGGGCCTCGGCTTAGGGCGTCGCTGGGAGAGGACAGCAAGGGGACAGGCTGGATCTGAGTGGTGTCATTAATTAGGAACTGATTTAGAACAACAGGTGCAGCAACGCGGGCTGGCACGAGCAAGGGACGGGGAGGGTTCGTATCGGGGCGTCGCGACGGGCCTCGACGGCGAGGACGGAATGACGGCTGTTTGCGTCTGTGCTTTCTAAGCGTGCTAGTTTCCTTCCTGCTCTCCTGGAGGAGGGTAATAGCGTCATCGGGATCGACTAAAGTATGCCTTGGGCGGCGGATCTGACTAATTCGCGAGGGTTCGTAACGGGCGGCCGCTGCGATCAGGGGGTTACGGTGTTTAATAGCAAAATCGAAGAAGCGCTTGGATAGGCGCTTCATGAACTGAGCTAACGTGGGGATTTTAAGATCTAAATGTAAACGGTCATTACGGACGTAATAGGGGGCTCCCGTGACTTTACGTAAGAATCGGTTCTGAAGGACCTGCATCCTATGGAGATATCTAGGCTTGGCGTGGGCGTACACGACACAAGCGTAAGTCATGATGGGACGGATCACGGCGGTATAGAGACGCAATTTGCACCTGAGAGACAATTTGCTCTTTTCCGTAAGTAAGTAATGGAGTCTACCCATCGCGAAAGCAGCTCGGTCGCGAGCTGCTTTGATATGTGGCCCGAAGGTCAGATGGTTGTCGAGAATGACTCCTAAGTATTTGGCTTGCTTCTCCCAGGGGATTGGCTTGCCGTACATAGTGATCGGATTGGACCGTCCGAAGACGTCGTGCTGCAGTTAATAGGGAAGATTCATTAGGGAAGAGTGTTTCAAGACTCAAGATAGTCATCAGTCGACAGCATGCCAGTTACACGCTCAGAGGGAAGGGGCCGCAAGCCGTTGGGGGAACAGAAGCCGTCATCGACCGAGACCAGAACCTCGCCGAACGGTACCAGCGCGGAGGCCAGCACGGAAGAATTTACAGCAACAGGGACGACTGCCACGGGGACTTCAGAACAAACAGACATCTCCGCGGCGACTGATCCATCCACCGTGACCTCCGCCACCGAAGCAACCACCTCGACAGCTGCGACCGCCGCCTCAGCGCCGCCCGCCTCGCACCCCGCTAGCACCGTCGCCCCGTCCGCTACAACGACGCTTACTGCGGGAACGAAGGCCAAGCAGCTCATGAAGCCGCCTGCTACTGTCAACAAAGAAACTCGTCAAGAAACAGAAACCGCTACAGTGAAGCAAGTTTTGAGGAGCAACGCCGGTCTACCGAAGACGACCGGACTACAGGGCCTCCGTCCCCCTAGCAAGAAGGGGGGAGGGGGGGGATCGACACACAGCAGAACAAAGCAACTCAAGCTTGCGAAGGCGAAGGAAGAATTACTACGCCTTCAAGTGGAATTAGCCGCAGCACGCATCGCTACCTTGGAGAAAGAAGACTCAGAAGCTGAAGAAGATGACATCACTCTCTACTCGAAGTCAGAAGTTAATGAAAGAGTGGACAACTGGTTGGAGCATCAAGTGACTCGTCCGGTGCTGGCAATCGCCGACGAACCTCACAACCACCCAGAAGAACCGACGGTCATCCAAATAGAAGAACCAAGGCCAGCGAAGCATGAAGAAGCACATCAGCCACCGGCGGGAGGTCAAACCGACCTAGCCCTCCTAGCCGAAGCCATCACCCGGGCTATCGGCACCACCCAGCGACCCAAGTTCGTCGAGTTACCATTCTTCAGTGGGTCTCATCAAGAGTGGCTACCCTTTCGCGCCGCTTACTACGAAACAGAAGCAATGTTCACCTCAGTTGAAAATACGAATCGACTTAGAAGAAACTTGAAGGGAAAGGCCAGAGAAGCGGTCGAAGGTCTATTTATAACCAACGCGCATCCAGCTGAAGTGATGAAGACTTTGGAGTCAAGATTCGGAAGACCAGAGTCCATAGCCATGCTGGAGATGGACACGCTTCGAAGCCTGCCACGCCTTACTGAGTCGCCGAGGGACATCTGCATATTCGCCACTAAAGTATCTAACGTAGTGGCGACACTGAAGACTTTGGGTTGTTTCAACTACATGTACAACCCGGAACTCGCGAAGACATTAGTGGACAAGCTGACGCCGACTCTTCGATACAGATTCTACGACTTCTCAGCCATGCAGCCACGTGAAGATCCTTGCCTCATCAAGATAGAGAAGTTCTTCAAAAGGGAAGCAGAGTTATGCGGACCTTACGCGCTGCCTGAACAGATGGCAGCACCTACTTCAGCCGCACAACAAAAGAAGACGCAACGGGTCAACAACGTTACTGAGAAGCCACAGACATCGAAGTGCGCCGTATGTGACAACACGGGGCACAGCAACGCAACAGAATGTGAAGAATTCAAGAAGTTGGATGCGAACGCAAGATGGGACATGGCCAAGTCCAAACGCCTCTGCTTCAGATGTCTTCGCTTCAGAACCAAGACACACCACTGCAAAACCAAACCGTGTGGTGTCGACAGCTGCAAGTACTCTCATAACAAGATGCTGCACTACGAAAAGAAGATAGAGAAGACAGAAGCGACAGAAGATGAAGAAGAAACAGAAGTCATCAATTCGGCTTGGACCGTCAAGAAGCAGTCCTATCTGAAGATCCTACCGGTCCAGGTGAAGGGACCGAAAGGGGCTGTCAACACCTTCGCGTTGATGGACGACGGGTCAACAGTCACGCTCGTCGACGACAGCGTGGCAACAAGCATCGGAGCAACAGGACCCACAGATCCACTGAAAATAGAGACCATCCACGACATGACGACTTCAGAATCAGCATCCAGAAGAGTCACCATCAAACTGAAGGGGCTCAACGATCATGAAGAGCAAATACAAGCACGTACAGTGAAGAACCTGCAAGTTTCGTCTCAGCGGGTTCCACAAGAACTAGTGGAAGGGTGTCCACACTTACGCGACATCCGAGGACACCTTACATTTGCAAATACGAAGCCACAAGTTCTCATCGGTCAAGACAACTGGCATCTTCTGCTGACAACAGAAACCAGAAGAGGAGACAAGAACCACCCAGTGGCATCTCTCACGCCACTAGGTTGGGTACTCCACGGCAGCCAGACACGAGCCTTCAGCCAGAAGATCGACGTCGTGTCACACATCGCAGAAGATCCAGAAGACAACACAGAAGACTCATGGCCGACAGAAACCACAAGAGCAACAGCAGAAGAATCTTCCGAGGAAGAGAAGACGCATCACGTGAGCGACAAGAGAAGACCGAAGCTCGCAGAGGGTCTGCCTGACCCATCGAAATTCTCCAGCTGGGACCGACTGCGATACTCGACAGCGCGTGTTCTGCAGTTTATCCAACTCTGCAGAGTCACAAAACAGAGAGTCAACTACAGAAGAACAAAGAAGAATAAAGAAACTGATCCAGCTTGGAAGAAGAACAAGACTACAGTAAAAAGGCAGGCACCCACGACGGCAAAGAAGTCGTCACAAGAAGAGAAGAAGCTGCTTCCGGTCACAGCAGAGCTGCTCACAAAAGCTGAAGGACTTCTGATGCGATCCTCTCAAGAAGAGTCATTTCCAGAAGAAATGAACAGCCTGAACAACGGGAAGCCCATCGACAAAGAAAGCCGCCTCCACCAGCTGAGCGTCGTGTCCGTAAACGGCACAATCCGACTAAGAAGTCGTATTCAAGCAGTCACAGATATGAAGGAAGAATTTACGAACCCGCTGGTAATCGACGGTGATCATCCTACGGTCAAGCTCTGGGTGCTGAGTATTCATCGGCAACTTCATCACTCCGGCGTCGAAGCAACAGTCAACGAGTGCAGACAACAGTATTGGGTACTACGACTACGCCCTATCACACGCACACTACTGCGACGATGCCTGTTCTGCAGAATGAAGACACAAGTGCCACCGCATCCGGGAACCGGGGACCTGCCAGCGTGTCGCTTAGCTCATCACAAGCGACCCTTCACCTTCACCGGAGTCGACTACTTCGGACCTCTCTCCGTGACCGTCGGACGAACTCGACAGAAAAGATATGTGGCCATCTTCACATGTCTCACGACGCGAGCAATACATATCGAAGTCGCCGGCTCGCTCAGCGCCGACTCTGCGGTGATGGCGGTCAGAAGGCTGATCGCACGACGAGGCTGCCCGACTGAGATTTGGTCGGACAACGGCACCAACCTTAAGGCTGCCGACAAGGAACTATGACAAGCGATCGACACAGCGACTGCAGAGGAAGCGGCGAAGAGGACCATCTGGTCCTCTTCGCCGCTTCCTCTTGCGCTTCCTCTTCCTCTTCCGCCAGGAGATCCTGGCGCTACATTCCGCCTGGAGCTCCATTCATGGGCGGAGCTTGGGAGCGAATGGTTCGCTCTGTGAAGACGGCACTCACCGCGACGTTACATGAACGTCACCCAACAGAAGAAGTCCTCACGACTCTACTTGCTGAAGTAGAGTACACCGTCAACAGTCGTCCGCTGACTCACGTCTCAGTCAGCCCAGAAGATCCAGAAGCCCTCACTCCCAACCACTTCTTGTTGGGGGGACCAGGGCGAGTGCCACAGCTAGGCACTTTCACCGAGCAAGACGCCATCTCACGATCCAGCTGGCGAGCCGCACAGAGGCTAGCCGACGTCTTCTGGCTACGCTGGGTAAAGGAGTATCTCCCTGAGCTCCAACACCGGCGGGAGCCCCACGGACGAGGTCAAGCAGTGCGAGTCAATGACCTCGTACAGATCGTCGACCCGAACCTGCCTCGCAACGTGTGGATCCGAGGAAGAGTCGTCGCTACGTATCCGGGCCCCGACAACATCGTGCGGACGGTGGACGTGCTGACCAGAGGAGGCATCCTGCGCCGGCCAGTGAGGAAGCTGGTGATCCTGCCCCTGCCTACAGACGTCGAGCCCGCACCGGCAGCTGATGCGACGCGGTCGCACGGCGGGAGTGATGTGCGGGACAGTGCAATTAATAGTGAAAAGTTATAGTGATACATAGACTGTGCACAGACTGTATGTAAAGTGTTATTACAGTGATAAATAAACCGATAAGTTTAGTGTTTGTGTGCAGGACAATAATGACAGTGTATAGTGGTATATGTAAGTGTATAGGGTACATAGGGACCTATAGGATAGTAAATAGGCACATAAGGAATAGTATATAGATGTTTGCACATAGCTTAAGTCTATATTTTAATAGTTTTCTTGCATTTTTGTTCGTGTACATAGTAGACTTAGTGTTAGGAGTAAATAAGTTTATTATGTTATATGTTTTGTTACATTCCGCGTTCGGCAGCCGTTGCGCATACACGTGTGCCCTGCCCCGTACCGCGCTCTCTCGCTCGCGCCAAGCGAGCCGCACGCGAAGCCCGACTCCGTCTAGAGCGCCGCAGTGCTACGCCGTAGCACTGCCGCTCTCGCCGCGTAGGCCACCTGGCCCCGCCCACCGCCCACTCGTAGCGCCGCTACGGTAAGTGCTCACGCACTCGCCTACGCGCAGCTACGCCGTAGCAAACCGGCTACGGTTGCTACGCATCCGTAGTCGGCCTTCTACGCTCGCGTTCTCGTTGTGTTTTTTTGACTCCTTACGAGTAAAAACCATCTGTTTTTTCGGTTGGTACTTGGGGGAAACCTTACGGTGCCAACGAACCCAAGTGGGTGGTGACCCAGCACACCCGCCGACCCCCTTCAGGGGAAGGCAGTTAGTTGGAGGGGCTCCGACTGCGGCCTTGGGGGCTTCCCTAGTCGCGGTCTGGAAGCATATTAACCCCCGCTTGTCCACAGTTTGCACCCGGGACGTCTGGGTGTGTCTACCCCAGCGGCCCGGATCGGTCGCAAGACCCATAGGGCCCTGCCGCACATTGAGATTGGCGGCAGGTATACAAGCTTAGGGCTCACAATAGTACACACCCCCCTGTGACACCGACAGGGAGCGTACACACCCCCGGGCATCCCACCTGGGGGAACTAGGACTAGATAGTAGTCTCCGTTAGACCCCTCCGGTCATTCAGACAGCTGTGTAGCTGGCGAGTTTGTTTGTGTTTTTCTTCTCGCCAGTGAAGCACTAGGAAAAACATAGGGTTGGGCTCCTTTGGGGAACTGTCTGCCCGGGGTGTTCACGTCTCACGTGTCGCCTCGGGACTAGGTCTTAGGCTTAGTTAGGCTTTTAACCTCTATTAGGTCCCCCTGTACTCCGTACATTTTTCTGCCCCCTACCCCTGCTTTCTCAGCCACCATGGCTGACGAAGGCAAGAAAATACTCGACCACTTGGTCTGCAAGCTCCTCAAGACCTTGCTTGAGGAGGAAACCCCGTCATCCGGGAAATACGAGGGCATACTAGCCCAGATTCGTCTCCGATGGAGTGGCTTCGTTCCCGAGGCCCCATCATCTCTCGCAACGTTCACTGAATTCAGTGATGCGTTAGAGTCCCCCCTCTCACCCATACTCATGCCGCCTCTTACTGAGGCACCAACCCACCTCGAGGAGGAAACTCCCTCCAACCCACCCCAAGACTCTGAGATGGAAATCCACATCTCGGACGATGAATCCGTGGCGACCTCCGCCTCTGAATCTACCCCCACCTCGTCCTCTGAAGACGACTATTTGGTCGTCGGAAAGGGAAAGAGGAAGAAGGGAAAGTCCTCTTCGTCGTCGGTCGTTAAGGCCAAAAAAATCAATCCCACGACATTGGAGGAGGATGCTGGCCCTTCTCTTAGCCGCCCCCCCACCCCCATGGCCATAACCACCCCGGCTATTGCCTCACAGACAACCTCCCAGGTTGCCCCATCGGACTCTCCCCAGAGTCGCCCTCCGAGCCCTATGGCTACAGCCACCCAGGCTGCCCCGCCCAAATACGCCCGTCCCCCCCCCGTTTTCATACATGACAAGGGGAGATGGACAGAGGTGTCGAGAGCATGTAATGAACGCTCGATTCATTACACCAGTGCCCGTGCTGTTGAGCAGGGCATTAAAGTCAGCGTACCAACGCCTAACGACTACCGAGAGCTAACAAAGCTCCTTCGCTCCAAGAGCATCTTCTACCACACCCACACCCCTCGTGAGAACATTCCAACCAGGGTTGTTATTAAAAACGTCCCGGTTGAAATCTCCCCTGAGGAGATTCTCAGTGACCTTCAGTCACAGAACATCCCCGTCTCAGAGGTGCACCGTATGCACCGCAAAGTTGGCGGCCGCACAAGTTCGGAATCATACAATATGGTTCTAGTCGTATGCGACCCCGTGGATGGGCACCACCCCATCCACCAAGTTAATAAGATATGCGGACTCTCGGGAATCCGCATTGAAAAACCCCACAAAAGTGGCGTTATGTCCCAGTGCCATAACTGCCAACTTTATGGCCACGCCCAACGCAACTGTTTCGGGAAACCGCGTTGCGTTAAGTGTCTGGGAGACCACGGCACTGCCGACTGCACCCGTCCCAAAGACCGCACACTCTGCACGGAGCCTCCCAGCTGCGTGCTGTGTGGCGAGTCTGGGCATCCCGCAAATTACCGCGGGTGCCCTAAGGCCCCCAAATCCTCAGCCCCAAAACTGACCAGTCGTGCTAGAAACACGCAAATGAGAGAGTGCCCTTCTCTAGTTGAGAAACTCCCCACCGCTCTCAGCCCTCAGCGTCCCAGCCCTTGGAACGCATTGAACCATCAAGCTCACTTCCCGGCTTTGAGGCCCACTCAATCGCCGCTCTCCCAGCCCATCCCACCTCTGATGGCTTCGGCAGTCACGCCTCCCCCTCCCCCCAGACCGATCATTAAAGCGACCGCGCCCTCAGCGCCTCGACCCCCCCTTCAACACACTGCCCCAGCGCCCTCAGCGCCCCGTCCCACAGCGCCCTCAGCGCCCCGTCCTTCAGCGCCCCGTCCTCCAGCGCCCTCAGCGCCCCGTCCTCCAGCGCCCTTAGCGCCCCATCACCCAGCCAAAGTGCACCAAGCACCATACACCTTCTCGGCCCCCCCCCCTTTCCCTATGACAAACAACGCTCCGGCGCTAGACCCATTTGACCCCTTCAGGGTTATCTCTAGCACCTTTGCAGTCTTCCACTCCCCAAGAGGGCATCAAATGGCAAGAGACATAATCGCCTGCAACGGCGACTTCTTCGCCTTGCTCCAAGTATACAACGCGTACCCGGATGTTACGCAATCCCTTCATAACCTCCCCCATAACAGGAATCCATAGAGCTCCTCCCCCCTTGTAGATTCAAACCGAAATCCCTAAAAATAGGGACCTTCAACGCCGAAGGCCTGAATGGCCAACGTGATGAGATCGCCACTTTCCTCCGCGACCATCAACTAGACATCCTCCTAGTCCAAGAGACCTTCTTCAAACCCCACCAGCGAGACCCTAAAATTGCCAACTACAGGTTAGTTCGCAATGACAGGACTCGCTGTCACAAGGGAGGTACTCTCATCTACTATAAATCTAGTCTGTACTGCATCCCCTTAGACCCCCCTACCCTCTCCAACTTCGAAGTCTCTGTCTGTCGGCTGGGCATGACAGGTCATCTACCTATTACGATTATCTCGGCGTACCTTCCGCCTCCTAACTCCAACACCGATTCTGTGGCGATTAACGCCTCCATCAAGGATGACCTCACTACCCTACTCAACCTAAGTGACTCCGTCTTTCTGGCGGGGGATCTTAATGCAAAGCACCCCGCATGGAATAGCCGCTTGTCCAATACCAGAGGTAATGTCCTCTACAACCTCTGCTCCTCCCTCGATTTTGATGTCATCGCTCCGATGCATCCCACACATTTTCCAAATAACCCTAATCACACCCCCGATGTGCTAGACGTCGCGCTTCTGAAGAATGTAAACTTGCGATTACATTCTATGGAAACGATCGATGAGCTCAATTCGGATCACAGACCTGTGATTATAGAATTTGCCCCCAGATACGGTCCTTCTGACCCCTCTCAACCCCCCCCCACCAAAGTGATCACGGACTGGGGGAAAGTAAGCGAATTGCTGAAATCCACCCAGTCCCCTCACTTAGATCAAATCCCCGACAACATAGTAACCGTAGCCGACACGGAGGCCGCGATCGGCTTGTTCACTGGCCACGTTCAGTCAATCCTGAGCGAATGCTCAAGGGAGGTTCCGGCGGAGGATCACCTCCGCTGGAAACTTCCGGATGACGTACGTGAACTGGTGACCGAGAAGAACGCGGCTATCCGTGCTTACAGAGCCTTCCCTTGTGCCAATAACAAAGTTTTTATGCGTCGCTTACAACGCAAAGTAAGTAGATGCGTCAAAAAACTGCGTGAAGAACAATGGGACAAGATGCTCGACGATCTAGAACCGACCCATCAGGCCTTCTGGAACCTGCAGAGGAAACTCCGCTCCTCTGAGGTCACTCCCATGCCCCCTCTCATTAACCCTGATCAGAGTGTCGCCTTCGACGACGACGATAAAGCCGAATGTCTGGCCGACAGTTTAGAGTCTCAATGCTCCCCCAGCACCCAGCCAGTAGACCAAGCTCACCGTGCTAAGGTGGATGCTGAAGTCGAACGCCGGGCCTCCTTATCCCCTGTCGAAGACCCTGATGACCCACTACCCCCAGTCACTCCAGACGAGGTAGAGGACATCATAAAAGGTCTCAAACCTAGGAAAGCCCCTGGCTCTGACAGAATCACCAACAAGGTGTTCAAACTTTTCTCCCCCGCCCTCATAGTATTACTAACCGCTATCTTCAATAGCGCCATGTCCAATAATATTTTCCCTCAGTCGTGGAAACAGGCTACCGTTATTGGTATTCCCAAACCGGGCAAGCCTAAATCTTCCCCGAGCAGCTACCGCCCCATTAGTCTTCTCAATGTCATAGGCAAAATCTACGAGAGGCTTATTTATAAGAGTCTCAAGGACTACGCCGAGGCAAAGAGCTTAATTCCGAAAGAGCAGTTTGGATTTAGATCCCAACACTCTTGTGTCCAACAAGTGCACCGCATTGTAGAACACATCAGCGACCGCTTCCAGCGAAGCATGATGACCGGTGCCTTGTTCTTCGATATTGCTAAAGCATTCGACAAGGTTTGGCACAACGGGCTGATATACAAGCTGTATCGGCTCGGTGTGCCAGATCGTCTAGTTCTCATCCTCCGAGACTTTTTGTCGAATCGCACCTTCCAGTACCGCATCGAGGGTGCGCTTTCCGCCCCTCATCCGATTCGCGCCGGTGTCCCTCAGGGCTCGGTGCTATCCCCGTTAATCTTCACGCTGTTCACTAGCGACATCCCAAAGAGCAATACAGCCCAGTTAGCCCTTTTTGCTGACGACACGGCCATTTATTGCTCTGGAAGGAATCCCTCAAAAATCGCCAGCACCCTCCAAACCTCCGCAAACGCCTTAGGCGATTGGTTCCGGAGATGGAGAATAGAAGTCAATCCCGACAAGAGCCAGGCGGTACTTTTCACCAGGCCCCACCGCTCTGTTCCCCCGAACCCTAGTCCGATCACCATGTTTGACAAGCCGATCCCTTGGGAGACGCAAGCCAAATACTTGGGGGTCATCTTAGACCAACGCCTAAACTTTCGAGAGCACATAAGGACGGTACGCTCGCGTGCCGCCTTCGCTCTTGGTAGGTCCCACTATGTGCTGAATGCACGCAGCAAATTGTCACTTAAGTGCAAATTGCGTATCTACACCGCGTGCATTCGGCCTATCATGACATACGCGTGCCCCGTGTTCGCGCACTCAAAACCCTACCTAATCCACAGGATGCAGACCCTACAAAACCGTTTTCTCCGAAGGGCTACGGGCTCACCGTGGTACCTTAGGAACGAGCAACTTCACGTAGATCTTAAAATCCCAACCATTCAACAGTTCATGAAACGTCTTTCTAAGAGTTTCTTTGATAAGGCCGAGAAGCATACCAACCCCTTGATCTATTCAGCCGCCCATTATGCCCCATCTAAAATCTCCAAGATTCGCCGCCCCAGGCATACATTACTCATTCCCGATGACCCCACCACCCTCATTCAAGAAAGCTGTAGGGAAAGTAGCACTCTACGTAAAAACAAACACAGATACAAACCGCGAACTCGAAACCGACCCCGCCACCGTGACGTACCGCGAGCGCAACCCCCCTGTAACATCACCGACCGACCCTTGCTCGACGAGCCAGCCCGCGCCGCTGAGCATGTAGCTTCAAATTCCCAAAATAATAATCCGACCCAGCCACCTTTGCTGCCCTCCCTCAATGACTCACTAAGCCGAGGCCCGAACTCCACAGGGAGTGCCCTTAGTGTTGTTCATTTAATTAAAAATCCTAGCTTGTAAGCCCTGGCTGGGGGCCTTAAAGTAATTTTTGGCCACCACAGCATAGTCCGGTTAAGCAGTTTGACAACCTTAACGTGTTGTGTCTGCGAGTGGTCCCATCTAAAAAAAAAAAAAAAAAAAAAATGTTTTGTTGATTTTATATTTTTGTATGATAGTTTTTGATATATAGATTTCGTTAACATATAGTTTTATATCGGTTTTCATAGAAAAAGTTAGTGAAAAACGCGAATATTGTCACGCGGTTCTCGTTACAGTAAAGTTTCGAAGTACTTAAGGTAACTTGCACAATGTTTTCCCGCTTTTTTGTTATGTTTTCATTGGTTTTTAGTTTTTCCCGCGCCTTTTGGAAATTTGTTATCGTTTGTGATTGGTCAATTAGTTAGAAAATTATGTATAAAAATAGGGCCATTTTGTTCGACCGACACAGTAGTCGGCAAGATAGTACTAGGGAAACACTCTTCCCAATAAAGAAGCAACAAGTTCATCAGTGGTTTTACTCCTCACCAAACCAGCAGTAAATGTGCTACCTCGCACAGTAAGTATCTACACTTGTTGATGTTAATTACGAGGGTGCATTCTGAAAGTTAGCAACGTCGCAAAAGGTTGCAAATATTTCGGTGATTATTAAATCAATATTAAGAAATAGCGCTTTGTATTGCACTTCAATATTGATCGAGTTTTGCAATAAAAACATTGAATACTTCGAACTATATTGCAGTTTATAGTACAGTAAAACAGGGCTATTTGGGTTTTAGGAGACTATTTGGTCCCATATAAGCCAAAATGTATTTCGGTATTTCCATCAGGTTTTTTTTCAGTATTAGCCAATCAGAGTATTTCTAGACATTGTAAAATAACTTCTACCATACACCAATCGACAGTTATCGATATTTTTGTTCGAAATTCTTGGTTATCCCAAATAGCCCCCATAACCCAAATAGCCCCGTTTTACGGTAAATATTTATGTGCACACCGTTTCGCTACCGTCATATTTATGCGTAAGGTGAAACATGTATTAATTGGTTATTAGTTTTCTGTTATACAATAGTTCTTGTAGTAACGAAACGGCTAAGCCACATATTTAGACTAAGGTGTAGAGTTTGTGAAGTTAGGACTTGTAGAGTTAGAAGCTTGGCTCGGGATCCCTTTTTTTTGCATAATCTTCTTTTTCCTAATATACTTTGGCATAACTGTTTTGGCATAATTTGTTTTGCCATAATAATACTTTGCCAATTTTTTTTTTGCCATACTGTTTATGTTGGCATAATCATCTTGAAGGCTAATTTGTTTTGGCATAAATTGAATTTTGCATAATGTTACTAGGCATAATGACTATTAGCATAATAGTATTTCATCATCATCATCATTAGCCTATAATGTTCCCACTGCTGGGACACGACCTCCTCCCAATGAGAGGGAATAATAGTATTTAGGCATACAAATAATATAAATACCGGAATCAAATTTGAGTTATTTTCACGTATTTATTTTGAATTAAAAATTCATTAAGTCGTGCTACAAAAGTTAGTGACAGAAACGAATCGCTGCAAAACCGACTCCACGTAGTCTTGTCTGCCCTACCCCTAGAGTGTAATCTAAGCCCGCGTAGGCGCGGAGGGGCGAGGCGGCCTGCGAGTTGAGGAGCAGGTGGTTTTAACACTCGCCGCCGCAGCTGAGGCTGGCCGGCGGAGCCGGCCAGCAAGCCGAAGCTGTGGTGGTGAGCGTAAATCACATCTGCGACGATGAGCTCGCGTGGGACCGCCGGTGCCCCGCAGCGCCGGAGCCGTGACAGAAACCTTGCCTGCTGCATGTTGCATAAATAAATGCTTGCTTGCATGCTGCATGCTTGCTGAACGCATGCTTGCTGCATGCTTGCTGCACGCATGCTTGCTGCATGCATGGTGTATGCTTGTTTAAATGTTTGGAAGCTGCATGTTTGCTGCATGCATGGTGTATGCTTGTTTGCATGCTTCTTACAGGGAAAAAACTCCATATGTTCACAATCAACTATGTTCAAAACAAATATGTTATGTATTACCTGCTTCGGAGAGATGGTTTTTTTCCAATCATCAAAATAAATTGGTATATCCAATTAGGGTATGTCTAACATTTTAGGATTATGCTTCTTTGTTATGCCAATAAAAATTATGTTTTAGTATCATTATGCGTAAATCAATTTATGCCTAACAATGGTATGCTTAATCATTATTATGATTAAATAAATTATGCTTAAAAAAAATATGCGTAAGCTGTTATGCGTAAATAATGTTATGCGAAAATATAATTAGTAGTAACAAAAGTATGCCAAGTTATATTAGGTCTTAAAATTTTATGCAAATGGATAGGGAACCGCTTGGCTCTACATGAGATCTATACAATGACATAACTCTTTGACAGTAAGAGCCATATGGCATCGTCTTGGCGACATTTAACATGAAAATGTTTTTGGTGGGATAGGTATAACATTACTTAAAATACCGCCATAACCTCTGTGCTATTTTACATCCATAAGAGCACAATGTTATGAGCGCTGCTGTAAACAGTGATTTTTCACAGCAAAAAAGTCGTTTCGCAGCAATCATTTTTGCGCAGTGTTAGCTTTTTACCTTCAAAAAATTCACTATGACGCGAACTGAAAAAGAACTCTCAGCAGAACATTATGTTGGTGTCGCACTATAGTTGGTAATGTGTTGAACAGATAAACAATACTTCGAGTTGATTTTTAGGGTTCCGTACCCGAAAGGTAACCATCGGGACCAGTATTAAGGTTGATCTGCACAACATATTTTCCATACAAATTTCGGGGGACTATTACTCCACTGTTTGACATGGTACATCTAAAGTTAAACATGATATCGTTTTGTCTCATTATTAATTGTGTCTGTGCGGAAACAGAATAGTAAAATAAAAAGGCATTCAAAAGTTACGAGCTACCAAAGATTCATTTTTATTGCCAATTTTAACGTAACTTTGGGCGTAAATTAGTAATAAAAGAAGTGTCAAATTTCCAAAACAAAGTCGGTACCGACAGAGCAAAATTATCGAAGAATTCAATAAATTTTATTTGATAATGATTTATGCAGTGGTTTTTTCATAAAATTGGATTTCCCAAAAGCCTTTTCACATTTTTTTACGCGCGCCTTTTACTATGAATTTTCGTGCATCTCACTGAATAATGTTTCCCCCGGTGCGGTGCGGGAGGGGGATACGCCATATTGACATGTCCTTCGTTTGATAGAAGAACAAGACCTATATTTCTGTCCTATTCATTTCATGCATGACGTCAGTGACGTGTCATTTGTTTTTCGCTGAAGTTGAAGGGCCTGTGCATTTTTATTGCACTCCTATAATGTGTGCGTTTCGATGGCGCGACCACGGCATTCTTTTTTTTTAAGCTATGGCAAGATTTTGTAAAAAATAAATAATTTAAAATTAAATTCATTAATTAATTAAATATTTCACATTCAGAACATTTTGAAGGTGATAAGCGATACCATACGTATGCTCCTGAAATATAAACCTAGGATTTTTTATATTTTTTTTACAAATTCAATCCTTTATTTACCTAAATTTCAGGTCTCTGCAACGCTTAGTTTTTAAGATTTCCATGGCCGCGCGGTTCTCCGCGTTTCGATGGCGTGGCCACGTTCAAACCCTTATAACTTTTTAACCATAACTTTGACAAATTTAAGGTTTTGGGAAATTTGAACCACGTACATACATAATTTTTACAAAATCATGGCATAGTTATTTAAAAAAAAAAACGCCGTGGTCGCGCCATCGAAACGCACACCCTATAATATGGTGTAGCGACCTACTTATTTAGAAACTTTATATACATAAAACCTTCACGATATAATTTTTACTTTTCTTCTGATCTGTCACTTCTCTGTCTTGTGTTGACTAAATTGATATAGAATTATGAACATTTTTAATTTAATTTAGTTAGTGTACAACAACCACTAAATTGGAGACTCCGACGTGATACGCCCTGAAAAGGAAATCCTAAACTTTATCAGGCCAAGGAAATCCACAGTACCACGATGACAATATAAAGCAGTCGTCTGCCGACCAACGTCCAGACTCTGCTGGCTTCACAGCTATTTATTTCTCTCGAGGGATTAGCAGACCTGGCGGAAAGCGTCCAGGACATCGTGACCCCAGGCCAACAATAACAAACAATATAGTTATACAATATTATTGTTGCCACTAATCTCGCGAATTGTGAAGTGACGATGACGTTATAAGTTGATAGTAAAAGTTTTAAAGAAAAAGTTTATTTTATTCTTTTTAGCGCATTAAAATAAAAGTTCAGACGAAAGTATTATAACTTCGTTTTTGTTCGGAACGGTTCGGAACGCTGAGTGTGTACGTACGAACTAGACGCACGTGAAGACTAGCGTCTAACTGCTCATCACTGATACTATCTCCTTCGTGCACGATGCCAGGTGAGACAGCGTGCTTTTTAGCCACGCCCACCAATGAGTTCGAGCTCGTGTGCTGTGTCACCTTAAGCTTCCGTTGTCCGCCTGACTGTCAGCGGGCTGTATCTCATGATCTGTAATAGGTAGACAGTGAAATTTTCACAGAATGAGTATTTCTATTGCCGCTACAACAACAAGAAATAAAAATTAATTATAAATAAAAGGGGCTCCCCTACTGCGGAACCATTCATGTGCGAGTCCGACTCGCACTTGGCCAGTTTTTAACAAATTGTTTCTTTACAAAACAGGTACATATTTATATATTTCGTCTGTATGGTGTCGGACGTAAAGAATAGCACCATCCCATATCTTCCCGTGGTGGGAAGAGGCGACTAAGGGACTTACCAGAGAATGGGCAGCAGCGTTCTCTGTGCTTTTGTAACAACCGTACTGCGATCGCCAACCCGCCTGCCAAGCGTGGCGATTATGGAAAACCCCCCCTTTGGGGGAGGCCTATGTCCAGCAGTGGACGTCTTTCGGCTGAAATGATGATGATGATGATGACATATTTATATACATGCAATGAAATGTAAGTATAGGTCGCGGCACGTTACTCTAGCGCTGAACGAAACGTGGAGGTGATAGCTGCGCATGTTGTACGACTGGAGAGCCAATCGGCGCAACGCACGCCCCAAGACATTCTTATATTTTATTTCTGCGCAATAACGGTTAACGCTAGAGTTTCGTGCCGCGACTTGTACTTTAATATTTAAATAAGTCGCACGACTAATATTTGTTTTTAGTGCGCGGACAACCGGAGATTGTGGAACTACGTGTGGTATCGCAGCATCCCTGGCAGTTTAGTTACCAGCGGGGAGAATATCATAGCATCCATATTGTAATGAAACATATACCTCCAAGTGTGACCAGGCATGAAGTCACACTTAATACAGGTGAACTTCAATCTTCCGACTATTTTCCGTAGGCCTGAATTCCTGCTTCAAAATATGGCCGTCGGTCTGCTTCGTAAGCCGGCGTCGCAGTATGGTGCTATAGAACACAATGTATACTCGTACGCGCGACTGACGTACGCGACAGGAGTCAGCGCAGAAGGAATTCAAGGATTAGTGCTCATTTACGGAGACGCGGCCCGTCGTGCGGGATAGAGTAGTAGTCTGGTAAATGAGTGCTCAAAAGGGGTATGTGGTTGGTAAAGTCGAAAGCAGAAAATCTGACTTATGAACTTCGTTTGGACTAGTTAGAAGATAAACATATTAAAAGTCCTGACCCCTCCGAGGTGAGCCCGAGGAGGGGGGGGGGGGCAAAGAAGGTCCCGTTTTTTGGTTTTTTGCTTATATCTCGAAAACGATGCGTCGTATAAAATTTTGTTGTACTACATAATAAAACCTCATATCAAGTCACATTTTCTGCTTTCAACTTTTCCAACCACAATCATTCATTTACCAGACTATAGATGCGCGGAATCTTCTTCCTCAAATTAAGTTACAAACAAATCTATAGTAAATCAACCGTACCGTACAATTATTTCAGGATATTAAATGTAATTTTTTAATTAATGTTTCAGATCAAAAAACTATAAAGGCGAAGGGTGGAGAAGGTAATATCTGGTTCCGTGAATATTCCCAGCATGCTGAAGTAAAAATCAAGCTTGAGTTGTATAGATCCGAGGACTTATGTTCATCTCTACTCTTAGCAGAAGGGAGGTCTGTTGGGCCAGCGAGTGCCGAACGTACAGGTGAGAGATTTTTATATTGCTACAATAATGAGAGTTTTAATATAACTGTGGAACTTTTGAGTAAATTGTACAATGAAAGTCATCAGTCATCTGATCATCATAAGTACATGTTACTGGGAACATTGATATTTCAATACAAAGGAAAGTAACTATTTATTGTTTTTATTTATATTTCAGCTCGCGTGGTGTGTGACGGCGCGTGCATGCTAGAAGTAGATCTCACAAATGAGTGTGTCGGTAAGCCTTTCTCTACTCACTGCAATCGTCATTATACAGAGATTGCTGATTCATATAATCCATTCCCTTCCCGGACCCAGAATGTCTTCGACGGCATGGTTGGCGCATTGGCAGAGCTATTCGCTGCGCTGCGTGTCGCAGGTTCAATTCCCACACGAAACAAATATTTGTATGGTCCACAGGTAGCTGTTCCAGGTCGAGCTATACACAAACGTGTATGTAATATTAAATGTTTGTAAATTTAAAAACTGAAGAAATTCCTGGTGTCCAATTAAAAAAAAAATCACCTGTGGTCTCGCGGTAAGAGCTACTGCTGAGCGTTGTCTTAAGTTCAATTCTCTGTTTGAGAAAAGTATCATTGGGTCTGGCCATTTAGTATTTTCTCCTTAGTAGTGACCAGATGACCTGGTGAAGGTTGCGGGAATCCGCTGGATGCGAGTCGTACGGGACCGGGACATGTGGCGACATTTGGAGGAGGCCTGTGTCCAGCAGTGGACGTCTTTCGGCTGAAATGATGATGAGAAGTTAAAGGGAAACAAACTAATCAAAAACCTCTACACCCTCAAAACCAAACCAACCTCTAGACCCGTCCAGAAAACAGAACCTGTGGTGGTGGGCTGGATGTGGAAGGGGCGGTTAGGTGGTGGTATAGATTCTAGTTTATAGTATTATATAATTGCATAGCACATGTGTGAGTACTTTGTACTGTTCAGTCACCATTTTACATTTAGTTATCTTTCATTGACTTGAATATGCCGAGAATGTCGTGCTCACTTAAATATCTCGCTGATGGTGGCGGGTGTGTCGGGTCATTTAGTTCCCTTGAATATGGTCGAGTTGAATGGCGCCGGTACATGCGTCATGTTCGTGAACGGGCGCTGTCAGTTGGGACTGTTCAGCTCTTGGTTGCCACGGCTTATTTGAATTCATAATTTTATTTTTGAATTGTTTTTGTTTTGTTTTTACTATGGACACCTTTAACGTGCACATCTTGCTACATTGTTCTCACATAATGTACCATCTCAACATGAATGATGTAACCAAGATTTTGTAACAATATTCTGATTTAAAAGAGTGTCCATGGAGTTTCTTGCCCGTTCTTCTCCATAGAGATCTACGCTAGGGAATGGGCAACTACAGTACTCTCTCAAGTTATTATGCCTTGTGTGACGGGGACTGTAGCTTTGTTTTTTTTTTGTATTTTTGAAATTAAAAAGTGCCGTAATGGTCTAATTGAAATAAATGCATTGAGTTTGAGTTAAGAGGTTCTTGGGGTTTAGAGGTTGGTGAAGTTTGGAGACTGAGGTTTATGATTAGTTTGTTTTAATTAGAAAAATGTTTACTTATGTAATGTGGACCATTCTGAATCCAGCGTTAGTAGCACTATTTGAATTTAAAAAATCTAAATCAGTTTATTAATCAATATAAAAATACAGGGGGGTCATAATAGCCAGTGACTTACAAACTAATCATGAATATAAATTATGGCCTTAATATAACAATATTCTATTCTATTGACAGCCGGTCAAACTTTTTGGGTGAAGACAAATTTTAATATCATCACATTGTTAAATGTTTCTCATGAATAATAACTTGTGTATTTATTATCTTTTGATACCGAATCAGAGAACACAACGACAGCAAAGGCAGTTTTGGAGAATGTAACATCACCACATGATATCATAGAAACAACAACTATCAAAGTGACTACAAATGGTACTAGTAAGTAAGATTATTTACATTCATCTTATGAGTCAGTCTTGCTGACTGGCATTGCTGACTGGCAATTTCTTTATAAATAATTTATTTCATATATTGATTAATTCAACTTACAACTATGATTACAGGTAATCTTAATCTTATCTTGTATACTAAGATGCTAACCGTTATATAATATCTATCCGCCATCTTGCAAGCGATCACACGAGTCAATTCTTCTTTTAGGTTAAAACCTTTTGTTAGCATGAGTACAATCACGTGTTTAAGTATCGTACACTAATTACCAGTCACCGTAATTAAAGACGGACGACGAAGAGAACACTGAAAACTGTTTTCCAGTATTTTTTTAATCTTTATTTATTTAGGAGCTTTTGGTCTTACTTATATAATGATATCAATGTAAATGTTTCAGATACAACAACTTCTGACAACTCGACTGTGATTATCATCTCGGCAACATTTGGAGTGGTCGTGGTACTGCTTGTTGTTCTAATTGTGGTTTGGAAATGTTGTTGGACCAATAAGTCAGGCACACCCCAACTACCGACAACCGCAGTAAGTTTAGACTGTATTCTTATAATTATAATACCTATTAATAGAATTAATAGAATCGCTGTAACCACAACGCTTGTGATCATAGTCTCATACTGTTTTGTCACGCAGGTTAAAACTATAGATCGCTACGCAAGTTCTGATGAACACCCTCCAACCCTCATTGTATTACTACTCCCAGCATAAATCGATGATGTTCGTCATCTATGTTTATGTCACCGTAAAATTGAAAATACCGTTATATAATTTCGAAATTTCGAAATTTCGAAACTGGAGAATGTTGGCTTGAAAATCAGCAGAAGTAAAACTGAATACATGTTCTGCGATTTCGGCGGTCTCTCCAGTTCTGGAGCCATAGCGTTAGATGGCGCGCCTCTTCCTGTCTGCTCCGACTTTCGGTATCTCGGTTCACTCGTGCAAAGCGATGGCGAAATAGATCGTAGTGTAAAGCACAGAATTAACACGGGATGGATGAAATGGCGGCAGGTCACGGGAACAATCTGCGACTCCCGCATTCCCCTTAAACTCAAGGGGAAGATTTATAAAACAATGGTTAGACCTGCTGTCTTGTATGGATCAGAATGTTGGGCCACAAAAGGTATGAATGAAAAGCATTTGCATGTAGCGGAGATGAGGATGCTAAGGGGGATGTGTGGTGTTACGCGAATGGATAAAGTTAGAAATGAGTATATAAGAGGAAGTCTGAAAGTGGCGCCGGTGACTGAAAAGTTGTGTGGTAATCGGTTGTCATGGTATGGGCATGTGATGCGGAGGGATGAGGAAAATGTCGTGAGGAAAGTTTTGAGTATGAATGTGGATGGGTATATGAGTAGAGGAAGACCAAAGAAACGATGGATGGACTGTATAAAGAATGATATGGCAAGAAAAGAAGTGGCTGATGAGATGACGAAAAATAGAGAAGTATGGAAGAAGAAGACATGCTGCGCCGACCACAAATGAATTGGGATAAGGGCAGGGGAATGATGATAATAATCTATCTCGTGAGATTGTAAACTCTCGAAAGATTGTGAACACGATTGGTTGAACGTCATGTGCCCCGCGCCGCCATATTTGTTTGTTAATTCGTTTGTTACCGAATGTAAGCGAACAGTCTTTTGGTGATTGTAAATTGATTTCGTATTGAAAATAACTCACAGTTTTTGAATTAGTTGTATGAAATTGTGGTGGAATTATAATGTATCTGTTTGTTTCTTTGGGTAATCAACCAAATAAACAAACAGAACGGCCTCACAATCTTTCGAGAGTTTACAGTCTCGCGAGATAGATTATAATCTTTAGGTATTCATACAATTTAAGGTGACATACATAATATCACGCTTATAATCCCTGTAGGGCTAGACAGTGATGTACCTAATTATACGTATAGTACACCCATATTCCGGTAGCTATGTTTAAGACTGCATGACTGCTGCTACTGCCTAGGAATCGAACCCAGCACTTCATGTTCAGCTGTCACAATTCCAACCACTAGACGAGACAGTCAATCTATGTAATTTTTCCCAAATATAAATAATGACAATAGTTGTGATAACATTTATACATAAACATTATGACTTGTAATTTTCAGATCAATTTCGAGCCGTTCTATGTGAACCTTCTCTTTAGGAGAGAATGTGAGAGGGAGATCTCCGAAATAGATCAACACATCTATGAGGAGATTGACCCTCCCGTTTCCGAAGAGATCGGTCAATCCATCGACGTGGAGATCAATCATCCGCCCATCTATGATGAGATCGATCCTGGCATGGATGAGGAGGCTGATCCCCCAGGTGGATGAAATGAACGGTTCGCGATCATGATTGCCATCATTAGCCAATATCTGATATAATCAGATGATTTTGATCAAAAAGGAATAGAATAGAATATAATAGAATTTTAATTTGCAAATATGGGTAATACAATATAGTTGTTATGACATTTCAAAGTTCAGCCATATTTTACCATTCGGCCATGCAAACATTTACATTATTTATGAAACATGTTCTTACATTTAAAAAACCAGATCGATTATATTAATATTATTACAATTATCATTCAACAGATCAGTTAATAAATTATTATCATTTTCATTACAATTATCATTCAATTAATAAATTATCATTTTATTACAATTATCATTAATGTTATTACAGTGTAAAAGACTATCTAGAAGAAAAAGATATTGTATTTTAATTATAGAATTTATTTGTTCAATACTTTTATGATGAATAATATAATTACTATGACATAAGACATTATTAATTTGCATGACATTATTATTACTTATAAATTACTAATTCAAATTTAATTACGTGTTTAATTGTGTGTATATTGACCATCTTTATCCTAAATGACATTAATAACCTCTGAATATGAATAAATTCTAATCTAATATAAAGTTGCTAACCTAATGTTCCTAACATATTTGCACACCTAGCATGGTTATAATACAGTGTACCTTATGAACCTTTTGTAACATCTTCTGAAACTGTGTTATGCAAATAAATGATTTGTATTTGTATTTGTATTAAATTACTAAATTATCATTTTGTTACAATTATATACCTAATTCAATTAATAAAATATCATTATTATTTAAATTAATCAAAAAATATATTTTTCTCTGTTAGAAACTCATTTATGCTATAGTACACTTTATCTGTCAAAAATTTACGTAGTCTACTCCTAAGCATCACTATATTTAAATCTTTCCAGCCACTTGGCGATTTATTGAAAATAATAGGGGCCATGCAATAAATACTTTTGCGCATTAAAGTGTTTTGACATGGTACTTGACAAAGTTTGCTATTGTCACGCCTATTCCTTGGAAATACATCAGCAAGGCGTTGAAAACGACTTGGATTTTGCTGTAAAAACATAGCTACTTCGAAAATATAGATACAAGGAAGGGTCATGATATTGTATTGCTTAAAATATGGCTTGCAACTGTCTGTAGTTTTAAGTTTAAACAATGATCGGAGACATCTTTTTTGGGCCTTAAAAGCTATGTCTCTATCAGTCGAGTTCCCCCAGAAAATAATGCCGTAGCGCAAGTGAGATTCAACTATGCCGTAGTAAGCCGTAAGGAGTGTTTTGGTATCTACTATGGAGGATAATCTATATAAAACATATGCAGATGAACTCAGTTTTTTACACATCATTTCTATATGTGCTTTCTAATTTAAGCTATAGTCTATTTGTAAACCTAAAAATTTTGTATCTCCCGCTTCCATAATATTGTCATTTTTGTAATGTATGTGGAGATTAGTTACGCCGGGAGTACGCTGTCTAAAGTGCATTATCTTTGTCTTACTGTGCCGGACGGGCGTTATCCGCTGATGGCGTGGATACGTGTACCTGGTGCTCTGCCTATACCCTATTACTACCGGGCGCACGCTTGTACTATACTTCGCCGCCAGACGGCGCTGACGTCCTACACCTAATTAACTGTAGCTGTAGCTGATCATTCTTCGCTATCTCAGGGCGTTGACCTAACGAGGGAGGATAGGGGTTACTGGGAAAATAAGACACTTATTTAACTTTCATGACTGTACAGGAAGCGATTTCAGGATTAATTCGCGCACTACTTTTTCACTGTTTACTTATACATATTTGTTCGCGACGAACGTCACCAATCCAGCACATAGAGTGTTGATTATAGTTAAAAAATAGTGTAGAGTCAGTGTATGGGCAATATAGTGAGAATAACAAAGTGCCATCAGTGAATCTAGAATAGTTAGATAGTAATTTTCAGGCGCGCTAGACACATATGGGCTCGCAAGTGGAGTTTTTTAGTATAATTTAACGCTTTGGCGAGGTCCAGGGAGCCTAGGTTGCGACCTAGGCCTGGATATAGTATTTTTTTATAACTTAGCTTATAGTTAAACCACTTAGACGAGAGTATGACGGTCTAGCGCGGCCATATTAGACAAAAACAGAAAAAAATTGTCTTACAGATTTTCAGTTGAAGGATCGCTACAGGCTGAAAGATACAGACACGAAAAAATAAGTAACAGTTTTAGATGGACCATATACTCGTCTAGTATATGGCGATTATATACTTACAGTCACAGCAACAGTTTTCGTGTAATTCAGCCTGTAAGACCCTTCATCCAAACACTTTTGGAAAAGTTGTCTGGTTTTTTGGAAATAATTTCCACGTTTTAATAAAGATTTTCGTTGTTTTTATGTCTGTACATAAATAACGTTATGTGGAATTGTGGCGATGTATATAATGTGTTTAAACATAAGCTCAAAATTGTAATTTGCAGAAAGATTGTACATTTCCATAATCAAATTTTCATTAAAGTTTTCCGAAATCAGAAAGCGAAATCAGGGTTCTCGTTACAGTAAAGTTCTGGAGTACCTTAGTAAACTCGACTTTTCTTAGAATCGTAGTCATCAGTACGGCAATTAAATATGTATAAGTAAACAGTGAAAAAGTAGAGCGCGAATTAATCCTGAAATCGCTTCCTGTACAGTCATGAAAGTTAAATAAGTGTCTTATTTTCCCAGTAACCCCTATCCTCCCTCGTTAGGTCAACGCCCTGAGATAGCGAAGAATGATCAGCTACAGCTACAGTTAATTAGGTGTAGGACGTCAGCGCCGTCTGGCGGCGAAGTATAGTACAAGCGTGCGCCCGGTAGTAATAGGGTATAGGCAGAGCACCAGGTACACGTATCCACGCCATCAGCGGATACCGCCCGTCCGGCACATTCTTTGGTCCTTCAGAACCGGATTATTCTCGCGAATCTCAGTGCGTCGAAGTGTCGATACCTATGTGAAAGTGAATCGAAGTTATATACATTCCAAAAATTAAGTAATAGCAGTGCAACGAAGTTATAAACTTACGAGAACAGTGTATCAAAATTAAATACTCAAAGCTTGTGTCAACAGTGCGTCAACGTTATATACCAAGCTTATGTGAACAGTGCCTCAACGTTATACACAAAAAGGCTTATGTACACAGTCAAGTACATAGGTTACAGTAAATAGTCACGTGTATAACGATATAACCACATAAGTTTTAGTAAACAGTGAAGTATATAACGACAGTACACAAGTGATAGTAAATAGTGAAGTGTTTAACAACAGTACATATGTGACAGTATACAGTGAACAGTACGTATGTAATAGTAAACAGTGCATATGTGACAGTCAACAGTAAAGTTTATAACAGCATAATAAGAACAGTGAACAGTTTATGTGACAGTGAATAGTGGAAGTATATAACGACGATAATACGAGGGACAGAAAATAGTGAGGTAAGCAGATATATTTGACAGCCAGTGTATAACAGCAAGTACCATCAGCTCGAACGAAATCTTTCCATATTTTTAACAAAATCCCGTGGACACGATGACCACATCTGTTTACCACCCGTATTGTTTTGTATTTTTTTCTTTCGACCCTTTTTTTCATTAACAAAGACAAGGGATCAGATGCTGGAATGCTATTGGTTAATGAGCGTACATAAGCGCTTCAATAGCGGCCGGATGCTGCAAACAAAAAGAGCCGTATCGGTGGCAACATTTCGTTCGTTGTCATAGTACATAACAGCAAGTACATATATAACAGCAAGTATATAACAGCAAGTATATGTATAACAGCAAGTATATAACAAGTATATAAGCCAAGTATATAAGCCAAGTATATAAGCCAAGTATATAACCAAGTATATAAGCCAAGTATATAAGGCGAGTATATAACCAAGTATATAAGCCAAGTATATAAGGCGAGTATATAACCAAGTATATAAGGCGAGTATATAACCAAGTATATAAGCCAAGTATATAAGCAAAGTATATAAGCAGGTACATAACTTAAGTACATAAGAAAGTATATAACACAAGTACATAAGTTAAGTTTATAAGAAGCTAACAGAGTTAAGATTGTTTATTTACACCGAAGGATTATACAGAGAAATTTACAGAGAAGCTTATATTACGTTGATAGTTATACAGTGAAGATATAGAGTAAAGATTGTTTATTTACACAGGAAGGTTATACAATAGAGTTTACAGAGAGTTTACAGAGAGGCTTATATACATATATTATACTTATATACTGAAGCGAATAGTTAACATTAAGAGTTAATTCCGAAACCAAGATGCCGGTAACAAGATCGCAAGGCAAATCGTACGCTGAGCCACGCCAAGAGACACCGTCGGCATCAGCTATTCATCATCAGTTGCCGCCACGATCACCGTCATCTATAGAACAGCTGGCAATTCGCCCTACTGTTACACAGGGGGCTCAAAGCGTACCTGGTTCATCAGCTGCTACCAGGAGAACCAGGTCCAAGGAAAATTCGGAAAGAACAGTCAAGCCTTCAGATAGCGCACGAAAAATACAGGATGAGGAATCATCAAGAGCCGTACCGATGACTACCCGGGGTGACGCCCGTAACGAACAGATTCGGTCGCCGTCAAACAGGACGACGCGACCAAACAGAAAAATTTCACGAGCCCGCGAGGCTTTACTAAAGATTAAGTTGGAGCTTGCACAAATAGCACTTCAGAGGGCCGAAGAAGAGGACTCCGAAGCTGAATACATGGATGACAGAAACTCTAACGATGAATACGTGCGTTCCTGGTTGGAAGAAGCGCCCGACGCAGCGCGGATTCCGCAAGATGACGTCGCCGAGGGGAACCCTACAGAAATACAGAACCCCCCCCTGCGGTCATCAACAGTACAGATATAGATAACCAGAGACAGGCACCATCGTTACATCCTACAGTTCCTACAGATAGAAACGTGCAAAGCAATATAGAACCAACTCAGAAGATCAAAGACAACAGGGGGGGAGATTTACGTCCATTTATTACGGAACTTACGTCCGCCATAGCGTCGCTAGCCGACAAAAAAACAGATACAGGGACATCGAATCAACCCTCGGCGTCGAAGATCATCATGACCCTACCGAATTTCAGTGGGTCACATACAGAATGGCTTTCATTCCGCGCCATATATGATACGACTCGGGCGTATTTCAACGATGTCGAGAATACAGCAAGACTCAGGAGGTGCTTACATGGAAGAGCATTGGATACAGTGAGTTCAGAGCTCATAGGACACGCAAGGCCAGATGACATCATGAGGGAACTTGAGCTGCAGTTCGGCCGTCCAGATTCGATAGCACAGGCCGAAACAGAGAGGCTGAAAAGATTGCCACGCTGCAGCGAAGCACCGAAAGACATCTGCACATTTGCCAGCCGGGTGAGAAGCGGCATAGTGACTCTGCGAGCACTAAAAAAGGATTACTACCTCGTCAACGCTGAGCTAATGAGAATCCTAACAGAAAAGCTGCTGAACTCCCTGCGTGTACGTTGGTACAGAACATTCACAGATAAGTACCAGTCAGTGCCAGATCTGTCACTTTTCAGCGAGTTCATTACAGAACAAGCTCGCTACTGCAGTGCCTTCGCTCCACCTGAGAACATACACTCGACAGAAAATCCGGGAAAGCGGGTTGTGCAAAGAGCACATACGACCACAGACAAATCGACTTCAAAATGTCGAATCTGTGAAAAAGAAGGTCATCAAGAGTCTGATTGCAAAAAGTTCAAAGAGGCATCCAACAACAGCAAATGGGAATTAGCGAAGAAACACGGCCTCTGCTTCCGCTGTCTGCAACGTCGTCGCAGCGACCACAAGTGCAAGCCGAAGAAATTCGATATACAGGGGTGCAAAGCCACGCATCATAGACTGCTGCACTTCGTCAGGAAGACAACGGAAGAGGAGCCGAGACAGGAAGCTTCAAACGAAATAGTCGCCAGTTCACGAGCAACAGCCAGTCAAGCGTACCTCAAGATGGTACCAGTACGAGTCGTCGGACCGGCGGGAGAAGCATCCACGTTCGCTTTCCTCGACGATGGATCTACAGTTTCGCTCATCGACGAGGAAATCGCGGAGCGAGTTGGAGCAAGGGGCCGCATCGAACCCCTGAAGATAGGCGCCATCGGAGACACCGTGATCGACACACCCATGTCGAGAAGGGTAACAGTTACACTCTCCAGCCAAGTGAAGGACAAGATGCCCTTCAGAGCGCGCACCATACCGAAGCTCAATCTCGCGACGCAGACGGTCAGTGAGGAAGACATCGCTCACTGCAAACATCTGGATGACCTCAGGCAACAGTTGACGTACAACAGCGGCGCGCCAAAGATACTGATAGGCCAAGATAATTGGCACCTTTTGCTGGCCACCGAGGTCCGCAGAGGGCCCAAGAACCAGCCGGTCGCCTCACTTACGGCACTGGGCTGGACTCTACACGGCGCGCAAACCAGAACACTTGGTCACCAAGTGAATTTCGTCAACAGACTCACAGCAAAAGAAGAAGATCTCGACGAACAGTTGCGTGAATTTTTCGCGCTTGAATCGCTGGTCATTAACCCCCGCAGACCAGACTCCGACCCGGAACAGAAAGCGGAAGCCATATTGGACCGTCATACCAGACAGACAGAAGACGGCCATATAGAAACAGCGCTGCTCTGGAAAAACGAAAATATCGAAATGCCAGACAGCTACGGGACAGCACTCAACAGGCTCGTCTCAACAGAAAAGAAGCTCGATAGCAAGCCTGCTCTTCGAGATAGATATACAGAACAAATGAACGCGTACATCAGCAAGAGTTACGCCGAAAGGGCACCCGAAACAAGTACAGTTGGTAGGACTTGGTACCTACCCCATTTCGACGTGTTCAATCCGATGAAACCGGAGAAACTCCGCATAGTTCACGACGCCGCAGCCAAATCTAGAGGGATGTCATTGAACGACTTCCTACTCACGGGTCCAGACCTACTACAGTCGCTGCCCGGCGTCATGATGCGATTCCGCCAACATCCGATAGCAGTCGCCGGCGACATAGCAGAGATGTTCATGCAGGTGAAGGTGCGTAAACAGGACAGAGACGCCCTTCGTTATCTTTGGAGAGGCGACAGACGAGAAGGCGCCCCTGAAGAATACCGCATGACGTCAATAATTTTCGGCGCTGCAAGCTCACCATGCACAGTTATATACGCGAAGAATTGGAACGCGAAAAAGCACAGTGAGACTCAACCAGAAGCGGTGGAAGCCATCATACAGAGTCACTATATGGATGACTACCTAGACAGTTACAGAACCGTCGAAGAAGCGACGAAAACAGCAACAGCGGTGAAGAACATTCACCTACAGGCAAAATTTGAACTCAAAAAATGGGTATCAAACAGCGCAAAATTGATAGAAAATATAGACCCGACACAGAACAGGACTGAAGAAGTCAACATCGGGAAGACAGACACAGAAAAAATACTCGGACTAATATGGAAACCGAGTGAAGACAGGCTAGGCTTCAACCTTACGCTCGCACGATTACCGAGCGGAATCCTGGATAAAGAAGCGCCAACGAAGAGAGAAGCACTCAAGATCGTCATGTCGTTGTACGATCCACTAGGCCTCGTCTCCCCAGTAACCATTCGAGCCAAACAGATACTTCAGGAGGCATGGAGGCGAGGAACCAGCTGGGACCAGGTACTCGAACCCGACCTGTCCGCCCAGTGGAAGAACTGGGTGCAACATCTACGACAGCTGAAAAACGTCAGCCTACCGAGGTGCTATCCAGGATACAGCGAAGCCCTAGAAACAGAAGTCCACGTATTCACCGACGCGAGCGAAATGGCATATGCGACAGCGGTCTATTGGAGATCAACAACAGCAGATGGCAAGCAGCATGTCACCCTCGTCATGGCAAAGGCGAAGGTGGCACCGATTAAGCTACAATCAATACCGCGCCTCGAATTACAGGCCGCGGTGTTAGGAACCCGCGTAGCAGCAGCCGTCATAAAAGAGCACAGCATCAAACCCGCATCAGTGACATACTGGACAGACAGCAAGACCGCCCTCACGTGGATACGAAGAGGATCGCGGGTATACAAACCGTTCGTAGCCCATCGCATAGCATCCATTGAGGAAAACAGTAAAGTCGAAGACTGGCGATGGGTGCCCACGAAAATGAACATAGCAGACAGCGCTACTCGCGACGTACCGCACCACTTTGACTCGAGTCATGAGTGGTTTTGTGGACCTGGTTTCCTGTATAACGAACCATCCACATGGCCAACAGAAAAACCTCCAATCAATACAGAAACAGGGGAGGAAAGAACACACACAGTCACCGAAAGCAAGGGCAACAATACCCCAGCGCAAACAGAAGTGGTTCCGGATCCGACACGATTCTCGAAGTGGGAAAGACTACTCCGTGCTACAGCTTGCGTTCTACGCTTTATAGATCTCTGCCAAAAAAGGAAAGAGAAAACGTTCTACAAACGAACACAGAAGAACGCCGAAAAGGATCCGGATTGGAGGAAACAGAAGAAGGCGACCACCCTTCCCAAAAAGACGGCGAGAACAACCGGCACTCAAGTCGAGGGATATCCCCTAGAAGCGGAACTTCTCCGAAGAGCAGAGACATTACTCATACAGGTCTCACAACAACAGTCGTTCGCCAAGGAAATAGCGAATCTACAGCAAGGGAAGTCCGTGGAAAAAGACAGTCGACTGAAGCCACTCCGAATAGAACTTACAGATAAAATTATACGACTGAAAAGTCGTATCGCCGCCGTCACAGAAATAGCCGATGATGCGAAGCGACCACCCATATTGGACGGTGACCACCGCATCACCCAGTTGTATATAGACTGGACTCACAGGAGCCTACAGCACAGCGGCACAGAGCTCACCATCAACGAGGTGCGACAACATTTTTGGGTCATCAGAATGCGACCCACAACAAAGAAGATACTGACACAATGTCTACAGTGTCGTATTCGCAAGGCGCAACCATCCGTGCCTGCGACCGGCGACCATCCGAGAACGCGCCTAGCACACCATCAGAGGCCGTTCACCTACACAGGGCTTGACTATTTCGGGCCATTGTCAGTTACAGTTGGTCGACAACACCAAAAAAGGTACGTAGCCCTATTTACATGTCTGACCACCAGAGCCGTCCACCTCGAGATAGCCGCCAGCCTCAGCGCAGACTCCGCAGTACTGGCACTGCTCCGGTTCGCTGCGCGTCGAGGCTGCCCAGCCGAGATCCACTCCGACAACGGCACCAACATGCACGGTGCCGACAGGGAGCTCCGAGACGCCTTCCGATGGGAGGCCAGTCGCCGTGGCATCGTGTGGCGCTTTATAACGCCCTCAGCGCCCTTCATGGGGGGCGCCTGGGAGCGCCTCGTCCGCTGCGTGAAGACCGCACTGTCTGCCGTCCTCCACGAGAGACACCCGCACGAAGAGGTGTTGTCTACCCTATTGTGTGAAGCGGAATATACAGTAAACAGCCGACCGCTCACACACGTATCAGTGGACAGCAACGACGACGAAGCCATCACGCCCAACCATTTTCTTCTCGGCGGGTCAGCAAGGTTGCCAACCCCTGGCACCTTCACCGAACAAGACATCGACAGCAAAAAGATGTGGCGGCGCTCACAGATTCTCGCCGACATGTTCTGGCGTCGCTGGGTACGCGAGTACCTGCCAGAGCTACAGTACCGGCGGGAGCCGCACAGCCGCGGGCCGGGTCTACAGGTCAATGACCCCGTCCTCATAGCCGACGGCCAGCTGCCACGAAACACGTGGCCGCGAGGCCGCATAGTAGCTGTCTTCCCCGGGGGCGACGGTGAAGTCCGGACAGCTGAGGTGCGCACTTCCGGCGGCACCTTGAAGCGTCCGGTGAAGAAACTCGTCCCACTACCGAAATGATCCAGACATCGGGGAACCAGGCGGTGAGCATCGTGACGGCGGGAGTCACGACTACGGTCGTCGCTCGCCGGCATGATGTAGCGCCGCGCCGACATGACAGCGAGTCGTCACTGCACTACACGGCGGGAGAAATGTTCGCGACGAACGTCACCAATCCAGCACATAGAGTGTTGATTATAGTTAAAAAATAGTGTAGAGTCAGTGTATGGGCAATATAGTGAGAATAACAAAGTGCCATCAGTGAATCTAGAATAGTTAGATAGTAATTTTCAGGCGCGCTAGACACATATGGGCTCGCAAGTGGAGTTTTTTAGTATAATTTAACGCTTTGGCGAGGTCCAGGGAGCCTAGGTTGCGACCTAGGCCTGGATATAGTATTTTTTTATAACTTAGCTTATAGTTAAACCACTTAGACGAGAGTATGACGGTCTAGCGCGGCCATATTAGACAAAAACAGAAAAAAATTGTCTTACAGATTTTCAGTTGAAGGATCGCTACAGGCTGAAAGATACAGACACGAAAAAATAAGTAACAGTTTTAGATGGACCATATACTCGTCTAGTATATGGCGATTATATACTTACAGTCACAGCAACAGTTTTCGTGTAATTCAGCCTGTAAGACCCTTCATCCAAACACTTTTGGAAAAGTTGTCTGGTTTTTTGGAAATAATTTCCACGTTTTAATAAAGATTTTCGTTGTTTTTATGTCTGTACATAAATAACGTTATGTGGAATTGTGGCGATGTATATAATGTGTTTAAACATAAGCTCAAAATTGTAATTTGCAGAAAGATTGTACATTTCCATAATCAAATTTTCATTAAAGTTTTCCGAAATCAGAAAGCGAAATCAGGGTTCTCGTTACAGTAAAGTTGTGGAGTACCTTAGTAAACTCGACTTTTCTTAGAATCGTAGTCATCAGTACGGCAATTAAATATGTATAAGTAAACAGTAAAAAGGAGGGCGCGAATTAATCCTGAAATCGCTTCCTGTACAGTCATGAAAGTTAAATAAGTGTCTTATTTTCCCAGTAACCCCTATCCTCCCTCGTTAGGTCAACGCCCTGAGATAGCGAAGAATGATCAGCTACAGCTACAGTTAATTAGGTGTAGGACGTCAGCGCCGTCTGGCGGCGAAGTATAGTACAAGCGTGCGCCCGGTAGTAATAGGGTATAGGCAGAGCACCAGGTACACGTATCCACGCCATCAGCGGATACCGCCCGTCCGGCACAATATTTAATTGCCGTACTGATGACTACGATTTTAAGAAAAGTCGAGTTTACTAAGGTACTCCAGAACTTTACTGTAACGAGAACCCTGATTTCGCTTTCTGATTTCGGAAAACTTTAATGAAAATTTGATTATGGAAATGTACAATCTTTCTGCAAATTACAATTTTGAGCTTATGTTTAAACACATTATATACATCGCCACAATTCTACATAACGTTATTTATGTACAGACATAGAAACAACGAAAATCTTTATTAAAATGTGGAAATTATTTCCATAAAACCGGACAGCTTTTCCAAAAGTGTCTGGATGAAAGGTCGTACAGGCTGAATTACACGAAAACTGTTGCTGTGACTGTAAGTATATAATCGCCATATACTAGACGAGTATATGGTTCATCTAAAACTGTTACTTATTTTTTCGTGTCTGTATCTTTCAGCCTGTAACGATCCTTCAACTGAAAATCTGTAAGACAATTTTTTCCTGTTTTTTCCCAATATGGCCGCGCTAGACCGTCATACTCTCGTCTAAGTGGTTCAACTATAAGCTAAGTTATAAAAAATTACTATATCCAGGCCTAGGTCGCAACCTAGGCTCCCTGGACCTCGCCAAAGCGTTAAATTATACTAAAAAACTCCACTTGCGAGCCTATATGTGTCTAGCGCGACTGAAAATTACTATCTAACTATTCTAGATTCACTGATGGCACTTTGTTATCTCACTATATTGCCCATACACTGACTCTACACTATTTTTTAACTATAATCAACACTCTATGTGTTGATTCTCCCGCCGTGTAGTGCAGTGACGACTCGCTGTCTTGTCGGCGCGGCGCTACATCATGCCGGCGAGCGACGACCGTAGTCGTGACTCCCGCCGTCACGATGCTCACCGCCTGGTGCCCCGATGTCTGGATCACTTCGGTAGTGGGACGAGTTTCTTCACCGGACGCTTCAAGGTACCGCCGGATGTGCGTACCTCAGTAGTCCGGACTTCTCCGTCGCCCCCGGGGAAGACAGCTACTATGCGGCCTCGCGGCCACGTGTTTCGTGGCAGCTGGCCGTCGGCTATGAGGACGGGGTCATTGACCTGTAGACCCGGCCCGCGGCTGTGCGGCTCCCGCCGGTACTGTAGCTCTGGCAGGTACTCTCGTACCCAGCGACGCCAGAACATGTCGGCGAGAATCTGTGAGCGCCGCCACATCTTTTTACTGTCGATGTCTTGTTCGGTGAAGGTGCCAGGGGTTGGCAACCTTGCTGACCCGCCGAGAAGAAAATGGTTGGGCGTGATGGCTTCGTCGTCGTTGCTGTCCACTGATACGTGTGTGAGCGGTCGGCTGTTTACTGTATATTCCGCTTCACACAATAGGGTGGACAACACCTTTTCGTGCGGGTGTCTCTCGTGGAGGACGGCATACAATGCGGTCTTCACGCAGCGGACGAGGCGCTCCCAGGCGCCCCCCATGAAGGGCGCTGAGGGCGTTATAAAGCGCCACACGATGCCACGGCGACTGGCCTCCCATCGGAAGGCGTCTCGGAGCTCCCTGTCGGCACCGTGCATGTTGGTGCCGTTGTCGGAGTGGATCTCGGCTGGGCAGCCTCGACGCGCAGCGAACTGGCGCAATGCCAGTACTGCGGAGTCTGCGCTGAGGCTGGCGGCTATCTCGAGGTGGACGGCTCTGGTGGTCAGACATGTAAATAGGGCTACGTACCTTTTTTGGTGTTGTCGACCAACTGTGACTGATAATGGCCCGAAATAATCAAGGCCTGTGTAGGTGAACGGCCTCTGATGATGTGCTATTGAATCTGGACGGCCGAACTGCAGCTCGAGTTCCCTCATGATGTCATCTGGCTTTGCGTGTCCTATGAGCTCTGAACTCACTGTTTCCAGTGCTCTTCCATGTAAGCACCTCCTGAGTCTTGCTGTATTCTCGACATCGTTGAAATACGCCCGAGTCGTATCATATATGGCGCGGAATGAAAGCCATTCTGTATGTGACCCACTGAAATTTGGTAGGGTCATGATGATCTTCGACGCCGAGGGTTGATTTGATGTCCCTGTATCTGTTTTTTTTGTCGGCTAGCGACGCTATGGCGGACGTAAGTTCCGTAATAAATGGACGTAAATCTCCCCCCCTGTTGTCTTTGATCTTCTGAGTTGGTTCTATATTGCTTTGCACGTTTCTATCTGTAGGAACTGTAGGATGTAACGATGGTGCCTGTCTCTGGTTATCTATATCTGTACTGTTGATGACCGCAGGGGAGGGGTTCTGTCTATCTGTAGGGTTCCCCTCGGCGGCGTCATCTTGCGGAATCCGCGCTGCGTCGGGCGCTTCTTCCAACCAGGAACGCACGTACTCATCGTTAGAGTTTCTGTCATCCATATATTCAGCTTCGGAGTCCTCTTCTTCGGCCCTCTGAAGTGCTATTTGTGCAAGCTCCAACTTAATCTTTAATAAAGCCTCGCGGGCTCGTGAAATTTTTCTGTTTGGTCGCGTCGTCCTGTTTGACGGCGACCGAATCTGTTCGTTACGGGCGTCACCCCGGGTAGTCATCGGTACGGCTCGTGATGATTCCTCATCCTGTATTTTTCGTGCACTATCTGAAGGCTTGACTGTTATTTCCGAATTTTCCTTAGACCTGGTTCTCCTGGTACCAGCTGATGAACCAGGTACGCTTTGAGCCCCCTGTGTAACAGTAGGGCGAATTGCCAGCTGTTCTATAGATGACGGTGATCGTGGCGGCAACTGATGATGAATAGCTGATGCCGACGGTGTCTCTTGGCGTGGCTCAGCATACGATTTGCCTTGCGATCTTGTTACCGGCATCTTGGTTTCGGAATTAACTCTTAATGTTAACTATTCGCTTCAGTATATAAGTATAATATGTATATAAGCCTCTCTGTAAACTCTATTGTATAACCTTCCTGTGTAAATAAACAATCTTTACTCTATATCTTCACTGTATAACTATCAACGCAATATAAGCTTCTCTGTAAATTTCTCTGTATAATCCTTCTGTGTAAATAATAGTACATTGTTACCCTAGGGGTGAAAGTAACTTATTTAGTCCCGAGACGGGGTTTGGTGCCCGAGCGAAGCGAGGGCGCTAATAGTTCGAGGGACTAAATAAGTCTTTAACCCGAGGTAAACACTGTGCTTTTCATTACGAATACAAGGAAAGTAAAAAAAAAACATACAACTCATAAAAACTAATGAAGATCGGAATTCGAATGGGGTAGATGACACACCAATCAATTGAGATACTTTTTAAGAGCTGTCAAAACGCGGTTCTCTAATAGACTTTGTATGGCAATAGCCTACTGTGACGTCACTGTTTATTCAACTCAATGACTCGACCATTTAATTGATTTCAAAGCAACTAAAAATCGAATTTGGCAATTAATTGAAAATAAATCGGGTTTTCAGGCCCAAAATAAAGTGTTGTTTTAGAGAAAGGTGTCTTGGAATTATTGTTTTATGGTGTCATCTACCCTATTGCCGCTTTCCCACCTATTTTGCTTTTTTTTTCTGTGGCCGGCCAGCTATTCAGCCAATACCTATTTTTCATTTTCATCATCGAAAAATGGTAAATATTTTTCCCAAATCTATTTTATTTTAAAGAAATAGTTGAAACTTAATTATAATAAAGATATTTAAAACATATATATTCTTTAATTAATACTTAACTTTATGTTATTTCAATTTTACATCGTGGCTGTATAGAAAGTTGGAACATGGTTCGATAGAAAAATGAACCATTTTTTTTAATAATTTGACAGCTGTCAGTTTAAAACGATTCTCCCTAGGGCTGAAAAGTATTACTTTCAACCCGCTCCTCAGGCAACTTCAGACCTACTTTCAGAGTATGAGTAATGAAAACAATCTTAACTCTGTTAGCTTCCTATAAACTTAACTTATGTACTTGTGTTATATACTTTCTTATGTACTTAAGTTATGTACCTGCTTATATACTTTGCTTATATACTTGGCTTATATACTTGGTTATATACTCGCCTTATATACTTGGCTTATATACTTGGTTATATACTTGGCTTATACACTTGACTTATATACTTGTTATATACTTGCTGTTATGTACTTGCTGTTATACATATACTTGCTGTTATATATGTACTTGCTGTTATGTACTTGCTGTTATACACTGGCTGTCAAATGCATCTGCTTACCTCACTATTTTCTGTCCCTCGTATTATCGTCGCTATATACTTCCACTATTCACTGTCACATATAGACTGTTCACTGTTCTTATATGCTGTTATAAACTTTACTGTTGACTGTCACATATGCACTGTTTACTATCACATACGTACTGTTCACTGTATACTGTCACATATGTACTGTTGTTAAATACTTCACTATTTACTATCACTTGTGTACTGTCGTTATATACTTTACTGTTTACTAAAACTTATGTGGTTATATCGTTATACACGTGACTATTAACTGTAACCTATGTACTTGACTGTGTACATAAGGCTTTTTGTGTATAACGTTGAGGCACTGTTCACATAAGCTTGGTATATAACGTTGACGCACTGTTGACACAAGCTTTGAGTATTTAACTTTGATACACTGTTCTCGTAGGTTTATAACTTCGTTGCACTGCTATTACTTAAGTTTTGAAATGTATATAACTTCGATTCACTTTCACATAGGTATCGACACTTCGACGCACTGAGATTCGCGAGAATAATCCGGTTCTGAAGGACCAATAAATGTGCCGGACGGGCGTTATCCGCTGATGGCGTGGATACGTGTACCTGGTGCTCTGCCTATACCCTATTACTACCGGGCGCACGCTTGTACTATACTTCGCCGCCAGACGGCGCTGACGTCCTACACCTAATTAACTGTAGCTATAGCTGATCATTCTTCGCTATCTCAGGGCGTTGACCTAACGAGGGAGGATAGGGGTTACTGGGAAAATAAGACACTTATTTAACTTTCATGACTGTACAGGAAGCGATTTCAGGATTAATTCGCGCACTACTTTTTCACTGTTTACTTATACATATTTAATTGCCGTACTGATGACTACGATTTTAAGAAAAGTCGAGTTTACTAAGGTACTCCAGAACTTTACTGTAACGAGAACCCTGATTTCGCTTTCTGATTTCGGAAAACTTTAATGAAAATTTGATTATGGAAATGTACAATCTTTCTGCAAATTACAATTTTGAGCTTATGTTTTAACACATTATATACATCGCCACAATTCTACATAACGTTATTTATGTACAGACATAGAAACAACGAAAATCTTTATTAAAATGGGGAAATTATTTCCATAAAACCGGACAGCTTTTCCAAAAGTGTCTGGATGAAAGGTCTTACAGGCTGAATTACACGAAAACTGTTGCTGTGACTGTAAGTATATAATCGCCATATACTAGACGGGTATATGGTCCATCTAAAACTGTTACTTATTTTTTCGTGTCTGTATCTTTCAGCCTGTAACGATCCTTCAACTGAAAATCTGTAAGACAATTTTTTCCTGTTTTTTCCCAATATGGCCGCGCTAGACCGTCATACTCTCGTCTAAGTGGTTCAACTATAAGCTAAGTTATAAAAAATTACTATATCCAGGCCTAGGTCGCAACCTAGGCTCCCTGGACCTCGCCAAAGCGTTAAATTATACTAAAAAACTCCACTTGCGAGCCTATATGTGTCTAGCGCGACTGAAAATTACTATCTAACTATTCTAGATTCACTGATGGCACTTTGTTATCTCACTATATTGCCCATACACTGACTCTACACTATTTTTTAACTATAATCAACACTCTATGTGTTGGATTGGTGACGTTCGTCGCGAACACTTACCTAAGTTTATGTTTAAATTATTTTTGTCTAGCCATTTAATTAGTGAGTCAAGAGAATTATTGATATCATTAGGAAGCCTTGCCATTCGGTGATGTGAATTTATATATCAATGCCACGTTATAGTAATATTTAGTAAAGATATTTTGTATTTATAAATTTATTATTATTGTACTTAGGGTAATGTACACAATGCTCTTACTTCCTCAGATTGTATTGTTTGTAAAATAATGCTGTAAATAGTGTTCTAGTATTAAATATTTTTGTTTTCAAGGTTAAATTAAAATTTAGTTGTAATTTATCATATTTTGTTGTATCATAGAGTAGTTTGAAATAAGAGATTCTTAAAGAAACAAACAGTTTCGCAAATATGTACATGGTGACAAAGTGAAAAATAAACGGTTCAACCGTATTTTACCAGTAGGCTGCAGAAATTACTGAGTCAGTAGTATGTATAAGGTTATACCTTCCAACCAACCTTAAATTCTAGCGCTCAAAGTATTTTGAATAGGTAAAAACCATTTAGAAACACAGTAGCTATAGTTTATTTTTAATTAGCTATAATCTTAATTCTTTGTAATTAGCTATAGGTATTAGTTATAAGTAACAAGTTAAATTAAGTATTAATTAAGGCGCATTTACAGCATTGGTTAACTGTAATGGTAGATGTATGTTGTTAAATAAATAAATAAAAAATATATATATTGTAGAAGATGGAAGAGATTAGGAGGGGGAAGACCTATATAAGGCGGCGCAGAACTAGCACCGCTCTCTGGATTTGCTTGTGACCCACGTATGAGCACACGCATACGTGACCTAGTTCCGCGAAACCGCGACCGCCGAAACAATACTCGCGCGCCTTTGTTACGGCGCGCACTGTGATTGGTCGTCCCCGCAAAAAAATCAACGACTTTGTGGGTAGACGCCAAAACCGCGCTCGCGACCTACCGCCCGAGCTCGTTATTTTTCCAAACGTTGGAAAAAAACCGTCGCCAACGGTTACAAATCGCGACGGAATATTCCACTGCCCGATGGAATAACAACATCTTTCGAAATTTCATTGTAGGGCTGCGGTGCGTCACACCAAACAGGACACCGCAATCATGAATAAAGAGAAACCGCCGCCTTCACCCACCAACCACCAGCCCGGGAACCGGGAGACGTCGCTCCCGAACACTGGGGGCTCGCCGCCCGGCGCCCGTCCTGCGAGCACCGATACCACGGGAGCTGCCTATCGCACCCCATCGCCACCAACGCTTACCCCGCTGTCCCAGGCGCAGACAGCGAGCAAGGATCCGAGGCTACAGCGCCAAACAGTGCCGGTTAAGCCCGTCGCGACCCGTCCCGCGCCAACCCAGGCCCCGGGGCCCGCGGGGAGCCACAGCCGCGCAACAACCGCTCGCACCGCCGCCTCTGCCGTGCGCCCTAACGCACCAAGCGCGCGTAATACTACCTCGCCTGCGCCCCGTCCGGCGCTCGCGCAACAAACCGCCGCCGCGCCTCGCACCGCGCCGCTCGCTCACACCGCCGCGCGACCCGGTGCACCACCGTCCGCGAGCGCTCGCTCGGCCGCCGCTACGGGCCGAGCTGTGCGCAACGCGTCGCCCGCGCCTCATCGCTTGCTGGCAGGCTCAGCCGCCGCAACCACAGCAGCCGCACACGAGGTTGCTATGTCGCCGCCACCGCCGAGAGCCTCTGCCCGGGACTCCCCAGCCGCACTCTCTCCGTGTTCGTCGAGGGAAGGGAGTGACCTCTCCACGGCTTCCTACTCGACGCCCGCTCACCACGACCTACCTGCCGGAGTCCCGGATACAGAGGTTAGTCAGTGTTTCATTGTTGATGACGAAGAAGAAGATTACCACAGTGACATGAGTACCGAGGACGCGCTGGCCCTCGACCACGACTTCCAGTCTGAAGTCAGGGCCCAGCGTAGACCAAGAAGCTCAGACGGCGAGGCCGCTGAAGAGGCCAAGCGTCCATGCCCCGACTCCCCGCTCCCGCAGCGTGACCCGCGTGGAAGAGCGGGAGCGGGTTCGCCGACCTTCGCCGAAGCAGCTCGCCGTCCACCCACCGGACAAGACACCGCACGCACAGTGCCATCCGCCGCAGCCCCGGCACAAGGCGCTAGCGCCACCACAGCTGCAGAAGGCGGCAAGAAAAATGAGAAGAGGTCACGCTACCCTCCGCTCTTGGTGGAGAAGCTACCCGGATGGGCCGCTCACTTTAGGGCCCTAAGCATAAAGTTGGGTCACCCTCCAAACGCCCGACCTTTCAAGGGGGGATTTAGGTTCCTTCCTGAGAGCGAGGTCGAGTACAGGGTGGTCCAAAGTTATCTCACGGACCTGGAAAAGTCGGACGGCACCATCTGGTTCGCCTACTCACTGAGGGCGGAACGTAGCCTAAAGGTGGCCATCAGGGGACTGCCGGCGGACACGGACCCAGCCGACATCTCTGAGGAGCTCAGACTACTGGGGTATGAGCCGGAGTATGTGCGCAACATTAACGCACGCGGAGGACGACCCGGCTGCATATTTCATGTAGTTCTGAAGAGGCAGATGGATATCCGTAGAATATACGAGATTGACACATTAATGTGCATGCGTGGAATACGCATTGAAGCATGGAGAAGTAAACGTGGGCCCGCACAGTGCCACAGATGTCAAAAGTTCCGGCACAGCTCGCACCAGTGCCACCGCCCGCTCGCTTGCGTGCGATGCGGCGAGGGACACGTTGCGCGCGAGTGTCCGCGCCCCAAGGAAGAGCCGGCCACCTGCGCCAACTGCGCGGGCGACCATCCGGCCTGCAGCACCAGATGCCCGGTGTTCAAAAAGGAAGCCGCCAACAAGCGGGCGGGCACTGTCGCCATCACAGCGAGCCAGCGCCGGCCCAGAGAGGGGCCCCCAACCAACGTAGAGGACCATGAAGCCCCCAGCACCACACTGATGGCGGCAGCTAACGGGCCCACTACTACGGATGCCACTGCCTCGAGGCGGAAGAAGAAGAAGCGCGGGGGTAAGAAGAGGGGGAAGAAGACCCAGCCCCCCGCGACCCAAACAACAGAGGGCACTGTCCCTGTCGCGGCGCAGGCGCAGCCTACTGCCATCCTTACAACAGTGATTCCTTCTGTTGCCGCTGCTAGCGCTAGTGAGCCGAGGAAGGGGAAGCGGGAGGAGAAGCCCGCTCCCCCCGCAAGCGCGGCCCCGGCCGCCGCTCTGCCGAAAACAAGGCCACCAAAGCAACAACAGCAACAACAACAACAACATCAACAACAGATGCAACAACAACAACACCTAGCTGGCGCTCGCGAGCAGCGGCAGCACAATAAACCACAGGCTGACCACTCAACGAACGAGGGCCAGCACAACCACAAACAAAAAGAAGTCACGGCCTGCGCCATCAAGCTCTTAATGGATCTCATAAGGGCCATAAGACAGGGACAGGACGCGGGCGCCGTAATCCTCGACGGACTGACGGAGTTATTAACTATATACAATGTCTAGTTCGTTGAGGATACTGCATTGGAATGCCCGCGGCCTGCAGAAAAAGGTCGCCCCTCTCCGCCTCCTCCTCAGAGAACAAAGGATCGACGTGGCGCTCATAGGGGAAACTCTCCTGGGGCCTGCGGACAATCCCAGGTTCCCGGGATACATCACCTATAGGAGGGACGAGAAGTCGCCGCTCGGCAACACATACCGCGGACTGGCGGTGCTGGTCAACCGAAGGGTCGTCCATCAACCGCTACCAGAGGTAACAGCCACCACCTTCCAGGCGCTAGGAACCCAACTCCACGTCGCCGGCAAGGATATGAATATTTATGCAGCTTACCATCCACCTGGCACCGACTTCAGCTTGCAAGAGCTGAGAAACATCCTGATGTCGCCGAACCCGACTCTCCTTGCCGGCGACTTCAATATCAAGCACGAAGCCTGGAACAGCCGGACGCGGAACACCTGGGGCGGACGACTCTTCACGGACGCGGAGGCCCATGGATACACGGTGTCCGGCCCTGACACACCAACCCACTACCCTGACAACCTGGCGCACTCTCCGGACGTGCTGGACATCGTGATCCACCAGGGCCTAGGTTGCCAGCTCACACAGCAAATACTGGACGACGAGCTACAGTCGGATCATCACCCCGTACTCGTCGTCCTGTCGGAGTTGCCGACGAGACTCTCGCCTCCTGCGCCACGTCGCACCACAAACTGGGACACTTTCAAAAAGAAGCTGGAGACCACCACTCCCACTTGGCCCGTCGAGACCGCCGCAGACGTGGACAAACTGGCAGAAGAGGTCACCGCCTGCATTCAGCGCGCCTTAGAAGAGGCGACAACTACAATGCCGACGACGCCGGGGGGGACTGTTTACAAGCCCCTCCCCGTCCACATCAAGCACATGATCGCCCAAAGGAGGCGCCTACGCAGGCGGTGGCAGGACACTGGATGTCCCACCACCAAGCGGGACCTTAACCGTCTGGCGGAGAAGGTCAGGGCCAAGCTCCAGGAGATAAACGCCGAGGGCTGGGAGGAACGCATCGACGCCGCAGAGGGAGACTGGGCGTCGCTGCACAAGCTCTGCAGGACGCTCTCAAATACCCCAGCCCCGGTGCGCCCCCTACGCCACAGCGACGGGGCGCCCAGATACCAAGCAGCAGACCGAGCGGAGATCTTCGCGGAGCACCTGGAGCGTCAGTTCCAGCCGAACCCGACCGACGACCCCGAGCACATCGCAGCAGTCGAGAGGCACCTTGGAGAGTACTTCGCCTCGCCGGTAGCCAACGATGAAGACCCAATTTTCTTTTCACCAAGTGCAGTCAGACGCGCCATCCTCAGAACAAAGCCAAAGAAGGCTCCGGGGGCGGACAAAATCACCAACACCGCGCTGCGCCACCTGCCATACAAAACGGTAGCGGCGCTAGCGCGCTTGTTCACAGGGATACTACGCACCGGGGTTTTCCCGGCTGTGTGGAAGGAGGGGCGCGTCATCATGCTGCCCAAGCCTCACAAAGACGTCCTGAAGCCGGAAAGCTACCGGCCCATCACATTACTGTCCTGCATCTCCATGGTGTTTGAACAGCTCCTGCTGCGACACCTCCAGCAACACGTCACACCGCGTCCAGAACAGTTCGGGTTCCGCTCGGAACATTCTACGACGCTCCAGCTGTCAAGGGTGCTGCACCTGCTCACGGCGGCGGTGAACAAGAAAGAGAGAGCAGTTGCAGCATTCCTAGATATGGAAAAAGCCTTCGACAGAGTCTGGCATGCCGGTCTGCTGTACAAGTTGACAGCAACATCCACGCCTCGTCGCTTGATACGGGTGGTCTCCTCCTTCCTACAGGACAGGACATTCAGGGTGGTGGTTGACGGAGCGCTGTCGTGCGCCCGTCCCATTGCAGCCGGAGTGCCGCAAGGCAGCTGCGTCTCTCCGTGGTGTTATTCCTGCTACACCGATGACATCCCCACCACACCGGGCACCACGCTCGCGCTGTACGCGGATGACGCCGCCTACATCGCTACTTCACTCAACGTGCAGCACGCGGCAGTCAAGCTGCAGCGCGTGCTCGATCTCCTGCCAGAATGGCTCTCCAAGTGGAGGTTATCGGTGAACGTGGGAAAAACACAGGCGCTGGCTGTCGGCGGCTACAAGAAACCACCACCCTTAAAACTACAGGGGGCCGACGTCGAGTGGCTCGGACAGGCCAAGTACCTGGGGGTCACAATCGACAGTCGGCTCTCCATGACGTCACACGTCTGCACTGTCGTCGCAAAAAGCAGGGCCGCCCGCTACCTGCTGCACCCAGTGCTCTCGTCCCGGCTCCCGCTGCGCACCAAGTTGGGGGTGTACAAAGCGTACATCCGACCACTTCTAACTTACGCCGCCCCAGCCTGGCTCGCCCTCACGAGCGAGAAGAACAAGAAAAAACTCCAAGCACAACAGAACTTAGCTCTTCGGAAGATCGTCGCCGCACCTCGCTACGTGAGGAACGCAGTCGTGCAGCGGGATCTCAACATCGAGAGCCTGGAGGACTTCTGCCGGCGCCTCGCGTCCAATATGTTCGCGCGCGCCGACGCCTCTGCCTGGCCCCACATCGCGCAGATAGCGCCATGGCACACACGCCCGCCTGACGCGGGGCGCCCCCCGCGCTACCCCAGGCGCCTCCCACGTGATCTCGTGGCGGACGTGTGACGTCACCCACCGGACTTGACTCCCGAGTGTGTCGCTTCACCTACACGCGACATACTCGTACAAACAGACTCCACAACACTACAGTACTCACACATAGGTGAAATGCCGCGTTCTAAGTTAATATAGGCGCGGCACTCACCCCCCACCTCATACACACATGACTCCACATACATTTGACTCACGCGACAGATAGCGGCGCGGGCTCGCTATCTACTCGTTAACATGATTGAGCGGTGTTACACAACACAATACCGCTCACACATACATACATGGCCCCTTAGCCCGGAGCGCATCGGCTAGCTTCGATAACGTTGTGGGCGGGGGCCCATCGCCCGGTAGGGGCAGCCCCAGCCGCCTCTGGCTGGTCATCACCCGCTGGGCTTCTCCCGGGGCACCGGGAGTTCCACCTAGCGGTGACAGACCGCCGAGGCGGCGTGAAGATACGGTTAACACCGTGGCGCCTCTACCGACACAAAATGACACTAACTCACAGGCGAGCGGCGCAAGCGCGCTCGCCATTGGCCGAGGCCTACATGGCCACCCCACTGCTGGTGCCCGTATGTTTACGGGCACAATTGGATTCTGCGGGACAAAGGGCGATGCCCATACCCCGCCAGCCGCAGCCCACTACTGGGCAGCAGCGAGTTCTCCGGTGGCACCGCTCTCTTTTTCACTTGGAGTCGTCGTGGGAACAACATCGTGAGAACGTCACTCTGTCGGTATATTTTTTATTTGTGTGTCATTGTTTATTTTGGTAATTCTTTTATTGTGTTATTTTTGTTAGAATTGTATTTTTCATTTGGTTAGTTTGATTTTTTGGTTTGTAATATTAAATTGTTGTCAGTTGGTCTTGTCTATTTGAATTATTTCCTGTAGGTACTTGCATAATTATTTTTAAAAAAAGTCACTTCTGGTCTAATTTCCAAGAATATATAATATTTTTCATGGTGATTTCAGTTTTGTCTTAGAAATGTAAAAGTGAGGTACACAATTTAAAATATATAGCTGAAGTCTCTGCAAGGATTTTATTTGAATACTACAGGTACTTAATTAAACTAAACCTTAAAACAAAAACACATTTTAATGAAAAACCAAAACCAAACTATTATGTCTTTTTTTAATATAGAAGACTACGACATCAACAGAATTAAAAAAAAAAACAGAAAGAAATGTGCCAATACTATAAGTATATGTTGCCGCAAGAGTTTATGTCGGTTAAGATTATTATTTATTCTAATTAATAACTAACTACTTTTCATTAACTATAAAACTTATGTAAACGGGTATTTTCGCAATTTTTTACCTTTAATAATATAAGTCCGACGTTTCGACCGGATTGCACCCGCCGTGGTGCATATACCCGTTTATCATAAGGTTTTATAATGTGTTCTGATCGTGAAAGTTTAAAAAAGACAATGGTGCCGATTCCCTTGTTCACAAACTAAACTAAAGGACAAGACTGAATTAGTATGGAGCTTGGTACTTTATTCAAATTGAACGCAACCACAGATTTTACTGTATTAATCGGAAGAGGATAAAATATAGTTTAACTTAACTAAATCCTTATCACGTAAATATCCTGCAAAATAAAGATATTCATTTTTGAAGTTTTTTATTTTTAGTTCACAATGCAACACAGGTAGATTTTGGTAACACCGTGTTTTACGTTCCTATCCTATCCTAGCGCTAACTAAGAATTGTGACCATCCGGTCGTACTGAAACGCATTTTTGGTAATCAAAGTAATAAGAATGGTTACGAGAATATAATGAGGAATAAAAATGAAAAACAAGGTGTACCTACCGACATGTTTGTGCTTTGAGCAAATATACTTAAGAATGCATTCAGCGTAATTCGGAACTCGCTGCGCTGAATGACATTTGAAAAAAGCTAGATGTCAATGTCACAATAGATAAGTCCGTCAGAGAGTTGAGACAGTTAGTGATTTGACTGCGTGCGTTCTGTTCAGTGTATTATTCGGTGCAAAAATAGAGTGCATCATCTATATTAGAGAGATAAGAATACCACCAGTGCATATTTGTAATCATAAATTAGAATTGGGCCAAAACTCAGCACAGCGCCATCTATTGACATTATTAAAACTTCTCTACATCTACACTAAATAGTAGATCTTTGGACATAATTTTCTCGAAAATGCAGGCGATTTCCAGCTTGGAACTTGAGATTAGGCAGTCTATTGTGCAGTATTATCTGTGTTAATTTTCTTTACAGTGGTTAGATTTTCTCAGAATAAAGTACCAAAAAAAACCATGTGCTTTAAGTTGAATGCATCTTTTTCTTTCTGTTTCATTATGAAAAGGACAGAAGATAAATATGAGTTTAATCCTGTCAAATTAGTCAGCACCTGACGTAATTTGATGTAATTTTAGTAGTCAACTTTTTAATCGCGTCTAAAACTTGTATGGCGCTGATTAATTTGACAGAACGTAACTAAAATTTATCTTCTGTCCTTTTCTTAATGAAATAGAAAGAAAAAGATGCACTGAACTTAAATTTGGTTTAGTTTGTAAACAAGGGAATCTGCACCATTAACTATAATTCTTTGATGAACCTGCCATCTGTGGCATGGCAAAAGTCTTAGCTATAGTTAAAATTAAGATTATACCAATTGCTTATTTGACACTGTAGGATCTGTAATAAGAAACGTCCGCGTCATCCGACATTGTTGTGGAAGACGGTGCCGAATACTATTTTAATGGTTAATAACTGAATTTTATAATTTATATATTAAAAAGAAACTGATTTCGGTGTAGTTTCGTACAACGAAATCAAAATGATTAAATACTTTGATCTGCCATTTAAGAAGTAGTATTTATATGCATTTGTGCGCATTTGTTTGTTTGCATTTGTGAATATTGGTATTGTTATTGTAATTATTAAAATAATTCCTGGTTAGTTTTTTATGTTTTATTGAACTTACTTATAAAAAATATATTTTAAATAGTAACCGTCACTGATTGTCATTAACACACAAAAAACGGTGTGTATCCAGATATTTCAGCGCTGTTGCAAGCACCTCTTTTTCTTGATCGTTTTTTTGCACTCGGTACCCGACATACGAAAGTCATCGCGAACTTTTTTCGGCACTTTTTCGGTTTTTACACAGTTGACGCTGATTGTTATTGACACCGTCACCGCGTATGATTTCATTAGCACGATTTTATCCCACTTCTGATGTCGGGTTTGTCAGGATTTTATTTCGCTAGGCTCGAGCTTATGTGGGCAGAAGACGGGTTTCGTGCTATGAAAACACACTGGATGCGATACACTATTTTATTTCACACTAGCTGACCCGCGCAACTTCGTCTGCGTCACATGAGAGAAAGAGAGTTAGAGAGAGAGTGTGAGTCAACCTTAAAAGATAGACATAATGCCATCGCGGTTTTTTTAGAACGTTTTAAAATGAACAATTCCCTAATACATGATTGTTGCGTAACTTTAACCGTTTATGCAGCGCCCGCAAAGGAAGCTCTCAAAAGAAATAAATTTTCCTTGTTTTTGCAAATTAATTATAGCGTGATGTTAGATAGCCTATAGCCGTCCTCGATAACTATTCAACAGTAAAAGTTTTTTTTAATTCCAACCAGTAGTTCCTGTAATTAGCGCGTTCAACCAACCAAACAAACTCTTTAGCTTTATAATATTAGTGGATATAGATCCAAGTGGATAACAATTTAATTTTTTCGATATATTTGCATTAATCGCTAAAATAATCTACTTATGTTTTTTCAAAAAAGGGCTTGCCTCGACAGCCTTACGTCTTCATCCTTAGACACTCGATGACAGTCATACTCCAGCTAGGTCGAAAGTTTTCATCAAAGGTGCAAGAAATTAGCCCAAACACGATTTTTCAATTATAAATGGGACCAACTTTGAGATGCACCTATGCTTTTCACAAAAAAAGGACCATGTACGGACTTCCCTGTAAAAATTATCCGTGGTCAACAACAACAACAGCACATAACGTCCACTGCTGGACATAAGCCTCTCCCATGATGGGAGGAATTTGCCATAATCTCCACGCTTGGCAGGCGGATTGCAGATCGCAGTGATGAAAGACTAACAGAAAACGCTGCTGCCCATTCTCTGGTCTACGGAGGCGCAAAGTGTTCTGCCTCAGACATTAGTCGCCATAAACGACACCCGTGAGTGTAATAGGTTGGTTCTATTCTACTCTGCCGGACACTACACGGCTTAACCACGGCTCACGGCTTTTCGTGGTCATATATAAAAAAAATACGCGTCGAATTGAGAACATCCTTATTTTTGTTTTGTCGGTTAAAAAACCAATCTTGAGGCAACTGACACGGGCGAGGGTCATTCGATTCAGAAAATGGAGTGAAATTAACAACGCCATCTATACACTAAAATGTTAAACTGCTAAAGTATATTATGCTATATATATTTGAGCACATTTTTAGTCATTGGTACCATTTTAGTTCAACAGATGTCGCTGCATGTATGTATTTTGATGATTAGTTCTTCTTGAAAACTTTAAGTTCATATATCTTTTGATAGAATTAACCGATTTCAATGAAACAAACACTAAATCATACCCCAAGTTACACACATTTTTTATGTATAAAAGTTATCTGCATTGGTTTTGTACATTTTACGTGATGCTTGATCATCGAAACAGACAAACAGACAAAAATTCCAAAAATGCTGGAAATGTGTTCTGTTGCTTATCCTATAATACCCTGGCAATTTTTTTTTCTAAATACAAAAACGATTTTTCTACAGATTTATTATATGTATAAAATAGATATAGATTGCACGGTTCGGCGTGGTAGTTTCCATGAAGAACCGGCAAGAAACTCCATGGTTAATCTTTTCAAACAGTTTGTAACGTTGTTAGTTCATAAATGATAAAACGTAAACAAATAAAACAGAAGTCATTTTAATATCGTTTACCAGCCGACCAAATCACCTGATCGCGCCTGTACTTTTGTCTCACTCGCTCGCGTTCCTAAAACCAGTTTCTTTCCCACTCCATCATTCTCCGCGCGCCGCGAGCGTCGACCACGCTCGCATGCCTGCAGAGGCCAGTCGTCATTTACGCGCGGTCAGTCTACACACATATTAGACGACATATGCGCAGCCTCGCGAATTATACTTTGATTGGACTACTGATAATTTCCAAAACTTTTTTTAATAATTTTACTTTTTAAAAAGTTCTATAAAGGAACCATAACTTCAGTGTGTAATTCCCCATATCGGGTAAGTGGCTAAGTGTTGACAAATTCACGCAGTGCTTGTTTCTAAATGTCATGTCAAGGTCAATGATGTGCAAAATTATTTCATCATCTTTTTCATAGACATCATTTTAGCTACTATTTCAACTATTGTACTCAAACCTTAATTGCTACATCAATGTTTTATGTAGGTATGTGTAAATATTAATTTAAAAGTGCTTCACACCTTTTTTTCCTCTTTTCTTTTTTTCTCTGTAAACTCCGCTTCTGAAGGTGACCTCTACACACATACGCCCTAAGCGCAATAGTACCCATCCCTACGCTTGCGCTTACGCTGCTGTGGTCACCGTCAGGAGAGGATAAGCAGAGAACCCTATGTTTACCACTGGACATAAATTCCAGGGACCAAAGTTCGGGATTTTCTTCCTCCGGGGTTAACCCGTGTGTGCCGTTGCTGCGTCACCTGGTGCCGACACTCGCAACTGACGAGTCGGTTCCACCGGCATCCGGCATCCAACGACGGCGACGCCTCATCGGGCATCCGGCACCACTACCACCTACCCTGCGGGTCCTGCATCCTGCTCCTCGGCTCCAGCGTCCATACAGCTACGCGCAAGCCAGGGCAGTACTTGACGCGCCTACCTCCATATGTCGGAAAAAAACCTATGACGGGCCTTAGTAATCCGCGACCTATTTTTAATAAATTATTTTTATGAAAGTGTTGGTGAATTTTGTTCAAACCTATTAGGGTTCCATATTCCCACGCTTCACTGACACTGAGTCTAACCAATTACTTGACATTACACTTTGACACATTAACACTGGGCACAATGATTCGGGTACAGTTTCAAGACTTCTTAACTCCGCTGCGATCAGACATAGAATGTCCGCCTCGCCGCGTGTTGTTAACATCAGGACTCTGTAGAAGCCGCCATGGTGGGGTAGACTGGTAAGTAGGTCGCGTAATGTCACCACTGGCGCGCTTTCGATACATTCGCCCGTCCGTACTCATGACCTAATCCGACATATGCATTGCACTGTTTATTAGTTTTGAACCAAGTTTATTCTGCTTTAAGTAAACAAAGCCTTATTGGACTGCACTGTCACTTTGCTTGAGTAAATTTATGCACTTTACTTGAGAATACCGAAGAGATAATACTGTCACATGTTATTTGCACTATTATTGAGAAATTTTACTGATTGTTTTGTTCTCTACTGTATATTTACTATTTTTAAGCAATTTAATTACACGGAGCTGATGTTAATCCAATCGCCTACCCTCTTTTTGTTTTCGTGATGGATTTTACTTCTAAAGGTATGTACTGTATTGTTTTCTTATTAAAATCTTATAATTTGTCATAAACATTCATACTGTCAGTATTGTACTGTCAGACTGTCAGTATTGTACCGAAGCAATTGCTACGCGCTGTCTGACTTAGCAACCAACTACTGGCGAATACCGTCGTACTATGTAATCTAATTTTAGTGTAAGAAGCGTAGCACCACGTGATCCACGCCGTAGCAGTAAGTGCGAGCTATGCTGTAGCACCAGGTGAGCTACGGCGTAGCTCCTACTGAGCTACGCCGTAGCCACCCGTAAAACTGTCTAACTAAACTAACTGTCTAGCCTGACCACGGGACATTCGCTGCAGCGAAAGTAGAAAATCTATTTAAGAAAGGGCTCGGACGATTTTTGTATGAAGCCTGGCCGCCTTGCTACCGCATTTTTTTTAATGTTGTAGTTGTGATTAAAGCCTATATAAATCAATAGCTGGTATCAATCTCGATCATACGGTTTGTTAGACAAAATTTTCTAAAGTGTCAAGTTTCCAAGAAATACTTAAGTTGTCAAAGTTAAAGTCCATTCACTGACGACATTATTGACATTTGGCAGCCGGTAAAGTACATAGCTGCCCTTGGTTCTCTCCTGTTTCGTTTAGATTTTCAAGTTTGAGGGTTTGAATAAATAAGATTAAACAATATTACTCAGTTAAAGCTGTTTTATGCAAACCACTTTTATAACCATAATAATATAATCGACACAGCTTCCTTGTATAACCACTGTGGGTTAAATAAATGCTTGTTATTTAAAATTTGATTGTGTTTTGTTCCATTAGGTAAGTAACATAATCGTATATACTTTCCTGTTATTTCAATAAAAAAACCACAACAAGAATAAAGTTGCAAATTTTATTTTTCTTTAAAAACCCGTGATGCAGCGGGTACACTTAAAGTACAAATAAATAATATTATTTTTATCTTTTGAGAAAGGTTATCTTTTACTTGAATTTATCGTGTGGTTAGTGCCTAACCTGGTGACAAAGTTTTTATGCCGCCCATGAGCTTGACTTAACTTACATGCCGTCGAGAAATATCTCTCAGTCATGCTGGTTTCCTCACGATGTTTTCCTGCACCGAAGCAAGTACTATGGCTTAAGAGTCCTATTACATTTTTTACGCAAATTCATGATTTTTGACGCAGTAATTTTCAGCAGCAGTAAGATATTTTAATTACATATTTGCTTATGGATAACGATAGTGCCATTCTCTTTGTTGTAAGTTAGAGTTACACATTTTTATTTTCGTGTAATTTACAAGAAATATTTTACGAACTCAGTATGCAAGAAAAACCGTCGGTGATGGAACTTTGTCGCTCAAATTCACATTGCTACATTCAATTCTTATAAAAGCTAAAATTACTAAAAGATAAGTTGAATGTTTTACTTGTTTATTGGAGTTCTAGAATTTCTTAAAATTCCTTGAGTTTTCTCAGAAAAAATCGTGCAGAAAGCGTAATTTAAGCCATAAATGTCTTGATTCAGCGTCCATTATATTCCAAATAAACTTAATTTTATCAAATAAATTAATATGTTATAAAACTTCGATATACAATGAAAACGTTTCATTAGTTTTCGTTTGTATAATAACACAAAATTACAATAAATAAAATTAAAGTACTATAATTCTCCGTCAATTCAGCTCGCTCCTCAGTCTCATGTCAGTCTGGCTCTAATTTTCGTCAATAACAACCGACAATCGTCCGGAGATCGCTATTATCATCGAATCGTGTACGCCGATCGAAATAATTTGATCCGGGAAGTAAAAAACAAAAATTTGCGAAAAAAATGTAATAGGACTCTTAACAGTGATAGCCTAGTGGTGTGATCGTCGAACTGTCAAGTTACAAGTCTCGGGTTCGAACTTAGGACACGCTCCTCTGCTTTTTCGGATTCATTTGCGTATTGTGTGGAACTGTGGAGGAGCCCGTAGCTAAGTAATAACAGACGCTTGGGTCGATCTTTAAGAGTCTATTACATTTATTTCGCAATTTTTCGATTTTTACTCCCTGGATCAAATTTTTTCGATCGGCGTACACGAGTCGATAATAATAGCGATCTCCGGATGATTGTCGATTGTTATTGACGAAAATTAGAGACGAGACTGATATGAGACTGAGGAGCGACTTGAATTGACGCAGAATTATAGTACTTCTATTTTATTTATTGTAATTTTGTCTTATTATATTGACAAACGAAACCTAATGAAACTTATTCATTGTAGATTGAAGTTTTATATCATATTAATTTATTTGATAAAATTTAATGTATTTGGAATATAATGGATGCTGAATCAAGACATTTATGGCTTAAATTACGCTTTCTTTACGTTTTTTTTTTTTTGTAAAAATTCAAGGAATTTAAAGAAATTCTAAAACTCTAATAAACATGTAAAACATTCAGCTTATTTTCAGTAATTTTAGCTTTTATAAGAATTGTATGTAACAATGTGAATTTGAGCGTCAAAGTTCCATCGCCGACGGTTTTTCTTGCAAACTGAGTTAAAGTTAAGCAAGTAATTAAAATATCTAACTGATGCTGAAAATTACTGCGTCAAAAATCACGAATTTGCGTAAGAAATGTACCTAATAGGACTCTTAAGTTAAGCCGTGCTTGCCTAGGTTGATCTGTGGATGGGTGGCCACCCATTACATACTGGGTTTCCTCCATGCCTTGGAAAGCACGTTAAGTCATTAGTCCCAGCTGTCATAACCTACTCTTCAATATAAGTACGTAGGACTGACACGCATCAAGTCATAAAGTGTGCAAATAGTCTTATAACGAAGCCGAAAGGCACTTGTTTTTCCCGTCATTGCGATCATTTTTTTGTTCTGGACTATACCTGGGAACCTATTAGTTACGGAGATATTGGACGTCAAAGTTCCAACGTTTTCACGAGTTTTTTTTTTCAAATAGGTACTGGTTTTAAAGGTCATAACTTTACTTTAAATACCTCCATAACCCGTTTACTTAGTTGCGTCTTTAAGCACAATGTTTTGAGTGCGTTACATTACATTGAGTTTTCCCGAACATAATTTTTCATTAAAAAAAAACCAAAGTCGTTTCCCACCATTAACTTTGCGTAGAGTTACTTAGTTTGATGTACAGAATGCTTGGTTGACGGCTTCCATGATGAGTCTGTTTATACCCTGTGTGGTATTTCCCTCTATATTATCGGCTCTCAGACGCGCGCACGTCCGTTCACTTTCGCAGTTCAAAAGTAACTGACTGTACGCGCCGAGAGACGACACAATGCTTCCCTCTCTTTCACTCACAGACACTACATCTCTTCCTTATTTTATTATTTTTGTTTGATGAGATAATTTTCACTTCATCCATCTAATCGTCACCCAAAGCCGGGATCTCATTCGTGGCCTGCGGCCAACATTTAGGTCGTCCAATAAACCCCTGTTTGTTTTACTACATTCCTTAAGAACGCCGAGTCCCACCTGACTCCATAGTCTCTACCAGACCCGATCTCCGCCAGAGCCACCCACGCACCGTGCTTCCTTAGACTGCTACAAGCAGACACCGACTTCTACCGGACTACAACTATGAAATGGTTACTGGTACGGTCCTACCAACTAAACTAAGTTTTCCCACTATCTCCGACTCTAAATTTCTCTACTTCAAACGGTATTTAGCCCTCGGGCATTCTCCTTTACCTATGATTCGCGTACTTGTAAGTACGCTTAGAGGTAAATGCTTTCAATGTGTAGCGATCCCCTCTAACACTTTTACAACTGTGAAAGGTTCTTTATATTTGGGGTCCAATTTAGTTTTTTACAGTCGTGCCTTAGTGCTCTCTACCCTTTTTTTTGTATAGCGCTGACTTTCCGATTAACCGAGCTGAGAGAACTAACTTGTTTGAGATCTGCGTCAGTATCATCGTCGTAAGCTATAAGACTAAGAAGGCGCGCGACTACCGACTAGTAATTCGAGCAGGCTTACTTTTGCCACCCTATTGACCGTACAGTTTAGAGCCCTCTGCACATCTCCTAACGCACCCTGACACGACCTATCTTCGTTTGCTTCAACTGCGGTAAGCATATATTTTAACGTACTCATTGTGCGCTCAACTTGACCGTTAACTCGCGATGATCCCGTAGCTATTAAATGAAGCCTAAAGCTTTACTCTCACAAAATTCCCTAAACTCGTGACTTGTGAAACAACGACCTTGACCGGAAATAATCCGTACCGGTGCTCCAAACAATGATACGCTCCTTGTCACAGCTTTTATACTATGGGCGGGGTGGCAATACGCATCGTATGATGTAAAAGGACAAACTGTAAACGTATCAATGAGTACGAACACATACTCCTTGTTAGCTCGTTTTCCACTAAGCTCACTTGTCGCATCGATGTGTACCGTGTGCCAAGGTACCGCAACCTATGTAGTAGGGTGCAACTCTGCCTGTACCTTGCATGAATGACACTTTGCTTCTTTACATGTAACGCAATCTTGTTACGAGGAGACTTAAAAGAGTTATAGTCGCTTACCACAACAAACTTCCTTCCATCTAAATATAAACGAAAACATGTAACGCGATCTTGTTACTAGAAGACTTTAAAGAGTTGCAGTCGCTTACCACAACAAACTTCCTTTCATGTAATTATAACGAAATTATTTTACACCATTTACTACGCCCAACCTCTCAAGCTCATATTAGTGATGCCTCGATTCGACCCGAATTGAAGGATGGCGAACGGATGCGGGCTAGCATGTTATCCTCCAACATAAACAAATCACTTTCCACAATCACACCCGAACCTTTTCCCTGAAAACAATGGACACGATGTTCGCCTTCACCAAAATTCGAAGGGCCTTGATCAGCATTTGGGACAACACAGGTCACCAGACTACCGTTGGTCCACCCAAAAGACATCGACACAAATCACAACTAAAACCAGCGTAACTTTTGCAACCTGTAACAACGTTAATGCATGGTTACGTTGAAACTTTAAAAGTCAAATTTAAACATTCCGAAAGCTGGACGTCCCACTCCCTCTCTGACCTCAGAATCACATCAAGTATCAAATCTTCTATCCAAACACATGACCTCCATCTCGAGAACAAAACGCTGTAAACTAGTGTAATTAGCTCAATTAAGTCGCGAAATCTGAACCGAAATCAACTGTAACGGGTATCTATCCGGTTTTGTTTAACTCACGATAATTTATACACATACGTTTCCAACAGTCACATTATTCAACAACAAAAATGTGAATTGCTAGGTCTTGTTATTTTGGCATCTTATTAATTCATTCACTCGTTCGCGCATTACTTTTCTTTGTACCGGCGAGCAACGATAAGACCGTCTTCGTACCGTCTCGTTTGGATCTATTAAACGGTATTCTAGTATGTAAGTGATAACGCGGGTATTTGGGAAACCGAAGATAACAATTCAATATTCTGTTTTTATTTTTTATAAACTGACAAGTCATTGCTTAGGTTCTCATGAAATATCAATGTGTACAGTGTACATCATGCAAATTCTATATAACTTGCTGAGAACTTATTGTGGCACAGGAAGAATAGCATTGCTCTTTGTTACTGTAAACAATATCAATATCTTCTTTTCTAACGTTCCCATCTAGCTCCGATAGATCCTGCTTCACCATCGTACTCAATTTTTCAAACGTAAAACTTGCCATCATATTTTAATTTGTGGACATTGAAACAAATAAAGAATGTCTAATTTAGGTCACCAACTGGTCATCATCCTTTTATCAAACTGATACATTAATTATTTATTTCATGCAGTATTCATTCACACCATTGTCCAAATTAAACTAACAATGTTGTATGAATTGTCTTCAAAATTCAATAAACGGGCGTTATCTCTACACAAAACTTCATATTACTGGCATCACCAGTTTGTATTATATATGTACTATGCCACTATTGTTTGACTTTGTTTTAACTGTAAACCATAATTTTATTTTATTTTCAATATTCGTTACTTAACAATTCCATTAATGTTTGCATGTCTAACATAAGGTATATTATACAAGACTCACCCATCTTATTCCAACATCTTATTTTATGTGCCTGCAATCTATGCAAATAAATTTTACTGCACTTCACTGTACTTCGTTTTACTTCACTTTACTTTATTCCACTTTACTTACTTTACTTCACTTTCCTTTACTTCACTTTACCTTACTTCACTTTATTTTACTTTTCTTCACTTTACTTTACTTCACTTCCCTTTACTTCATTTCGCTTTACTTCACTTTATTTCACTTTACTTCACTTTCCTTTACTTCACTTTCCTTTACTTCGCTTTACTTCACTGCACTTTACTTCCATTTACTTCACTTCACTTTACTTCTCTTTACTTCAGCTTTCTTCCACTTACACTCTGACATACCTACGTCAGTATGTATTTACAGGCATCACCTGTAGTAAATTAAATTAAATTACGAAGTCCTTACAGGCGTCACCTGTTTCCGGACTACCAGTCATCATCTGGTAACATCATGTACTAACAGGTATTTTCTGTTATCATCATGTGCATACAGGCATCACCTGTAGTAAATTAAATTACGAAGTCCTTACAGGCGTCACCTATTTCCGGACTACCAGGCATCATCTGGTAACATCATGTACTAACAGGTATTATCTGTTATCATCATGTGCATACAGGCATCACCTGTAGTAAATTAAATTACGAAGTCCTTACAGGCGTTACCTGTTTCCGGACTACCAGTCATCATCTGGTAACATCATGTACTAACAAGTATTATCTGTTATCGTCATGTGCATACAGGCATCACCTGTAGTAAATTAAATTACGAAGTCCTTACAGGCGTTACCTGTTTTCGGACTACCAGGCATTATCTGGTAACATCATGTACTAACAGGCATCATCTGTTATTTAGTCCATACAGAAGGAGACCAGTACCTGGGCAATACTATACCCACTGGTAAGACTGGATGTCAAACCCCTTGGCTTCTGACTACATATAACGACCGTCAAAGATCCACAAATGACAGCCGGGACCAACGGCTTAACGTACTTTCCGAGGCACGGAGGAAACTCGGTATGTAATGATGGTCACCCATCCACGGGCCAACCTCGGCAAGCATAACTTAACCTTGGTCGACCCGTGCGGCTGTTATTATTTAGCCACGAGCTCCTCCATCATCACTTGATACAATAATCTAATATTGATGGAAAGCGACGCAAACAAGCAGTTTGTCCTACTACTCATTTCCACACCGCTTTCTCCCGTCGGCATTTTGGTTTTCTTTGCCAACTATTTGTACAACTAAAATTAATAAAAGTTTGTCAATTTCTTCATTACCAAATAATCATTGCAAGATTAAAGTCTCAAAGTTGCAAAAACTAGACTATAGAGCAGTTACTTCTCATACCCTTGATAATCATTTTGTACGGACTCATCACCGTTCATTTTTCTGTTTACTCGGTAACCCTTTATAGGCCAACGATGCGCGTCATAATTTAGCATATTAAAACAACATGCGTAATGAATTAAAATATGGTGAACTTAGAAGTGGGTAGCCATCAACAACTGAGAGAAATAATCACGTTTACTCTAGTACTGTAACTTACTCGTACTTTAACTAAACTTAACTACGTAGTGCATCTTAGTGGAACGTGTTTCTCTAAACTTATAAACTTTCACGAAAAATCGGTGTACGGGATTACTACAACGCGTACACATTTAATAGTTTGTGACTGTGTCACCCGGCACATCCACACCCACACCATCATTTTATTTATTATTTATTTTGGTCAGTGGGTAGTCTCATATTTATTAATTTAAAATAGGTGCACCAACAGTAGGTACAATACTATTACATTTATCGATAAGAGTACACATGTTACAGTTCTAATGTATGTTTCAATATGTGTACACAGCATTCTTAGTACATTAAAGAGATCAAATAAGTGACTTACAGTAATAAGGTGGTCATCAGCCTACCTTTCCTCACACACTTCAGTTGCACACATTGACTATTCACCTCACTTGCACATTTCACTGAACAGTTTACTTCACATCCATTACACTACACTTTATCATTTTTTTTTTGCAATTAATCATTTATCTAAGTTTTCGAATTAGCCATTGCATTGTATGTAAGCTACATTTCATTAGAGGTGAGAGTTATTCTTACAATTATGTTTATTATAACTACGTGAACCTTTGTGAATAGAGAAAATAAAGAAATTGTATTATTGTACTTCACGGGGCCTCACCTTAATTTTTACTGTGATTTTAATTATTTTGAGCAATCATAACTTCAATCTTAAAACACCGTACACCGTCTTTTTTTTTTTTTTTTCATGTTATTTAATAATAAAAGCACACAGTAGTCCTGTTAATCCTCGTCGCCAAAATGTGGTATTTCCCTCTATATTATCGGCTCTCAGACGCGCGCACGTCCGTTCACTTTCGCAGTTCAAAAGTAACTGACTGTACGCGCCGAGAGACGACACAATGCTTCCCTCTCTTTCACTCACAGACACTACACCCTGTATTTTGTCAGTTTTGTCAACTATAACCTGTTTTTATGAGCATGGTAACCCACCAGTTTCTAATTATAAGAATATTTTGTCGAGCAACAAAGTCAATAATAAGAATATTAGCTGATAACAGTGTTTGTTCAAACTTTAATTAACTTAGGTACCCGTAATACTCTTATATCGGACAGGAAACAGATTATTTGAACATTAATCATATGGCTTAATAAATAGGGTAATTAGTACTTTACTTACAAAAACAGGAAATTCAGCTAATCATCATTATTTTAACATCAAAATTACAAAACCGAAATATACTATTATTCATAACAAAGATAAGAAAAATAGCTTTAAACTAGGTATCAACCAACAAGGGGCAAATTTTGTAATAAATACATTAAAAGTTTTTTAACCAGGGATGCACAGACGGGCGACGAGCACAAATTAAAAAAAATATAGCCAAAAATTTAATTAAAAATTGAAGCATGACATTGCATTGTGCTTTCAATCTTTGTAACATTCGGCTCAAATTTACTTGTAGTTTATTTTCTGGGTATTGATATTTTACTAAAAGAACGAATTTTGTATTTATTTATCACTTTATTTTAAGCTAACACTGGCTTTTTATTACAATAATATTTGCACTGGAATTACGCTTCATCTTGGAAGCTTCTTACATAGACTATATATATTTTGATTCCAAAGACGTCAAAGACATTGCTATTTCATCCCTAACACCTTCTCCTATTTATAAAAATTATTTTAAAATGAAAAATTAGAAAAAATACAAACTTATACACTTTTACTTCAGAGACAACATCAAAATTTTAAAATATTATCTTATACATTTTTATTTCTTTGTGACAGACCTCAATAATTTTACTTTACAATTTTTTCACAACGAAACTTAAACTTGTCTTTATATAATGGTTTTGTAAACATAATATCAGCAATCTGTAAATTAGTAGGACAATACTTTAAATCTAAGTAACCTTTCTTATAATTTTCATGAATGAAATAGAACCTCACATCTATGTGTTTTGACCTTTTACTGAATGAACCTGTTTTTATTAACTGGATAGCACTCTAGTTATCAATATTTAAACTTATTTTAACACTTTTTCTAACTAACTCACTTATAAAAGTCTTTAAACATAAACACTCTTTAACACAATCTGCAGCTGCTATAGATTCAGCTTCAGTTGTAGATAGACTCACTATTGGCTGTCTCTTAGAGCACCGTGTTATGGGTCCGCCTGATAGCATAGAATAGCCATTGAACAGCGTTCGGTCTTCAGTTCGGAATCTAGTTGTGCTGCGTCTGGTCTTAGTACATTCTGCATAGTGAGTCACAGTATGCATCTAATCTTGTTATGTCTTGTACTGTGTTGTACATAATTCCTTTATCTCTTGTCCCATTCAAATATTTCAATATCTTCTTTACTGCTAATATGTCTTGTCTTGATGGATTTTCTACCTTTTTACTTGCTTCATTCACAGCTTGGCTGATGTTTGGTCTTGATCTAGTTGATAAGTAATAATAATAATAATAAGTCTTTATTAGGATAATCCAAGTTTGACACATATTAAAGTACACAACAGTCACTAGGGTACAGAAAAATTAGCAAACAGAAGTTGTGTGCGAGAAATGAATAACAGTACAGTCAATACAAAATTTGAGCCCTGACTCCTAAACTAGGAAGATCCTGCATCTTAGGAGGCAATGTCTTCGCATAAATAGTGGACGAGCAAGTTATGAGCGTACTAGCATAATCTCGTAGAACAAACAATAATTATATGAATGAAAGGTAAAAGACATATCTATAGAAATATATTTAGTATTTTATTTAGGTAAGCAATAATATGTGTGAATAGTATGTGTGAAGTGTATTTGTGTGGGGAGTCATGTCATGTGCAAGTGTTGTGTGTGTATGTATGTGAAAGGAAGAGGGGTGTGTGGTGTGGTGTAAGTACAATAATCCTCCTACCAGTTCTCTGTATGGAAAGTTTGATGTAGCCGTCTCAGGTTCAGTTACCTTACCCATATTGCACGGTGTATCTAATTTGTTTCAAGAGCTCTCTGATGTTCAAATGTTAACCATAAGTATACTAATAAGGAAGAATAAACAGGCTACATCAACCGCTATATTTTAAAGTTTATTCAACATTTTCCCGGAACGACGCGATATTATTTAATTTCAAGCTGATACTACCACAAATTATTACGTTGACACCAAAACACAGAAAAATACGTTTTCAAGAGAAAATCATTTTTTTTAATTCAGACAGCATATTGACTTATGAAAGGGAACGAGTTGCTTTCATTAATACACATTAAAAGTTAGGAGCGTTCGTTATTTGATTATTAAAATATCAAATATCGCAAGACCAAAATCAATGTAGACACAGTGTGTAGAAATAGACTAAACAGGAAAACTTAAATTAGAACTCAATAACCTGTAACCCTTTTGATATACACATGTACACATTTTTATTACTATTATAGAGTTGTAGTTTGTTAATAATGTAAATTTTTATATTCTGGTATCTTGTAAATTCTCCATTAATATTCTCAGTGTTACCTAAGAAGTTTAATAGATACCCAATATTTATTACACCAATAAAAAATAAACATTTATAGATAAAAAGTACTTTAGTATTGAAATAATTATGGGTATATAAACCTATAATATATTTACAGTATAAAGCAGAGGTAAAGACCTCTGCTTTATACTGTAAATATGTTACTTTTTAAATATTACTTTGACTTCTTTTTTTAAGAGAAATATCTAAATCTATATGAAACGGCAGGGAAACGAGAAAGGGGAACATTATCCCCAAAATATTCACACCATATTGTTGGTAGATAGGTAGGTGAGAAGTTGAAATCACACACAACACTTGACTCAAACTCGTTTATTTCTAATAAATCATTTACAGGCACTTATAAACTGCTGTCTATGAGTTGAGCCCCCCATTCGCTAACATGGTCGGTTATAAGGAGAAGAATGGGCAAAGAAACTCCTTACTTACTCTTTTAAAATTTGGTACAGTTCTGATTTACAGAACTTAATATTGTTTACTTCAAAAACTACTTTCAATTACTTAATCGCGAGAATAACGAGACTCCTCGTTGCACACATGCGTGTCCTCAATTAGTCAGACCACGCCTTCAAAACAGTACCTTATTATTTTTAGTAAGTTCAGTAAAACATAAAAACAATACTAGAATACATAAGCATGAATTATTTTAATAATAACAATACCAATATAAACAAATGCAAAGGCGTTATTAAAGTTAAAGCTAAACTAATAGCTTCATAACTTTTTACAAATACTACGAGTACTACTTCTTAAATGGCAGATCAATGTATTTAATCAAAGAACAAGTCTTCCACTAATAAATTGGTCTTTAAAATAATTTTACATAATATTAACATTTGATGTACACACTAAAATAGCAAATAAGAAAGGAAAGAAAAATAGTACAACTTGATGCTCATTATTAAACATCCTTCTATTTATTTTATTTTCTCTACTTGCTTTTTTAGTTTCTATTATGTTGTAGAAACTGATTTAGTTGTAGTTTCAAATTATAAAATTGAGATGTTGACCACTAGATCGTATTCGGCGCAATCTTCTACGACATTGTGGGATGAGGTCTCATAAACATATTTCCTAGTCTTAATTTTGACAATAGTTCGAACTAAAGACTTTGATTTTCAATAACTTACTCTTCGAGTGGTCACTGCGACATATTAATCATGAACTATTCAAGTTCTAGTTCACAAACAAGCCGTGTCGTATCTGGCAGAGTAGAATAGAACCAACCCATTACACTCACAGGTGTCGTATAAGGCGACTAATGTCTGAGGCAGAACACCTTGCGCCTCCGTAGACCAGAAAATGGGCAGCAGCGTTTTCTGTTAGTATTTCATCACTGCGATCTCCAATCCGCCTGCCAAGCGTGAAGATTACGGCAAATTCCTCCCATCATGGGAGAGGCTTATGTCCAGCAGTGGACGTTATGGGCTGTTGTAGTAGTAGTAGTAGTAGTCACAAACAAGCCAATAGACGGCGCTAGTCTCTTGGTTTATCAATACCGATGTTTTTGATAATTGTGCTGCCATGCCATAGATGGCAGGTTCATCAATATTATCATGGATGAGAATTATTAGCTAGTCATCTGTATGTTAGGGTCGGTTTCCAGTCTAACCGGATGCAGCTGAATACTAGTATTTTACATGGAGAAACTGCATATCAGACCTACACAACCCAATTAGTACTGGGTAATACGTAATATAATTTTTGAATGCTGATTGTTTCTATAAAAAATCTCTTCCATCAAACCTACTCTATGATACAACATAATAATGATAAATAACAACTAAATTTTAATTTGATCTTGAAAAACAAATATATTATTATATATTACTAGCTAGCTATTTACAGCATTATTTTACAAATAATATAGATCTGAGGAAATAAGAGCATTGTGTATATCAAAATTTACCCTAAGTACAATGAGAACAATTTCGTACATGATATTTACCCAGTGTATATTTACGACAAGATATTAAATTCTTCATGTATATTGACTTTTGTTTCAGGACTTATATTATGAAGGTACATAATAATATCAACAGTGATTCGTGATCTTCGTCCCACGTTTTATTTAACAATCTTGTTATGGTTCCAGGGCCCTGCACAGTCAAAAGAAACGGTACTTTAACGTAGCTTTTTATTTGATCAAAATTATCTGATTATATCAGAAATTGGCTAATGATTGCAATCATGATTGCGGACCGTTCATTTCACCCACCTGGGGATCAGCATCCTCATCCATGGCGGGATCGATCTTCATAGACGGGAGAATACATCTCTTCGTCAATAGAAGGACCGATCTCTTCATAAACGGGAGGCCCAACTTCCTCATAGACATGTTGTTCAATTTCTTCGATCTCTCTCTCACATTCTCTCCTGAAGAGAAGGTTCGAGTAGAACGGCTCGAAATTGTTCTGAAAATTGCAAGTCATATGTTATTTATGTATGAATGTTAGTCATTATTTATTTTAGTTCTTTTTGAGGTACCTATAATTCCATAGATAAAAGGCCTCGTCTAGTGGTCGCGATTGCTGAACATGAGGTCCTGGGTTAGATTCCCGGGTCGGGCAAATTGTTATTGGGTTTTTCCATCAGGAAGTTCTCAGTAGCAGCAGCCACCGAGTCTGGATTCTTACCCAGTTGATAGCAATAGGGTTCGAAGGTGTTCGTCGGAACTTGCGTAGCGATCTGTAGTTTCAACTTACTTCGTGACAAAACAGCATGAGACTTTGATCACCAGCGTTGTGGTTATAGCGATTCTACTGATGATGGACCCGTGTCCACCACGACTTGTCTGTTAATAGGTGTTATATAAGAATACACTATAAACTTACTGCAGTTGTCGGTAGTTGGGGTGTGCCTGACTTATTGGTCCAATAACATTTCCAAACCACAATTAGTACAACAAGCAGTACCACGACCACTCCAAATGTTGCCGAGATGATAATGACAGTAGAGTTGTCAGAAGTTGTATCTGAAACATTTACATTGATATCAATGAGGGATTTTCTTTTTAGCTGTTCCCTAGTCACTGGATAGATGGCACTAGGAGTAAGTATGATAATGCAAGGAACGGAACCCAAAAAAACTGATTTTAACAAAGCGCGAGAAATGTTGGTTATATTCGGAAGGTTAAGCAAATGAAAGTGTCAGTCAACGAGAGTGTGTGACGTGACACAATGTTTTTTTTTTCAAGCGTTTTGGCTTTGACACCAACTATCATAGTAAGTTCAACACCATCTATAGAGTTCTTGGAAACTAAGTTTTTTTTTAAAACCTCAAAAGGAAAACCTCTCATTAATAAGTAAGACCAAAAACTCCTAAATAATTATAGCTTTAAAAAAACTGTTTTTTTTTAGGGTAGGATCTGTTCGTTATCCGTCTATCTGTGCGTCAAGACCTTTGTTCAAAGGAGCGCATGGAGGTATCAAGTTAAATCAACTATCACAGTCGCTTGTTTGATGTAAAGTGCGGATCATGCACACTAACCTATACTTCATAGCTGACTACTTTATAGCCGATGACTTCTGGAGGATGGATGAGGACGGTCATTTGACAAAGTTTTAAGAGACATCTAAAGGGTGTAAATCCCTTAATGAAACTGAAAGGCACTTGTTTTCCACGTCATTGTGATTATTTTTTTGTTCTAAACTATACCTGGGAACCTTCGAGTTACGGAGATATTGGGGGCCAAAGTTCCTTACTTACCTTAACCTTTTCACATTTTTTTGTTTAAATACAGGTTTTTAAAGTAAGAACTCTACTTATTCTACACTTCCACGACTCCCGTACTATGCAATCCATCCACCAGCACAATGTTCTGATTGCGTTACATTGACTCCTACAGTAAAACGTGATTTTTCACCCCAAAAAAAAGAAAGTTACATAAAAGTTTGATGTACAGAATGCTTGGTTGACGGTTTCATAAAGGGCTCGTTTACACCTTGTATAGGTACGGTGGGGTGTACAGCACACCTGGCGTTATTTTGTTTCATGCATTATAAGATTGCTCTAAAGGTAAACACGCTCCTACTATTAATAGTGCAGAGTTAAGTAAATTGTATGCTTACGCATTTATCTCAGGAACTACCAATAATAGGAAATAGTGACGCAGAAGAAGAGCCTGTAAAAGTTATGTATTAAGATATTTCTTGATTTACGACATTAATGACTTCTTCAGGACAAGGTGCAAATAACAACCTAACTATCATTCATCATCATCATCATTTCAGCCGAAAGACGTCCACTGCTGGACATAGGCCTCCCCCAAGTGTCGCCACATTGACCGGTCCCGTGCGACTCGCATCCAGCGGATTCCCGCAACCTTCACCAGGTCATCAGTCCACCTAGTGGGAGGCCTTCCAACGCAACGTCTTCCGGTTCGCGGTCGCCACTCCAGAACTTTTCGGCCCCATCGGCCATCCGTTCTGCGAGCAATGTGCCCTGCCCACTGCCACTTAAGTTTGGCAATTCTTCGGCCTACGTCGGTAACCTTGGTTCTCTTGCGGATGTCTTCATTTCTGATTCGATCGTGCAAGGAAACTCCGAGCATAGCCCTCTCCATTGCCCTTTGGGTTACTTTAAGCCTTCTGATGAGGCCCATTGTGAGCGACCACGTTTCGGTCCCGTATGTAATCACTGGCAACACACACTGGTCATAGACCTAACTATTGAGTTCTGATATTATACACGTGACAGAAAAGTTCAACTGGCTGTGAGATAAACATTGAACGGTTAGGGCAATCCAGGCGACGTTCAATGTCTGGACATGTGTCTGGAGTGACTTCTGAACAAAGACTTCAACCAATTTCTTCCAAGAACTCCTTTTCTGCGCCATCTCGAACCAGCCCTCACGGTAAGCGTCCAGGTCATCTCTCCACTTCTGACCACCCGTCCAATGCCATAGCGGCCTCTTGTCTGCGTCCACGATTACCGTTTTAGAACACAACGTGGTATTTTGAACGCTGTCTTGTCTTTATACACCCAAAATGCTGCGTTCCATTGCTACATTGCCCTCCGGCATACTTCAAGGCGGAAGGTTGCAACTTCGTGATCCACTGTCTGAGCACCGTAAGTTAGGACTCGTGGCTTCATTATTATAGCCACACAGGTCGATCTTCGCAATTAAGCAACAATTTCTGAGGTACAATCTATGGATGGGTGACCAATCTTGATCCACAAGTTTAAAGTGATCTTAAAACATTTAACGTGTCATAGAATTGACGGGAAGAAATTCGAAGAACGTTCATTCAAATCTGCCACCTTGTAAGTGCAGCACCCAGTGTCACCCACTGTACATAAAATACTAACACAAGAATGACTGATAAGATTAATGTAATATTATTATAATCATACTTACTAGTACCATTTGTAGTCACTTTGTTAGTAGTTGTTTCTATGATATCATGTGGTGATGTAACATTCTCCAAAACAGCCTTCACTGTCGTTGTGTTCTCTGATTCGGTATCAAAAGGAATAAATACATACTTCATTATTCATGAGAAACATTTAACTATTTGATGTTAATATTAATTTGTCTTTACCAAAAAAAGTTTGAACAGCTGTGAATAGGATAGAATATTCTTTATTATGTAATATGTATGTTGTAATGTTGCCAGTGGGGCAACATTACAAAAACAAAATCTCCAGTTAAGAGGCTTTTTTTTTTTTTTTTTTCCTAAGTGAAATCATCAAATGACTCCTCCCGCTCTGGGCGGAGCAGGAGGGAGTGTCAGACCTTTACTGACTAAAACCCATCCATGTTCCTTCATCGCCCTTTGTGTTCCGGGGCCACGGTATCTCTTTCGAACAGTCCCGCAACCCCGGCAGGCATCGGCCCTTGCGGACCCCTTCCTATTGCTGACTCTCTTTGAGGCGCGCGTGGAACACGAACGCGCCGTCGACACGGCCTGTCGTCATGAGACGGACGGACGGCGAGCTAGAACATTGCCCACCGTCCACAGGCCCGCGCCTACGGTGGCCCCCGACGCCCGGGGCGTCTCCCGCGGCGGCCGGGACGTTGAAAGGTTCTCTCCCTCTCACGTTCCGCCACCTCCTTGTCTAGCATTACTGCTTCGCAGAAGGAGGTGACGGCGTCCCATTCCGTCTCGCTCCGGACCACGGCTTGAACCAGGGCCGGATGCGAGAGGTCGCCACCGCCAATTGCCGTTTCGAGGACACGGCGGTGCTCCGCCCACGCGGGGCACCTAGTTACGAGTCTGCATTTACAAACATTTAGTCTTACATACACAATCAACCAGACCCGTAACAACTACCTGTGGACCAAACAAATATTTGTTCCGCGTGGGAATCGAACCCGTGACACGCAGCGCAGCAGCCAATCGCTCTGCCAGTGCACCAACCATGCCGTTGAAGACATTCTGGGTCCAAGAAGGGAATGAATAAAATAGATCAGCTATCTCTGTATAATGCAGGCTACAGTGAGTAGATAAAGGCTTACCGACACATTGATTTGTGAGATCTACTTCTAGCAGACAAAGTCCTCCACAAATATTCCAATCTGAAAGATAAATCCCATCAAAAACATAAATGTGAAATGAGAGCCAAGTTCAATATTATGATATATTATGCCTTAGTTGTTGACTTCAACGACAAAAGAAGTGAAATCTAAATGGGTGCCAAGTTCAATGGTCAGTCCTGAAATTTATCTATAACAACATAAAATATCATTTCTTCTTATAACTTAGGAGAATATATTGTAGACTAAGGTCTGACTTGGCTAGTTCTCATATACGAATTATTATGTTCGGTGGTTAGTTTTTATCAGCAAGCCAAATTTTCGGAATAATAAAATAAGAACCGACAGTAAGTAGAAGTAACAGGTTGAACTTGCGAAGGCTATAATATAATTCGTATTTGAAAACTAGCCAAGTCAGACCTTAGTCTACAATATATACTCCTAAGTTATAAGAAGAAATGATATTTTATGTTGTTATAGATAAATTTCAGGACTGACCATTGAACTTCACCTTCTAGCTCTATCAAATTGTTGTCCGCCTTAATAGTTTCTTAAACAATAAAAATTAACTTAAATTCAAAATTACATTTAATATCCTGAAGTAATTGTACTGAAGTGGTTAATTTACTATAGATTTTTTTTAGGGTTCCGTACCCAAAGGGTAAAAACGGAACCCTATTACTAAGACTCTCTCGTCTGTCCGTCTGTCCGTCTGTCTGTCACCAGGCTGTATCTCATGAACCGTGACAGCTAGACAGTTGAAATTTTCACAGATGATGTATTTCTGTTGCCGCTATAAATAACAACAAATACTAAAAACAGAATAAAATTAATATTTATTTATTTTTTTCCCATACAATGTAATGTGTATGTCTTTTACATGTTTTTACTTACATTTTTGGATATTATTAACCTGAAAATTTGCGCATTCGTCCTCCCTAGGTAGCTTCATGGTCATTTATTGGAGGCTTAGCAACGGCTTTGGCCTTTTTACCTTGTAATTCATGTTACATATTTAAGTTTTTATTTCTATTAAATCTTTGTTTACTTTTGTGATGTCAGTTAGTGGCAACCCTAGTTTTATTTTTAATTTATTGCTGGAGCTAGTTGTAGGTTGTATAGGTAAATCACATCGACCTCATTCGATTTTCTTTTTAATAATTTTCTAATTTTAAAATGTAAATTATCTGGCGTTGACAGGAGCCTGGTGGTGGAATGGGCAGTCTACGTTCAGAGCTGAGAGCAGGAACACCTCTGAGAAGCTCCATAAAAGTATATTTAAAAGGGCAGTTCCTCTTATTCTTCTGTTTTAAGTCGGCCTCTCTCCGTGCCGCACCCTCACCTAAAACACCTGGAAACCTTGATGCTTGAGCTGCACAAGCCTGATGATGAAGATTTGATGCTCCTCGGCCCTCCTCCACGGTCGGAAAACAGATGTCCTCGGCCCTCCTCCTACGGCCTGAGGATTGAGGTTACTCGGCCGTCCACCACCGTCTGAAGACGGATGCCCTCGGCCCTTCTCTACGGCCTGAGAGTTGATGGTTCCTCGGTCCTCCTCCACAGTCTGAAGACGGACGTTCTTCAGTTATTTATTCCATTCTGCGTTCATCTTCAGTATTTTCCGCCAGCTTCACTGGCATTAGTGATTTAAGTAGCTCCAGTTTTTAGGTTAGGATCTTTGTTAATAAATTCTTATAACTCGTCCCCTTGTCTATTTCTTTTAATAGTGCTCCCCTCCAGACTGAAAGTTAGGTAGGTGAGTGCTCAGAGTGACCTTACAGTTTTGTGGACCCTATCCAGGAAATTGTAACGTTACAACAACAAACGTGATTTTTTGCCGTTTTGTCTAATGTATAGATAATGGTACGGAACCCTTCGTGCGCGAGTCTGACTCGCACTTGGCCGGTTTTTTTGTAACTCAATTCGATAAAGAAGATCCTTCTACTATAAGGAATAACTAGGAAGATTGAAGCTCACCTGCATTAAGTGTGACTTCGTGCCTCGTCACACTAGGAGGTATATGGTTTATTACAATATACATGTAATTATAATCTGACCGCCCGCGCCGGTAGCTAAACTGCCAGGGGTGCTGCGATACTGCACGTGGTTTTACCACACGTTCTTCTTTGTAAACTAAAAACAAAAAGAATTATTAAAATATGAAAGTACTTACGTTGCATTGCATACATATAATATAGAAACAGTTTGATAAAAGTCAACTCGAAGTGTTGTTAAGCTGTTCAACACATTCTCAATTAAAGAGCGACACCAACATAATGTTCTGCTAAAAGTTCTTTTTCTTTATGGTTCTGTTATGAGGGTAAAGGTTCAAAAGATTACGAAGCGCTTCGACAAAAGGTAGGTAGTGCCCATGCGCTTCGCTTGGCTCGTCTTGGGCAGCAGGCGCACTACCGTGCCCCCAGAAACATTTACAACTTGAATACAAGTTGTAAATACTTCAACATCTCTGTAACTAGAAGGTTACAGAGATGCATAAGGCATAAATAAGGTTTCCAAGATATGGTCATGAACAAAAAACATCATAATGACGTGAAAAAAAAGTACTTCTCGGCTTCGTTTTTTGATAAACATGTTGTGAAACTTGTAAACATTTAATAAGAAATTGAAAAAAAAAACAACCTTTTTTTAAACCTGGCAATTTTTTTTCTAAGTTACTAACGCGACATTATGAGAAAGCGACATTATGAGAAAGAGACATTTTACTACCTGTCGACATTTTGCGTCTGAGCCAAAAACACGCCTCTATAGGGAACGTGCAGGAACTATAGGTGGCAGCACTAATCGACAAAAGAGACACTATGCGGACAGAAAAGGAAACTTATCACTTCTCATCGTGCTTTCAATTTACGTAAACAAAATTGTCTCTTCAATTATATTATTTTTGAATATGCTAAAAGGTATAAAAATATGAGTTCCGGTCTATCAATAACGATCGTCAGCGTAATATAAATGTTTAATAATATGAATTTTATATCTTTCGTTTACTTTCTGATGAAAATTGTGGTGTATGAAGACATGGTGGCTGGCATAACTAAGATAGTTTTCTTATTTTCAACACATGTTATAATGGAAGGGAATCCTTTATCAGCGAGAACAGTATCTCCAGGCTCTAATAAATCAATTAGTTCACAATCATTTGATGAAGCAATCAATAAAATGCAGTCCGTAGCATTTAGATACAAAACTTAAAAAACCAAAGGAGTGCAGCCAACTAAAAACATTATTGTGGGTATAACCATGTTTATATTCTGAGTACATGTGGAGTCTTTGATTAACTGTTGAGGGATATTCAGTGTGAACTTTAGTGCGGTCTAGTAGAACACGTGTATGGTGAAGTATAAATGGTTCTAGTATATAGTAGTATGTTTGCATGGACGGTTGATTTTGAGGGCCTTTTCAATGCAGAGTGTAACAAAAACAAGTTGTTTTCAAATATTTTTCTTTACTGCGTTTATCCATTTTTTGCGTTTTTCACCAACACATGGTATGATAGTAGTCTTTGGAAAGTAATAGAATTTTACGCTAATTGATTTATTTTCATTTTTGTGGATGTATTGGTACCTACATCCAGAAATGCAACAATGCATTATGATTAGTTAATTAATTTCCACTATAAAATTAATTCTGTTTACTTGATAGAAAAGTCAATGTCAAGCATTAATAGAGCACAAGATTCGGATTGGCGACGCCAGTTGGCAGCACCGTCGTTGTGCACGTTCCCTATATGAAATCGATATAATTTTATTGACATGCTGCCACTATTATCTCGCTTGTGTCTATGAAATGGTAATGGTAGCTTCTCATCTACTTATCTCATTACTAGAACACCATTTTTCCGCCAGTTATTAGTAAGTTTCGTGCAATAGGAGGAGTATGTAGGTACCTATTGCCGTCAACGGGGTACAAATAGGTACATACTCCTCGGGCTTACTGCCTTAAAATTCTCAACATCCATATCATTCTTATCTAATAACATTTCCCAAACGTGAACCCACGTCGTGTCGTGTTACACGGGATGTTCTACAGTCGCTCTTGTGAACACTAACCAACGAGGCAGTCCTCTGTATTGGGGATTCGTTATCAAAACACATCCCACAAACACAAACAGTGGTTTAATAAATAGAATTAATAGAAGAGTGTATTGTGAAAGTTGGCAACGTCGCAAATAGCTGTCAAATATCGATTATAAATTGCACTAAAATGCGAAATATTCAGTGTTACTTTTGGAATACTCAGTCAATATTTAAGTGCAACACAAAGCGCTATTTCATAATTTCATTTAGTAATAATGTTTTCACTTCTCATGCTCTGAAAGTGCTTATTTGTGCAGGATATAGGCTGCACAAAATCGAATTTTGTGCACAAGTGCATTAACGTATATACTCATAAATGTATCTATATTAAGGCAACGAAAATGAGCCATACAGACAAACACAATAAGAAGCTCATAGATAGAATTTGTTATTTAATAATATTTACTCTAATTTATTTGCCTTATGTGTTTTTAAGACATAAAAGATATTACAATTTAAATTTAAGTACAGTAGGTTATTTCATTAATTTAAGAAAATTATTATTACAACATTAATTTAATAGTAGGCTGTATAGGTCTGCAACGAAATGTCGGGCTTATAATAAAGGTGAAATTCGCGATAAATACCCGTTTACATGTATTGTGTATTATACGTATAATGTGTACTAATATGAGAAATGTTATGTTGTACTACTGTTTTATTTCCTCGTAATTGAAGTGAAAAGCAGAGTTTATAACTCGTCCACAAAACCATTTTATCCTCGATATTACTATCAGCCAGCTAAAAGTCTCGGAAAAAAATAGTTCGTTTTTTGCACTTGTTGTAAAATCTACTATTAAATGATCAGTAAAATATTTGCAACCTTTTGAGACGTTGCCAACGTTCAGAAGGCTTATTCCCACATTAGTATATTCATTCCCAAGTTACTCCAAGAAATTATCATTATTTAGAAATACTTGTTATTTTGTTCCCATATAGAATGGGATCCATAAGTATCTGGGATTATTCTCGAAGTACTCCACCGATTATTCGTTATCAATTCTCAAACACTCCTTCCGTATTTCACCTGTTTTTTGTACAGTAAGCCCCCAAAGTGCAAGGAAACCTCCTGTTGAGCTATTTTTTGTCTTTCTCTGGCACACTAAGGTTTGTTACGAGAGAGAGAGAACTCAATTTAAAATTTGAACAGAAAGTACTAGGAGAACAGAATCAAGAAGGAGATGTTGACGTCGTATTACTGAGAACTTGTGTGAACAGACGAAACTGTTAGAAAAAAATACCACCTCGAGTTAATGCAAACCTAGTACTTTTGAATAGATATTCGCCAAAAAGACTATCCTGTCACAATTTATTACTTTTTATTTCAATGTTATTATTTTTGAATATTTTCAATTGTTGAATTATAATAAAGCAAATATTGATTGTTGAATTATATTATAAAGTTTTTTATTTAAAAATTTCTTCGTTTAAAAAAACAAAGTTTTTGATTAAAATGGTGTGGAGTTCTTTGAGAACATTTTAATATTATCATGGAGTAGAAGAAACCTAATTTAAAATATTATATTTTTCATGGAGTAGTTTGGGAACTCTAATTGGAATACTTTAGGAATAACTCACTTAGAATACACCCTCTTAACATCGAAAATAAGTATAGATACTTACAATAATCATGTAAATTATAAACGGCCACGTCCGCAGCCAAACTTACAGTCAGTAGTGAGAACAACACAATAAAGGCAACGATTCCGTGCATGATTAAGTTAATAAAATAAAGAAACTTTGTTCGTGTAAAATTAACACTAAATTAAAATGGCAATTAAAACCAGCAGTCGTGCAAAAATAATACAAAACAAACTGTAATTAGTAACACACAGTGTTCGCTGTTGCTTATATAGTCATCCATTTTCAATAATTTCCTCCTTAATAATAGTTACACCACGGTAAATGCTGAGCGCTAGCGATAACAATGTGGTTAATTATATATTATAATTTATAAATTATATTATATTATTTATCTTTTTCGGTTTTCCGGTACTCGACCTTGCGTCGGTTTAATGAATATCCCGTCCTGCTTCTTCTACTTCTTCGTGTGCTATTTATGCTTTATGTGGTTGACGGATGATTTTGTGTATTAGGTGTGTGTGAGGTAGATGAACGCTGTGTAACGGATAAATGCCGTGAATCTACTGTGTGCGATGTTTGTTGTGTTTCTGGTGTGGTCTCTAGTGTGCTCGGTGGACGGTTAACAAACACAGTGTCTCCCAGTACCTTACTGAGTATGGTGGTTGTGTGTATGGCTGCTTGTTTTTGTAGGATTGTTGCACCTATTTTTACGTTCAGTTGGTCTATGTATCTATGTAAACTTTTACTTATTATAAAAAGTAGCAAAAAAAAAAAATTAAATAATAAAAAAAAAAAATAATTAAATGTTTTTTTATGTAGTTTTATTAAGAAAGATTTAAAAATGTTAAAAATATGTATTTAAATGAATAATAATAATAAAAAAAAATTAAATTAAAATTTATTAAAAATTAATTATACATTTAATTTAATTAATTTAATTAAATTATATTACCTTTTGTTCATTATGTTACATATCTTTATTATTATTATTATATCTTATTTATTTACATTTTTAAATATTTCTATACAAAATACTATAAAAAAACATTTAAAAATACAAAAAACAGTAGCCCACCAGCGCTGGGAACAGGGTCCGAGCTGCCGGTGGTCAGGGCTCTTGAGAGAGGAACCTCCTAACAATACGTGCCGTGTCCAGAAGTACTGCTTTCTGAATCAAGCCCTTGATCCAGCTGCCAAGCTAGAGCCTCCTAAGATGTTGGTCGAGGCTCTTGGCTACTATCGGCACAATGACTGCTGTATCCACGTCCCACATGTCGACAACCTCGCGAGCCAGATCTAGATATTTGAATTACGTCAACTAAAGTCATGTTATTCTATGTATGTAAATTCTCAAAAACAAATTAAGGAACATATCCTTGCTGCAAACGAATTAGTTGATAGCGGTAATAGTAATGCAGACTGTGTAGACACGATGACCTTCAACAACACTCAATGTACATCACAAAGTGAATCCAGCCCGGACACTCTCTTACCCGAGGTAACGGAGAACCCGACACGGCTGAGCAGTGTTCCGGACTGTATCTCCATTCAAAATTCACCAGATATTGTACAAGGTTCATCACAGGTAGGGCAAATAGATAGTAGTTCTCCCCCTTCTTGTAATACACACAGTTGCTGCTCCATTTTGTTCTCAGATAGTATAGGAAAAGGGTTAGGCAAGTTAATTAGTAACAATCTGAGTCATTCTTCTCTAAATTATTGTACTCCTCAGGCTTCTTACAACCAGATAATAACATCAATAACTCGGAAGGAATTTGATCCTAATACCATTATAACTGTACTTGTAGGTAACAGTTCTAACGTTAAACTTGATGATATCACGGACAATGTCACTCAACTATTAAAACTAAATTGTAAGAGAGTAATTCTGTGCTCCTTCCCGTACTTTAAGAAATTGTCTAGCAAGCAAAACCATTTTATCCATGCCATAAATAATCATTTGCATTTTCTAGTTAGTCATTATAGTGACAGGTTGACATTTTTCGACACTAACAGTTTCGTTCAGAAATTGAAGTCAACCAGAAACCATGCGTACTTGCCTATTAGTTTTAGACGTCAAATAGCTCGGCTATTAGCTTTTAATATAAACTCAGACATATGTGGTATGTCGCAGTTTTTTGTAAATAGGTCTACGGAAATTAGTAATTATACTAATTGTAATCATACAAATAGTAATAGCTTAGATTTAAACTAGTCAATAAGACAATAGAAGGTACGAGTGACAATTTAGTTAATCTCGGCAACTTCGAGGTATCTTCTAGCTCTCAATCAAATAACTGTAAAAAAGGGGCTGAGCAGAATTCCTTAAAATTGTTTCACCAGAATATTCAGGGACTTTCTTCCAAAGAACTAGAAATAGAACTATTTTTAGAAAAAACTAAGTTTGATATTATCTGTTTTACTGAACATTGGATGAAAGATTATGAAGTAATGCAAATAAATTATGAGAATTACAATGTGAGCAGTTGCTTTAACCGAAAATCTAAGATGCGTGGGGGTTCATTAATCCTAGTAAAAAATTGTATTAAATCTAAGTCTCGTAATGATATAGTCGATCTATCGGTTGAACATAGCATTGAATTGTCTTGTGTTGAGCTAGATAAGCATGTAATAGTGTGCGTTTACAGACCCCCTAATTACCTGAACTATTCTATCTTTGAGTCAGTAATGGAAGATGCTTTGGCAAAACTTGTAACTGGTAATAAACCAATAATTATCTGTGGTGACTTTAATGTCAATATCATAGAGAATAATGTGAATAGCAGTAGATTCTTAAGTCTCTTTAAATCATTTAACTTGTCAAATGTGTTTTCAGAACCAACTCGAATTACGACAAATACTGCTACTTGTATCGATAATGTTTTTTGTTGCTGCGATTACATAAATAAATCCATCGTAAATTACCTGCCTTCAGATCATAGTGGTCAGACGGTTACTTTCGCGTACAATAGACAATTACAAAGAATTCAGATACAAACTAGACAAATAACACCCAGCAATCTAGACAAATTTAATAATAATTTAATTAGCAAGTTAAGTATACCGGGTCATATTAGAAACAATGCAAATGTATTTTATGAAGAATTCTTTTCGGTAGTGCACACCGAATTTAATAATACTTTAAAAAAGAAATCTAAAACTATTGGCCCAAAGTTTATTTTCAGTGACTGGGCAACACAGGGTATTCGGAAAAGTAGGGAACGATTGTTTGAGCTGTAAGGCCTTAAGCCTTACATCAACACTGAAGCTTTTAATAAATATGTTGCTACTTACTCGAAAATTTTTAAAAACACTTGCAAGGTAGCCAAATCCTTATTCATTAGCAACAAGATTAAATCAGCCGACAACAAAATAAAAACGGTTTGGAAAATCATCAACAGTGAAACAAATAGAAATAAAAAACAAGGTAATGACTTCACACTAGAGACATCGCGTGGCCTTGTGAGCTCCAACAATGAAGTTGCTCAAGAATTTGTAAATTTCTTTACCAGTATCCCACTTAAAACTACAGAAGCCTTAAATTCCTCTCCCTTGCTCTCTATTGATTTATTGAAAGCGAACGTTTCAGCCTGTCCAAATGAATTTAAATTTCAGCATATAAACCCCATAACAGTCATAAAAGGTTTTAAGCAAATCAAGATCAAATTAACGGAAGATCTATGGGGTATGTCTATCAAAGCTTGTACCTCAATTATTGAGACTGTAGCGCCGTATTTAGCCTCAATATTTAATTTGTGCGTGGATCAAGGGGTCTTCCCGGATCTAATGAAATTCAGTAAGGTAATACCGCTTTTTAAATCCGGGGACAGTAAAGACACCAATAACTATAGGCCCGTATCCGTGTTGCCGGTTTTCAGCAAGGTGTTTGAAAAGATAATGCTCAATCAAATGCTTAACCATTTTAACACTAATAAAATATTACACGAGCAACAGTATGGTTTCACCAAAGGACGTTGTACAACTGACGCCGGTGTCACTTTATTAAAACACATATTTACTGCGTGGGAAGAGGCACAAGATGCCATAGGAATCTTTTGTGACCTTTCGAAGGCATTTGATTGCGTAAATCACGAAACCCTGAGCTTGAAACTTCAGCATTACGGTTTAGGTAAACTTGCGCTCAGTTTAATAAAATCGTACTTGAATGATAGACAGCAGCAGGTACAAATAAATGGAGTCAACTCAATGGGTTTAAAAGTAAAAATGGGTGTACCACAAGGTTCGATATTGGGTCCCTTCCTCTTTTTAGTATATATTAATGACCTACCCCATCTATTTAACAACCATCCGCATATGGTGTTGTTTGCTGACGATACTTCTTTAATATTTAAAATAAACAGACGTGCCACTAATCTTGATGACGTAAATAACGCCCTACTGCAGGTCCACGATTGGTTTACCGCTAATAATTTAGTACTAAATGGGAAAAAAACAAAATGCATTAGATTTGCTCTACCAAATGTCAAAAGTAGTGATTGTGACATAATATTGAATCAAGAGAAACTAGAATTTGTCGATAAAACGGTTTTCTTGGGAATCACGCTCGACTCAAGGTTACAATGGGGTCCTCATCTAACATCTCTTGCAGGACGGCTAAGCTCAGCAGCATATGCTGTTAGAAAAATCCGTCAATTTACTGATGTTGATACCGCGAGGCTGGTCTATTTTAGTTATTTTCATAGTATTATGTCATACGGTATTTTACTATGGGGACGGGCTGCAGACATCGAGTCTATATTTATTCTGCAGAAAAGAGCCATCAGAGCCATTTATGAATTACGTAGACGCGATTCTCTAAGAGAACTGTTTAAGGAAATTAATATCATGACAGTACCTTGTCAATACATCTATGAAAACATCATGTACGTTAGAAAAAATCGGCATTTATTCAGTAAGAGAGGGGACAGACACCACTATATTACTAGAAATAGGGACCAACTAGTTCAGCCAGGTTTCAGGCTTGCTAAAGTGGATTCATCTTTCATGGGGTACTGTTTGAAATGTTACAATAAAATACCTCCCCACATTCTTCAACTGAATGAGACGAAATTTAAATCTTGTATAAAACGCACACTATGTAGGCAAGCATATTATAAGTTGGGGGATTACATTGATGATAAAAATGCTTGGCTAAATGCTGGTCCTGCTCCACAACCATAGGTGGGGGGGCAAACTAATTGCTTGTACTGGTCGGGCATTATTTGAGTCCATCGACACGTAAAGAAGAAGATGAAGAATTGATTCCCATGTTAATGTATTGTGGAAGCTGCAGAAGATTGTAAAAATATACTTGCATTGTATAGATTCCAGTTCTTAGTATTATATAATTGCATCACATGTGTGAGTACTTTGTACTGTTCAGCCACCATTTACATTTATTTATCTTTTATTGACTTGAATATGCCTTGGTGACTGAGAGAATGTCATGCTCACTTAAATGTCTCGCTGATGGTGGCGGGTGTATCGGGTCATTTAGTTCCCTTCAATATGGTTGAGTTGAATGGCGCCGGTACATGCGTCATGTCTGTGAACGGGCGCTGTCAGTTGGGACTGGTCATCTCTTAGCTGCCAAGGTTCATTTTAATTACTTTATTCATACATTTTTAATCTAATCTTTCACTCTGGATGCTCTTAGTGTGCACGTCTTTCTACATCGTTCTCACATAATATGTATAATCTCAAAATTAATGATGTAACCAAGATTTTGTAACAATATTTTGATTTTAAAAGAGTGTCCATGGAGTTTCTTGCCCATTCTTCTCCATAGAGATCTACGCTAGGGAATGGGCAACTACAATACTTTCTCAAGTTATTATGCCTTGTGACTGGGACTGTAGCTTTGATTTTCTTTTTTGTATTTTTGACTTTCAAAAGTGCCGTAATGGTCTAATTGAAATAAATGCTTTGAGTTTGAGTTTATCTTTCTCTGCTTTCACGAGGTTCTCGTCATGCGGGATCGTTATATCAACAATCATTGTGCGACGCTCCAATCGATCTATCACCACAATGTCAGGCCTATTGGCAACAACAGTCCTGTCAGTGGTGATAGGTCGATCCCAATACAACGTGATATGACCATTGTCGAGAACTGGGTCGGGCGCATACTTATAGTATGGCACTTCTGATTCCACAAGGTTGTATTTCAAAGCAAGTTGCTGGTGGATAATCCTGGCAACAAGGTTGTGTTTATGCAAATACTCTCCATTAGCCAGACTAGAACACCCAGAAATAATGTGTCGGATCGATTCTCCCGGACGGTGGCATGCCCGACATATGTCAACCGTGCCATCTTTCACAATGTATTTCCGGTAGTTATTCGTCATCATAACTTCGTCCATTATTGCACAGACAAAACCTTCGGTTTCCCCGAAGAGGTCACCAAAGCGCAGCCAGGATACCGACGCTAAGAAGTCTACATCGGGGCCATGTAGGGCCCGGTAAAAGCGTCCGTGAAGCTCCTTGCCCTGCCATTCCACCTTGCGGTCATTAGTGTCTAATACTTTAGGCTTGCGCCAGTTCTCGTTAGCCAGGGAGAGCGGGGTGAGGCCCTTGTCCACTGAGACCACATCTCGGTGCATCTCCCCGTCGGCTTCTAGGAAGTATTCCCTGAGACTGCACACCTCACGGTTGTGTAGGGTCTTAGCATTTAAGAAGCCACGACCCCCGCACTTCCGTGGGATATACAGTCTCATCACCGACGACCGTGGGTGATGCATTAGATTTGCGGTCAGCAGTGTCCGTACCCTCCTATCCAGGGCATCAAGTTCCGTCTGCGTCCATTTGAGTATGCCAAAGGAATACATCAAAACCGGCATGACCCAACCGTTGAAGGCGCGCACCTTATTTCCGCCTGACAAAAGACTGCCTAGCACCTTATTCAGGCGGCCAAAGAACCGCTCCCTCAACGATTGTTTCATGTCGGCAGTATTGATACCTAATGCTTCCGACATACCCAAATACTTGTAAGTTTCTGTTGAGGAGAGGGGTCTAAGGTGTATGGAATCCGAGAGTTAAGTTCCCACGAATTCCATAATCTCCCCTCGCTTCACATGCATGACTGCACATTTGTCCACACCAAATTCCATCCTGATGGCGCTACTAAAAGTTTCTATTACCTTTAGTAGCTTCATCAGTTGCAAATTGTTGGGGGCAAAGAGTTTCAGATCATCCATGTAAAGAAGGTGAGATATGACCTGACCATCTCTCCTCAACAGATAGCCTAGACCTGAACGTTCCAGCAGTGTGCTGAGGGGGTTCAAGGCCAGACAAAACCACAATGGACTCAGACTATCACCCTGGAATATACCACGCTCGATCCTTATCAAATTATATTATATTATTATTATATTATATCAGGTCAGTCCGTCACCAAGTATGGCAGTAGGTATCATTTTAATCTTCCTTCAGTCAGTTTCAGGGAAGATAACATTATATAAGGCGGAGGTGTACATAGTAAACTCACATTTCGCCACTTATAAGTCTCATGTAATACGGGGCGAGCCTATTGCCATCAATCGGGCACAAATCCAGTCGTCTCCGTAGTTGATAGAAATTCCTGATGGAAAAACTCAATAACACTTTTCGGGAATCGAACCCAGGACCTCAAGCAGTCGACTTCCAACCATCGACGAAACGAGGTACACATAAACAAAGGTTACAAGGGTTATAGTTTTAGCAGCCTGTGTGTTTGTAACATTTTTATGTGCCGCTGAAGCGCCTACACTACTAGGGCGATTTTCATAAATTATATATCAATCGATTTTTTATTACAGTTCAAGTGACATAAGCTACATTTTGCGTAAACAAAACCAATATAGCGGATGCTAGATATAGTTTTTTTTAAAACGTTTTTTTCGTTTCCATGCCGGAATCGAACCCGCAACCGCACCGCAGCAGGCCACTGCGCCAACCGCGCCATCAAATATATTATCCAAAAAAGTGGAGCTCGCTAAAATGTTGGTCTTAGTGGAGTGTTACTTTGACAATTAATGAAAGAGGATTATCTTTTAAGTTCGTAATGCAGTACAATATTAAAAAAAAATAGATATAAAATATTTGTCGCCGCGAGGACACCTATAAGCTAAGCTTATTACATAATGTTATTGATTGTAACTAGTTGAATTATAATTTCTTATTCCTTAGACGATAATACTGCCATCTGTGAGATACTCTGGCAACTATTATAACACCTGTGAGTGCCATTGACTAATTTCGTTGGAGTATCAAGCTCAACAGCGCCATCTGTTGGCTTGTCTTAATCAGTATCACTTGAAAAACAATTATCAAACTAAACTCGATGTTCTAGCTAAAACTATCGTTATAATTAACATAAGAATATTTGTTTAACAACTTTAGGGTTTCATTCATATTAGCAATTAATAGTTAATCACTTGACATTATGATTCGGCGTCACCTGTCAGGGAAAATGGCGCCGAATGTGATTTTACCGTCAATACCTGAATGTTTAAATTTAGTACGAGAACTAAGTAAGTCTCAATAATAGATCCCAACTTTAAAATAATAAGACTATTTTACACAGTGATTTACTAGTAAAAAGCTTTTGTTTAACATAACTGTTTATATCACCGGAAATGTTCCATGATAGCACAGATTAAAGACTAAAAAGTAATGAGACAACTAGTTTATTATTAATGATTGAAAACGTGTTCAAATTGGTGAATTCTGTCATTATTTAATAGTAACACAATTATTGTAAAGTGTTTCATTATTATTTGTGAGGCTGATTGAATTTACTATTGTAATAAGTTGCTGAACCGATATTGTGGTACTTCCGCCCACTCAGAATGGACGCGTGAGCGTCGAGCAGTCACGTTATCCTAAGATTAGCAAAACAATTGAAATGCTAAGTAATTATAAGTGTTTACTGTTTAGTGAAGTGAATGATTATTGTGAAAATGAGAGTGTACCTAAATGGTTTAATAGAAATAAACGTTTGGAGTTCGAGTCAAGTGCTGTGTGTGATTTCAACTACCCAGTACCCACCTACCTATCTACCAACAATGAAGAATCGTATCGCAAGTCGATGTGATAGATGACTGAAAGACAATATGGTGGCGGATGGCGCCAATATTGGGACAGTGTTCCTCTAGGCTTTCCCTGCCGTGATATATTCATAAAAGTAAAAAAGTAAATAAGTCAGAATCAAATCTATAATTGCTTTGAATGTAGGTATAAGATGTTGTACATACATTCATGAGATCGGCTACAGTACAGCTCCACCTTACGGTGTGCAAATTATTACATAAATTAAAATGTTAATAAAATCAAAACAATGTCAAAAAAAAACAAAAACAGAAATGAGAGAGAAGTCAATTAATAATATTATAGTCAGGTACATAAATGTCTTACATGGTCAAATTTGCAATTAAAAACAATCATAATCTGGATATATTAATATAATTTAAAAAGTCTTTCACTGAGTAGTAAAATTTGTTTAAAAGTAGTGCAGCTACCTTATATTTATAAACCAAACTCTACCTTATATTTATAAACCAAACTCTACCTTATATTTATAAACCAAACTCCGTGGCAGCTACTGAAAAATTCCTAATGCTAAAACCTGATAACATTAGGTCCCACCCGGGCATCAAACCCAGGACTGGACCAACAAGGCAGTCAATTGGTAACACATTTTGTAAGTATTAAATATTATTGAAATTCATTTAAATCAGCTGAAGATGAAGTAGCCAATAATAAGGAAAATTATACATAACAGTGTAATCTGTGGTCATAAGAGTACCATGCGCCTAATTAAATTGTTTTGATCATATTTAGGGATATTTTACCAAAGAATAGTGGTTTTCCTGATTCTGTCGTTTACGTATATTCAGGACAAAAACAGGAAAGAATAAAAATAGCCATTGATTTTAGCATTTAGAAACTGTTAAACTTCTTGATTCCGCCCGCAACAACTGCGAATTTTCCGTTATTAAATTATCACAATATTAAAATAGTAACCTCATAGGTTATAGTAAACTTAGGATATACTTTAAATCAGCCCGCAAATGACTACAACATTTTATGCACTGAATTGAAAAAAAATAAAGACGTGTTAATTTTTGCATGTAGCAATATTAGAAATCGGTACGAAAGATTAGATAATATTGTAAAAGCAGTTGAAGCAAAGTCATTCGATGCTATAACATCATAATTATTTCTCGTCTTTATTTTAAACAATTACAATTTTGCAAACAATCCAAGGGACCGATGAATGGTAGAAAATTTTGAACCACCACAAATAGAGTTGCTAATTTTAGGCTTAGAAGGGACTTAACCTTTTGAACCCCATTGTCACATATACGTGACAAACAACCGCGTGCCCCGTATGCCGAACGACACAAACATGTGACAAAATAATAGGTGAAAATACGAGGTGAAATTTTTAAGACAAAGGAAGGTAGCGTCTCTAGCACAAGCTGTACAGTCACAGACTATAAATGATGAGCCACTTGCCACCATTCGTATTTTAGCCGTGTAATGTAAATCGGTTTTAGTCGGTTAAATTCGTACATAGTACAGAGTGACTACCTAAAGTCGACGAATTGCAAGTGTAGCAACCGTAACCTAGCGACAATTGTTTTAGCGTAGCCATAGTAACGGTGGCGTACGGAGAAATTTTATCTTTGCTGACATCGACATTTCAACTGTCACTCTGGCTTCGGATAGGTTTTCAGAAATAAAGAGTATTTAATAAGGACTATTTCAAAGGAGGTCAGTATCAAATATGTAGATTGGGATACACGTCAGCACCATTGTATGGATTTATCATTGACAACTTATAAGTAATTTTTCAACCTCTATGGATAAGACTATTTCCGATTATTAGTAATGTGTCATTTTGTTTCCGAGCATTCGGTTTGAGTTCGTGGTTAATCGTGTAATCTCGTGAATGTATAAAACTGCAAAATTGGAAATCTTGAAAGTGGGTTATGAATTATAGTCCGTCGGCCGTGAGACGCGCTTAGGGCCGACGTGCACGAAGCACAAATGGAATTATAAATGTTACAAAACGCATTTTATTTTTTTGTAAATGTCTTTATTTCTATTATAGAGTTATGTGTAAATAATGTAAATATTATTATGTATAATGGTAATAGTAAACCAGATTAACGATGAGTTCAATCATTGTTACATTAATAGACGCGTCAGTAATATTAGAAAAACAAGAAGAGGATGCGTTTCATGAAGTCAAAGATGAGAAACAGTGCCCTACAAAATTTAGTTGAAATTATTCACTTCAGTCGTTACATCGCACTATCACCCGGAATCCTAGTTTCAAATGTTGAATTAGCTATAACTTTTTTATTAACTAATCCGACTATCTATTATTCGAGGTTTCCCGAAATTTTGTGTTTTTGATTTGATAACCATTTTAGTTGTTAAACACATGAATATCAGCCGCCAGAATTTACTTGATTTTTTATGGATTGACAATATTTAATGTGAATTTATTTCTTTGTCACATCTCAATATTAAACTAATAAGATTTAGTCATTCAAAGGCTTTTTATTTGACGAAAAAAAAAACGTCTCCGAGACGAATTCTAACCCGGTATAATAATGCTTTTTTGAAAACACGTTCGGATAAACATGTAAAATAAGTGCCCTCGCATTTATATTTCATTTCTACACAGGCTGTAAACAACCTCATCACGAAGCCGTCAACCAAGAAATCTGTACATCAAACTAAGTAACTTTACGCAAAAATATTGCTGGGAAACGCCTTTTACGGGTGAAAAATCATGTTTTGTGGTAAAACTCATTGTAACGTACTCAAAATATTTTTCTGATGGATAGATTGAATAGTACGGGGGTCGTGGAGGTGTATAAAGCAAATCTTTCATTAAAAACTTGTATTAAAAAAAAAAACTTGTCAAAAAGTTGTAACTTTGACCCCCAATATCTCCGTAACTAGAAGGTTCCCAGTTATAAGGTGTAGAACAAAAAAAACCGGCCAAGTGCGAGTCGGACTCGCAAACGAAGGGTTCCGTACCATTGACTATATTTAGTATTTGTTGTTATAGCGGCAACAGAAATACATCATCTGTGAAAATTTCAACTGTCTAGCTGTCACGGTTCATGAGATACAGCCTGGTGACAGACAGACGGACAGACGGACAGACGGACAGACAGCGAAGTCTTAGTAATAGGGTTCCGTTTTTACCCTTTGGGTACGAAACCCTAAAAATGATCGCAATGACGGGGAAAACAAGTGCGTTGCGGCTTCGTTAAGAGGTTTTTTACACCCTTTAGTTATAATATTTCAATTACCCGTACAAATTGAAACACAGTATGATAACGACCCTTTCCACCCTCAGTTTTACCACAGATTGCACATTTGCTACGACGTAGCCGATCGTAGCCGATCGCTACGCCCGCTACGACGTTTTAGCCACTAACCGCTACGCGTCGAGAAGTCTTGAGGGGGGGGGTCCCTCCTGGCCCCTGGTACCACTCCCATGATTAGGCAATGTATGGTTCCAGAGATAAACCGATTAATGTAACCTAGCCTCAAAACACTATAGTCTCCTAAAAAGTGCTCAAAGTGGCGCGGTCGAGGGAAAGCCGGTCGACGGAGCCCCGCTCTGCGGGGCTCCTACTTCTGAGTGGTTTAAAAAAAAATAACCACGAAGGGTATGGCGGGGTCTATTCGCTCGCTTCGCTCGCTCATTCGACCCCGCCATACCCTTCTAACCTAATCTATCCGTGTCGGGGTGCCCCAAGTCTGGACTGGAGCGAAGCAAGCTCTGGAGCTTGCTTCGCTCGCTCTTGCATCCAAATTATCCTAGTCGCATTCTCAGTTCGTCGAATACAGCCACAAGAAAAACACCACGAAACACAGAGAACACACCACGCAACTCGAGGAGAAACGGAATGAACAAACGACATGACAGTGAAACAAAAACATACTTTTTTTTTTACGTTCCGTTTTGCAGATTTTTCACGTCATTTTGCATCATAGACAATATGTTGAACAGATTTGGTTGTCAATCGCCCATTTTAACGTTCCGTTTTCGCTATGAAGCTGATTTGAGGTTAGAAAATTTTTCTCGAAAATATGCATTACCTAGTAATAGGAGTGATAGCATTATAATCGGGGACCCAATCCCTACCAGCTTTAACCCATTTTACGCCCCTCCGCGTGCCGCACGATTCTAAAGCGCAGCCGGAAAATATCTTAAGGAAACCGACATGTCCTAGAACCACAAAATTCGAAGACATGTGACATCTACCAATCCGCACTGGGCCCGGGTGGTGGATTATAGTCCATTCTCTGGTCTGGTCTTACCTAGGCCTGTGTCCCAGCAGTGCTGGAAACATTAATAGGCTGATGATGATGTTATTATCATATTAACAAAATTGTAGCTTAATTAATTTAGATTCGTAATCGATCTTCTAAAAGAAGAAAAAAAATCATAGTAATGATGTTCAAATTTCTATGAAAGTTAAAATTTTCGAAGCCGACCTTGAAAGGCTGAAAAGTCTAGAATTAAGAAATAATAAATCTATCTAACAGAAATTAGAAAACGAAGTACTCGCAAGTGCTAATAACTAAGAGCTCCTAAGAGATATAGTCTGCGTCAGATAAATAGGAATTAAAAGTCATTTCACAAGCTCTTTCGTTAATTTCTCTGCGTAGGTACCACGACTATACATTAAGAATCGTTTTTTATTACCTACCACTACGCGTTACTTTAGGTGCGGGCGCAGCCGTCACTGATGGTTTCCTATCTCCCTCTGTTGACAGTGATGCACTTGACTGAGAGACCTCCGGTAGAAAGTCATAGTTACCTGTCAAGCTACAGTTAAGTGTTTGCGGGACTACCTTGACATTTGGTTTTATGATGTGCGCCCTATTGCGGCGATAAGTGCCACCGTTGTTCACTTTCAACCAGTAAGACCTATCAGTACTTGCTTCTTTTATTACCCGGGCTTCCTTCCACACTTTGCCGTCCTTCATACGGACCTGTTCCCCTGCACTTAATGAACTTAACGGCTTGGTCCCCTTATCATACTGCTACTTCATTTTATTTATTTTTCCGTGCCTTATGTCACGGACCCGTTCAGGTTCAATGAGTTTAGGTACTAAAACTTGAGGAGCTACTGGAAGCCTAGTAGTCTGAGACTCAGTGTCTCAGACTACTAGGCTTCCAGCACATTTTTTTTCGTTAAATTTCTTTCATCAAAACCCGCCTCCTTGAAGGCTCGCAATGACATAACCGAAGCCTCAGCACCGTTATCTAGCTTAAAATTAACTTTACAATTATCCATCAACACCTCTTGAAACCATGATTCGCAATCTCCACCCAGTTCATCAACAGACAAGCTACACGGTAACGACTCACGTAGATATCTCGACACAGTCCTCGATCTCCTCTTCGTCCTCGACTTCCCCCACAAACCTCGCACGACACAATCGAGCAAAATTCCCAGCTCGGTCACACCTATAACACTTCACATTACGTGCTGAGCATTTATCTCCCGCACCATGCCTACGGCCACATTTATCACACGAGCTAACCGCACTATCACGATTCCGATGTGCTTGCTGCTGGCGAGGGGCGCCGGCTGGCCGACTGAAGGGGCGCCGCGCGGACCCCGCGCGCACCGTTTCCAGCGCCAGCTCGGCGGCGACGGCCGCGCCGGCGACGGCCGCGCGCCTTCCTCCGCACGCCTCCGACTGCTTGTTGGCCCTCTCCGCCGCTCGACACCATACAACATCTTCCCCCAAATTAAGCTTTGTTTTTGCCAGTAATCGCTCCCGCATTCCTGAATCTTTAATGCCTCGAATTATTTGAGTCAGGATTAGACTGCTGCGCAATTCTCCAAAATCGCACGATTTGCTTTTGAACTTGAGCTCACTTAGATACTTGTCGAAACTATCGTCACGCTGATAAGTTAAAAAAAAAAATACCGCTCATAGTTTACATTACGTGTAGGATCACAATGAAGTGCAAATTTTGTCACCAACTTTTCGTAATCGGTTTTTTCTTTGTCTTCCAAATCCAACTCCTCTAAAATATCTCGTACACCTTTCCCAATGACATGAAGAAATAATGCACACTTCTCCTTAGACATTGCATTTTCTTTTCCAGCCGCAATCAAATAATAATCAAACGCCAGTTTCCATGCACGCCAATTGGTAGCCATGTTGCCTTCCTCGCTCATGGCGGCCGGCTGTTGAAGCGCTGTATAAATATTCTCCGACTTCACTTGAGTTGTTTCTGCCTTCACCGACATATTTTCCGTGCGAAAACCTCTATCGATAAACTATTTCACACTGAAATAATAATCTTAAAATCCACACCTGACACCATGTAGTATTGGGTTCCTTCTATCTGGCAGAATCTTGATGCTCCGAAATTTATTTGGCATAACACACTTGGCATAATCTTCTTTAAACGAATATTTTTAAGGCATAAAAAATACTTAATTTAGTTATTGTTTGGCCGAATGTTTGTATGGCCGAATTTACAATGGCATACTTTTAAGATGGCAGAATTTTATTTAGCATAATTACCTTTGGCAATGTTCAAATTCCGCATAATTTCGTTTAGAATAACGTTTATATAGAGCAACGATTATTTGGTACAATTTCACTTGGCATACTATGAAGATGGCATAATTCCATTTGGAATAATTTTATTTGGCATTATTGCCATTTCTATAAAATAGCATTTTTAACCTTAAATTACGTAGAATTAAAATATTATCTTAAAAAGACAATATGTTACGTTAAAAAAAAGTTATTGACAGAAACGAATCGCTCCAAAACCGACTCCACGTAGTCTTGTCTGCCCTACCCCGAGAGTGTAATTTAAATCCGCTTAGGCGCGGGGGTGAGCGTAAAACACATCTGCGACGATAAGCTCGCGTTGGACCGCCGGAACCCTGCAGCTGCTGCATTTTGCATGCTTGCTTGCATTCTGCATGCTTGCTTCCATGCTGCATGCTTGCTTGCATGCTGCATGCTGGCTGCATGATGTATGCTGGTTTGCATGTTTCCATACTGCCTGCTTGTTTGCGTTCTGCATGCATGATGCATGCTTGCCTGATCAGAAATATGTTAATTGCTATTAACATTATCGTCGTATGTTTGTGGCGAAAAAAAAATGTTCAATCAATTTTTATTATTATGGTAAGAAATACAAAATTATTCTAACTATGAATGTTTTATTGGGTCCACCCTTTATAGCAGAACTTTTTATGTCATAATATTACTTTGCATAACAGCGGGTAGCATAAACTTCATTTCGCCGAAAATCGTTTGGCAGACACTCATTTATCATACATTCAAAACTCATAATTTTGTAAGTCGGAATCATCTTTAGGCATAAATTTCATATGCATAAGAATTAACAGTAGAACCATCTTAGCGCAGAAAGTTTACAGCCAGAATCATCTTTTGGCATAAATTTTATATCGATAGTCACTAAAAGCAGAACTATCATATCTCAGAATGTTTACAGTTAGAATCATCTTTTGGCATACATTTCTTATGCTTAACAATGGAAAGACTCATCTATCACATCCATCTCACAGAAAATTCATTACAACAGTTGATTGTGAACATGTGGTTTTTATTTTCCTGTAAGCAGGAGGCAAACATGCAAACAAGCATACATCTTGCATGCAGCAAGCATGCAAGATGTATGCAAATAAGCATGCAGTATGCAAACATGCAAACCAGCATTCAATATGCAAACATGCAAACCAGCATACACCATTCATGCAGCAAGCACACACCATTCATGCAAGCAAGCATGCAGCATGCAAGCAATCATGCAACATGCAGCAGGCATGGTTTATGTCACGGCTCCGGCGCTGCGGGGCTCCGGCGGTCCCACGCGAGCTTATCGTCGCAGATGTGTTTAACGCTCACCACCGCAGCTTCGGCTTGCTGGCCGGCTTCGCCGGCCAGCCTCAGCAGCGGCGGCGAGTGTTACAACAACCTGCTCCTCAACTCGCGGGCCGCCTCGCCCCTCCGCGCCTACGCAATTTTAAATTACACTCTAGGGGTAGGGCAGACAAGACTACGTAAAGTCAGTTTTGGAGATTCGTTTCTGTCACTAACTTTTGTAGCCCATCATATTGACTTTTTGAGACAATATTTAAATGTTTGGTTAAAAATGCTATTTTATAGAAATGGCAATAATGCCAAATAAAATTATTCCAAATGAAATTCTGCCATCTTCGTAATATGCCAAGTGAAATTGTGCGAAATTTGAACATTGCCAAAGGTAATTATGCCAAATAAAATTCTGCCATCTTAAAAGTATGCCATTGTAAATTCGGAAATACAAACATTCGGCCAAACAATAACTATATTAAATATTTTTTATGCCTTACAAATATTCGTTTAAAGAAGATTATGCCAAGTGTGTTATGCCAAATAAATTTCGGAGCATCAAGATTCTGCCAGATAGAAGGAACCCTGTTTTATTATGTGATAGATGAGGCTTTCCATTATTATGCATATGAAATGTATGCCAAAAGATGATTCTAACTGTAAACTTTCTGTAATATGATAGTTCTGCCTTTTAATGACTATCGATATGAAATTTATGATAGACCTGTCGTACTGTATGGATCGGAATGTTGGGCTGTGAAGAAGATGGATGAAAAAAGATTGCATGTAGCGGAGATGAGAATGTTGAGGTGGATGTGTGGTGTGACAAGAATGGATAAAATAAGGAAAGAGTATATTAGAGGAAGTTTGAAAGTTGCGCCAGTTACAGAAAAGTTGAAAGGGAATCGACTGCCTTGGTATGTGCATGTGATGAGGAGAGAAGAATCGCATGTGACTAAAAGAGTGATGAATATAAATGCGGATGGATGGAGAGGGAGAGGAAGACCAAGGAAACGATGGATGGATTGTGTGAGGAATGATATGAGGGAAAAAGGTGTAAATGATTGCGTTACGGTTGACAGAGGAGAATGGAAGAAGAAAACGTGTTGCGCCGACCACAAGTAACATGGGATAAGGGCAGGAAGATGATGATGATATGAAATTTATGCCAAAAGATGATTCTGACTGTGAACTTTCTGCGATAAGATGGTTCTACTTTTAATTCTAATGCATATGAAATTTATGCCTAAAGATGATTCTGGCTTACAAAATTATGAGTTTTGTATGTATGATAAATGAGTGTCTGCCAAACGATTTTCTGCGAAATGAAGTTGCTATCTACTGTTATGAAAAGTAATATGACATAAAAAGTTCTGCTATAAAGGGTAGACCCTGTAGTATTATGTAAAAGGCTAAGTGAAAGACCTTGTTCATGTAGTAAGAAGCAACTGTTTTATTTGGTATACCCACACTTTGGATTATCTTAGTACTAAAGTCCTACCTACACTCAAGCTATTATAACAGTGGCTGACCTAGTAATTCAAACGACAGGTAGTTTTTTAGAGGAGAATAATGGTAATGAATAGAATTCATGTTATTTAACACTAACATCTATTGCAAATAGTAGCCTTTTGATTATTACTTCATGTTAGAACAACATACACACATCAAAAAAAGTTTGTGATCACTTTGACGTCACGCGGTTGAACCCGCGTAATTCCCGTTTCCGTGGTAGTACGGGGATAAAATATAGCCTATGTTACTCAGAGTGAATGTATAGCTTTCTAATGGTGAAAGAATTTTTTGAAATCGACGCAGTAGTTTTTGAGTTTATTCATTACAAACATACACACAAAAATACAAATCTTTCCTCTTTATAATATTAATGTAGAAGTGTAGATAAAAAATAGTTTTATTTGTTCGCGACGAACGTCACCAAATCAGCACATAGTGTTGCTTGTTATAGTTAAAAACAGTGTAGAGTCAGTGTATGGGCAATATAGTGGTATAATATAACAAGTGCCTTCAGTGATTTAGAATAGTTATACAGTAATTTACATACGCGCTAGACTCATATAAACTCGCAAGTGGAGTTTTATAGTTTAATTTAGTGTTTCAGTAAAGTCCAGGTAGCCTAGGTTGCGACCTAGGCCTGGACATAGTCTTTTTTTATAACTTAGCTTTTAGATAAACGACTTTGACGAGAGTATGACAGTCTAGCGCAGCTATATTCGACAATAACAGGAAAAAAAATTCTTACAGAATAACAGTTGAAGGATCGTTACAGGCTGAAAAATACAGACACGAAAAAATAAGTAACAGTTTCAGATAGGCCATGTACTCGTCTAGTATATGGCAATTATATACTTAAAAAAATCAGCCTGGAAGATCCTTCCTCCAGCCACTTTTGGAAAAGTTGTCTGGTTTTTTGGAAATAATTTCCCAATTTTAATAAAGATATTCGTTATTTCTATGTCTGTACATAAATAACGTTATGTAGAACCGATGTCATGTATATAATGTACTTAGATATAAGCTCAAAATTGTAATCTTTGGAAAAGATGTTTGTTTTAATAATCAAATTTTTCATTAAAGTTTTCCAAAATCAGGAAGCGAAATCAGGGTCCTCGTTTTAGTAAAGTTCTGGAGTACCTTAGTAAACTCAACTTTTCCTAGAATCGTAGTCATCAGTACGGCAAATATATATAGAAGAAGCAGTGAAAAAGTAGTGCGCGAATAGTCCTGAAATTGCTTCCTGAAACAGTCATGAAAGTTATATAAGTGTATTATTTCCCAGTATACCCCTATCCCCTCGTTAAGTTCTACGCCTGAGATAGCGAAGAGTAACTACAGTTAAATAGGTGTAGGACGTCAGCGCCGTCTGGCAGCGAAGTACAGTATATGCATGCGCCCGGTAAAGATAGGGTATAAGCAGACCATTAGGTACACGTCATCCACGCCTTCAGCGGATCACGCCCGTCCGGCCAATGATATTATAAAGCAGATACGCCATGTTCATACTGAATGGCGTTCAGATATCGTTGCGAGTAATTTAAAACTACGACAACGATACATAATACGGAACGTATAAGATAGAAAGAGATAGCTAGCTATCAAAGTGCAACAATTGTGTCACTTTGTCCTCAACAATTTGTGCGTGCTAGTGTGATATCTACCTCTTTTTACTATATAATATCATTGCGTCCGGCACATTATTTTTTAATTTCAAACAGGGTATTTCTATTTAAAGAAAACACAACAGAATTTTTTCTTGATAAAGTTCAATTTAAAAATCTTTTTTGCCAAAAATAAAACCGTCTTCAAAAAAAAAACAACAAACAAAAAAAAACAAAAAGAAAAGGACAAAAAAATACACTAAAAGAAAAACAAAAAAAAAACACTAAAACAAAACCACAAAAAAGTGAAAAATAACTTTAGCTTCAGAAGCCGGTGAGAAAAATACCAAATCAATCAAAGGTCAAGCTTCAGAAGTCGGTGACCTTGTTTAATTGATTTAGTGTTTTTGTCACCGACTCCGGCTTTTTTGAAGTCGGTTAAAAATTATATCATCTTATGCTAGTGATCACAAACTTTTTTTGATGTGTGTATAATCAAATCAAATCATTTATTCTTCGCAAACATGGGTAATAGGTACATAGATGTTAATTTATGTTAAAGTTCTCCCACATTTTGCCGTCACATGGGCATGCGAATAATTGGTTTACAATAAAATAATAAATTTAACATTAAGTGGCTTGTCATTGGAATTAGGTATACATATAATAAAAAATGTCAACATGGTAATAATTGGTTTACAATAAAATAATAAATTTAACATTAAGTGGCATGTCATTGGAATTAGGTAGGTACATATAATAAAAAAATAATAAAAAATGTCAACATGGTCAAAGTAATAAAAGATTAAAAAATGACAACATATATATATACCAATACTATATATATATACCACCAATACTACATAGTCACCGGAGAAAAGAAACGGAGTTTTGTTAAATACATAATTAACACAAAACATGGCGCCTTGAGCCCCAAAGTATTAAACAGAGGTGTACCTAATACACCCACATTTCCCCAGGCAAGCCTATTGCCAATAAAAATACATAATTATGTTGCATTTTCCTATATTTTGCTAAATATTTGACCGGTTAGTCAAACTGATAATAAACATTATAAAAAGTTGATATTAGTTGACACTGAATGATCCTGCCTCGCCATTATAGAAGCAATTTGAAAATAGCGGCCAAACAAAATGGCGACTGTATGATTTCAGCCTCCCAAAGAAAGACTTACCGGCCGCCATTTTCAAAAGCGTTTTTTTTTAAATGGTGTTTTACAGCGGCCAAACAAAATGGCGACTGTAATTACTATGTGTTCCGATTTCAGCCACCCACGCGTCAATAGAATGACTTATCGGCCGCCATTTTAAAAACTGATTTTTTTTTAATGGTGTTTTATAGCGGCCAAATAAAATGGCGACTGTATGTGTTCCGATTTCAGCCACCTACACGTCAAAAGAATCACTGATTATCGGCCGCCATTTTCAAATGCGTTTTTTTTTAAATGGTGTTTTTTTTTTGTTGGCATGCACATAATATTTAATGGTTAGAGAGGCTTTTGTCAATAAACTACTAATGGTGGTGATGACTAGTTTGGCCACACGATGCTCTCAATCCAGGGCACATAGTTGAGGACCCTGGTGTAGATGCCAGGTTCTCCCACTGAGCCGATGGAAGTCACTCCTACTACGTTGTACATACATGAGATTTTTTTATTCTTGATCTGAATGGGACCACCGCTGTCGCCCTGGAAATAGAGAAAGAAAGTGTCAGAGATAGTTGAAAAGTTGGAAATCATATGATACTGAATTGTTATGAGATAGCCAATAAAGTAAATTCATCATCATCTAGCCTAGCTTTTTCCCAAATATTTTGGGGTCGGCTTCCAGTCTAACCGTGCGTTATGGACCAGTTTTCGAGAAAGTGTATTGAAAAGGTTTTTTTATTAATAATATCAACGAATATCTTAAACTTTTATAATATAAAATACTTTTTCGTTGTATGCCTTTTTAAGTAAATTGTACCGCCGAAATATAAGAGGGCTATTAAACATAACAGACAGTCAAAATTAGTTTTTGAAGCATTTCTTAAAATATTGACACCAATTTTTTCTTTTCAACCATTTCAGAATTTAGTCATTTGAAACCTTTGTACTTAGCTTTTCCCGGCTGTTTAACCGAAGGTAGTCTTATTTTATACTTATATTTTTCGCCTGACATGTTATAAGGAGCCTGCCTATTGCCATCAATCAGGCAATATAGGATAATATAGAGCAGCTTCTTTCGGGGTTATTCTGAGTGCGAAGTTACATACCTGGCAGGTTTTGGTTTTTGATTTGTCTCCATAGCAAGTCTGGGTCTGTTCATCGAACCCTTGCTTCATCAGACGATATGGCTGATACTTCTGCTTACATTCCGATGTGGAGAACTTATGGAGGATCTTCTGAAATTGAAATGGCAACAAAAAAACTAATAAATCTGATGTTTTCTTCAAATCAAATCAAACAGTTCATTTGTGATACACAGGTTACATTAAAGGTCTTACAATGAGTTCATGCTGTGATCAGCCTCATGGGCATACAAATTTGTAAAAAAAATAAACAATAAACCATTATTAATACAGTTCACAATGCGCTCAATCAGACAAACACTTTAGTTAGAGCAGTAAAGACGAAAGAAATAATAAAAACATAGTAGGTTCAAATTAAGAAACCGCTCCACAGAGGCCAACGACATTTGTATCTGAGTCATGGATGTTTATATGTTTAATAAGTACGTATTTACAAACAAAAAGTATCTATGTAGTATATCAACTATCTAGTGTCCACGACACAAGGCTCGTTGCTTAACATGACACTAGATGGCGCTGTGTGTTCATGTCCAGCGATATTTATTATTATTATTTATGTTTACAATGTTTTCGTTATCCCACTGCTGGGCAAAGGCCTCTCCCTATGACGTCCAGTTGTTTCGACCCAGGGCCAATGTGGACCACTAGTTGTTGGTCTTGTTCAGCACGTTTTGTCATCATCTACGAGGTCTGCCACGAAGCCTTCTGGTTGGGGCAGAGCTCCAGAAAGTGGTTATTTTGATTACGGCTAAAACCAGTATCTTACATGGTGGAACTGTCTTTGACCTCCTTGACCAACTTACTTGGAAACACGATACTTCTTGGTGAGACTTGTCGGAGAGTAAAAGCCAATTACTCCAATTCCAATTCAATTCCTGACCAATTTCTGCTACCTCCTTCTGCGGGGTATCGGATCCACTATACTGGGAAAGACCCCATTGAGTGACTAGAACCTTCTCCTCATCGATAGGGTCTCCAGCAGGTAGACACGCTGGGACTAAGAAATCGTGTAGCGGAATCCTGAAACATTAAACAGACGATATGATTAAAGTACCTTGGTAAAGTGGACGCAAAAAAGCATCCGATCCACCTTTAATGATATAAATAAATACATAGCGCTGGAAATTACACACACCACCATCTATGGGCTTATTGTCCAGTTGCCAAACTACATAAATATTTTTTTTTTGTTCATACCTACTTATTCCTCCTAAGTCCATGCTTATCACACAAACATTTGCCCCTACCAGGATTAGAACCCGGGACCCTAAGAACGTAAAGGCAGCCTAACTACTGCTGCGCCATTCGGTATGACTGCTGAAATGACGAGGAAGTATTGAATGGTATTTGACCATTTTAATTTGTGTGTTTTGTACTGTGCGGGCTAATAAATGCTTTTTCTATCTTTTCTTTCTTTGAAAGTGAAGTCATGCCTCCAAATAAATTGGGATAAGGGCGGGAGAATGATTCATCATCATGATGCAGACACTAATGTTCTCATTTCAAGGACACAGGTCTCTTCGCTGTGGGAAGAAACACATAGAACCGAATTAGCGATGAATATAAAATGTTAACCCATTCCTATCAAGATCGGAGACTCTACTGTAACAGTTAGTCGCCAGCTGTAACGCCATCTACCGACATTGAACGCAACTAGGATAACAGCAGCCAAGATCTATAACTGATGCAATCTACCTAATAGCGCCATCTATCCATTTTTATAGACACTATAATATTGTGGTCATTTTAAATATTAATTAATAACTTGTCCTTTCCACTGAGCATTCATTTATTAATTAGGAAATATTACTGTAAATTATATTCAATTGTAAAAGTTTACTTTATAAAACCTATAGCTTAGATTGTTATGATTATTGTAATAAGTATGTCAATTTATGTAGGTGTTCCGAATATTTTATAATAATAAAAAGGAGATGTTAGTTTGACTTCCTGTTGGCGGCGGGACTGGTTAGCTAGCGTTACTGGCGAGACGTATTCTTTTGTAAGCGGCTTCATAATTTTTGTTAAAATACAAACTAAAGTATAGTGTGTGCTTCTTATTTCCCCTTCTGAACACCCATTACACTACACTCGAAGTTGTAGACGATTATGTGTACCTGGGACCAAACAGGTCTAACTTTGAGAAAGAGGTCAATCGTCGAATCCGACTCGGCTGGGCAGTATTCGGTAAGTTGCGTGGTATCTTCTCGTCCAACTTACCACAGTGTCTCAAGACGAAAGTCTATAACCAGTGTGTGTTGCCAGTGATTACATACGGGACCGAAACGTGGTCGCTCACAATGTGCCTCATCAGAAGGCTTAAAGTCACCCAAAGGGCAATGGAGAGGGCTATGCTCGGATTTTCCTTGCGCGATCGAATCAGCAATGACGACATCCGCAAGAGAACCAAGGTTGCCGACGTAGCCCAAAGAATTGCCAAACTTAAGTGGCAGTGGGCAGGGCACATTGCTCGCAGAACGGATGGCTGATGGGGCCGAAAAGTTCTGGAGTGGTGACCGTGAACCGGAAGAAGGCCTCCCACTAGGTGGAACGATGACCTGGTGAAGGTTGCGGCAATCCGCTGAATGCGAGTTGCACACTGTGTTGATGTGGCGACACTTGGGGGAGGCCTATGTCCAGCAGTGGACGTCTTTCGGCTGAAATGATGATGATGATGATGATAAAATGTTGATGGATAGTGAGGGAGAGAAAGACCAATGAAAAGAAGGCTGTATTGTGTGAGGGATGGTTAGGGTGAAAACGTAATAAAGGAAAGCGTGACGGCTTACAGGGGAGAATGGATGACAAAACGTGTTGCACCGACACCACAAGAGGCGATGTTAAAGAGAAAGAGTAACTCACAACTCCGATGATATTAAATTATAAATTGAAAATTATTTTACATAACTTTTTACAATGACAAAGTCAAAATTATCACAGAGGCAGCAAGTCTATGATGCGATGAAGTTTTTATTTGATTCCCTATAGACATGAATGGAAGAACAATTTTTCGGCCACCGATGCCAAATTCATAAAACCGTGTATCGTGTGCCATGGTATCCGGCAGAGTAGAACAGAACTAACCCATTACACTCACGGGTATCGTATAAGGCGACTAATGTCTGAGGCAGAACACCTTGGGCCTCCGTAGACCTGAGAATGGGCAGCAGCGTTTTCTGTTAGTCTTTCATCTCCAATCAGCCTGCCAAGCGTGGAGATTACGGAAAATTCCTCCCATCATGGGAGAGGCTTATGTCCAGCAGTGGACGTTATGGGCTGTTGTTGTTGTTGTTTTTGTTGATGCCACATTCAGACTCCTTTTACATTTACTTAGGTATTTCATCCATTCGCGTTACACTACATATCATAATCATTATCTTGTCCTCATCCCAACTCATTTGGGGCCGGCGCAGCATTTCTGCTTTTTGCATATTTTACTCTCTATTACTTATCATATCATCAGACACCTCCTTTCTTGCTATATCATTCTTTACACAGTCCATCCATCGTTTCTTTGGTCACACTACATATCTACACTAATATTATAAAGAGGAAAGATTTGTATTTTTGTGTGTGTGAATGTTTGTAATGAATAAACTCAAAAACTACTGCGCCGATTTCGAAAATTCTTTCACCATTAGAAAGCTACATTCACCTTGAGTAACATAGGCTATATTTTATCCCCGTACTCCCACGGAAACGGGAACTATGAGGGTGAAACCGCGTGACGTCCGCTAGTAGATCTTTAAAGTGCATGTTTTCTGTACTTACGTTTTCTCAGTTTCAATTAAGGCGATGTCATTATATTTAGAACTGGGCTTGTACTCCGGGTGTTTGATGATGTTCTTCACTCTATAGATCTTCGATATGTCTGCATCACTTCTCTTTGGTGCTCCGACTAGGACGTAAGTTATTGGGCCGCTGGAAATAGAGAAACTTGTCTTAGAAGAGAAGAAAGGTGTCAAGAATGAAATCGGCTTTTAAATATTGCTAGAAAAGATAAAAACTGGCCAAGTGCGAGTCGGATGAAGGCTACCACCTTGGCCAACACTCTGTCAAAGCCTTGCTCCATCGAGGATGTTAACAATACTAGACAAAAATAAAAGATGTTACTCTCACCGGTCCCTGCTAGAGGTGCAGTGCCCTGCAGTAAGCACATAACGGTCGCTGATCAGAGTTCCGCCACAGAGGAACTGTACATCTGTGATATTTTCTCCATAGCCCACCATGACCTGGAAATGTTACAATCGTAATATTATTACATAGTTAAGATAACAAATTAAGAGATGACCGGGGTTGCGGGACTGTTCGAAAGAGATGGAACGTCCGTGGCCCCGGAACACAAAGGGCGATGAAGGAACATAGATGGGTTTTAGTCAGTAAAAGTCTGACACTACCACCTGCTCCGCCCAGAACGGGAGGAGTCATTTGATGATTTTCCGATCCGAAAGAAAAAAAAAAAGATGTTTATTTTGCAAGTAGGTTTTTACAAACACTTTTAAACGTCATTTTTTAAAACTAGATGGGGCCGGTGTTTCGTACCTGACTACTCTGAGAAGAAACAGCCGAAACAAACTCAGAGGTTATAGTCTCTTTTGAAGTCCAGACATATAATCTTGCTCAATTCACATGAGGACTATGCAGATTAGTCTCTGAGGTGGTCTTTTGAAGAAAGAACCGCAGAGATTTGAGTGGACCTGTACAGTCAGTGCAAGCATTTGTCAGTTATCGTGTAGCTGGATTTATAACTCTAGGAGCTCAACGAAACGACGAACAATAACAAAGAAAGGACATTTGGGTAGGTCGCTTATAGTACTCTAACTATATAATGCTCACAGGACATAGGATTCTGCGTCACGTCATGTATGCATAGTTCGTTTGTAGCGTACATATGTCTACCCTTCTACCCGCTGCTATCTTATTTCTTGTCTATCGTTTGGTTAGTGCTGCCTAAACTTGTGTCAGAGTTTTATGCTGCGAATGAGCCTTTGACTTGGCTTTACATGCCGTCGAGAAATATCTCTAGGGCATACTGGATTCCTCACGATGTTTTTCTTCACCGAAGCAAGTGATACTTATACAGTACGCTTGAATCCGAAAAATCAACGTCTTGGATTCAAACTCGAACCCTATGACTTGTCTCTTGACCCGCTGCTATAAGAAAAAGTATTTTCTCACCATATGAGGGTACGCATCGTCAGTGTCTTCGAGGAAGAACCAGCTTTGGTGGCACTTGTTGCTCCTGCCAAGCTCACCTTTGGGACCCTTTTCACAAGGGTACACGTACTTCTCTTGATACTCGATGCATTCTGGAAAGTTGGAAAACATTGTATCACGTCCTATATTTTCTGAAGGGAAGAAAGAGGTGCCATAAAATAGATGAACAGCCTATTGTACCAACCCAGCTCGTGACTAAATAATGACAGCCGCTTGGGTCGATCTTTAGGTTAAGCCGTGCTTGCCTAGGTTGGTCTGTGGATGGGTGACCACACATTACATACCGAGTTAACTCCATACATTGGAAAGCACGTTAAGCAGTTCGTCCCGGCTGTCATTTGTAGATCTTTGACAGTCGTTAAAGGTAGGTAGGTCAGTGGCCCAAAAAGACTGACAACCAGTCTTACCAAGATTTTGTAACAATATTTTGATTTAAAAGAGTGGCCATGGAGTTTCTTGCCCGTTCTTCTCCATAGAGATATACGCTAGATAATGGGCAACTACAGTACTAACTCAAGTTAATATGTCTTGTTACTGGGACTGTAGTTTTGTTTTTTTTTTATATTTTGACATTTAAAAGTGCCGTATTGGTCTAATTGAAATAAATGCTTTGAGTTTGATTTTACCAAGGGGTATCGTATTACCCAGTACTAACTGGGTTGTGGAGGTCAGATAAGCAGTCACTCAATGTAAACTACTGGTACTCAGTCAGCTGCATTCAGTTAGACTGACACAGGACCCGCGTGGTGATATACGGTCCACCGGTCCGGTCCGGTCTCTTAGAGAGAAGTCCTGGGTCCCAGCTCTGGGACTGTTAAAATGTTGATTAAGTAAAATTATAACCTGGACGAAAGATTAAGACTCAAATTTTATACTTGGATTTATGTATATTTGGGGGTATGAAGAACAGGATGTAAAGCTCTTTATCTCCGTGGAAAAGGTAGGATCCTCCGACCAGACGGGTGTTATGTCTGGTGGGCTACTGCCCGACAGTTGTTGTCGGGTTCTCGTATATAATTATAGTCTTAAGTCGCGGATATTTCTGCTTGCGCGATGTAGGAATTCTCAGTTTAGTTCATCGATCGTGTCATAGATGGCGCTGTAGTACTTTTTGTTCTATGTTGTTTTTGTAGTGCCGCTACTTATATATATTCTTTGTCACGTTTTAATGTGGGTTTATCCCACTAGCTTAGCTTAGACTTACCTTACTATAGTCAATTTCCTTAGAATAGGTTATAGGTTGCTGACTGACTAAAAAAAATTTGATTCTGTTTAGTCCGTCAGTTATATTATCCAAAAATATTGGATACGTATTTTTTGTTTTATCAAATTAATAAAAAAGTAGGGGCTTGTGACGTCACATAATATTTGAATAAAAAATGTACTCAAATGTGACGTCCCACGAGTTTTCGACGCATTTATCGCATATCGTCTTCATTTTTTGTTTACGTGAAAAAAGGAAAAAAAAACATGTGTCCAATTTTTTTTGGAAAACTATCTGACGGACTATAGTTGGTGCCAGTTAAGATGAGAATAGCAGTCATTGACCCACCTACATTTATTAAACTTCTTAACTTTGAAAACCAAAAATAAACCTGTTCAAGTCTTGAATCGTCATCTATCGTGGATCTTTAACATTTTTTTTAATGAAAAACGATACATGGTTTATTTGTTTTGGTTCGTACCAAGAGATATTAGGAAAAGGGCAATGACCGCTATTCTCATCTTAACTAGCACCAAATATTGTTCGATTTTTTTTTGTCATCTACCCTATTAACGAGCCTTTTTATAATTATACGGTTTTAGAGTTGGCTACACTCATATCTGCTTTATCAATATAGTTTGTCAGTCATCTTTCAATCATCCTCTCAACAAGACCCACCCTGAGCATACTCTTTTAATTTTCGTCACTACATCTTATTTTTAAACTTAGCTTTTATACTTACTATCCAAAGCCTTCTGTCCAGTTTTCTGAAGGGTTATTGACTCCGGTATAGGTTCGCATTTGCCATCAGTTGGTCCCTCATTTCCATGATCGTACATGGGTGTTATGGATTCCGTGGTACTGGTCGTTGATGGTCTGAAAAAGCAAGAATTATTTGGTTAATACCACAGAGATTTAAAGATACTTATCACAAACAGGATATGCCACCACCTCTCCCGCCCGTCGTGCACCACTAATAATGTACCCTCCAGTAGGGCTGTTCACGCCCACACCAGCGCCACCTAGCGCCTGGGGGGCGCAACCTGATGCGCTACTGCGCGCCACCAGCGGCATCTACCAACGAAGGGAGAAACCAGCACTACGAGCTCGCGCGCCCATCCGCCACCACGTTGAGCTGGCGCCTCTTCGATCTTCAGTTCACAACTTCGTTCGTAACTTCATTCACTCCGCCTATATAAGGCTTGTTTTGTATCGATTCGTTCCTTTTTCCTACTCGTCCACCCACGAAGACAGACCTACCAGTCCTACCGCTATGGCCATAGCGGTATCCACCACATAACTGTAAATTTTGTCTTCAATACACGGATGTAACCAATCAAGTCGCTTCATTTAAAACAAATCCCACGGAAACGGAACTTCATCCCCAACAAGGGCTGTTACGTATCTCTGTTGACAGCTCGAAATGATAGTAACTGGGCTCAGTCTCCATCAATAAATTAACTGTCAAAAGGTTAGTTTCGTATTATGTATGACCAGTCGCGATCAAATATGACGTCATTGGTTGTCATCGTGGCTGATAGTCACCGTAACTCATTTTGATAGACGCTTTCGTATCGATACTTATATTATTTCGATTATGTAAGCATAGTGGACAACAAATTGATGACAACTGAGTTTGAAGTGGCTTTCGTGAAAGACTGACAACTACTGACCGGATTAAGATGAAATTTGGCACTTAGGTAGTTTATAACTTGGAATGACACATAGATACTTTTTGTCCTTACGATCCCGTGGGTCAATAATAAATAATAAATAAATATTTTTTTTATTCAAAAAATGTATGGTAAAAGTTTACAGTTTTTCTTAAATCTATGTCAAGTTCACCCATACTTTGAGCCTGAACTAGGTAATCCTGTGTTTCAGGCGATTTGAGGTAACATTACTTGATTAAATAATCATATATCATTATATTAAATTATTGGTACCAATGTAAAAAGGTATATAAAATTATACTATTTTAACTTAGCTAATTTAAAACTAACAATAATATGGACTATATTTACTTTAGCACAAGTAATAACTTCTCTGTATCTTCATAGGACATATTTTGAAGAGTTTCCTTAAGGATTTTCTTGCAGTTATAATCTGACGATGTCGGAAAAGGGTAAGCATAATGCTAAAAATGAGAGAATTTACCTTCTTGTGGTGGTAGTCCCGGGATTCGCAGCAGCATTGTCGTCGAAACAGCATACTATGGGATCCGTATTGTCGAACGAGCATATCTGGTGAATTTGAGAAAAATATATGTTTTTTAGAAAAAAACCTGCATTTTAATTTATCGTGAGCGTTCGTATCCTACCAAAGAGGAGACTCTTTATAACATTCTATTCTATCATTTTGAACGATGTAAACTTGTCTACGACTTTTCTAATCGTTTGTGTTGATCACGTGATTTAACGTTGAGATGATGTCATTGCCTTAAATTTGATTAGTTTTCTACTAGCGTTAACGATTGTAGATTGTCAACTTGGCTGGCGTCAGAGTTTCTATACCGCTCATGGGCCTCTGACTTGCTTGTTGCCTTACGATGTTTTCCTTCACCGAAGCAAGTGATAATTATACAATACGCACATGAATCTAAAAAATTAGAGTTGCGAGTCTTGGGTTCGAACTTGAGACGTATTACTTGGCAGTCAGACAGACACTACTAGGCTATCGCTGCTAGGTATGTATGTATATGTATGTAGGAACGGAATCTTATGACAGACGAGTGGAATGAAACGAAGATGAATGACAGAATTCAGATGTGAAGCATGTTGAATCAAAGAGATGAAAGTATGAAATATTGAAATAGTCTATAGTCTACGTCAGATAAGTAGGAATGAAAGGTCATTGCTCTTTCCTTAATGTCTCTGCTTGTACTAGGAACGGAATGTTATGATAGACGAGTGGAATGAAACGAAGATGAAAGACAGAATTCAGATGTGAAGCATGTTGAATGAAAGAGATGAAAGTATGAAATATTGAAATAGTCTATAGTCTACGTCAGATAAGTAGGAATGAAAGGTCATTGCTCTTTCCTTAATTTCTCTGTATAGGTACCCCGACAATACATTATGAAAAAGTCAATGATCACGATAAAGGTAGTTTCGGGACAAGTTTATGTCATTATTTCTTTTTTCGGAATTATGTATTTGAATAAATGTATGCGGGTTAATGACCTTTATTTCCTACTTATCTGGCGCAGACTATAGGAGTGAAGGAGAAAGCAAGTGAATGTTAAACAAGGTGAAGGGAAGAAGACTGGAATACAGGGCATAAGACGAAGGACGTTACCTACAAAGACAGATTCAAGTTTACTATAGAAATCAGTGCTTTTATTTGGCCTACATCGAACAAATCCCACATATTTGTGTGTATTTATATTTACCTGTGGGTTTATCTTACGTTTAAGATCATCGATGGCTGTCTGGCATCTGTTTAAGATTTTACAAACACCGTATGAGCCGCTTTGTCCGCATCTTTCACCTGGAAAAAAAGGAAATACAGTGTTATCACTACGCCTGTAGATATTATTAGAACGGGTTAGCAGAGGTCATCATCAGCCTATTAATGTTCCCACTGCTGGGATACAGGCCTACTTTCTAGGAGAGGGAATGGGCTATAATCCACCACGCGGGCCCAGTGCGGGTTGGTAGATGTCACATCCAATTTTTTGGTTCTAGGTCATGCCGGTTTCCTCACGATGTTTTCCTCCACCGTTTTGAGAGCAGTTATGATGATACAAATAACACAAAGTAATGCGCCTGTCTGGGTTCGAACCCACGACTTACTGTTCCTAAGTCGGGGCCGCCACCATTGGGTCACCGCTGCTCTAGCAGAAGTGTTGGGGGCGCCTCCACGAGCGAGCGAATCGCGGCGATTCAACGTATTTCTATAACGAAAATCGCCGCGATTCTCTCGCTCGTGGAGGCGGGTCCTATATGCGGCCGCCACACTATGCTCCTTGTGCTGCTCATCGGTATGCTCCTCGCGCTGCCTCTATTTGCCGCGATGTTGCCCTCTCTGCCCACACACTGCTCTACTCGCGCAACTAATCGCGAAGCTCCTCACACAGAGTACTTTTTGGCTCCTCACTTGTCATTTGCCTTTGTTGGACAATGGACGATGAAACTGTGACAGCGTGCGCGCTATGCATTTTTAGTATAGCTAATTATATCAATCATCATCATCTGCCTAGCCTTTTCCCAACTAACTATGTTGGGGTCGGCTTCCAGTCTAACCGGATGCAGCTGAATACCAGTATTTTACATGGAGCGACTGTCTATCTGACCTCCAAAACCAAGTTAGTACCGGGTAATACGATACCCCTTGGTAAGACTGGTTCTCAGACTTTTTGGGCCTCTGACTACCTATAACGACTGTCAAAGATCTACAAATGACAGCCGGGACCAACGGCTTAACGTGCTTTCCGAGGCACGGAGGAAACTCGGTATTAATGGGTGGTCACCCATCCACAGACCAACCTAGGAAGCACAGCTTAACCTAACGACCCGAGTGGCTGTTATTATTTAGCCACGAGCTCCTCCATAGCTAATTATATCAATGTCTAAAGAAATACACATCGTCGTCGTCGTCCTCGCCAACGGAGATGGTGGATCACATCACTGCGACCGCGTGATTATGTGGCCAGCCACTCGCGCTCGTATTGCCGGTCCTTTGACTCGCGCACAAAAACCGACAAAATAGGGAGCGGTGGGCACGACGAGGAGCATGACGTGCGGCATGACGAGGAATGTTGGCACACTATGTCTGTACCTCCTTTCCTCGCTACTTCCCATGCCACTTTTCGAGTGTGTGTGGCAGGCCCAAGAGGTGTTAGCAGAAGTGTTTAGTACTTAACATACTTAAATCCCAGGCCTTTGACCTCAAAAAATAACAAAATCCTTTTATTTTATAACTAGCTGACGTCCCGCGGTTTCACCCACGTAGTTCCCGTTTCCGTGGGAGGTACGGGAATGAAATATCTCTATATTCACTCACGAATAATGTAGCTTTCTACGAGTGAAACAATTTTTAAAATTGGTTCATTACTTCCGGAGATTACCCCCTACATACAAACTTACAAACATACAAACTTACAAAAAAATGTTACCTCTTTATTATATTAGTATAGATGTTTAAACATCGATAGCCACTTTGTGTCCCTAGAGTTTCGTTAGCTTATCTGATTGATTGGTTGCTTGTAGTAGTTTTCCTCAACCAATCATAACAAAAATAACATTTAGCAGCAGATTTAAAACCGGTTACAAAACTTGTTCTGTTATCCTTTAGGGTTCCGTCCTTCATAAAGAAAATACGAAACCCTTATAGGATCACTTTGTTGTTCGTCTGTCAGTTTGTCGGTCAAGATCCTTTATCTCGGGAATGTCTGGCGGTATCGAGTTGAAATTAAAACAATGCAGGGCGAAACAGATCCTACACGAAGCCGTAAGCCCGTCAACCAAGCATTCTGTACATCAAACTAAGTAACTCTTCGCAAAAACTTTTGTATTCATGTAAGTAAAGGAAAAAATCAGAAAACTGTAAATATTTGTAGTTTACTACAACAGCCCATAACGTCCACTGCTGGACATAAGCCTCTCCCATGATGGGAGGAATTTGCCGTAATCTCCACGCTTGGCAGGCGGATTGGAGATCGCAGTGATGGAAGACTAACAGAAAACGCTGCTGCCCATTCTCTGGTCTACGGAGGCGCAAGGTGTTCTGCCTCTGACATTAGTCGCCTTATACGACACCCGTAAGTGTAATGGGTTGGTTCTATTCTACTCTGCCGGATATCACACGGCTATTTGTAGTTTAATAACCAAATACCTACAGGTTTATACGGAACCCTCAGTGCGCGAGTCCAACTCGCACTTAGCCGGTAAAAAGCCAAAGCAAATAAAATATGCGACACGATTTGCATTTTTTTATTAATTTTGTTACTATAGTTGGTGCCAGTTAAGATGAGAATAGCGGTCATTGCCCTTTCCCTAATATCTCTTCGTATGAACCAAAACAAATAAACCACGTTTCGTTTTTCATTACAAAAAATGTTGAAGATCACGATAGATGACGATTCCAGACTTGAACAGGCTTATTTTTGGTTTTCAAAGTTAAGAAGTTTAATAAATGTAGGTGCAAAATTTTACGATGATCGGTTCAGTGGTTCAGGTGTAAAAAGGTAACAAACAAACTTACTGACGACAGTATCAAAAAATTGTAAATCTATTTAGTCCGTCAGTTAGAGTATTGGAAAATAATGGACACATATTTTTTGTTTTTGTAAATCAATGAATATTGACAAAGATAAAACGCATCAAAACTCGGGAGTGGGGCTCGTGACGTCAGAACTAGCTAAAATTATACCAAGGCGTGGCGTATTGATAATTTTAATAGCGTCATATCTTCGTCAATTTTGGTTTGCGTAACAAAAGAAAAAAATATGTGTCAATATTTTTTTGAAATCTATCTGACGGACTAATTAGATTTTTTTTGTCGTCTCGCATAAATTTGTTAGGATATACGTATAGTTAGGATTTTATTATTTTAGTTTGAGACTAAAAGACTAATAATAAAATCCTAACTATACGTACCTAGTAACTAGTTTTTTTCATTAGTCTAATCTGGAATCCGCTGGATGCGAGTCGCACGGGACCGGTCAATGTGACGACACTTGGGGGATGCCTATGTCCAGCAGTGGACGTCTTTCGGCTGAAATGATGATGATGATAATTCTGTCCCACTACTGCAGGGCAAATACCTCCCCCATGGCTTTCCAAGACCAATAATGAGTCCCGGTCGTCACGACAGCGTTTCTTGGGCCTGCCTCGGTTATGACGACCGTCTTCAGGCACCCACTGTGCCATCGGTTCGGCTTCATCTTAGAAACATGACCGGCCCAGTCCCATTTTAGCGTCGCAGACTTATCGTCTATGTCTCCGCCAGATAAGTAAGAATTAAAGGTCATTGCTCTTTCCTTAATTCCTCTGCGTAGATACTCCGACAATACAATATCAAACGTTTTTTTGTTACTAAAAAAAGTCAAGAATCACGATAAAGTAATAATAATAAAATATAGAGCCTCGACCAACATCTTAGGAGGCTCTCGCTTGGCAGCTGGATCAAGAGCTTGATTCAGAAAGCAGTACTTCTGGACACAGCACGTATCGTTAGGAGGTTCCTCTCTCAAGAGCCCTGACCACCGGCAGCTCGGACCCTGTTCCCAGCGCTGGTGGGCTACTGTTTTTTATATTTTTAAATGTTTTTTTATGTTTTTTTATTAAGAAATATTTAAAAATGTTAAAAATATGTATATAGATGAATAAATGGAATAATAAAATATAATAAGTAATAAAAATAATATTAAAAAAAATATATATTACCTTCAATAATTGTACAAGAAAACACTTATCTAAGCACTATGCAGCGTTACAACTAAGCAAAAGAGTGTTTACGATGAGCTCTGGCACCAAAAAAAGGTCGTTTCGGGACAAGTTAAATATGTCAAATTTATTTCTGTTTCCGGAATTACATATTTGAATAAATATATGCGGGTTAATGAACTTTAATTCTTACTTATCTGGCGGACACTTTAAGTTTAAATTTTTATGTAAAATAAAAACACCAGGTCACAGTCAACACACAAAAAAACAAAACAAAATTGACATACCTTCGAACTGTGCTTCACTGACTAAAACGTACACAAACAATATTAAAACTTTTGAAAACATGCTTAACGAGTTTCAAAACACATAGAGTTTTTTTTTTGTTGTTTTACAAAGATGTAAGGTTAAATACTGCGTCCGTCTGACGCCAGTGATGGACCTTGACTAGAGGAAAAATATAAAGAATAATTATATATTCTTGACCTTTAAGTTCAGATATTACGTTTTGAGTGAAAAATCACATTTCACGGTGGGACTCAATGTAACGCACTCAAAATATTGTGCTGGTAGATGGATTGAATAGTACGGGGGTCGTAAAAAAAAAAATACAATACAAAAATATTTATTACTTCTCAAACATTGTGTCATACATAAATTGAGGCAGCCCCAGTAAGTTACAATAGTACTTGTGTCGGGGCTGTCTCGCTCTTCCCATAGGTGGTATCCTAACAATGAAAATTAAGTCAACGAATATAATAAAAATGCAATAAAAAGGAAAAAAAAAAAAAATTAAATGATAGTTAATTAATTAATTAATTACTTAAGCAGCTCTCCTTGTATTTTTTGCGTGCGTGTGTATTTGTGTGCGTGTGTGTGTGTTTTGTGTGTGTGTGTGTGTATTTGTCTGTGTGTGCGTGTGTGTGTGTGTTCGTGCGATAATCTAGATAATTATCCAATATGTTAGCCTACCCTGATCAGAATGTTTTCTGTTTCTTCATATGTTAGAGATCTTAACCAATCACTTATTGTTCTTTTACAATCGTATAACCGCATGGGATATATTTCACACTTAAGATTCAGTTTATTGTATATGTAGGTGGATTGTGTAACATATTGACGGCTAGCAAATGCTGATCGAACCCCTGGAGAGTAGGCCACAATATCTCTGCGCCTTCTGCTCTGAGTATCTGGGTTAAAAGGAAGACATTTATGCAGGGTTAAGGTCACATTTAGAACATAAAGCTTTCTAATTGAAAGCAAGTTGCTGACTTTATAGAGGTCTGTTGTGGGGAACCTAAACGGTTTAAAATACATCACCTTGATAAGTGATCGCTGAGCTCTTTCCAGATCGAGGAATTTCATTTTGGAAGCACCACCCCATATCGGAATGCAGTAAGTTATTACGGATTGCGCCAGAGCTATATAGATCTTGTTTATAAGTTGAGCGGACATAACATGACGTAAAGTTTTGAAGACCCAAATGAGCTTCCTGATCCTTTTCATGAGGATCTCAAGGTGAGGGTGCCACGACAGTCTTTGGTCAACAAGTATGCCTAAATATTTTGTGGATCTGACTTGTTGTATATTCTGGCAGCCACAGTTACTTGTATAGTTATAGATGGAATAATTTGGACAAACATGAATAGTAATGCCAAAGTCAGTTCCAGGTTGTGATCTTTGGCTTGGGGAAAAACAAATAAAATTAGTTTTGTTGGTATTAAGGGTTAAAAGGTTTGCTCTAAGCCAGGCAGCTATCTTAATCAGACCCTGTTCAGCGACAGTTTTCACAAGGTTCCATGAGTTGCCCGAAAAAACAACCGCAGTGTCGTCTGCGTAAGAGAAGATTTTCCCTCCAATGATCTGCATATTGCAAAGGCTGTTAATATAAACTAAAAACATTGTTGGACCCAAAACACTCCCCTGTGGAACTCCGTAATAGACATCCCCCTCAACACTACACAAGTTACTAATCTTTACCATTTGCTGTCTGCCTTTGAGATAGCTCTCAAAAAGGGAGAGAGGCGTGCCTCTTATACCTATGTTTTCTAACCTGCGCAGAAGGATCGGGACGGAAACGGTGTCAAAAGCTTTTTTCAGATCTAAGAAGACTGTTAAGCATTTATGACCCCTATCCACCCTATCTACAATTTCAGATGTCAAAGCCGAAATAGCGTCTTGAGTTGAACGTCCTCGTCTAAACCCATATTGTGCGTTTGATAGAATATTGAATTTCTGTAAATAGTTGATTAGTCTCTTGTTTATTAATTTTTCTAAAATTTTTGAAATTGCTGGTAGAACTGATATGGGACGATAGTTGTTGACGTCGTTTACGTCCCCGCCCTTGTGCACAGGAGTGACCACAGATCGCTTTAAATCTTTCGGGAAAACACCAGTTTTGAAACATAAGTTAGCTAACTGGCTTATGAGTGGAACTACAAAATCCCTCGATTGTTTTAAATATTTTGTAGGAATACCGTCCCAACCTGGTGCACTCTCAGAATCAAGATTCATTAGAATACAGTCTACTTCCTGTGGGTCAGTCTCTAACAACACAAACGAGGAAGCCCTAGAATCACTGCAGCAGCTTGTTACAACTGGCATGCCAGTTTGAGCTACGATGTTTTCTGCTAAGGATTTACCTACAGTGATGAAGAACAAGTTGACTCTATTTAGTGAGTTTAGAGGGTGTGCGGTAATGTTTAGGAGATGAGTATTTGCAGTTTTGGGTGGTTTAAACTGTGTGATTTCATTAATTGTAGACCAAAGATGTCTCGAACTTTTTGCTGTTTTTTCAATTTGTTTTTTATAATATTCTCTCTTTGTCTTTTTTATCAAATTGGAGCAAAAGTTGCGGAAGCGTTTAAAGGTTATGATTAAAATTAAGTTGAAGGGGTCTAATCTTGTTTGGTGCTGCATTTTGTTTCTAAGTCTTATGCACCGCAGAGCTCCCGCAGTGATCCAGGGCTTCAGTGTTCTTTTGCCACAGGAAGCGGATTTAGTTTTTGAATTGTTAATGAGGGACGTTTGAATCACCTCCACCAGTTTAGTTGCAAAGCTATCTGGGACCGTGAAAGTATCAAAGATTGATATATCTATGTTTATAAGGTACTTATATGCATTTTCAAAATCTATAACAGTGGTGGTTTTTGAACAAGTACTTTGTCTTTTACTAGAGCTAGTTAAATTTAAGAGAACCATAGCATGATCCGTGATTGTTGTATTAAGTACTGCCACAAATGCTGAGGTTTTAGTTTTATCAAGCTTCAGGACGACATGGTCAAGGCAATTCCGTTCTCTAGTGGGGAGGCTGTGTCCCGGAAGGAGGCCGTGCACCGATAGCATATTCAAATAATTTAGTCTATTTGATCTTTGTTGTGTTATTTCTGAGGATTTTTCGATTATATTAATATTAATGTCACCCATGACAATAATATTTTTGTGTGTGCTACAAGTTTCAAGATGGCTGTTTAACGAGTTAATGAAATTGTCAGCACAGGTGTTAGACGGGGAACGGTATATACCTATAATAGTAAAATTAGACACGCTAATTTGTAGAGCAGACGCATGTGATATGGTTAGTTCCGTAACGAGAGGCATATGTTTATTGCTTACATAGGCAACCACGCCATCGTTTTGATTTAGCTGAATTGAGGTAAAGTAAGAGGTGTAGTTATTAAGTAGTGGTATTTGTTTATTTTTATTTAATCTACACTCAGTAAGAATAAGAACATCCACGTCGGATTTCATGAGAGCCATATTCATCTGTAAGTCGTCAAAGTTACTGTAGATACTCCTCATGTTCTGAGTTACTACTGTCAAGAACGTATTTTCGAGTTTCACCAGCGTGGAAATATCTTCGATGTTTACTAACGCCGAGTTCGCAATTTCAATCTCGTCTAATTCATCAAGCGTATTTAAGTTACTATCCATTTTCGTATGAATAGTCTAATAAATATAACTCACGGGGTATTGTTTTGTTAAATATAAATGCCGAAGTAAATCCACATTGATCAGAAATATTACATGAATATGCAGAAGTTTTTGTTTTTTCGAGCACGGGTGTATGTGTGAATGTGCGAACTAAGCGAAAAATTGATGAGTGTTCGATACAAAGTTCGTATGAGGTGTTGTGTATGTGTATTGATAATTGATGAGCATGCTTTACAGTAAAAATGTTTCTTGTAAAATTAAATCTAAAAGTTTTTGACAAACCATATGAAATATACCTTAAAAATAGACAAACAAATGAAATAACTATAATTAGTCATGCACTTTGAAGTAAGCTATGCACCTGTGATTCACTCTTCACTAGAACCACGTGAGCATCTTCGTTTTTCTTCAGAAAAACTCGACCAAATGTAGTCCAGCAGAATTTATACTGCTTTGATTTAGCTAGGTCCCGGGCTAAGAAAAATAGGCGAGCGTTGCGTGGAGTGAGTTGTTCTGATATAAATACAGGAGTGTCGCCGTTATTAGTGATAGCAAGATGCTTAGCTTGGAGTTTGGTTTTGTTTTTTATGTTAAAGGACTTAGTGTGTTTCAACAGATCCTGTTTTAGAATGGCAGAGTCCAGTTCCACTACGATGGGGGGGCAATTTACCCCCTCCTTCTTCCTCTGAGATCTGAAGATATCTTTGATATCCCGCTTACTCATATCGAGATTGATATTTTTGGCCAAACTGAGTACCATATTTATCAAGTCATCTCTGGTTTCCTGGTTTTTCTTAGGTACATTCTTTATTTCGACATTGTTCTTGCGCGAGCATCGTTGCAGGTCCTCAATTCTATCCTCCAACACAATGATATAGTCTTTGTCTTTCCGTGCCTGTAGTTCTAACTGTGTTATCTTATTCTGGAACTCATCATTTTGTTTAGTCAAAAACGCGATAGACGTTTCGATGTTTGTATTTGTAAGTTGGATCTCTTTTAGATTAGCAGTGATGTTTTTCAATTCGGATTGTTGGGTCTTTATGAAAGACTGAAACAAGTCTCTCATTTCCTCCTTGAATTTGCAAAATTCTGAGGGTAGATCTTCTTCCCTTAATCTTTTGCGTTGAGCGACGAAGTTAGGAGGGGTGACATCCAAACCCATTTCACTGTCACAGTCACAGATGTTTCCGTCAGAAGAGGATAGAGGATGGTTCATATTGATGTTATTGCAGTTCCGAGTTACCAGGATATGATGAGCGTCAGAGCTTACTTGCAAATTAGCAGGTGAAAGGTCAGTGTGCGCGTGCTGATTTGTCGAGAGCTGTCGTCAGCTCGTTAGTTAGGAGTAAGTTTGCCTCGCCGGTATATTGATGACACAGATAATGAGTGAATTGTACTCACGTATTTGTTTACGTACGAACACCTCTGTGCTTATGCTGCCTTATTTTGTCACTTGTATTTAATTGATGAAATTGACTTTTATTAATTTGAAATTTGAAACAATACAGTCTTCTACACGTCTGCACTATACGGCGGTCCGGGGAAAGAGGTCGTGGAGGTGTTTAAAGTAAAATTCCGATTTTAAAAACAGGTATTAACAAAAAAAATAACTTGTGAGAAAGTTGGAGCTTTTATCCCCAATATATCCGTAACTAGAAGGTCCCAGGTATGGTCTAGAACAAGAAAATTATCGCAATGACGCTGACGAGGAGAACAAGTGCCTTTCGACTACGTTAAGGGACTTGTTACATCCTCCTCCAATAAACATTATAATTCCATACAACTTTAACTAACATTTGGCGGCCGACATATTCATTAAATTGTATCCATATAAATGTTACAACGTAAAGTTCAAACATTCAAACTAGTGTTTTAGATTCTGATGAAAATACAACGTAACATCTGAAACGAATAATTTCTACTAGGTATCTTTTGAAGATCACTTTACAGGGTGTATACAACCTCATCACGAAGCCGTCAACCAAGCATTCTGTACATCAAACTAAGTAACTCTACGCAAAAATTATTGATGGGAAACGACGTTTTTTTTGGGGTGAAACATCATGTTTTGTGGTAGAACTCAATGTAACGCACTCAAAACTTTGTGCTGACATGGGCGTACCCAGGGGGGGCAGGGGAGGGCAGCTGCCCCCCCTGGAAATCTCGCAGAACATAAATAAATAATAATATGTTTATTAGTACATAACAAAAACAACAGCACAGTACATAGCATATGGAAACAATGGGTTGTACTACCAATTTTAAAATTATTGTCAGGTTTCCGGGCTCCTAAACTAGGTACGCAGACCTGTATCTTAGGAGTCGGAGATTTTGCGGATTCAATTTAAATACAACCGTGACTTTGACATGTAAGTATGAACTCGCCTAATAACTAATCAAAGTGTAAACTGGGCCTTATGTGTTAACTTTTCAATAAATCGTGCAGAGACACTGGCAAAATGCACGGTGCAATTGCCACAAAAAAAAAATAGTTTTTAAGTATTTTCTTTCTGTTATTTTTTATAGTTTTTTTTTAAACTTGTAGATAGTATGGGCGGTACTTTCACGGAAGACGTCATAAACCATATTGCTGAAGATCCTAGAAAGTTACTTTTAAAGTAGAAGTTGAATTAAACAATTTCAATAAAATAAAAATGCATAGTCAATTTTACTTTTATTTATTTAACTACCTACCTATGAAGCAGGATCATTTGCGGCTGTTTGCCCTACACACTACACTACATGTACCTAATTTTTATTAGTGTGATATGCCAAAACAGCCACGGATGATCTGACCTAAAGAATCTGACTTGACCTAAAGAATTTGACCCTTAAGCCAGGAGCTGGGTACGCCCGCCCATGTGTGCTGATGGATGAATTAAATAGTATGGAGGTCGTAGAGGTGTTTAAAGTAAAAATCTTACATTAAAAACTTTTCAAAAAGTTGGAACTTTGACCCCCAATATCTCCGTAACTAGAAGGTTCCCAGGTATGATGTAGAACAAAAAAAATATCGCAATGACGGGAAAAATAAGTGCCTTTCGGCTTCGTTATGAGGTTTTTTACACCCTTCATATCTAGAGTACATTCTTTATGTTTTCCTTTAGTCATAGTCCATCACTAACGCTAAACGGACGTATTTCAATCATTTTACATTCAATAAACAGTATTCTAACCTTACTTCTTAAATTAAAACAAAAAATAAAACTTTTAGATGAGTTTTAAAACTCATAAAACATGTTTTCAGTATTTTTATTCTTGTTTGTGTACGTTTTAGTCAGTGAAGCACAGTACGAAGGTTTGTGAACTTTGTTTCTTATTCTCTAATACCTATAACAGTATTTTGTTAAATACCTGAGTCTGAGCTAGCAACCAAATTAATCACAAATGCAAATCGTGTCGCATTTTAGTAAGCTTGAGTTGTTGTGCATAATTATAAGATAAAAGTCAAATGAAATAAAACAAATAACAGAACAATTTTTGCAACCGGTTTTAAATCTGCTGCCAAATGTTATTTTGTATGGCATGTATTTTTACGCGGCGGCAAACTAATCTGATTTAGGGTTTTAAAAATAATTAAAATGGGTAGCAAAAATAATATAGGTTGGCAGCTGCAGTGAAGAAGCATTTTAAGTATAAAGTACAGCAGCTTTATTTTGAGTTGTTTAAAAATTAAATGAGGGATTTTATTTTTAACTCTTCCCTAGTCGCTAGATAGATGGCGCTGAACTTAATAAGTACAAGGAACGGAACGTAAAAAAAATGATTTGATGAATGATAAGCGCGAGAAAACTATAGAATAAATTCGGAAGCTTAACAAAATACTCAAAAGAGAGTTTTTCCGCAATGTTTTTTTTTCCAAGCGTTTTGGCTTTGGCATCTAGTAACGTAGTCAGTTCAACGCTAGGTAACGAAACTCCAGGGACACAATGGTGTCGATTCTGTGTGCACAAACTAAACTTAATTTAGGCTATTGCTAACTTTTTCTCTCTAATAAAACGAGAGAGAGATGGACGTAATTTACCTAGAGCTGTCAAATTTAGTTGAAACTAATATTTCCATACAAATGAGGGGTGCACGTAAAAACATGTCGACTAAAAACACGGTGAAGCGCAAGGCATAAACTAGTTTGACATCTCTAACTTAGTTCATAGCTATAGCCGTCCTTTTCGCGCACTGCCTTATAGTAAAAGATAGCATTACATTGCACGACAGAATCGACAACAATGTTTGTCGATGTTTAAACATTATAAAATTAAAAGGATATTGTTAGTTTTTAAGTCAGAGGCCGGGACAAATTACACCTGAACAACTGGTGAAGCTTTAAACAGCTCTGCTAATCCGTTCTAAGAATACTTACAGGCGTATTGATAACACTTTATTTCCTTCTTTCCTAGGCGAAAAATGCGTAAACAACGGCTCAAACGGCGTCTGTAAAAGCTTATTCAGTTGCCAGACAGCCCGTGATGATATAAAACGTAATTATCCTAAGGGGTTTCAACCACAGGTAATTATAAATACACACATACATACAGGGTAAACTTATATTGTCACTTACGGGATATCTTCCGTGATAAGAAATTGTTTTGAGCTCCCTAGCGTCCTGAGCTCCCTTTTCTTATCACGTAAGATATTCCCGTAAGTGACAATATAAGTTTAGTTTTAAACCATGAAAGCTTAAAACAGTGTTACATACAGGCTGTAAATAGACTCTACACGAAGCCGTCAACCAAGCTTTTTCTACATCCAAGTCAAACTGATCTGATCTGAATCTGAGTCACTTTGTCTTAAGTACCAAGCAAAAATTATCGCTAGGAAACGACTTTTTTTGGGCTGAAAAAATCACGTTTTGCGGTAGAACTCAATTAAATGCACTCAAAACATTGTGCTGTATGTGGGTGGGTTGAATAGTGTGGTGGTCGTGGAGGAATTTAAAGTAAAAATCTTACATTACACACAAGTATTTAAAAAAATCCCTTTCCCAAGCAAAACATGACGTTTAAAAAAAGTGGTTGTAAATACTATTTGCAAAATATATTATTTATCATTTTCCCCTGTAGTGCGATCCAGCGGGACACTTAGCATTAAATAAAAACTTTTTTCTCAAACTCACCAGAAATGCTTGTACGACAGTAAGGACATTGTTCCAATAGTATGCTGTTTAGACGATGATTTTGCTGCGAATCCCGAGACTACTACCACCACAAGAAGGTAAATCCACCCATTTTTAACATGACATCACACTTAAAATCCCCAAAGGGCTAGGTATACCTAATACGTTATAAATTTACTCTTAAATAGACCAATTTTGAAGTGAAAACTTTTTTAAGCGCGTTGAGCACTTTTTGGATAAAGGAAAAACATTGAACGATCGTCACCTTCACTCACTTCACGCTTAGTAGCACTCGTTGCCGATCCGCTACGGCGTAGCACTGCATAGACGTGCGCGGGGCACAAAGCGTAGCAGTGCTACGACTGGGGCGGGATCTGTTTACTTTTGTTTTCACTTCTATCGACAGCCCCGATTTTTGTGTCCCGTGTGTATTGTCCTGCGCGGACTAATAAATACATATTCTTTGTTTCTTTCTAATAGCACACCCACATTTTGCGGCCTATTCTTCGTTCGTCCTGAAGTTTAGTCCCACATTCCAAAAAAACATAGTTTGTGCCACATCACTCTTGAAGTTGTGCTTCGTCCTAAATTCTCAGCACATTGCTGGAGGGTTCAGGTCTAGGCTATCGGTTGACGAAAGACGGTTAAGTCATATCTCACCTTCTTCACATGGATGATCTGAAACTCTTTGCCCGAACAATTTGCAACTGATGATGCTCCTGTTGGTAACACGAACTTTACTTGTCTCTAATCAACAGTGGCGACTACTAGAAAAGCGCCGACGCAGCTTGGCGAAGTCCTATAGAAACCATTTAACTATCTTGAATCCCACAACGAAATGAATCAGAAAAGAATAGCGGAGGAGTAGGAAAAATATAATTTCCACTTCACAAAAAAAACTGTGGCATGAAACATCACACAAATACCATTTAAACAGTATATCGATTCAGCCTTTTTCGCCTGTGGTTGCTTCTAGTAGTCCCTGGAAGGGACCACGGAGGTTTCATAACGCGCGCTCAATTCGCTCGCATAAAGCCGCTCCTAACGGATAAAAAAAATACACCCTATTTTGTAATTCGGCAGTATATATTTCTTGAAGGAACCACGGGCAAAAAAATTCTCGTGGTCTCTTCCAGGGACTAAGGGACTGGGACCGCGGGCGAAAACCTCAATTCAGTATTATTTTATAGAAAAACAAACTAAGCATTTTTGGATTAGCTTGTCCGTTAATAGTTTTTAATGAAATCTAAGTGTGAATTACTTGGGGCTGGATAAAATACTGAATGACACTGCCGGCCATTCACTGCCACTTTGGGTGAGTTGATCCTCAGGCTACATACGCACTGACCCTGCTTAGCGCCTAAAGTCTAACCTAACATCTGGTTACTTGTTAGCGCAGGCGCCGAAAGCGCAGCGCAGCCGGCTCCGAATGTTCTAGAAAGTTCGTTTCAGTTCGCTATTCGCTAGGTTCTAGGCGCTAAGTAAGGCTAGTAGCCTAAGAGACCCCCTTTTTGTTTTTGGATGGGAAATCATCAAATGACTCCGTCCGCTCTGGGTGGAGCAGGAAGGAGTGTCAGACTTTTACTGACTAAAACTCATCCATGTTTCTCCATCGCCCTTTGTGTTCTGGGGTCACGGTATCTCTTTCGAACAGTTCCGCAACCCCGGCAAGCATCGGTCCTTGCGGACCCCTTCCTTTTTGCTGACTTTCTTTGAGGCGCGCGTGGAACACAAACGTGCCGTCGACACGGCCTGTCGTCATGAGACGGACAACGGTGAGCTAGCCCATAGCCTACCATCCACAGGCCCGCGCCTACGGTGGTAGTGGCTCCCGACGCCCGGGGCGTCTCCCGCGGCGGCCGGGACGTGAGGTTCTCTCCCTCTTACGTTCCGCCACCTCACCCTTTCTTTCTTCATAGGCCAGCTACAACACGGTGCTTGCTACCAGAGTACCCAGCCCACGGCAGTTACGAAGTCATCAACTCTCCTAACTCGCAACCTGGTCAAAGTTTGACGTTCGCGTACCTGAACATTACCTGTGTACCAGGGTATGGTGTGTTCGGAGATACTGGAGTCTACTGCCAAGACGGAAACTGGCCGCCCATACCGAAATGTGTTCGTGAGTACTGAAAGTTACATTTTATAGATAGAAGTTGTGTAAACAATAATATTTTTTATTCAGTTGTTCTCACATAATATACCATCTCAACATGAATGATGTAACCAAGATTTTGTAACAATATTTTGATTTAAAAGAGTGTCCATGGAGTTTCTTGCCCGTTCTTCTCCATAGAGATCTACACTAGGGAATGGGCAACTACAGTACTTTTACAGTTTTTATGTCTTTTGACTGGGACTGTAGCTACATTTAATTTTCATCTTTGTTTCGACAATTCAAAAGTGCCTGTAACTGGCCTACTTGAAATAAATGCTTTGATTTTGATTTTGAACCCAAATAAGGACAAATGTGATTGAGTTTTTTTGGCAATAAGCTCACGTCCTCTTCCACAGAACTTAAACGTAACTGGAGAAATTGGTCTTTCTTCAAATGTTAATAGAAAATTCTATTCCCAGCACACTGTAAGCTGGAGCCTCACGTCTCGGTCCAGTATAACTGCATCATCTCATACGGTGTAGGAGTCCGGCCCTGCGAGGAGTACGAGCCTCCAGGAACACGCGTCACGCCCGAATGCAAGCCCAACTACTTCTCGTACGAGAATACACTTTACATGACATGTGATAAAAATGGTGACTGGAACCGTATTGTTACGTGCGAACCAGGTATGTACTATCGAGGATACTCTGATCACCACTAAGCTAATTTTTGCTTGCACTTACAGCATAGAAACGCTCTCTAGCCCCGCCCCGTTGACTTTGTATACAAATAATGAATGAAAAGATACCAATCGGCCGAGTGCACTGACGACGCACGCCAAACGAGAGTTATTGTTATTTTGCGCGCCAAAGTTGACACTTTCTTAATAGGCCTAAACTTTAAGGCCGTCTACGCCAAGCAAAGTAGGTTAACGCTACCACCCTTTACGCGAAACGAGTCGTGCACACGCGTCGCCGACTTGAACCCAAAGCTGAGCGAAGTGTCACAGTATAGGTAAGCGTGTCGTGTAGGCAGTAGGTCAACTTATTTTATTACATTGTCAGCTTGATTTATTATAATAGGTAGTAATTGCGAAAACCTAACATTTAAATCTATACTAATATAACATTATAAAGCTGAAGAGTTTGTTTGTTTGTTTGTTTGAACGCGCTAATCTCAGGAACTACTGATCCGATTTCAATGACTCTTTCAGTGTTGGGTCGTCCATTTATCGAGGAAGGCTATAGGCTATATAACATCACGCTGCGACCAAAAGGAGCGGAGCATAAATGAAAAATATTGCAAAAACGGGGAAAAATGTATTCCTTTTGTGAGCTGTTTCTCTTTTATGTGACGCAGACGAAGTTGCGTGGGTCAGCTAGTGTAATTAGATATTGTAAATGCAAATTGCTGCAAGTCGTAATTTATTCAATTATTTGTGTACCAGACGTGTGGACCCGTGTTTGGAAATTCAAAAACTATAACGGAACCAAATCTGAGCCACTAACCACCCTGTACCGAAAGTTCCGGGTGTAAACGTTAGCTTCGTGGAACGGAGAGGTGGGTTTGGAAAATACTGCACTATTATTGTAGATGGGGAAGAAATGAAACACTATTTGACTATGGTAAGACACTACAAGCAGACAATACTGGAAAAACTGAGCTGAAACTATAATCGGAAAGAACTGTTAACTATTCCGATATCGAAACGAAACTGACTGCTTGAATATCGAAAACAAAACTGACTGTTCCAATGTCGAAAACAAAACTAACGATGCGGCGCCTGCGCTGTGCTTTCATACTATTAGCAGACACACAAAAAATATTCGCGAATCCTCTAGCGGTGTGTAGTATAGTTCGCTAGACAATCTTTTAATTCATACAAAAAGCATGAACAAAAAACATTAAAAAAAATACAAAGGAAACTATAAGCAAAAGGATGATAAACAACTCGAACGGAAGAAGGAAGTAGGTACTTTACGCCCTCGGCGTACGGTCGAAATTAAATTAACTATTCTCGATGTTTTTTATAAGTAGTTTGCGTACGCGCACCTGTGACGAGACTATTCTCGAGGGAATTTGTACCTACTTACTTTTTGACTAGGTTTCTTACATTGTTTTTATCTCACGAAGCGATATATATGCTTTATTTGTTGTATGTGTCACCTTAAAATTGTAAATACCGTTAGATTACAATCTATCTCGTGAGATTGTAAACTCGTTCGTTGAGGAATTCCCTCGACTGTCTATGGTCTCCATCATCAGACCAATGGCACTTAATGTAACTAATGGCACTTATAACCCATATGGGTGCAAAGTTCTCATCAATAGAAATGAATTAAATCCAAACACAAGGTAGCTACTGTAAAACGTTGAGGAGTTCCTTTGACTGTCCTTCGTCTTTATCATCAGACCCCTAAAGATGACCACAACCCATTTAGGTGTAAAGTTCTCATCAATACACATTAATCAAGCCCAAACACCTGCTAATTATTGTGAATCGTTGAGGAGTGCCCTCGACTGTCTTCGGGTTCCATCATCAGATCGAGTCCAGACTTTCTTTAAATAGTAGTGCTCTAAAATACTCAATGAACAAAAAAACAAACGCACTAGTCGCACTACAATGTTCAAAGCTTTGCCTCGATTTCTCTGAGATGCCATCATCAGATCCTAATTTCATGGTCATGGTACTACTCTCGGAATATCTTATTTCCAACAAAAAAAGAATCATCTAAATCGGTTCATAAACGACGAAGTTATCCTACGGTCAAATTGAGAAACCTCCTCCTTTTTTTAAGTCGGTTAAAAAATACTGTACTGTTATAATTACACTACGTTCTTTAAATAAATCGTTCGATAAATTGGCGGGACAGCCGTGCGCCAGCAAAAGGGACATAGGTCCTACCTCGTCAAGGCCTGGCGGGCGACTGAATCTACGTGCACAAGCCGTTTTCATATATAATAATTTATTATTAAAAGGATTAAATTGTTTTGCAAAATTTAACCACAAATAATTGTTCTATATGTTATTAACTTTGCTTTGATATTTTTTTGGAAGTAAAACTTTCATATTCTTCAAGTAAAATAAGAAAAACATCAAAAAATATTCGAATTAGGCTCCTGTTCGGATTTTTTTTTCATCGAGTGAAGTTTTGGATATCATGTTTTGAACCACAAATTATCTTAGTAAATATAGTCAACTATAATATCTATTTTTTTTTGGCGTTAAAAAATCACTATTTCTTTGTTTACTATTGAATCAAAGTTATGTAAAATTGGGAAAATTGGGTCTACCTGCCCTTAAGGGGCCGTAGCGCCTTCGCATGATTTAAGCGAAAAAATGTTTAACTAATCAGGCGGAAAAGACCACGACTGTACGTATGACCGAATACTTTTGTTTTTAAGTCTTACTAGGTTTAGCCCGCGGATTCGCTCGCGCTTTAAATATAGCCTGTGACTATCGAGGATAATGTAGCTTTTAGAGATGAGCGTTGAATGAACGAACTAGTTTATTCGACCGTCCACGGACTGTGAACGAACGGATGGTTCACCAACAATCCGTGGACTAGTCGAATCCGTCGACGGCTCAACGGCAGTCGATCCACAACGGCTAAACGAGTAAACGCGTAAACGCTCGAACTGGACGACGGACTGACTCAAGAACGTAGGCACTTAGCACAAATTCATTCGTCCTTAGAAATAAAATAATCACTCAAACAAATTTTAACTCTAAATCTAGCATTAGAGAGTTGATATTTGTATACGACGAGTGTAAATTACATCCGTCCTGTACAAATATCACCTCTCTAAAGTTAGATTTAGAGTTAAAATTTCTTTGGGTGATTATTTTATTAGGATGAATGCATTTGTTACTTGCCTACTATGTGCTCGAGTATGAAGGGAAGTTCAAATTAATATGTAGGTACCTACAGCGGCTACAGCACAGAGCAGTCTCTAGTCTACTGCTTACGTCGCCGTCACCGTCGTAGACTTCGTTGTAACTGCAGTTATGCAGTCGTTTAAATAAACGTCGGCGGCGGCGTCGGCGTCGACTTGGTTACAAGTCGACGCATAAACTAGTCGACGAATTCAACTAGTTTATGAACTAGTCGATGAACTTAAATGGACGGTCTAGTTTCGTTTACGCCAAATGCGTCGACGACCCATCTCTAGTAGCTTTACATAGTGAAATAATTTTCGGAATCAGATAAGTAGTTCTGAATATTACCCCTAGAATCGGGATTTCTTTTCAAACTCAAAGCATTTATTTTACAGAACTTTACACCCTGTTCTTCATACCCCCAAAATGGGAGTTTATACATACCTGGCGAAGTGTGGCTGGTCCCTACTTTTAAGTACTCCTCTGCCAAACTCTTCGGGGATTATAGGCGTGATGTTATGGTATCTCAAAGCTGTATGCTTCCTCAGAGTGCGGGCGCGTGACTCCAATGTCAGTTAAACTCATCGCCGGCGGCACTACGGCGGAGCGAGGCGAATTGCCGTGGTACGTCGCGATCTACAAGAAACCTACCCAACCCGGACAAGACCACGAACACATCTGCGGAGGATCTATTGTTTCAACCAGAGTTGTTATATCGGGTAAGTTGAAAAACCGGTAATGTGCGAGTCGGACTCGCGAATGAAGGGTTACCATCGTAATAGGTGTTAGCTGCGGGACAAATACAAGAGGCGTCGGGCGGGGTGAGGCGCGGGCGCAGCGCAGAACAGGCGCGCTAACGGTGTCGGAAAGGAGACGCGGGCGAACACAGAGATTCATTTGGGGCATTCTAGTGTTTGAAATTCTATATCGTCACGCATTTTCGCCGTCTAGTTCGCTCCTGTGTACAAACTCAAACTCAAAGCATTTATTTCAATTAAACCATTACGGCACTTTTGAATGTCAAAAATACAAAAAAAAACAAAGTCCCAGTCACAAGACATAATAACTTGAGAAAGTACTGTAGTTTCCCATTCCCTAGCGTAGATCTCGAAGGAGAAGAACGGGCAAGAAACTCTTCTTTCTCTTTTAAATCAAAATATTGTTACAAATCTTGGTTACATAATTCATGTTGAGATTATACATATATGTGAGAACGATGTAGAAAGACGTGCACATTAAGAGCGTCCGCAGAGCAAAATATTAAATCAAAAATGTATAAATAAAGTTGGTAATTATAATGAACCATGGCAGTTAAGAGATGACCAGTCCCAACTGACAGCGCCCGTACACGAACATGACGCATGTATCGGCGCCATTCAATTCAACCAGATTGAAGGGAACTAAATGACCCGACACACCCGCCAATGATCAGCGAGACATTTGAGTGAGCATGACATTCTCTCAGCCACCAAGGCATATTAAAGTCAATGAAAGATAACTAAATGCAAATGCTTTACAGTACATGGTACTCACACATGAGCTATGCAATTATACAATACTAAGAGATGGAGTCTATACAAAGCAAGGATATTTTTACAATCTTCTGCAGCTACCACAATAATTTGCCCAATTAGTTTTCCCCTATGGTTGTGGAGCAGGACCAGCATTGAGCCAAGCATTTTTATCATTAATGTAATCCCCGAACTTATAATATGCTTGACTACATAGTGTGCGTTTTATACAAGATTTAAATTTCGTCTCATTTAGTTGTAGAATGTGGGGAGGTATTTTATTGTACACTATCGGCATGCCACTGCTAACTGCAGGTGCGACGAGAGCGAGGAAGTGGTGCCCGCGCCGCGCACGCACCCCGCCGTCGTAGTTTGTCTCGCACCTCACCTTTTTTTTCCTGATGGGAAATCATCAAATGACTTCTCCCGCTCTGGGCGGAACAGAAAGGAGTGTCAGACTTTTACTGACTAAAACCCATCAATGTTCTTTCATCACCCTTTGTGTTTCGGGGCCATGGTATTTCTTTCTCTAGTCCCGCAACCCCGGCAGGCATCGGTCCTTGCGGACCCCTTCCTATTGCTGACTCCCTTTGAGGCGCGCGTGGAACACGAACACGCCGTCGACACGGCCTGTCGTCATGAGGCGGACGGACGGCAAGCTAGCCCATAGCCCACTGTACATAGGCCCGTGCCTACGTTGGCCGGGGGCCACGTGGTGGCCCCCGACGCCCGGGGCATCTCCCGCGACGGCCGGGACGTGAGGTTCTCTCCCTCTCATGTTCCGCCACCTCCTTCTCTAGCATTACTGCTCATCTTAATACCTCATGCCTCACCTCATCTATACATTTTGTGTGAAATTTCAGAGAAGTGGCGCGCGCCCGCGCCTCACCTCAGCCCGGCGCCTCTTGTATTTGTCCCGTGTCTTAGGTGCTAATAAAAATAAATTAACAATTAAAGGTTGCTCTTTACTTCTGCCGGGGTTGCGGGACTGTTCGAAAGAGATACCGTGGCCCCGGAACACAAAGGGCGATAAAGGAACATAGATGGGTTTTAGTCAGTAAAAGTCTGGCACTCCTTCCTGCTCCGCCCAGAGCGAGAGGAGTCAATTGATGATTTCCGATCCGAAAAAAAAGGTTGCTCTTTACTAATGTATTTTTATTATTTGTTGTTATAGCGGCAACAGAAATACACATTCTGTGAAAAGGGCTTCGAAGATTTTTTAATAGAGTCTGGCCAGCCTAACTTCAGCCATTTTTTCTTTCAAAGTTGCGGCCACGTATAAACCCATTAACCGATAGAAACTTGTTTGTATTGATACCAGTCAATACAAACAAGTTTTGTATGAGGCAAAATGTTCGAAAGTGTCACGTTTCCGAGATATGAGCTATCAAAGTAGAGTCGATTCAATGACGGCAACACAGCAATCTTTAGTCCGCTGACAGACAAATGGATGGACGGATAGCTGGACAGCGGAGGCTTATTAATAGGGTCCCGTCAGTTACCTAAACTTAGATGTTCCCTTGGCTAGGACTCAATGGACGGTGGCACCTGTCTGCCGATTGTTGGCTTTATAGTTTTGCCGATTTCATTAAGATATTCACTTGTGCATTATTACGTCCTCTGTCGACGGCTAATTTCAGCTGAAACTGGCCGTTATGGCAGTTTGGCCTGAATGTCTATTTTCGATCCAAAGGAAATACAGCCTTACTTTTGATGACATAAAACCCATATTTCTAGCTGGCCATTGCTTCTGGGGCACGTTTGGTGCGCAAGACGCCTCTCGCTACGCAGTGGCCACGGCCAAGCTATACAGGGAATGGGACCATAAAGATGACAGAGACGTACAGAAATCCAACGTAAGTTTAAATCTTTTTTTGTAGATACTTCAAGGTGTAGTGCGCAAGGGCTAGGGTTGCCATCTACTATTTTGACATTACTAGATAAAAACGTCCGGGAAAAATCTCAATTTCACCCAAAACGGTTGTTTGGGTAAAAATTGAGATTTTTCCGGACGTTTTGTCCAGTGATGTGATTGTCTGTTGATAATTTGCGCGTTCAATTCTGAGGCGTCAATAATTTTCGTTTCAGCATATTATTTACCTAAAAGTATGAGGTACCTATCCATTTATAATATTTTAGCTTAATTTTATTTTAATAAGGGCGGGAACAACAACAAAAGTATGGAAACGGCTTCTTATAATACAAGGTGACACCTATCATTATGCTAAAACGGATACCACGTTTTCAGTTCATTTTTCTTCAATTCCGCGAAATCTTACTGCATATGTAAAGGGAAAAATAGAAATAATCTGGCCAAATGGGGTATCATCGACCCGTCCCAAATACGATGTCAGTGTGGAGCCCCTCTGCAGGATATGCTCCACCTCCTTTCTTGCCCATCCTGCACAGCCACCTGCACCTTCCAGGATTTAAACGAAGCCAATGTCAGAGCTGTGCAGGTGGCTACATACTGGTCGGGTATTATTTGAGTTATCGACACGCAAAGAAGAAGAAGGGAAAAATGTGAAAACCGTAAATATGTAGTTTAATAACAATGAAAAAAGGGATTTTACTATTACAAACTTATTATTTGCGGTTGGTGCAATAGCCGTTTAATAGGATCGAACAGCAAAGTTAAGTTTGTCCTTTAAAAAGTTTGTAGGGAACCCTCGGTGCGCGAGTTCGACTCGCTCTTGACCGGTTTTTTAGTATGCTCTCCTCACGACCAAATTATCTACGCACACTGTGTTTTTGCAGCTACTATCAATTAATTTCACGGAGCACTACCGTGGCGCTACTACGAACCAACAAGATGATATTGCGATCCTATCCCTGGAGACTCCGATCAAGTATTACAACTACGTCAGACGGGTGTGCCTGGACTTCACACCAACGTTCAACGAGCTACAGCTGCAAGAGGGGGCGATAGGAAAGGTAATCGTCCAAAAGTGCCATGCCTTGAGAAAATAACTAAAAGCGGCGAAAGAGTATCGTGAAGAAACGGACACGTCCTAGAACCAAAAATTTGAAGACATGTAACATCTACCAAACATGAAGCAGCCCACGTCACTTGGTGTAATACGGCCCACTGCCTCTAATACAGAGGTGTCTCGATTACGCGCAATATTAGTTTAATCAACAATCAACTCAGCCTCTCCCAAAATGCACCATAACACCCTGTCCCCAACCTTTCTGCTTACTTTATTCTCTGACTATATATATCGTAGGAGGTGGTCTTCTGTTTAACCGGACAATCCTGTGAGTGCCTTGAAAGTGAGCCCTACAGGATCTATACTATACGACTACAGGCTGAGGGGACCCCCAGTGGTTCACAGACCTTTGCTTAGAGCGCCGCTAGGGGCGAGCAGCAAAGCATACGCTGAATCGGATCAAAGAGCCCACCTTTCTGTCTGTCCCAGCCATGTTTTGTAAGGTTCCCAGTTCCCAGAGTCCTGTAAGATTGAAGTGTGCTGTAAGAGATGGTGGCTCAGTACCAGGACTCACTCGTTCAATTTAAGTTGCCACAACACAATTGTCACACTTGCAGGTAGCTGGGTTTGGTTTGACAGCAGCTCAGGACCGCATGGGCTCACCGGTCCTGAAGACTGTGAGCCTGCCGTATGTGCCGATTAGGAAGTGCCAAGAAGTCACGCCGGAGAGCTTCACGGAGAACCTCACGGGAGATAAGATATGCGCCGGTTACACTAATGGTAAGTGCGACACTCTATGTAATACCGGTGTCCAGCTGCAATCGATTAAATGCCCTCAAAACTGAATCGGTCGACCTGAATCCGACTGATAAACATTTCTATAGCATGTGGGGTATACGGGCGACGAGTCGGCGCTCAATCAGCCGTGCTGAAGAGGTGCGAAGTCACCCTTGCCCGCCTTCATGGAAGAACGTGTGGTCGTAGGATCCCGGATGGGCTAAAACCAGTCAGGGATGCGCGCGATTGTACTTGAATATCCTAGGCTCCCGACCCATGGTAGTCGTAGGAACAGTAGGGTCAGAGTCCAATATAACAAATCAATCTCTCCAGACAGAGCGTATCCAGGAGGATAACTCCATACGAAAACAAAAAATCGAAGTACGGAACAATGAAAATAAAAAATGCCTTTGTTTCCCAGGTACGGCAGCTCTATGCAAGGGCGACAGTGGTGGAGGACTGGTCTTCCCTGCGCAAGACCGCGGCGTTACTCGCTACTTCCTCAGAGGCATCGTCTCCACAGCACCCCCGCCCTCCAGCCAGTTCGAATGCAACACAGAAACAGTCATCACCTTCACATCCATTATCAATCATGAACGTTTTATCAAGCAGTTTCTGTAAGACAAATAAACAAAAGAGTAATTGTGAGTGTACCTCTATAGACGGGTACAGATTATTTGCAACACAATATATGCAACGCAAATGTTATAAAGGGTGTAAATAAGTATACTTCGGTAAGGGTTAAAAGGTTAAAGTTAAAGTTAAAAGTTTAACATTTAAAGTTTAAAAGTTAAAGTTAAAAATTTTAAAAATAAAGTTTAACGTTCTCCCCGTCATTGCGATCATTTTTCATTCCTGGGAACCTTCTAGTTACGGAGATTTTGGAGGTCAAAGTTCCAACTTTTTCCACAAGTTTTTTTTTCAATTACTAGTTTATAAGGTCATAAGTTTACTTTAAATACCTCCATAACCCATTTACTATTATATGCATCCATTAGCACAATGTTTTGAGTGCATTGCAATGAGTTTTACCGTCAAACGTGATTTTTCACCAGCAAAAATATTTTTTTTTTGCGTAAAGTTACTACTTAGTTTGATGTACAGAATGCTTGGTTGACGGCTTCGTAAAGGGTGTAATAACATACTGTATAGGCTAGAACACTTGACTTTTGACTTAACAGATTCTTGTTCCTTATGCTTTGTAGTTTCATTCAATTTTGATTTCGTTTGGTTTGGAAAACACATTAGTTCCGTTAATAATTTTAATAAAATGTATCCTTGACTTAATTTCATAGAGCAACATATTTGCAATATTCTTTCGCTTCGCCGTTCGCACCGCGAGAATTTTCGCTATAGCGTCCCGTGGCCAGGCCGTTAGACAGTTTCTCAGGTGGCTACGGCACGTAGCTCAGTAGGAGCTACGCCGTAGCTCATCTGTTGCTACAGCATAGCTCATCTGGTGCTACGGCATAGCTCACTTAGTGCTACGGTGTAGGTTCCCTGGTGCTACGGCGTAGGTCACCAGGTGCTACGACTTTGCTTATACTGTAATTAGATAACATAGTACGACGGTATCCGTCAGTAGTCGGTTGCTAAGTCAGACAGCGCGTAGCAGTCGCTCTGTGTACAATACTGACAGTCAGCCACACCTGGTCAGAGTTGGGGCGACAATTGTATTTCGGTTTGTGGATATATTTGTATTAGGTTCTATGCAGCGGTAGTGAGGGAAGCTGGACTAGTGAGCAAGAAGTATTACATTGACAGTTTTAAAGATTTTATTTCAAAGTGACCTGAGTAATTGCCACGGAGTTTGGATTTGTGCCCGGTTGGTGGCAATAGGCCTTAAACATAACTGTCGGAACGATGGTGTAGGTAAAAAAAAATAAAAAAAAAAAAACAATGATACCTACTGCCATATTGGGCCACCCGGCCCTATGCTGTACCTAGCTTCTGCCAGCGGCTCCGCCCGCGTGAAGTTAGATAATTGTCCCATAGGATCTTACTACCGGAATAAAAAGTACCCTATGTTTTAATCCAGGTTATAAACTATTTGTGTGCAAAATTTTATCCAAATCCATTGAGTAGTTTTAAATGTGTGAAAGAGTAACAAACTTCTATACATCCAGACATCCATACATCCTCATAAACTTTCGCATTTATAATGTTTAGAATTTAACTATAATGTAAATATTTGATTAGGAAGAAAATATTGAAAACAAGTTGATTAGGTATATACAATTTTCATAATTTTATGTTTATAAAAAAAATTAAAAACTTTTTTGCAAAAAATACAACAAGCTTCAGAAGTCGACCTTTGTTTGTTTGATTCAGTTTTTTTGCCACGGACTTCTGAAGCTAAAGTTATTTTTCACCTTTTTTTATTTTTGAAGTCATTTTTGGTTTGTGCAAAAAAGTTTTTTACTTTTACATTTATAGTTGTTATATCCAATAATATATAGTTATATAAATAATACAAATATTTACTATGCATTTATTTTAGATTGTTAATAATACATTTCATGATAATAGTCTTATCCACAGTGAATAAATGTTGGTGCACCCTCAGAGCATACAGAAATTTTGTTATGTTATGATATTGTCTAAATAATAAACATCAAAGCGATTGCAACAATCACGACAGTTTTTCTGTCTTTTATTGAAGAGTTCCATTGTATATCTCCGAAGATCAGCATCAGATCTTCACCAAATCAACGATATCGGGTCACAATTGTCGAAGATATCGCTTAACATATACACAATGATAATTATCAGGCATAATGCCTATAAATTTTAGAGAGTACCATCGATTTCTCTAGCATCCTATCATCAGATCCTGACCTGATGACCATGAGACCACATGGGAAGTATACTGTTGCAAACAATGCAAATAAAAATAAGGGGATTGCCTTTAATTTTCCTGAGATCACATCATCAGATTCTGACTCAGCCACGCAGGGAATGTATCACCTTAGCGAAACTGACAGTGAAACTAATACAACTGACGATGAAACATATATGCGAACATAGTATTGTTACATAGGACGAGCCAAAAACGAAAGGAATCCCAACCACTAGAAACGAACATGATTCTCCAATGATAGAAGAGACCAATCAAACGACGGTCAAAACACCAATGCTCATCCCTATAAATTATACCTGTCTTTACCACTATTCCTATATTGGCTCTAGGCTGCATAGTCAGCTGATTATGCCCGACTGGCTGGGGTTGGTCGGGCTTCCTCTCCCAAGCCAGAGCATGTCTTTGCTTACAAAATCGTGCCCCCTGGTGTATCCGGCTTGTCGGGTCAGGCTTGCTCCTGGCTGGGTGTGTTGCTCAATCATCATCAACATCGATTACCTACATCATGAGATTCTGACTTATACCTTCTATCTTCCATCATCAGCTCAGCAACAAGAGATGATGACTATGAGGCACAAATATCTGAATTACAACAAACATTGTATGTGCCTATAAAATTTGAGGATTGCCCTCGATTTCCCTGGGATACCATCATCAGATTCTGACTTGGTGACAATGGGACCATCTCAGGAGAATAGGCTTTTGAATAAAAATATCATATGGTGATAGGCCTATCCTTAACTTAAGATACCTAACTCTCGAAATGTGGGTGTACTGGATACATCTGTGTACTCCCTCAGAGCATACAGGCGTTATGTTATGTAATGATGTTGTGCAAATAATAAACATCCAAGCGATTGCAGCAATCACTACATATTTGCTGTCTATTATTGAAGAGTTCCATTGTTTATGTCCGAAGATCAGCATCGGATCTTCAACCAACTTAAATGGGCCCACCGCGGATTAATATTCTTCCAAACAAAAAAAAGGATCAAAATCGGTTCACATTTGGCGAAAATATTGCAGAACATACACACAAAAATAAAAAAATAAAATCAGACGAATTGATAACCTTCTATTTTTGGAAGTTGGTTAAAAAGCGATAGCGAACATAGTCTGTTATTCATTTCAGTTTGTTTTGTACTTAATAGCTGCACGACTGCAGGTGTTATTAGCCATTTTAATTTAGTGTTAATTTTAGCCAAACAAAGTAACTTTATTTTATTAACTTAGACATGCACGGAATCATTGCCTTTGTTCTGTTGTTCTCACTACCGACTATTAGTTTGGCTTTGAGAGTGAGCGTTTATAGATTTGTGGATTTTTGTAAGTATCTACACTTATTTTCGATGACAAGAGGGTGCATTCTGAAAGTTGGTAACTTCGCAAAGGGTTGCAAACATTTCGCTGATTATTAATTAATAAATTAAATTACGAATTTATAACTCTTTATGTTGCTCTTAAATATTGATTGAGTATTGCAATATTAACACTGAATATTTTGAACTATAGTGCAATTAATAATCAATATGTAGGTACAACACACTGTGATATTATATTTTCATACAGTAATCAATTCAACATAACAACGATATATTTGACAGATAAAGTTGCCAACTTTTAGAAAATGTCAACTTTCAGAATGTAATGTTTTTGAGATGTGTTTTGAAAACGCATCATGATCTCTAGTGATCACAAGCGCGACTGTAGAACGGGTTCGAGTTCACGTTTGGAAAATGTTTTTAGATATTTCTGGTTAAGAATTTCAAGGCAATAGCCCTGGGAGTCTGTACTATGGGGGTCTTTTCAAAAAGAGTTGAACCATTAGTAAATTTACTTCTCCGTAGTACAACCAGTTGGACATCGCAGTTGTGCCACGGGTCGGGAGTGGTCTTTTCCGCCTGACCATTTTAATTTTTTTTCGCTTAAATCATGCGGAGGCGCCGAGCCACGCCCCCTTAAAGTTTGGGCTTATTAGGAAAGCGTCAACTTTGGCGCGTAAAATAACAATAACTCTCGTTTGGCGTGCGTCATCAGTGCGCTCGGCCGATTCGGTATCTTTTCATTAATTTTTTCTACACAAAGTCAACGGGGCGTGACTAGAGAGCGTTTTTATGTTGCGAGTGCAAGCAAAAATGAGCTTAGTGGTGGTCAGGCGGGAGTGTCCGTACCTATATGTACCCCGTTGATGGCATTATGTACTCGTCCTATTTGCATGGAACTTACTCATGTAATTATAATAGCTGTCTCAGATATAAGGAAAGGAAGGATATCACTGCTTACTCTAATGATCGCTTATGTGAGGTAGCATGTGCAGAGGTTTCAGGCCATACTTTCTTATGTGTCTATAGACCACCAACATTAAACTTGTCATTGTTCTTAATCACAATGGATGAAATATTAAGTAAACTTTTCAGAGATAATAAATTAGGTTTTGTATGTAGTGACTTAAATATTGATCTGTTAGTCAATTTGTTCAAAGGGTGGCAACCCCTTTCAAATCTATGGTGACGTTGTCTCAGTTCGTTCTGTTTGCCCTCGCTGTCCGATTATATTGTAATCACAAGTATTTATTATAGTTTACTGTTTATTATAATAATAGCATCACAATTCCATGATTGTAGTAAGTAGGTACAGTGACGTCAATAAATGATAATTTACTGGATATCCGAAGTGTGCCGGACGGGCGTGATCCGCTGAAGGCGTGGATGTCGTGTACCTAGTGGTCTGCCTATACCCTATCTTTACCGGGCGCTCGCATATACTGTACTTCGCCCTCAGACGGCGCCTGACGTCCTACACCTACTTAACTGTAGTTACTCTTCGCTATCTCAGGCGTAGAACTTAACGAGGGAATAGGGGTTTACTGGGAAATAATACACTTATATGACTTTCATGACTGTTCAGGAAGCGATTTCAGGACTTTTCGCGCACTACTTTTTCACTGTTTCTATATATATTTGCCGTACTGATGACTACGATTCTAGGAAATGTTGTGTTTACTAAGATACTCCAGAACTTTATTATAACGAGGACCCTGATTGAGCTTATATCTAAGTACATTATATACATGACATCGCTTCTACATAACGTTATTTATGTACAGACATAGAAATAACGAATATCTTTATTAAAATTGGGAAATTATTTCCAAAAAACCAGACAACTTTTCCAAAAGTGGCTGGAGGAAGGATCTTCCAGGCTGAATTTCACGAAATCTGTTGCTGTGACTGTAAATATATAATAGAGTATTACACCCATTTTTGAAAAGTGTCTCAATTAGATGTTATAGTGCTAATGAACCACTAAAAAAAACACAAAAAATTTACTCAATCGTGCCCTAAAAATGCATTTAAATTTTGCATTTTCAAATTTCGCGCGTAATTTGACGAAAACGCTGGACACAGTGGACGCCATATTGGTCTGTGGTCATGACCTCAGTTGGCTGTGTAAACAAATGCAGTGATACTTGAAGTTGACAGTTGACACTTCTATGTTTACATAGCCGCATGACGTAATAACATGGCGACTACTATAATGGTGTTATGAAACAGATTAAAAAAGCAGAAACCTTTGAATTTAATTTTAAAATTTAGTTTGCTATTTTATGAACTAAAACTACGTTTTCCGACTGCTTTTAGCTTAAGCTATCTGAATAATATATTTTTAGATTTTTTCTCTTAGAGAGTAAAATACCCTATTGCCATAATCTAGACGAGTACATGGCCTATCTGAAACTGTTACTTATTTTTTCGTGTCTGTATCTTTCAGACCATCATCCGCCTAGCCTTTTCCCAACTATGTTGGGGTCGGCTTCCAGTCTAACCGGATGCAGCTGAATACCATGTCTGTATCTTTCAGACCTTCAACTGTTATTCTGTAAGCCAAATTTTTTCTGTTATTGACGAAGATAGCTGCGCTAGACTGTCATACTCTTGTCAAAGTGGTTTATCTAAAAGCTAAGTTATTAAAAAAGACTATGTCCAGGCCTAGGTCACAACCTAGGCTACCTGGATTTTACTAAAACACTAAATTGAACTATAAAACTCCACTTGCGAGTTTATATGAGTCTAGCGCTTATGTAAATTACTGTATTACTATTTTAAATCACTGAAAGCACTTGTTATATACCACTATATTGCCCATACACTGACTCTACACTGTTTTTAACTATAATGAACAACACTATGTGCTGATTTGGTGACGTTCGTCGCGAACACGAAGTTTATATTTGTAGCCACCGCCGCTGCCAATAAACCTCTTTAGGTACAATTTACCCGATCATTGTTTAAATCATTCAATTTAAAATATTTATATAATGAAGCAACTAGAATAACGGCAACTTCATGCATAGATAATGTATTTACTCATTGTAATGTTAAAATTAGTTCTTCATTAGTGCCGTTAGGACCATTAAAGACCATATTGGTCAACTTATGGTCAATATAACAATATGGTCTTTTGATTTGGACAACAAGTTAAACTTAGCTAAACCTATTCAATATCATGTCTGCATATCGCAAATTATTTACTTTTGGAGTATAATCTTTCCTTGTCAGTAGCAGTTCAGGCCGAGATTATCCTTTGACCTGTGATGATCATAAACGCACGCTTGCGCATTATCTGTGAGGCCATTCTGGGTGGCCGCATGCGATTTCGGTGCGTCTGATTAAAACGACGATATCTCCGAAATTACATTATTTAGCTCGCTACCAGTTATACAATTAGAATCGTTATTAAATTAGTTTACAGGTTATGTATGGTTTAGTAAAGTTTTGCCCTGTAATCTATTAGTAATTGTAATGCGTGTTCAGTGTGAGGGAATTTTTACCTATTTCTGTGTAAAGGTCATTATAATTCAAAAAGTGAACCAGTTTCAAAGAGTTATTGTTTTATGTTCACAAATACACATTATTTCACATTAATCATACAAAATAACTGACCTCGCCATACATTTTTTTCATCTCACAAGCTTAACAATAATGTGCACGACAGCGACGTTAACCGGAACCCAGGCGTCATACGTCACTAAAAAGTCATATAAGGTCATACCTTTTTTTTTCGGATGGGAAATCATCAAATGACTCTTCCCGCTCTGGGCGGAGCAGGAGGGAGTGTCAGACTTTTACTGACTAAAACCCATCCATGTTCCTTCATCGCCCTTTGTGTTCCGGAGCCACGGTATCACTTTCGAACAGTCGCACAACCCCGGCAGGCATCGGTCCTCACGGGGTCCGTGAGGACCGATGCCTGTATGTAAAAACACTGTCGGTCCAAATGGATTTGCTCGGCACGATGGAATTCCTACCGCGCGAAAATCCATCGCGCCGAGTCCATTGGTGCGGCGCGCATGGTCAGGCGCGGCGCACTCGTGAATGCAGAAATCCAACGGTCCAGTCGATCTGAGCCGTCGCCGTCGCGCCATACGTTTTTCTCGAAAAATAAATCGCTATGGCAGATAAATTAAACTCATCTTCTGAATCGAAGTTCATTATGAACACGTCTGGTGCTGTCGACGCGTACACTCAAAATAATCAAATGGAACGGCTCGCTGGCGCGTACGTGAATGCCATGAATTTGGCTCGGCGCGACGTCGTCACAACATGACGTCATTTACGAGCGCAGTGTTCGAATCAAAAGAATGGATTACACTGAATGGGTGGACACTTATATTCTGAGAACGCATAACGCTTAGTGGCTTGGGTGAGATTTTAATAATAATGTTTGGCTCCAGACTTAACACAGACAGTCTCAGCTGATAAAAATGTTTAGTTTAATAGTATCGGCTAACCAAAACATACTTACACTTGAAAACTGGCGCAAAAAACACCTACTCAAACTTTGAATCACTGTTTAAATTCTGTTGCCTAAATTTGAAATCTAATTTAACATTCTACATTTTGAAGATATTTACAAAACGCTTAGCACATATAAATGGCATGCTGCTTAACAAAAACATTAATTAAAATCAACAATCAAAACGAACAATTTCACTAAAAAGACAAACAAAATAAAACTCCGGCTCTGATGTGCTTGCCAGCGCATTGGCGGCAAGTAAATCCGGCTCTGTGATTGTGCCAGCGCGTCGGTCGCGGCATTTCTCATTGGCCGCGGCTCAAGATAGTTTTGCCTGATCCAAATTTTGAATTGAACAAAATAAAAAACGATCATATTCAGATTAAACGTTTAGTATCAATGATATTCTATTATACAGATACTTATGTTGTGAGCGCGCAATCGTGAAGACTCTGACTGGCCTGTTTTGCCTTTATTCTGCGTCAGTGCGTGTATGTGAGCTGGCTCTCCCCGCGGCACACTTTTTTCGGGGGTTTTGTAGGTGTATAACCGATACCGATATTTGTACGACAAGTTAAGTTGGATGGCTAGTAGACGAGAGTGTGCACCTAGGCTATGTGCGCAGCAGTTATCGACACAGTCTCATAGGACAGCAGCTTTTAGAGGTAGTTTCCGATACGCTGCATCTAAAGTGTGGAATAATATTCCCCCACCATTACGGGTACTGGGCACTATACACACATTCCGTTCACGATTGCGGCAGTATTTGTTAGCAGCACAGCAGAAATTGGATATGGTCGCAATGAATGTTTCAATCATATAAACGCTTAGCAATTTGCAGCACCTGCGTACGACTGCACCGTGTACGTACCTACTTATGCATACACGCGAACTATTGCGACACTATTCACGGGCCATATCTACTTTCAAGTACTGAACCTGACACACACTGAGCGCCACAGCAACTTATACAGCGAGTACCAGCTAGCTACTCTGACGGCCAATCTGCTCTCAATGTCTCGAAATAAGACCACAGCCTTCAGGGGATGTTTCAAGATGCCAGCTACGCGCTGTTGGAATGTTTTGCCATCTTCCATAAGATCTCTAAAAACAAAAAACAAAAAACAAAAATATACTTACACTTACATAAAAAACGTTATTTTTTTCGCGGGAAGGTGTTAAGACGTGTATCTTATATTCATCATCTGCTTAGCCTTTTAGCTTCAAGTCTAACCGGATGCAGCTGAATACCAGTGTTTTACATGGAGCGACTGCCTATCTGACCTCCACAACCCAGTTAGTACCGGGTAATACCTACGATACCCCTTGGTAAGACTGGTTGTTGACTGACTTTTTAGGCCTCTGACTACCTAACGACTGTCAAAGATCTACAAATGACAGCCGGGACCAACGGCTTAACGTGCTTTCCGAGGCACGGAGGAAACTCGGTATGTAATGGGTGGTCACCCATCCACAGACCAACCTAGGCAAGCACGGCTTAGCCTAACGATCGACCCGAGCGACTGTTATTATTTAACCACGAGCTCCTCACGTGTCTCTTATATTGTTTTATATTTAAATAAAATAGAAATTCACAGTTTCTTAACTTTATTTTCATAAATTTTCAGTGTATAACCTCTAGACAAATCGTACTCAGACTCACCATAAATATTATATTAAAGAAGGAGATATGGATACGCCCGTTAGACGAAAATAATCGGAACCCTGTGTCTCCACCATAGATAATACACTATATATAATGTCTCCACTTTGCCCCTACCACACGCCAAGCCTAGATATCTCCATAGGATGCAGGTCCTTCAGAACCGATTCTTACGTAAAGTCACGGGAGCCCCCTATTACGTCCGTAATGACCGTTTACATTTAGACCTTAAAATAGCGTAGCGTTAGCTGTTCATGAAGCGCCTATCTAAGCGCTTCTTCGATTCTGCTATTAAACACCGTAACCCCCTGATCGCAGCGGCCACCCATTACGAATCCTCGCGAATTAGTCAGATCCGCCGCCCAAGGCATACTTTAGTCGATCCCGATGACCCTATTACCCTCCTCCAGGAGAGCAGGAAGGAAACTAGCACGCTTAGAAAGCACAGACGCAAACAGCCGTCATTCCGTCCTCGCCGTCGAGGCCCGTCGGGCGCAACGCCCCGATACGAACCCTCCCCGTCCCTTGCTCGTGCCAGCCCGCGTTGCTGCGCCTGTAGTTCAAAATCAGTCCCTAATTAATGACACCACTCAGATCCAGCCTGTCCCCTTCCCCCCGTCGTTCCCAGCGACGCCCTAAGCCGAGGCCCGTACCCCGCAGGGGGTGCCCTTAGCGTGTAGTCGTTTAGTTTGTAAGTTGTATGCCCCGGGGCGGGCTTGTATTTATGCTTTCGCGGTTGCACAACGATATGCTTTGCTTGAGCTTTGCTTGGTAGTATAGATGCAGGCCTACCTTACTGCCTCCCTCAGAGGTGGTAAGGTGGCGGGGTCTTGAGGGGGAGCGCTACAGTCGTGTAGATCCTCAAGGCAAGTCTGGTGTGTTCTCCTTCACGTGGTTGCCGCCCTGCTTTTGGTCTATTTCCCTAAGAAATAGACGCAACGAAAATCACCAGGCGCATTTTAACCTAACCACGACCCTCCGTGACCGAGTGGGCGTGGGCTCGGCCGCCACTAAACCCAGCTGGCGTCGAGTAGGTAATCTGGTCACCTGCGCTAGGACCTGCGCAGTTGAGCGCCGTAAGCGGGGATGAAGGAGTCCTGGAGGGTTGTGCCGATCGGCACTGGTGGTTATGCGTCCGTGAGGCAACACGCCCTCTTTGGTCTGGATTTCAAGCGAAAGGGTGGCCCTACCCAATAGCCAAGGGTAGGGAAATGGCCACAGTGTCCCGTCAGAGGGCCACGGCGAGGGGTGGGAGGTCCGCGGAGGTCGTCCTCGGATGGCCGAAGCGGTTGGTGAAGGTCATGCTGAAGGTGTAAGTGAAGGTTTGATTAGTCGTCAACCCGATCAAGCGCCCGATGTCGCACTGTAAACCAGCCTCACGCCCCTATATCTCGAAGGTAGTCCTAACGGTTGAGCTAGTTTGTAGCGAGACGTTCCCAGGTGCGGGCTCCATGGAGGGTGGGAAGCCGGAGAGATGATTTTTTTATACTATACTATGGATACTCAAAGACCATACGACACCACATACACACACACACACACAACAACCACACAAACTCACAAACCTCACACACATTCGCACGCACATACTGCACAAACACACACCGGAGAGGAGGCAAAAGCCAAGGATTCTCCCAAGAGGGGTGCTTGCAGCACCTCTCTAGCCCCCGGATGCTCCGCTGCTAACGTAGCGAGCTCCAGTGCGGGTACAGGTCCGGCAGTGGCGAGAACCGCTGCCAGGACCAAAACCAGGTCCCGTAATAAACGGAGGACCGCGGCGCTGCTCGGGACCAGTACCGCACCTCCCTCTTTTTCAGGCGCGGAGCCCGCCACGACGGTTAATTCCTCTGGCCGGGCTCCCCTCATACATCTTCCTCCGCCTACTGCTCCCCCCCCGGTGGCCGTCACTGGTCAACCGGCGGAGACCAGCACCACAGGTGACGCGTTCGCGCTCACTTGGCAGGTGCAGAGGAGCAGGCGCAAAGGCAGGAAGGAGGATTCTGGCAAACAACGCCACTGCGCTGAACCCTCAGTGCAGGCTGCCCCGGTCCCTTCGACGGGTAAACCGAGAAGGAAGAACAGGCCGTCCCTGAGGCAGCGGCAGACACTGAGGACGGGTAAGTCCCCTCAATCTATACAGGCTAACGCCACGGGCCGGGTTAAACCGACCCATGGCAATGTCAATTTCTCCGCAGGCAAGCGGTCGCAGGCCGCGGCCGGCAGCAGCCGACCGGGGCCCAGCCAACCAGCAGCCAGCGGCGCGCCGATAATAAAATAAACAGGGCCTGCATCACCTTTTGGCAATGCAGGAGGATGATAGGTAAGAAGTGGGGCCTATCCCCTAAAATTATACTTTGGTTATACTGCGCGGTTATCCGACCTATGATCACTTATGGGGCAGTGGTCTGGTGGCCCCGTACCAAACTAACTACAGCCTCCATCAAACTGCAACGCATGCAAAGGCTTGCCTGCATGGCGATCACAGGCTGCATGAGGACTACCCCGACCGCAGATCTCGAAGCCATGCTGGGGCTCCCACCGCTTCATCTGTTCATACAGCAGGAAGCGACGATGACGGCTGTACGCCTTAATACACTTCAACTATGGGGTAAGAAAAAAACACAGCACACCGCGGTACTGGAGGGATTCCACAACGAGTTCCCCCTGACGAAAGCAATAAACGATCGGATACCAAAACAATTCGTATTCGATAAGAAGTACAAAATCCAGCTCCACGAGGATCACCGCTGCGAGGGATTAAACCCCGCGGAACTACGGATCTTCACGGATGGATCTAAAACAGGTACTGGCACAGGTGCTGGAGTCTTCTCCGAGGATCTCAACATCCAGATAGCCAAACCTCTGGGGGCCCACAACACGGTATTTCAGGCAGAATGCATGGGCATTTCCCTGGCGGCATCTGCCATCTTAGCCAGGAAGGTTGTGGACCACTCAATCCGTATACTCTCAGACAGCATGGCTGTACTGCTGGCACTAAACAACCACACAGTCAACTCTGGGTTAATACACGAGTGTCACCAACGCCTGAACCAGGTTGGTAATCTCAATAATATAACCATCCAATGGATTAAGGGACACAGCGATTCCCGTGGCAATGATGCCGCGGACGAACTCGCTAGAAGGGGATCGAGCATGGCAGCGGTGGGACCCGAACCTATCGTGCCACTCCCTTTCGGATACCTACGCACACTGGTAAGGAACCGAACTAGTGAACAACACCACAAGCTATGGCTAGACCACGGCGAGTGCAGGCAGGCCAAGGAAGCACTTCCTACTATCGACGGCCGCCTCACTAAACGCGCGCTTCGGTTGACCAAACCGCAGCTGCGCACAGTTACAGCTGCCATTACTGGACACGGCTCTTTTAATAAACACCTCTTTGTCATAGGAGTCACAGACAGCCCCCTGTGCCGTGCCTGCATGGAGGAAGACGAGACAGCAGCCCACGTGCTTCTGCACTGCCCAGGGGTTGCAACATACAGGGCAAAGTACTTCGGTAACCCAGGTACTCTCCGCGAGATTGTCAGCAACACCAAGGCGCTGCTGGCCTTTCTCGGGGAGTTAGGGTGGATCGAATAAAATTCCCACCCGCACGCAAAATACGCGCTTTGACGTGGAGTTGCGGACACCAGCCCGCTATACAATACAATACAATACAAGTTGTATGCCCTGGCTGGAGGCCTTACACTTAAGGTACCCACACGTTTGTTCGGTTAAGCAGACAATTCTCTAGGTTGAACGGTCTCTCTAATCTCTAGGTTGAACTGCGAGATGCCATTTCGACAAAAAAAAAAAAAAGTGGTAAACTCATTAAATACGTTTACTTACGGAAAATTTGACTTTGGTATTGAACGGAACCCTCTCCGTTTTTTGTTTTCTTAATAACAAATTGTTTCTTCTTACGTAACTGGTACATAATTTTAGGCATGCAATGCAATTACGTAAGTACTTTCGTATTTTAATAAGTCATACAGCTATAAAAGATTATTTTTGTTTCTAGTTAACGAAGAACCGGGGACTGTGGTAAAACCATTTGCAGTATCGCAGCACTCCTGGCAGTTTAGTTATCAGCAGGAATATTATGATAACATGATTATTCAAATAGAACATATACCTCCGAGTGTGACGAGGTACGAAGTCACATATAACAGAGGTGAGCTTCAATCTTCCAAGTTTTTTTCTAAAAGTAGAAGGAATCTTCTTTTACGAATTGAGTTACAAAAAAATCTATGGTAAATTAACCACTTCTGTACAATTTCTTTAGAATGTTACATGGAATTTTGATTTTTAATTAATGTTTTCAGGTCAAGAAACTATTAAGGCGGCGAAGCATGATATTGGTGAAGATTCATACGTCGTCCGTGAATATTCCGAGCACTCTGGAGTAAAAATCAGGATAGACTTGTATAAATCCGATGTCTTGTGTTCATCTCTACTCTTAGCGGAAGGGAGGTCTGTTGGGCCAGCGAGTGCCGAAAGTACACGTAAGAGATTGCTACAATAAAGAGAGCTTTAATAAAACTGTTCTTGTGACGCTTTTGAGTAAATTGTTTAATGAAAGACTATTAAGGCGGCGAAGCATGATATTGGTGAAGATTCATACGTCGTCCGTGAATATTCCGAACACTCTGGAGTAAAAATCAGGATAGACTTGTATAAATCCGATGTCTTGTGTTCATCTCTACTCTTAGCGGAAGGGAGGTCTGTTGGGCCAGCGAGTGCCGAAAGTACACGTAAGAGATTGCTACAATAAAGAGAGCTTTAATAAAACGGTTCTTGTGACGCTTTTGAGTAAATTGTTTAATGAGTCAACCAATGATCATGTCGCTGGGAACATTGATATTTCAATGCATAGGAAAGTAACTATTAATTGTTGTTATTTATCTTTCAGATAGTTATATTTGTCGCGGCGAATGTGTGCTAAAAGTAGATCTCACAAATGAGTGTGTCGGTAAGTCTTTCTCTACTTACTACAACCTACATTATACAGAGATTGCTGATACATATTATGTTTTCCCTTCCCGGACCTAGAATGTTTTCGACGGCGTGGTTGGCGCTTGGCGCACTGGCAGAGCGATTGGCGGCTGCGCTGCGTATCGGGGGTTCGATTCCCACGCGGAACTAATATTTGTATGGCCCACAGGCAGTTGTTACGGGTCTGGTTGTTTGTGTATGACGATTAAATGTTTGTAAATGCACTCTAAAAACTGGAGAATTCGGGCAATATTAAAAAAAAAACTCGCCTTTAATCTCACGGCAAGAAACGGCACTGCTGAGCGTTGTCCTCGGTTCGATTCCCAGGTTGAGAAAAATGTCATTGGGTTTAGCCATTTAGTATTTTCCCTTAGTAGTGACCAGATTATTTACATAGCATAAAATTTAATAAGTACTGCGATGATTACTATTTTTTATTTACATATTTTTTTTTTTTTTGTTATGAATTTTGTTCTTGTACACTTTAGTACCTATATCTAGTACCTACTGTTTCAAAGCTCGGTAGTACCATTGAGCCTTCTATTCATTAAAATAGTTTCGTATTGTAATGTGGACCGTTCTAAATCCACTGAGGTTAGTGGCATTGTTTAAATATAAGTTCTATAAGTGCACGTATGGTTTTAAAATTGCCACAACGCGATGTGATTCACAGCCAGTCAATTTTTTTTGGGTAAAGACAAATAAATAGTTATATGTTTCTCATGAATAATTAATTATGTATTTTTTGCATTCCCCTTTAGATAACGAATCAGAGAACACAACGACAGTGAAGGCTGTTTTGGAGAATGTTACATCACCACATGATATCATAGAAACAACAACTGTCAAAGTGAATTCTAGTAAGTATGATTATTATAATTTAATCTTAACAGTCAGGTTTGCTGACTGGCTAATCATTGTCTTTATAAACACCATTGAACAGCGTTCGGTTAACTAACTTAACCAAGGGGTACTTTGTAGTGAAAGCTGATTAGAACTTTATTTGAATAGTATTTCAAGCAAAATTTGAACCACCACAAATAGAGTTGCTAATTTTAGGGTGGAGGAGCCTTAATACCTAAACGCCCGGGTGGCGATTGGTGGAGGCGACCTCTCGCGTCCAGCCCTGGTTCAAACCATGGTTTGGAACGAGACGGAATGGGACGCCGTCATCTCCTTCTGCGAAGCAGTAATGCTAGAAAAGGAGGTGGTGGAACTTGAGAGGGAGAGAACCTCACGTCCCGGCTGCCGCGGGAGACGCCCCGGGCGTCGGGGGCCCCCGGCCACTGTAGGCGCGGGCCTGTGGATGGTGGGCTATGGGCTAGCTCGCCATCCGTCCGTCTCATGAAGACAGGCCGTGTCGACGGAGCGTTCGTGTTTCACGCGCACCTCAAAGAGAGTCAGCAAGAAGAAGGGGCCCACAAGGACCGATGCCTGCCGGGGTTGCGGGACTATTCGAAAGAGATACCGTGGCCCCGGAACACAAAGGGCGATGAAGGAACATGGATGGGTTTTAGTCTGTAAAAGTCTGACACTCCCTCCTGCTCCGACCAGAGCGGGAGGAGTCATTTGATGATTTCCCCTCCGAAAAAAAAAAGACATTGGTCTTTCTTCAAATACCTACTTAATAGAAAATTCTATTCCCAGCACACTGTAAGCTGGAGCCTCACGTCTCGGTCCAGTATAACTGCATCATCTCATACGGTGTAGGAGTCCGGCCCTGCGAGGAGTACGAGCCTCCAGGAACACGCGTCACGCCCGAATGCAAGCCCAACTACTTCTCGTACGAGAATACACTTTACATGACATGTGATAAAAATGGTGACTGGAACCGTATTGTTACGTGCGAACCAGGTATGTATGTATGACCGAATACTTTTGTTTTTATGTCTTACTAGGTTTAGCCCGCGGATTCGCTCGGGCTTTAAAAATAAAGGGTGTAAAAAAACCTCTTAACGAAGCCGAAAGGCAATTGTTTATTTTTTTTGTTCTACACCAAACCTGGGAACCTTCTAGTTACGGAGATATTGGGGGTCAAAGTTCCAACTTTTTAGCAATTTTATTTAATACAACTTTTTAATGTAAGACTTTTACTTTAAACACCTCCACGACCCCCGTACTATTCAATCCATCCATCAGCACACGGAGTGCGTTATATTGAGTTCTACCACAAAACATGATTTTTCACCCCAAAAAAAAAGTCGTTTCCCAGCAATATTTTTTGCGTAAAGTTACTTAGTTTGATGTACAGAATGTACACCCTCTACAGCCTGTGACTATCGAGGATAATGTAGCTTTACATAGTGAAAGAATTTTCGGAATCGGATAAGTAGTCCTGAATCGGGATTTCTTTTCAAACTCAAACTCAAAGCATTTATGTTACAGAACTTTACACTCTGTTCTTGATATCCCCAAAATGGGAGTTTATACATACCTGGCGAAGTGTGGCTGGTCCCTACTTTTAAGTACTCCTCTGCCAAACTCTTCGGGGATTATAGGCGTGATGTTATGTTATCTCAAAGCTGTATGCTTCCTCAGAGTGCGGGCGCGTGACTCCAATCTCAGTTAAACTCATCGCCGGCGGCAATACGGCGGAGCGAGGCGAATTGCCGTGGTACGTCGCGATCTACAAGAAACCTACCCAACCCGGACAGGACCACAAACTGATCTGCGGAGGATCTATTGTTTCAACCAGAGTTGTTATATCGGGTAAGTTGAAAAACCGGTAAAGTGCCAGTCGGACTCACGCATGAAGGGATCCGTACTTACAGGTCGTGGCACGTAAGTCTAGCGCTGAACGAAACGTGGAGGGGATATCTGCGCATGTTATACGACTGGAGAGCCAATCGGCGCAACGCACGCCCCAAGACATTCTTATTTTTTACTTCTGCGCAATAACGGTCAGCGCTAGACTTTCGTGCCGCGACCTGTACCGTCGTATAGTAGGTGTTAAATAAAAATTAAAGGTTGCGCTTTACTTTTAATTTATTTTATTTTTATTATTAAAATTTGATGTTATAGCGGCAACAGAAATACACATTCTGTGAAAATTGCTTCGAAGATTTTTGGATGTAGAAAAAGATGTGGAAATACTTATAAGAGCTATCAAAGTAAAGTCAACTCACTGATGGCATCTTCAGCACAACTTTGATTTGATCAGCCTAAAACCTGTATCAAGAAAGCTGGCATCAATACAAATCAGTTTAGAATTAGATAAATTGTTCTAAAGTGTTTCGTTTCCGAGATTAGTAGTTATAATCAAATTTAGATGTTCCCACAGCTGGGATTCAATGGATGGCACCTGTCTGCCGATTGTTGGCTCTGTAGTTAGTTGTTACGTAGTGTTTTTTGTTGTTGTCGATGGCGTATCTCAGCTGAAACTGGCCGCTAAAGGCGAAACTATGCCTGAGTGACTATTTTCGATACAAAAGAAAAACAGCCTTACTTTTGATGACATAAAACCCATATTTCTAGCTGGCCATTGCTTCTGGGGCACGTTTGGCGCGCAAGATGCCTCTCGCTTCGCAGTGGCCACGGCCAAGCTGTACAGGGAATGGGACCATCAAGACGACAGAGACGTACAGAAGTCTAATGTAAGTTTAAATATTTTTTTGTAAAAACCCCAAGGTGAAATGCACAAGGGCTATGGTTATATCGAAAATAGTTAGGATAAACTTAGGTAATATTATACGTATCACAATACCTAAGTTTATCCTAACTATTTTCTATAAAACTACGGTCCAAAGACCTACTGTTTAAAATACCTAAAGATCGTTTCACAGATTTTAGTAATAACTAATGAAGAAATCCATAAAGTACCATTCATCTACGGTTGACTCACCTACGGTTAAAACATGCGCGCGTGTTAATTGCATTTCCTTTCCGATACATAAAACATACAAAATACCAGGGAAAGTAGAACTCAGTATTGCTTAGTGCTTTTCTGCATTGGATTTTAGCTGGCGTGAGGAGCGTAGGCCTAAGGCCGTTTGCCCACCGCCGCCGCCACCGGAACACACCGGAAAAGATTATTTCGGGCCGAGTTTATATGGATATATAGGATGACGGTGCTCGGGTGACGGACTTGCGGTGGACACGCGGCTATAGTAGTCTATGTATCAGTACTTCGGCGCCGTCATCTCGTTCTCGGTGACGGTCCGGTGACGGCGGCGGTGGACAAACGGCCGAAGGCTGGCGGGGCGACAACGATATTTATGTCAGAAAGTGGGTGTGTAATGTAAAATTCTAAAGATTGACGCCCTTGAGATGTGGTGTTGGAGGCGCATGCTAAAGATTCCCTGGACCGATCATCGGACTAACGTGTCAATACTCAAAGAACTCAATATTAAACAAAGACTGTCGTCGCTTGTGCAATTACGAATCCTCAGATTCTTTGGACACGTTACCCGCAACAATGATTCCATGGAGCGTTTGGTAATTCAGGGTAGAGTCGAAGGCACGAGACCACGTGGTCGATTACCAACCCGATGGACAGACTCCATTAAATCTATCACCAAGATCCCTCTGGCAGAATGTGCTCGCCATGCGACCAATAGAGACCGGTGGAAAAGGATCGCGAAGGCAGCGACCGCTGTTGTGGGCGATCCCTCATGACCACGACCACTCTGTCAAGAGTGAACGACTAAGAAGAAGAATGTAAAATGCGAGCGTAGCGAGCGCGCGTCACATCCAATCAATGTCATAGTCAATATCTTAAAAAAACCATTAGATTAATCAGTCGATAGTGCGATTGATTTTAATTGAATCAAAATTAGGTAAATTAAACAGTAGTTGAGTCGACCAATATGTGTTATGAACATATATTATGTAAATCAACCGTAGTGATAGCGAAAATAGTTAGGATAAACTTAGATATTATTTATCATACGTAACCATGGTTGCCATCTACAATTTTGACATTATCACCGAACAAAAACTTCAAAACGTTCGGGAAAAATCTCAATTTCACTCAAACCGATCACATTCGGGTGAATAGAACTAACCCATTACACTCACGGGTGTCGTATAAGGCGACTAATGTCTGAGGCAGAACGCCTCCGTAGACCAGAGAATGGGTAGAAGCGTTTTCTGTTAGTCTTTCATCACTGCGATCTCCAATCCGCCTGCCAAGCGTGGAGATTACGGCAAATTCCTCCCATCATGGGATAGGCTTATGTCCAGCCGTGGACGTTATGGGCTGTTGTTGTTGTTTGTTTTTATAGCCATCAACATTTATACTCAAAACTTTCCTCATGACGTTTTCCTCATTACACCTCATCAGATTAACATTCCAAGACAACCGATTAACACACGACTGTTCTGTCACCGGCGCCAGTTTGAGACTTCTTGTCTGCCACGGGCCCTGGCCCCATGATACTTCTTAGCATTCGGTAGTAAAACTGTTTTTTTACATACACACATACGCTCACACCTTTTTCCCAGGGGGGTAGGCAGAAACCACAGAACGCCACCCTCTACGATCGTTACATACTGCTTTTGCGTCGTCCACGTCCATACATCTGGTCAGACCCTCATTTATCATACAATCAAACCTCATAATTTTGTATGTCAGAATCATCTTTAGGCATAAATTTCATATGCATAAGAATTAAAAGTAGAACCATCTTATCGCAGAAAGTTCACAGTCAGAATCATTTTTTGGCATAAATTTCATATCGATAGTAATTAAAAGGCAGAACTATCATATTTCAGAAAGTTTACAGTTAGAATCATCTTTTACATACATTTAATATGCTTAGTATTGGAAAACCTCATTTATCACATTACACAAAATTCATATATTTAGAATAATTTTGTATTTCTTACCATATTATAATAATAAAATTCGCCACAAACATACGACGACAATGTTAATATTGCTGCATATTTCTTATTTATTCTTCAGGCAAGCATACATCATGCATGCAGCAAGCATGTTGTATGCAAACCAGCATACACCATGCATGCAGCCATCATGCAGCATGCAAGCAAGCATGCAGCATGCAAGCATCCGCGAATATACGGATTTAAATTACACTCTAGGGGTAGGGCAGACAAGACTACGTGGAGTTGGTTTTACAACATCATTTGTCTTTTTATGACACTATTTCAATTCTTATTTATGGCTAAAAATGCTATTTTATAGAAATGGCAATAATGCCAAATAAAATTATTCCAAATGAAATTCTGACATCTTCTTAGTAGGCCAAGTAAAACTGTATTAGATAATCGTCGCTCTAAATAAACTCTTTGTTATTCTAAACGAAATTATGCAGAATTTAAACATTGGCAAAGGTAATTAAATCAAATTCTGCCATCGTAAAAGTATGCTATTGTAAATTCGGACATACAAACATTCGGCCGAACAATAACTATATTAAATTATTTTTATGCATTAAAAATATTCGTTTAAAGAAGATTATGCCAAGTGTGGTATGCCAAATAAACGGAGCATCAAGATTCTGCCAGATAGAAGAAACCCGGACTACACACATGACCTTTCTGAAGAACCTCACCAATAAGGTCAGTGTATGTCCTCCACGGCGTTGCCACTCACAAATACCTATTGTTAGTATTGTCTCCTAATGACCAAACCATCTAAGCATATTGTGATTTTTGCAGCTACTATCAATTAATTTCACGGACCACTACCTTGGCGCTACTACGAACCAACAAGATGATATTGCGATCCTAACCCTGGAGACTCCGATCAAGTATTACAACTACGTCAGACGGGTGTGCCTGGACTTTACACCAACGTTCAACGAGCTACAGCTGCAAGAGGGGGCGATAGGGAAGGTAATAGTCGAAAAGTGCCACGCCTTGAGATAATAACTAAAAGCGGCGAAAGAAAGCATCGTGAAGAAGCAGACATGTCATCATCTCATCATCATCATCAGCTTATTAATGTTCCCACTGCTGGAACACAGCTCTCCTCTCTATGAGAGGGAACATGTCCTAGAACCAAAAATTTGAAGACATGTAACATCTACCAAACATAAAACAGCCCACGTCACGTGGTGGAATACGGCCCACTTCCTCTAATACAAGAGTCTCTATTACGCGCAATATTAGTTTATTCAACAATCAACTCAGCCTCTCCCAAAATGCGCCATAACATCCTGTCCCCACCTTTCTGCTCGAATAGCATCTCGTAGGAGGTGGTCTTCTGTTTAACCGGACAATCCTGTGAGTGCCTTGATAGTGAGCCCTACAGGATTTAAATTATACGACTACAGGCTGAGAGAACCCCCAGTGGTTCACAGACCTTTGCTTAGAGCGCCGCTAGGGGCGAGCAGCAAAGCATACGCTGGATCGGATCAAAGAGTCCACCTTTCTGTCTGTCCCAGCCATTTTTTGTAAGGTGCCCATTTCCCAGACTCCTGTAAGATTGTAGTAGTGCTGCTATAACAGATGGCGGCTCAGTTACAGGACTCACTCGTTCGATATAAATTGCCACAACACATTTGTCACACTTGCAGGTAGCTGGATTTGGTTTGACAGCAGCTCAGGACCGCGTGGGCTCACCGGTCCTGAAGACTGTAAGCCTGCCGTATGTGCCGATTAGGAAATGCCAAGAAGTCACGCCGGAGAGCTTCACGGAGAACCTCACGGGGGATAAGATATGCGCCGGTTACACTAATGGTAAGTGCGACGCTTTATGCAATACCGGTATCCAGCTGCAACCGATTAGGGCATCAAAACTGAATCGATCGACCTGAATCCGACTGTTATACATATCTAAAGCATATGGGGTCTGCAGGCGGCGAGTCATCGCTCAACCAGCCGTGCTGAAGAGGTGCGCAGTCACCCCTGCCTACCTTCATGGAAGAACGTTCTACCATGAAGGTGGGCAGGGGTGACTGGTCGACGTGTGGTTGTAGGATCCCGGATGGGCTAAAACCATTCAGGGATGCGTGTGATTGTACTTGAATATCCCAGGCTCCCGACCCATGGTAGTTGTAGGAACAGTAGGGTCAGAGTCCAATATAACAAATCAATCTCTCCAGACAGAGCGTATCCAGGAAGATAACTCCATACGAAACAAAAAATCGAAGTACGGAACAGTGAAAATAAAAAATGCCTTTGTTTCCCAGGTACGGCGGCTCTATGCAAGGGAGACAGCGGTGGAGGACTGGTCTTCCCTGCGCAAGACCGCGGCGTCACTCGCTACTTCCTCAGAGGCATCGTCTCCACAGCACCCCCGCCCTCCAGCCAGTTCGAATGCAACACAGAAACAGTCATCACCTTCACATCCATTATCCATCATGAACGTTTTATCAAGCAGTTTCTGTAAAACAAACAAACAAAAGAGTAATTGTGAGTGTACCTCTATAGACGGGTACAGATTATTTGCAACACAACATGCAACGCAAATGTTTTATAGGGTGTAAATAAATAAACCCTGAACGAAGCCGAAAGGCACTTGTTCTCCCAGTCATTGCGATCATTTTTTGTTCTGGATCATACCTGGAAACCTCCTAGTTACGGAGAAGTCAAAGTTCCAACTTTTTCCACCAGTTTTTTCAAATACTGGTATTTCTAACTTAAGAAGAGAAGTCGTCGAATCGCAGCAGTAAATAAACCAACCGCAAAGAAACAGGCGTCCACGACTTAGAAGCTTTCGCATCTGAGAAGCTGATCACCTGGAAGAAGATACCACCTAGTGCCCCAAACATGGGCGGCGACTGCGAAAGAATGGTCAGATCGGTGAAGACAGCATTTAGAGTCACCCTAATAGAAAGGTTCCCCCCCCCCTGACGACTTACTTCACACGTTGTTACTAGAAGCTGAACACGTGGTCAACTCGAGGCCATTGACCCCGATGAACCCCAACCTAGATGAAGAAGCGCTGACTTCCAATCATTTCCTTATTGGGCGCCCAAACGAACGAGTTCAAAGATGCACAATTGAATGCACACTCCTGGAAAGCCACTCAAGCGTTAGCCGACACCTTTTGGGTACGCTGAAAGACAGAATACAGACATCTCTTGATGCCCCGATCCGGTCGCAAACCTCCGCATAAAAACTAACTGATAATAATATGTGAAGGCACGATGCCCAGAGGAGTGTGGCCTCGAGGTGAGGTAATGAAAGTCCCAGGCCCAGATGGACGAGTCCGAGAAGGTAACTGAAATCAGAACCACAGCTGATCACTTCGTCGCCCAGCCTATCGCTCGCCTCATTTTAATTACAACAACGGACTAAAACGTTTGGTGCTTGCGCACGAGGGGTGAGATTGTTAATTACAGCTTAGATTTAAGAAAGAATGCATGTAAATAATTAAAACCAATCTAAGTCCATAGTTATTTTAAGTTGTTAGTCCTAATAAGAATCTCATTTGTTTAATTTGTTCCTATTTTGATTGCCTAGTACGTAAGTTTGTTGATGTTTCTCGAACCTAGATTGTAGAGATAAAAGTAAATAATTGTATGTACGGTCGAACAAGCTATTTCGTTTACAATTTAACCCACAAATTATATTGTAAAATGTAAACTAAATAGCTTGTTCGACCGTACCTAACTGATTTACGTTATAATAAATAAAGTTGCTCAACATACACACACAGACATACGTGTTACTCTACACACACACACATCCACATATCTCTTCGTCGCCTCTGATTGGCCAAACAAAACGGCGTGTTTGCGCACGCCCTCGCTCCCGACGCTTAGAGCGCCGCTTATGAAAGACGCGCACCTGTAAACCAAATTTATTAGCAGAAAGGAAACTAGCACGCTTAGAAAGCACAGGCGAAAACAGCCGTCATTCCGTCCTCGCCGTCGAGGCCAGTCGCGACGCCCCGATACGAACCCTCCCCGTCCCTTGCTCGTGCCAGCCCGCGTTGCTGAGCCTGTAGTCCAAAATCAGTCCCTAAATAATAATAATAATAATAATAATAATAATCCATTTATTTTCAGATATCAAAGACCCATAGATAAATACCTTAACCTAAGTATACATACGTTTTATTACAATTGTATTAGTAAATATAACTTAAAACTATGTTAGTATCACTAAATTGCACTAAGTCTTTGTGCGTTCTGGTGGCACTTGTCCGCGAAAGCGGCGAAATACCACATCCTGTGGCCAAAAACTGTCTTCCATCACCTGATGCAGGTAGCATGTTGGTACGCGCACCACAAACGCCTTAAAGTTGACGTTGCGATGCGACTCCAGCAACTGCACTCTCGGAGAGTAATTCAGCCTTTGGCGCACGTACTTCACGATGTCTTCCGCGTCAGTGGTGTAATGGAGACGCGAAATATACACCGGGGTATTCGGCTTCGCAGCACGCAGTTTCATGTTAGGCTCTATAGGAGCCTTGCCGCAGCGGTTCTTACAGCTCTGACGGCGCTTCCTCCTTTGCACCGTCATAAAGCCGTCATCAGCCTGTTCCGTGTCCTTTGAAGACATAGGCTTTACGGGGGGAGCAGGGGTTGTGACCACCGGGTTTGATGGTCGCATCTGTCGGGCAGCGCTGCGGGGAGGAGCTGCTGTGGCGGGGGCAGGGCAGCGAGGCACACTTGTAGCGCTCATCGCTGGCTCAGCAATCGGCGCCGGCGACAAAACTGCTGACGCAAAACTCGTGACTGACGTATCGAGGCAGCCGACACCTCGGCGCGTATTTACGTTACTTACACGCGCCGCCGGTGACCCAATTAACGCCACTGAGTTGCGCAACTCATCGAGTTCTGAGCGCAGGTCCGCAACGGTGTTCTGGGATGTCTCCAACTTCCTCTGTACATCAGTCAGACTTGCCTTCAAAGAAACAATGTCCTTCAACAGGCTCGTAACGTCGACGTGGTCGAATGTGACTGGGGGTAACTTGTTTAGATCCCTCGCCACAAACGTCGGCACGTCGTCTGGATCGGTAGCCTTCAGAAGCGCATAATGACACCACTCAGATCCAGCCTGTCCCCTTGCTGTCCTCTCCCAGCGACGCCCCAAGCCGAGGCCCGTACCCCGCAGGGGGTGCCCTTAGCGTGTAGTCGTAAGTTTAGTTTGTAAGTTTTATGCCCTGGCTGGAGGACTTACACTTAAGGTACCCACAGGATTGTCCGGTTAAGCAGACGACAACCTCTCTAGGTTGAACTGCGAGATGCCATTTCGAATTCATTATTCGATTGACAGCCACCCACTCAAGACGTCACCAGTCACTCTGCCATAAACTCCAAATACGCAACTCTTGTACCTGAAAAATCGTCTTTCAATTACCTATATCATCCCTATGGTCTGAAGTCTAACAAAGGCAGGTGTGACACACTGGCTTGGTCACCATCAGGGATTTTAATTTTGACAACACAAAAAAATTATCCCTATTTTCCCATTTTTTTTATTTGTCGCCATATCAGAATTTGTCGGTCACTGGTTCAAAAGATATAAGGGTTTATTGGTGGCCGATCTGGAGAGAGTCTCCTCAACTTGGTCACTTGTAAATCTCAAAAACTAGGGCACGTAGCGAAGATCAGTTTTCTCCAATATTTTGTCGCCAATTAGTAGCAGTTTGTCGCCAAGTCACAGATTTAATCGGGTCTTAGTTTACTTTAGAAGATATAATAAGTTAAATAAGTAAGGTATAGTCCAAGAGCTAGATCGAAGGAACTTTTATGAACTCTTCGATCTAGCTCTTGGACTACACCTTACTAATTGAAGACCGACAAATTCTGATATTTGGCGACAAATTTCTATTAATTAGCGACTACCGTAATTTTTATCAAAATTAAAATCCTTCATGGTGGCCAACCCAGTGTCAGTCACAACAAAGTCAAATGTGTCACCCTGCTGCATGCAGACATCTTTCAGTTTCAGTTTTAAAATAATAACATCCGCACGGGTCGGTCTTCAAGGTTAAGCAGTCCTTGCTGAGGTAGGTGGATGGGTGGCCATCTAAACATATCAAGTTTCCACCATGGCTAAGGAAGCACTTTAAGCCGTTGGTCCCGGCTGTCAGTTATAGATATTTAATGATAATGATAATGTTTATTTTGCAAGTTGATTTTCACAAACGCTTTGACATGTCATTTTTTAAAACTAGCTATAGGGCCGGTGTTTCGTACCTGACTACTCTGAGAAGAAACAGCTGAAAAAAACTCAGAGGTCACTTTTGAAGTCCACACATAATCTTGCTCAATTCACATGACGACTATGCAGATTAGTGTCTGAGATGGTCTTTTGAAGTAAGAACCACACAGATTTTAGTGAACCTGTCTAATCATTGCAAGCATTTGTCAGTTATCGTGTAGCTCGACTTATAACTCAAAGAGTTCAACGACACGACGAACAAATTTGAACATATTTGAATACACTAGGTCTATTTGGCGCAGCCGTAAGGCACACAATGTAAAGGAAGGGGTCCGCAAGGAGGGCGCGCCACAATAGTGGCGATAAGTCCCCTCTTTGAGGAGTGGCTTGAGAGACGCCACGGCGTCGTCACCTTTCGCCTGACGCAGGTCCTCACCGGACACGGAGTGTTCGGGAGGTTTCTGCACCGAATCGGGCGGGAGGAAACGCCCGGGTGCTTCCATTGTGAAGATCGACCGGAGGAAACGGTGGAACACACGGTGGAGGTGTGTCCCGCGTGGGCGGAGCACCGCCGTGTCCTCGAAGCGGCGATCGGCGGCGGCGACCTCTCGCGTCCGGCCCTGGTGCAAACCATGCTCCGGAGCGAGACGGAATGGGACGCTGTCACCTCCTTCTGCGAAGCAGTAATGCTAGAGAAGGAGGTGGCGGAACGTGAGAGGGAGAGAACCTCTCAACGTCCCGGCCACCGCGGGAGACGCCCCGGGCGTCGGGGGCCACCACCACGTGGCCCCCGGCCACCGTAGGCGCGGGCCTGTGGAAGTGTGGACGGTGGGCTATGGGCTAGCTCGCCGTCCGTCCGTCTCATGACGACAGGCCGTGTCGACGGCGGGTTCGTGTTCCACGCGCGCCTCAAAGAGAGTCAGCAAAAAGGAAAGGGTCCGTAAGGACCGATGCCTGCCGGGGTTGCGGGACTGTTCGAAAGAGATACCGTGGCCCCGGAACACAAAGGGCGATGAAGGAACATGGATGGGTTTTAGTCAGTAAAAGTCTGACACTCCCTCCTGCTCCACATATTTACGGTTTTCCGATTTTTCCCTTTAAGCTTTAATTTTGCTGTAAGACATTGCTTCTTGCCAAATTTCATGATTCTAGCTCAACGGAAACTACCATAATAGGTTTTTGGACCCAAAACCTATTTAAGGTACCTCCGGTTGCCCTAGAATTGACAATTTTGGCTAAAATCAAGGTCTTACAAAGGGAAAATTCCGAAAAATAAAAATGTTGAAAATTAAGGTAAATTTTGGTACTTAAGTTTTCGCGAGAATATAAATTTGCTCATATCTTTTTATCGTGTTGACTCAGGATCTTGACTTTTATACACCTAATAGGGACAATAGACCTCAGTATCTACATCTACACTAATATTTTAAAGAGGAAAGATTTGTATTTTTGTGTGTGTGTATGTTTGTAATGAATAAACTCAAAAACTACTGCGCCGATTTCAAAAATTCTTTCATCATTAGAAAGCCACGTCTTTACTGAGTAACATGGGATATATTTTATCCCCGTACTCTCACGGGAACGGGAACTACGCGGGTGAAACCGCGTGACGTCCGCTAGTTTCAACGTGCTAGGTCCACCCATTCCTGAGAAAATCGGTGGTGACACACGGACAGAGACGGACAAGAGAGTGATCTTCTACGGGTTCCTTTTTTACCTATTGAGGTACAGGACCCTAAAAAAAACTATGTTCGGAATGATGTACTAATTAATAAGTGGTACACACTGCAAACTAGTTCGGTTTGCAGGGCACACTAACAAAGTTATTGGTGTGCGTAAAGTCAACGGCGGTCTGGCTTCGCCTATTGTAACAAGTCTACTTGATCCTATTAAAATAAAAGGATAAGCAGACTTGTTCAATTAAATTTTAATTTAGGAGAAAGATAAAAAATACAGTTAGTTATATAAAACCTACCTAGCACGCACTCTCTATAGTTTTAAAGTTCACGCACTTAGATGACAAGAATGAGTTCACCTCTGAAGGAACGGGAACAGGCGTCAGGGTAGCAGGTTGCAGGGGTGGCAGGTAGGCAATACCAGTGAGATGTCGAGGATCACCTTCAGGAAACCTCAGCTGGAAGGGCGTCGTGCAAATCTCAGAGACCAACAGGTCAGCTCTGTAGTAGGGCAGCGTAGATTTCAGGGCCAGAATAGCTCAGCGTCGGAGTACAAGTCCCAGGTGGATCTTTAGCTGGATCCCCTGGGTAGTTTAAGTATCTCAGCGAAAACCAAGCGGTTATCTGATGCTCATCTAATCAGATCCAAGAGTCCGTCTTTTTCAGCCGTCCGTCAGCTCGTTTCTCCAAAGTAGTCTTCTTCTTTCAAATCTTAGTTTTCTTAGTGTGGCCATCATCTCAACTGACAAGTGTAGCCGGCCAGGACATATCCATGAGTGCGTAAAGAATTTTATAATATAATTTAATATTAAGTTATTTAGTAAACAATCGTAATAATCTACAAAATATAATGGCTAAACACATATTGATAAAAATAATTTAAATTTTACAAACCAAAAAGTAAATATCATAGACTAAGCAGAAACTGAGAGTTTGACAATTTGACGCTTGACGTAAGTGTCACAACATGAAAATTTTGATAACATTTAATTTCAGCTATTTCCAAGTTAAAGAATCGTATTTAAACCGATTTGCTGAGTGTAGATATTATATAAACAAATAACAAGCATCATAAATAGTATTATGAATGGTGAATAAGAAGCGTAAGTATAGCATAATACTATACTATTTATTAGTGTTTGCGCTTTACAATAACCCGTTGTCCACCCACTTGCAATTTCTTGTCACTTGATGTTGCATGGAATATGAAGCATAAATTTAGCCAACTTAACAATCTTCTCCGTGGCGCAATGGTCGAGCGTGTGGTAAACAGTATCTTACGCCGCCAGCGCCTAGTGCCCTAAGTTCAAATCCGACTGCCAACACATCAGTGTTTTTGTGTGTTTTAATGAAACGTTTTACATTTTGTTTGTTCAATTCATTGCTTAAATATTGGCAAGTCTTCTTTATATTTGAGTTAGAATTTATTTGAGGTCTACCCTCTAAAAATTACAAATTATGTGTAAGTTAGTAGTTTAAGTTCATCGTCATAATGTTATTGACTATCGGGCTTACGTTACGTTTTTAGACATTATACCCTGCGTGTTTTGAGCAGTACTTTTATTTGTTAATCATTATGAATCACTTAACTACACTTTCAAAAGCTGAGATTATTATTTTGCGTGAGCGAAATGTTTCAATTACCTAGTGAAATTGCGAGGCGTTTAAAGATATCGGTAAGTAACAAAATGTTATTAATATGTTTAGAAGATTAATAATAATGTTTATATAATCCACATCTTATTGATTGTTGTTTTTTGTAACAATATTTTATTATTGTTCACAGAAAAGGACTGTGCAATTGTGGGTCCATCGATATGCAGATTCGGGAAGCATTGATCCTTGCAGACCGGGACCGAAGGCTAATCCATAGCATACACAGATGGCAATGCGCGGCACCGTGATATAGTTGCAACGCATATCACTGAGCCCTTCTTCACTACTCGTTTAACGGCGACTAAACATGACGTGGCATTACAAACTGTACGGAACCATTTGCGTGCAGCTGGTGTGAAATGTCGTAGGCCAGCCAAGAAAATATTACTGTCAGATATTCACAGACAAAACCGGGTACGCTTCGCAAGAGAATATTTGGATTTCGATTGGTGCAATAATGTTGTTATATTTAGCGATGAAAAATGTTTTAAGTCAGACAGAGACGGTCGCAAAATATTGTGGTGAAAAGATGGTGAACGCTATAATAAAAAAAAATCTTCCATGCAGGTCTAGTGGCTGCTTTACTTTGGGATTTTGGGGATGAATGTCATCAATGGGTCCTGGTGAATTAGTGCAGGTAGGGGGTCGCAATACCAGTGAAGGTTACTTGAACGTTTTACATAACATGATGCTACCAAGGTGTGCGCGTTGCATACCGATAGTAAAAGCGCACCAATCGACTATTAATAAAAATATCAAGGGGTAATTTGTTTTATGTGAGTGATGTTATTGTTAGTGAGATAACAATTTAGGATACCTGTATCTTAATAAATCTTTCTTACTAACGTGTTTATTCATATCACTATAATTAAATTACTTTGTTGAATATGAAAAATAACGTTATTTCCTGTCCGACTTAGAATATTTGTCATGCAAAAAACTTTATAATTTGTAATTATAATTACAATAAAAACCTAGGCAATAAATATTGTTGATTTCTTATTACAAATTGTTTAATTTTTGCTTCCATATTTTTTTCTTATTATCAGTTAAAATAGAAAAATAAAAAATTCAACAAAATGACAACAAATGTTTTTAAAAAATGCAAAAAGTCAATGACGGTGGCGGGATTCGATCCTACGACATTTAATTTACCAGCCCATTGCTTATACACCTATGCTACAAGACCACTTAGCAACAATGTGAAATTTATGCTTAATATTCTTTGCCTACAAAATAGTCCTAACCGTTTTCAATCACGGCGGCCAATCTTAGCGAAGATTAGCCACACACACACGTGTTTGCTGACTTATTGTGAGACGTGAGGCGAAGTAATACACCAGTTGATTTTACGCACACCAGCATTATATTGGTGTGCTCTGCAAACCTAACTAATTTGCTGTGTGTACCTATACGTTTGTGTATCGATGTACTTGTGTGCACTAGTGGCATGTCATCTTATTGTTTCTATATTAATTTAAACTTAGTGGTACATAGACAGACTTAAGGGGACTACAGGATCTAAACGCGAGTTTTATAATGCAAAAAAGCATATGATTCACTGCAATAAACAAAACCAGAAAAATATATGATATTCTTCAGGATATATGCTAGTATGATAGTGTTTTGAAAACATAATACAACTAATTTTACTCGATAAAAAAAATCACGAACTTACCTCTAAAAATTTATTTTAACGAGTAAAAACCATACTAAAATACATGCGATCATTCTGATTTTCTGGCAAATAATTCTACAAGCAACATTAGCATGTTAGTGTTTTATTTTTTTAGTCCAATCAATAGATTTTTTGTAAATCGCAAAAAAAAACACAAATTTCCCACTATTCGGCCCGCAGTGACTGACGTAACAACCACTTTGTAGTGCAAGCTAATTAAAACTTTATTCCAAACGTATTTCAAACGAAGTTTGAACCACCACAAATAGAGTTTAATTAATTAATAAGCTAATTTACCTCCTGTAGTCGCTTTAATGCCACAAAGCAGTCACTACCAGTCAATCATCATTCATCATCATGATTTCAGCCACAAGACATCCACTGCTGGACATGGACCTCCCCCAAAGAGGGGTTTTGCCATAATCGCCACGCTTGGCAGGCGGGTTGGCGATCGCAGTACGGTTGTTACAAAAGCACAGAGAACGCTGCTGCCCATTCTCTGGTAAGTCCCTTAGTCGCCTCTTACGACACCCACGGGAAGATATGGGACCCCAGTCAATATTTGGGTTAAATAGGAAAACATAGTGATAGGGTACAAAATAATATTAAAAAAAATAAGTACTTTTATTAATTATCTCGTAAATACAATAATCATTTCAATATCAATTAGGCCACACCGTATCCTCGATCCATGGCAAATAATGGGCCACTCTGGTGTAGATAGCTGGCTTCTGTCCACATTTTGGCTTCCCAACGGATACTAGGCCAACGATAGTGTACATGCAGTGTATCTTCTGGTCTTTAATCTGGATGGGGCCACCGCTGTCTCCCTGAAAAGATAGTATTTTTTTATTCATCAGCATTCTACTCGGAGGAGCTCGTAGCTAAATAATAACAGCCGTTCAGGTCGATCTTTAGGTTAAGCCGTGCTTGCCTAGGTTGGTCTGTGGATGGGTGACCACCCATTACATACCGAGTTGCCTATGTGCCTCGGAAAGCACGTTAAGCAGTTGGTCCCTGCTGTCATTTGTAATATTTGACAGTCGTTACAGGTAGTCAGTGGCCCAAAAAGTCTGACAACCAGTCTTACCAAGGGGTATCGTATTACCCAGTACTAACTGGGTTGTGGAGGTTAGATAATGATTCTCCTGCTCTTATACTAATTTATTTGTCGTCGACGCAGCATATCTTCTACTCCCACACTTCTCCATGACTCGTCATCTCATGAGACAGCTCCTTCATCACAAAGGATATTGGTGTCGATTCTATTGTGCACAAACTAAACTTAATTTAGGCTATTGCTATATTTTACTAAAAGTCAGTGCGATAAAAGGACGGCTATAGCTATGAACTAAGTTAGAGATGTCAAACTAGTTTATGCTTTGCACTTCACCGTGTTTTTAGTCGACGTGCACCCTTAATTTGTATAGAAATATTAGTTCCAACTGAGTTTGACAGCTCTAAATTACGTCCGTCTCTTTATCGTTTTATTAAAGAGAAAAAGATAGCAATAGCCTAAATTAATTTAGTTTAGTTTGTGCACAACAGAATCGACACCATTGAATGGAAATATCACAACACTCAGTTATGTTGAAGTCCGATGTAGTTGGGGGCGAACCTATTTTCATTCACCGGGCACGGATCTAGACTGCCTGCCGACTGCCTCGTTGGTGTAGTAGTCGCAAGCGCAATAGGCTAGTTTCCACCAATAATTGCAAATCTATTTAGTCCGTCACGCGTCAGTTAGAGCGTTGGAAAATAATGGACACATATTTTTCGTTTTTGTAAATCAATGAATATTGATAAAGATAAAACGCATCAAAAACTCGAGAGTGGGGGCTCGTGACGTCACAACGCACTAAAAATTATAGCACGGCGTGACGTATTGAGAATTTTCAAAACGTCGAATCTTCGTCAATTTTGGTTTACGTAACAAAAGAAAAAATACGTGTCAAATATATTTTGATAATCTAACTGACGGACTAATTAGTTTTTTTCAGGACACAAGCCTGAAAAAAACTAATTTCATTGCTGAGCATGAAGTCCTGGGTTCGATTCCCGGGTCAGGCAAAGTGATATTGGGGGTTTTCCACCACGAATTTTTGAGTTGCAGCGACGGAGTCTGGATTTGTGCATGGTTGATGGTAATAGGCTCGCTCCCTATTGCATGGGACTTAAAAACCTAACTGGCGAAATGTATGATAAATGATGTTTATTTTGCAAGTAGGTTTTTATTTTATACGTCATTTTTAAAACTAGATGGGGCCGGTGTTTCGTACCTGACTACTCTGAGAAGAAACAGCCGAAACAAACTCAGACGTCATAGTTTCTTTTGAAGTCCAGACATTATCTTGCTTAATTCACATGAGGACTATGCAGATTAGTGTCTGAGATGGTCTTTTGAAGAAAGAACCACACAGATTTGAGTGGACCTGTCCAATCAGTGTAAGCATTTGTCAGTTATCGTGTAGCTCGACTTATAACTCAAAGAGCTCAACGAAACGACGAACGATACCAAAGAAAGGACATTTGGGTAGGTCGCTTATAGTACTCAAACTGCCAGACAGTTGTGGGAAAAAAACAAACAAAAAATAAAAATGTGACCCACATGGTCCACACATTCACAATAATCAAATAAAATTATTAAATTATTTATTATTAAATTAAATTATTAAAATGATTATGAAAGACTAGCGGACGTCCTGCGGTTTCACCCGCGTAGTTCCCGTTCCCGTGAGATTACGGGAATAAAAATAATCTATGTTACTCAAGGTGAATGTACTAAATATATAATGCGCACAGTTATACAGCCGCCATTACTGGACACGGCTCTTTTAATAAACACCTCTTTGTCATAGGAGTCACGGACAGCCCCCTGTGCCGTGCCTGCATGGAGGAGGACGAGACAGCAGCCCACATGCTTTTGCACTGCCCAGGAGTTGCAACATACAGGGCAAAGTACTTCGGTAACCCAGGTACTCTCCGCGAGATTGTCAGCAACACCAAGGCGCTGCTGGCCTTTCTCGGGGAGTTAGGGTGGATCGAATAAAATTCCCACCCGTACGCAAAATACGCGCTTTGACGTGGAGTTGCGGACACCAGCCCGCTATACAATACAATACAATACAAAGGTGAATGTAGCTTTCTAATGGTGAAATAATTTTTGAAATCGGTTCATTACTTCCGGAGATACCCCCTACATACAAACTTACAAACATACAAACTTACAAACAAATGTTAGTTCTTTATAATATTAGTATAGATGAATACTATAGATAGAGGAAGAGTTGGTCTTACCTCGCAGGTATCCTTATGCTCCAAATTAAATCGACTCTGGTACAATTGACGGTCATCCCTGTCTCCGTAGCAAGATTGAGTCAATTCGTTGTATCCTCTCTCCATATAGCGACTAGGCTTGTATATTCTAGAACATTCCTTGGTTGAAAATTTGGATATGACGACCTGCGGAGAAAAATCTCATGTTGATAATTGAACCTTTACATCAAAAGTTTATAATAAAAATAAAGTATGTGTGTAGTGTGTGTGTAGTGTGTATGTTTTTACGAACAGAAAGTAACTATAGAGTATATCAACTACCTGGCGTCCACGACACAAGCCTCGTTGCTTAGTGTGGCAGTAGATGACGCTGTGTGTAATGTCCAGAGATATTTATTTTATTTTTTTACTAGCGGACGTCACGCGGTTTCACCCGCGTAGTTCCCGTTCCCGTGGGAGTACGGGGATAAAAAAATAGCTTATGTTACTCAGGGTGAATGTAGCTTTCTAATGAAGAAAAAAATTTTGAAAACGGCGCAGTAGTTTTTGAGTTTATTCATTACAAACATACAAAAATACAAATCTTAGTCTTTAAAATATATTATAAATAATATATATATATTATTAATATAATATATTATATTATATTAAAATATAGAAAAAATATAATTTCGGCAAGCTTTTGTATAAAATATTTAGGTATTATTTAGACATCAATCAGCATTGAACGCGTATACAAAAGTTTCGTTTCTGTGCTATTAACTGTTGAGGAATTCTCTCGTGAAAAACAATCCTGGTTGCAGGATCCTACTGTCATTAAAAATGTATTGTTACCAGAACCAAAGGTGTGTGCAAAATTTCAGCTCAATTGAAGTCATCATCATCATCAGCCTATTAATGTTTCCACTGCTGGGACACAGGCCTCCTCTATGAGAGGGAATGGGCTATAATCCACCACGCGGGCCCAGTGCGGATTGGTAGACGTCACATGTCTTCGAATTTTTGGTTCTAGGACATGCCGGTTTCCTCACGATGTTTTCCTTCACCGTTTTGAGAGCAGTGATGATGAAATAAATTACACAAAGTAATGCGCCTGCCTGGGTCACCGCTGCCCTTTTTTCTATGTTTACACTCAACAAATCGATCTAAATACGATTCTTTAACTTAAAAATAGCTGAAATAAAATATTCAAACAATCAATCAATTAAAGTACTTGTTCAGTAATTGATTTTCCAATTATTTTAAGGATTCCTATGGATTCTCTAAATTTTATGATGGTAAGGAATACTTCTCAAGAACACGACAACACGCGAACTGCGCGAGGCTCGCGCACCCACGCAAATACTAGTATTCATATTATCTTTTGATAGAATTAACAGATTACGATGAAACAAAAACTAAGTAATACCTCAAGATGGGCACAATTTTTATGTATAAAAGTTATCTACATTGGTTGCGTAAATTTTACGTGATGCTTGATCATCGAAACAGACAAACAGATAAACAGACAAAAATTCCAAAAATGCTGGAAATGAGTTCTGTTGGTTATCCTTTAACACCCAGGCAATTTTTTATTTTTTATATTTTTGATGTACAAAAACGATTTTTCTACAAATTTATTATATGTATAGATTTTCGGAAAAGTTACAGCTAGGCAGACACAATAATTTAGTTAAATAGCAACAATATGGCCAATTACAAGTTTTGACAAATAGTTTTATACAATAGTTAAATCAAACAAGAATAACTTAACTAAAAGACAGTGGTAAGTGGTAAGTTCGGCAATTCTTTGGGCTACGTCGGTAACCGACACGGGTATTTTTATAAAAAACCATTCAGAAGTTGGAGCCCCGCTTCGGGTCTCCCTCGACTCAGATGCAAGAGCATAACATTTCAATTTCTGTTGGTCATTAAATAAAAAAATAAATTTTTGTTTCTGATTTCACGATAAAATAGGGATTAATTTTGGTGATCATTTACTAATTTTGGCAATTAAAAGTGATTTTTTTTCCGTTCATTTTGCTAAATCTGGTGATTCGTTAATTGTATTTATATATTTGATTTTCAATACGTACCCTTTGGAGAATTTCACTAAAGTGACTCCTGTCGCCCTGAGTACTCCCCCACCCGGTGGCTAAGACCTGGTTGTCGTCCACGAAGTCTCCGGTATGCAGACACGCTGGCACAGTGAACTGGTTGAGCTCCATCCTGAAAACATTACTTAATATTACCATGCCCGTATACTGCAAATGTGTGGGTACATTGTAAGCGAACCGTTAGCCGCGGCGACGTCCAAACGCAATGACCATGCAGCCCTTACGGTGCAGCTGTAAAAAAGGATTTTGATTCTACATTTTGACCTTGGCTCCACCACCACCACCACCACCACCACCATTGATCACCATTTGGGATGGGCTAAAATTTGGACCAGTAAATAAACTACCTAACTTATAGTAAATGAATTGCTGGCATTCCTAGTCCATGCCATCGACTACATGGACGAGGTGAGCATCCTGCAGATATGCCGATCCGATTTCAAGGAGGACGAAGCGGAAAACTCCTGCTGTTCCAGTCTCTTGGAAAACTGGACCAGATGCCCTCTCGGCGCAGAGATGGAACCGAGAAGAGTCTTCAGGATATCCTCGATATGTTGAAGAAGACTGACCCGGATGACGTGCCAGATTTCGTGGCGAAGGAGCTAGGAAAACTGCCCCCCGTCACGGTAAATCTGATGCGTCGCAGCCTCAGCGACAAACCAGAAAAGGGGAGAAATTGAATAAGGGTGCTCAACCTGCCCTGGCTGCGGTCCGTAGCTCCGTGCCAAGGACGAGCCAAGTTGATGAGGAGGGCTTCACTAAAGTGGAAAGGAAGAAAAAGAAGAAGCCCTGTTCTCGTAACTTGTGCGTTACCGCACCGAGTGGACCCAACATGCTGCTGCGTCCTGCTGTGCCTACGACGCAGCTGTATATTTCACGTCTGCATCACTCCAATAAAACTGAGGAAGTGGTGCAGTATTTGAAAGTGAAGACCAGCTGGACTCTGAGGGTCGAAAGGTTGGAATCGCGCCACAACATCAACTTTAGGTCATTCGTGGTACGAGTTCCAACCCACCATCTAGAGACCTGCATGAAGGAGGACTTTTGGCCGATAGGTATCGTATATCGTCGTTTCCGAGGGCGATTACGCGACACCACGCAGCGAAACACGACGCCGACAACGTTGCGTGTATAGTTATAAGGTTTAAAATATGTATTAGTTTATTATTGTTGTTAAATGTATTTTGTGTAATTTATCTATGGGCCTAGTTGCCTGATAATAAAATGATTATTATTATTATAAACATTTTCTTACAGATTTTTTTTTAAATTCACATATTTTGTCATCCTTTCTCTGACTGCGAGAAAGATTGATAAAATACTCAAATAATTCGGGTCGATCTAAATTATAATAGCCGCTCGGGTCGATCTTTAGGTTAAGCCGTGCTTGACTAGGTCGGTTCGTGGATAACTGACCACCCATTACATACCGAGTTTCCTCCGTGCTTCGGAAAACACATTAAGCCGTTGGTCCCGGCTGTCATTTGTAGATCTTTGACAGTCGTTGCAGCAGTTGTATTACTATCATACAAGCCTGGCTTATCCTCATAACTTACTACTGTTCACAGTTTAATGGTTTCTGATAAACAGTCGTTTGCTTGCCTTATGGGCTTGCTGTATGTTGGTACTCTTCTGGTGTGTGTGTGTGTTTGGTACCATAGCGTGTCCAAGCGGTAGGATGGAAGGAAGGGTTTGTACTCACACTCTTTCAGTCTCAAGTAATGCGATATCATTGTAAGAAGAAGGAGACTGGTACTGTGGGTGTTTGTGGATGTTCTTCACTTTGTAGATTTTAGATGGGTCCTTTGCGTCCCTTCGTCTTAACGCGCCAATGGCGACATGTGTCACAGGGTCACTGTCAAAACAAAATGTAAATATTATCATCGATCAGCTGTATATTCAGTTTATTCAGCCTATAAGCCACTGCTGGGACACACGCCTTCTCTCTTTGAGAGGGAATGGGCTTTAGCATGGGAGTACCATGCAGTCCCAGTGCGGGTTGCTAGATGTAAGATGTCACATGTCTTCGAATTTTTGTTTCGGAGACATGCTGGTTTCCTTACCAAGTTCTACTTCAGCGTTTTGATAGCAAAAGGTTTGAAACTAATAACTTTTCTGTGGCCACTTTCTTCTGTGGTCTTTTAGCCACTAAGAAAACTAGAGTACTCACTTTCGATTCCTATAAGTACAATGCCCTGCAGTTAGAATGAAACGCTCGCTGACGATTGAACCGCCACAGTACCATTCGATTGTGTTTAAGTCTCCATAACCAAGCAGTGCCTGAAAAATAATATTAATAAGGTAATACTTGGGCACAGTTCTTCTACTTCAGAAGAACTCGTGGCTATTATTAATAACAGTCGCTAGGGCCGATCTTTAGGTTAAGCTGTGTTTGCCAAGTTGGTCCGTGAATGTCATACCGAGTTTCCTCCGTGCCTCGGAAAACACATAAAGCCGTTGGTCCCAGCTGTCATTTGTGGATCTTTGACAGTCGACACAGTAGTCAGTGGCTTGTAAGTTTGACAACCAGTTTTATCCAGTACTGGATTGTGGAGGTCAGACAGGCAGTCACTCCATTTAAAAAATTGGTATTCAGCTGAATCCGGTAATACTAGAAGCAGACCTAACATAGTTGGGAAGAAGCTAGGCAGATGATGAAGACTTGGGCAGCGTTCTTGGGTTTTTCAATCAGGAAAATATCAGTAGTTTCCCAACCAAAGTGGGTCATCCTTCAGTCTAATCAGATCCAGTTTTAAACGCACTCATGATACAAACGGAGATGAGATGAAGTAACGTTACCATATTTTTGAGACAAGCCCGCCACACTACTCCCAAACCACTGTAACTCCTGAAAGCCAGAATCAACAGTGGTGACCACCAGAAAAGCGCCGAGACAATGAAGCTCGACGAAGTCCTAGAGAATGAATTTAACTGTCTTGGATCCCGCAACGAAATTAATCAGAAAAGTATAGTGAAGGAGTAGGAAAAAACCGTAATTTCCACTTCCCTCCATATCAGCAGGAGACAGAACGAAACAAGGCCAATAGGCACAAAGGGACGTTTACAACTGGGATAGGCCCAGTTTCCTAGCACCACGGGTAAATATTAACATTAATGGGTCCTAAGTTGTGAGCTGTTATATTTGATTCCAAAAAAACGCTTGAACGCACGGAAATTTGTTCTAGTTTCTACAAGGTCTGTATAGTAAATAACTCCGGATGTAACCTGTACACTATCCAACATAATATTGCGTTCATTCTGCCAAAGACTGCACTCCCATAAATTGTGATGTGCTGATTGTGGTCCACCTTACCATATGAGGGAACTCGTTCTTGTCTGCATCAGTGCCTCCAATGATCAGTGAATCAGTCTTGTGGTGGCAGTTGTTCTGTCGGCTATAGGCGCCAGTGAGAGCAGTTCCGCGCTCACAGGGGTATACGTACTTCTGTTGATAGTCAATGCATTCTGAAAGGAAAGGATAGGTAGGACTATATCCGATTCTAAGTAGACAATTGGGTCTTGACTTTTGCCCAGCAGTGGGTCAATATAAGTTAAAAGAAGACAATTGGGCCTGGCTATCAAGATTTTCTTGCTAGCGTCACAAAGTCTATATCTATGCACAATATTAAGTTTAAAATTCGTTTAAAAGACCGGTTCGTCTCAGCTGTCAATTGTAGATCTTTGACAGTCGTTACAGGTAGTCCAGTATCCCGTAAGTCTGATAACCAGTCTTTCCAAGTGGTCTCGTATAGCCTAGTACTAACTAGGTTGTGGAGGTCAGATAGGGATACAGACCCACCGTACCCCTGGCCGTACCGCTGGTGGTACGGTGGGTTTTTTAAAGTTAAACGATACTACCAGGTAATAGTGTTGTATTTTTTAATCCTTTATGGGCGGCATGGGCACCGGGCCGTAGGCCGACAAAAGACCGAGGTTGCGGGACTGTTCCGGGACTGTTGGAGGCCCGGCACTTCGGGGACAGAAGTTAAAGAGTGTTATTTCTTCGTAGCAGGTACTAAATTTGCTTATATCTCGAAAAGTCTTGCTAGTAGAGAGTAACAAGACTTTTCGAGATGTAAGCAAATTTAGAACCACTGCTGTAACACTAGTTAAAATCACTTCTGACCCTCTGGTCATAACAACACTATTACCTGGTGGTATCGTTTAACTTTAATACACCCACCGTACCACAAGGGGTACGGTAGGTCTGCAGTGTCAGATAGGCAGTCGCTCTCTATTAAAACTGGTATTCAGCTGTATCCTGTTAAACTGTGAGATGGGCTGATGAGAAAACTATACTTACTGTCGTAAGCTTTCTTTCCAGTCTTCTGCGGTGTAATATGTGCAGGCACCGGTTCACATTTATCCTCGTTATTAGTTGGTTGTGATGTTACTACTGGCGGTGGTCTGAAATCAGAAAATATTCGCGGTGTGAGAGACATCGCGGCAAAATATTCTTAAAACCGTAAAATTTCAAGAATTTTGATATTCACCTCGGAGCCTAGGGGTCGATCTCCAAAGTAAAGCAGTGCTTGCTTAGGTCGGTTCGTGAATGGCTGACCATAATCACATACTATGTTTCCTTCATGTCTCCATGCATTAAACCATAGGTCCCGGCTGTCATTTTAAGATCTTTGACAGTCGTTACAGGTAGACAGTGACCCGAATGTCTGACAACCAGACCATTCTTTGCTAGTCTTAGTTCTATCTGGGTTGTGGAGGTCAGATAGGCAGTCGCTCCATGTAAAATACTAGTATTTAGCTGCATCCGGTTAGACTGGAAGCCGACTCCAACATAGTTTGGAAGAAAAGGCTAGGCAGATGATGCGTTTAAAGAAAACGTGTAAAAGTGTTGCACCTTTGACCTTCAGTGTCTCCGTAACTAGAAAGTTCCTAGATATGGTCCAGAACAATTAAAATTATTACAATGACGACGGAGAGAACAAGGCTTAGAGCCTCTCGGCTTTGTTGAGGGTGAGTTTACACCTGTTAGTTAATAATAATAATAAAACCATTCATTATAATAGACCAGACATTACCGTTCACGACAAAACCAATAAAACAGTTTATCTGATAGACATAGCAATACCTAACTCACATAATATTCAAGCCACAACATCCGAAAAGCTCAGTAAATACCAAGATCTTGCCATTGAAATTAAAACCAAATGGAAAGTACAAACTGTTCATCTAGTCCCCATTGATCTCTCATCTGCTGGTATTATACCAAAATCTCTTACACAAAGCCTCAACACTCTACAGATGCCAAATCACACACTTTACATGCTGCAAAAAGCCACCATTCTCAACACCTGTTGAATCACCCGAAAGTTTCTGACTTCATCCACACTATAATCCACTTTCTCTATCTAAATTTCACCTTGCATCCTTGGTTCCGACCCGCGTGTAAGGTTTCTTAGGTTCTCTTAAATGAGAAGAAACATAAAGAACAACAAAAAATAATAATAATAAATACTTTGTTGTGAGCTTACCTGTTAGGCGTCCTATCCACACAGCAGACGATTGGGACATTGTTATTGGGCTTAACAAACGAGCATATCTGTCGAAAAACAAAACAAATGATATTAATAATTACTAGCATAATCAGCAGCACAGAGTCGTGGGTTCGAACCCAGACAGGGGCATTACTTTGTGTCATTTATTTCATCACCACTGCTCTCAAAACGGTGAACGAAAACATCGTGAGGAAACCGGCATGTCTTAGAACAAAAAAAAATCGAATTCATTTATTTATTTATTATTAAACATTTGACATTTGACATTCATGTGACATCTACTAATCTGCACTGGACGAGCATGAGCTGAGGGCCCGGCTTTCCCAGCAGTGGGAATAATAATAGGCTGATGATGGTGATGATGACTAGCATAATATAATAACCGCGGCTTCGCCGAAAGAGTAATACACATCCTTCCATTCTCGCAAAAGACAGTGCGCAAAAATGTATGGGAGTGTCCAAGCGTCGTCTAGGATGAATCATAAGGTATACCAAATGAAAGGGTAATGTACAGTCGGGGTCTTTTCCGCCTGACCATTTTAATTTTTTTTCGCTTAAAACATGCGGAGGCGCCGCCGAGCCACGCCCCCTTAAAGTTTGGGCCTATTACTAAAGCCTCAACTTTGGCGCGCAAAATAACAATAGCTCTCGTTTGGCGTGCGTCGTCAGTGCGCTCGGCCGATTCGGTATCTTTTAATTCATTATTTCTATACAAAGTCAACGGGGCGGGGCTAGAGAGCGTTTTTATGTTGCGAGTGCAAGCAAAAATAAGCTTAGTGCTGGTCAGGCGGGAGTGTCCTCGATAGTACATACTGTTAAACTTGCAGAAGGGCATCAAAATCTGTCCGAGGGATTTCGAAAAATTATAGCTTATTTTTGTCTTGAATTATTGAAATTAAAGGGTTTAATCCTTTAATTTGGTATACGTAATTATGATTCATCCTTGGAGACGCTTGGATCACATTTGCCCACTATCCTTTTCGCATTTCTAATACACCGGCCTCATCAAGTTTCCAAAAAATGACGTGTAAAAGTGTTTGAAAAAACCTACTTGCAAAATTAGACATCATTTCATTTAATTTCATCATCATTTCATTTAATAGTGGTTTAAACGCCTGAAATAAACGTCATAGCAAAAGTACGTTGCGTCGTCTTGCTCAATATAAAGCGTTAGGCGAACATAGCCTCGTTCGATTCGAGAAGTAATGTTTGAAGACAGCTATATAGCTCAGGCAGGCAGTTCCTAGTTTGGAGCCAACTAATACTACAAAGATTCCGTTTTAAGTGCTAATGATAGTGTTAATGAGCATGCAAAGACATTCAATATTTACGAGCGATAGACGGGACAAAACGAAGGAAATCGTAATCCAAATACTTGTTACTACTTAGTAACAAATTGTTCTAGTGTCATACGCCCGCGTCAGGTAGCATTCTTGGGTCAAAATCGAAAATGTTCGGGATCAAAATTTTTGTATGACATTATTCCCAATGTCAGCGGACATTGGGAATAATGTCATACAAAAATTTTGTATATTTAATTCTTTTAAATCTCTTTGCGAGCATGTCAATTTGAAGACTTTTACAGGGTGGAATGGACCGACGCTAAAACAGTTCGGTACCACGCTTACAGTACATATTGTGAACCCATAGATAAAACATTTTCATCCGATGCTAAAAAAAAACCAGCCAAGTGCGAGTCGGAATCGCTCATGAAGAGTTCCGTACCATCGTAGTAGGGGAGCCCCCTTTAATTTTAATTTTATTATTGGTTGAAGCGGTGAAATACATCATTTGTGAAAATTTCAACTGTCTTGCTATCACAGTTCATGAGATACAGCCTGGTGACAGACAGACAGACGGACAGTGGAGTCTTAGTAATAGGGTCCCATTAGTTACCCTTTGGGTAAGGAACCCTAAAAACACTGTAAAAATGTATGAAACAAATGATGTTTTAATCATCGATAAACGTTAGCGATTTTTTTAGCGAATTATAAATATTATAATGGCAAAATTCGGTTTGATCGAATTTACCTTAAACGCCTACGTGCCGCGAATCAAATACAAAATATTTCTTGCCTTTAACATTTCTAATTATAACTTGGCATACTCAGACAAGGAAAATCAACCAAGGGAATCTGTTGTTTAGTCTCCACAACGACGTCAACAGGAAATTGAGAAATGATTTATTAATTAACACTTTGAGCTGAGCAACGTTCTAATACGTAAAATTTATAAACGCTACTTGACACAACGTTTAATCACGTCAGTAAAAAATATGTCTTTCTTCAAAGAACGTGTATAAACGGCTGAGGCTTATACAAATTCCTTTAAGCTACGTCATCGCGCCGTATCACTTTAAATTTTTTTATGCACTTTACAAGGCTACTCGCACACGTACATTCTAATTATGCATACATTCGCAACCTCGACGTGTAGTAACGGTTGTGTCACATTTCATATTATCTATGGTTGTATAAAAAACAGAAACGTCACTAATCGTCCTTTATTTTGTATGAGAAAATAGTGCGCCGCGGAACAAACATTTGAATACCCAGATGCTCAGCTGAAAGTGTTAAATCAATAAATTTACGTTTAGATGATAATTAATAACTTAAGCCTTGTTATGCCCGGTCAATGTGGCGACACTTAGGGGAGGCCTATGTCCAAAAGTGGACGTCTTTCGGCTGAAATGATGATGATGATGATGTTATGCCCGAAGTGTTAGACAGAGGTGTACATAATAGTACACCCAGATTCCACAAGTCCCATGTGAAAGAGGGCACACTTATTGCCAACAACATGACACAAATCCAGACTGCGAGACTGATAAATTGCTAATGGAAAAATTCAAGAACATTTTGCTCGATCCGGACATTGAACCCAGGAACTCATGATCAGCAGTAGACCCTAAGGCCCCAATATGACCCTATTACTGTCCCCTTGCAGGGCAAAGTTCCTTCACATACAGAAAAACCATGAGACCTTTAGAATGTAGGAGGTAATCTCGAAAATGGTTATTCTTAATATTTCCATAATTATTTCACTGATTTTATTTCCAACTAGCTGAAGTCCCGCGGTTTCACCCGCGTAGTTCCCGTTCCCGTGGGAGTACGGGGATAAAATATAGCCTATAGCACTCACGAATAATGTAGCTTTCTACCAGTGAAACAATTTTTAAAATTGGTTCATTACTTCCTGAGATTACCCCCTACATACAAACTTACAAACAAATGTTACCTTTTTATAATATTATTATAGATAGATAGAAGATTATAGAAGATATAGAAGATTATTATTATAGTATAGTATATTAGTATTAGTATAGACAATACTAGCAAGTGCTACAGGAAAGAAAGAAAGAAATAAAATTGTGTTTATTTGGCATTAAAAATACACCTACAAAATTTTACAAAATGAATAAACAAACAAAACTACAAAGTTTGGCCGCTGAGAGAATACGTTACTGACAGGTCGTGATCGAAAGGACGATGTCACTTTGAAGTGGCGAAGAATACTAATATGCATTTATTTTTTATTTCGATACGGAATAGACATAAATCGGCCAAACAACACAAAACTTTTGTTTCTATCTCTTTCTAGTTAAACGGAATTTAGTATGGCTTTTGTACGTCGATGCAGCGAATGACGTCATTCGCTGTATCGGATCTCTATGTCCAATCAGGTTTCAAATGCTTATAGCATAGTATTTTTTATAGATATAAAAAAAAAATCACTTTGCTATTTCTGATGTTAATACGCTTTGTTTAGAGTGATAAAAAAAGATCATACATATACCCTATTGACGATAAACATATAATTATCGTTTTTGTTGCCCTATTAACAAATAATATTATTAAAAATGAAATCATTAAATCAAGTAACAATAAATGTTATAATTTTGCGGAAAATTTTCAGCAGAAGTGTGCTAAATTTCAGCTCAATTGACCAACTAACTACATACCCATATTTGATACATACTAACTTAACAATAACACAAGTTGAATAAAAGCTTATAATAAAAAAGCCATTCCTTCGACCGAAACTAAAGGTTTTATGCTTAGAAATTAGACCAGGTCTCAATATAAGTGGAACATTACCTGAGGTCGTTTGTTTTGGCTAATTTCTACCAGAGCAGTTCTGCATTGCCCCAATTGAAGGCACACACCTTCAGCGTCATCTTTATAGCATCGATCACCTGTAACACAATACATAGGGGGATTACGCAATGAAACGGACGCGTTTTGAAACGGACACTACCGTTATTTCACAATTTCTAAACGAAAATAATATAAATATTTGAATTTTGTTAGCACAGATGATCATAGACAAACCCACAATAATGACAGCTGCCGCAGCCATTACGTTCATTTACATTTTTGCATGACAGTAATATGCTTGATTTTTGTAAATTGTACCAAAAATTTGCGAAGTCGTTTACAATATTTTAGTAACTTGTGCTGCAATCGTGATAGTCGTATTTGCTGCGAAATATATCAAATACACACGTAACGATGAGTTATAATCTTTACAATAATTATTAATTGGAATTTGGTTATTAATGTGTTAGAGGTTAGGTTTGCAATGAATCGGACAGGGGGTGTCGCATTGAAACAGACGACTTAAATGACTGACGACATAAATAAGGAAATAGTTTATTATTGTTATTCCTAATATTATAGTCTTTGATTTGTTATTCAAAATAAGGAATATTTTTGATTAATGCCAAAGTTCATGTTTATATAAGAAGTGACTGATTATTTTATGTTGTTTTTTTTTTATAATTGTTAATTATTTTGATCTCAATTTGTTTTGATTCTAAGTGTTTGACTTGTTGTAATAAGTGTAAATGTGTAACAGCACATAATTTGTGAAACGTCTCGTATTCAAATGACACAAAGTGTTACATTAGTTCCTAGTCCGTTTCAAGACACCTACTGTCCTTTTCAATGCTACCTGAGTCATGAAACGGACAAGCGACAGAGATACAAAAAAGCAATGTATTCCTTAAAATAAAGTTGATTTTCTTAAAATATGGTGTATTACTAATAGTATAATATATCTGAATTCCCTAAGGATAGTTAACGAGTTTTTAAGTATTTAACTACAATATCTAATATTACTCCGAAGTTAAACGTCCGTTTCATGGCGGATCTCCCCTACATAAGCTCATGTCTTCTGCATGTTTCCCCAAGGCGGTGGGCTTAAGCTACAGAACGCCATTGATCGCCTCCCGCTCTGGGCGGACCACGAGAGAGTGTCAGACTTTTACTGACTAAAACTCATCTATGTTCCTTCATCGCCCTTTGTGTTCCGGGGCCACGGTATTTCTTTCGAACAGTCCCGCAACCCCGGCCGGCAGGCATCGGTCCTTGCGGACCCCTTCCTTTTTGCTGACTCTCTATAAGGCGCGCGTGGAACACGAACGCACCGTCGACACGGCCTGTCGTCATGAGACGGACGGACGGCAAGCGAGCTAGCCCATAGCCCACCGTCCACAGGCCCGCGCCTACGGTGGCCGGAGGCCATGTGGTGGCCACCGACGCCCGGGGCGCCTACCGCGGCGGCCGGGACGCTGTGAGGTTCTCTCCCTCTCACGTTCCGCCACCTCCTTCTCTAGCATGACTGCTTCGCAGAAGAAGGTGACGGCGTCCCATTCCGTTTCGCTCCGGACCATGGCTTGAACCAGGGCCGGACGCGAGATGTCGCCGCCGCCAATCGCCGCTTCGAGGACACGGCGGTGTTCCACCCACGTGGGCCACACCTCCACCGTGTGTTCCACCGTGCCCTCCGGTCGATCCTCGCAGTGGAAACACCCGGGCGTTTCCTCCCGCCCGATTCGTTGCAGGAACCTCTCGAAAACACCGTGTCCGGTGAGGACCGCCAAATGCTACCCTTACCTAACATAATACATAACATCACACTTGTAATTCCCAAAAGGTCGGGCAGAGGTGTACATAATACACTGTAACAGGAGGCGAACTTATTGCTATCAACCGGAAAAAAACCCAGAATCCGTGGCTGCTTCTGATATTTCTGCCTTGCTTTTTCGACAACTATTAATGTATCCTTAACGAATACCTACTTAATTATGAAGAAAACATTGACACAAATAAACGAATTTGATTTATGTTGCACTCTGAAAAACAAATCATAAGTCTAGTTCGTAAGTTAAAATATTAAATCTTCAAGGAAAAAGGATAATATACCTAGTGAGAATACGAAACTTGTTCTAAGATCCACTCGATTTTATAATGTTGCCAAAATCAGTATGCATTGCCTCTTCTCACTCAGGGCATAGGACAATAAGGTGAAAAGTCGTCGACTGCCGCCATCAGTGAGCACGGTAGAACCTACCTTCTCAATTTGCTAGTGGCAATACAAAAGTGCATATACCGGTAGGTACCAATCCAGTTGTTTATATTTTGATCAAATACTTTTCTAACGCACACTGTGTGTGTTGTCAGTGAATACATACGGGACCGAAACGTGATCGCTCACAATGAGCTTCATCAGAAGGCTTAAAGTTTCCCAAAGGGCAATGGAGAGGGCTATGCTCGGAGTTTCCTTGCAAAAGAACCAAGGTTACCGACGTAGCCCGAAGAATTGCCAAACTTAAGTGGCAGTGGGCAGGGCACATTGCTCGCAGAACAGATGGCCGATGGGGCTGAAAAGTTCTGGAGTGGCGACCGCGAACCGGAAGACGTTGCGTTGGAAGGCCTCCCACTAGGTGGACCGATGACCTGGTGAAGGTTGCGGGAAGCCGTTGGATGCGAGTCGCACGGGAACGGTCAATGTGACAAAACTTTGGGGAAGCAGTCCAGCAGTGGACGTCTTTCGGCTAAAATGATGATGATGATTTTTGGGACCATTTGCATTACAACAAAATTGCAACAAAAAAAATCGCTTCATGACAGGCATCGTCGATGCTGGCGATAAGTTTGTGAGGTTAAAATGGGGCTGGGCGGGTCACACTTCCAGGATGGGTCACCAGGATCGTCACACAGAATGGTGGTGCCAGAAGACGGTCGTCGTCACCGAGGCAGGGCCAAGAAACGCTGGCATGACTGCATGGAAGTTTTGGCAATTTAGACTCGTTCCTGACTGAACGGCCTAAGAACGCATACACCGGGAGAGTTGAAAAGGAATGGGGTGGCCTTTGTTCAGCAGTGGGACAGAATAGGGGGGTAGATGACACACCTATCAATTGAGATACTTTTTAAGAGCTGTCAAAACGCGGTTCTCTCGTAGATTTTGTATGGCAATAGCAAACTGTGACTATTCAACTCAATGACTCAACTATTTATTGATTTCAAAGCAACTAAAAATCGAATTTGGCAAATAATTGAAAATAAATCGGGTTTTCAGACCCAAAAATAAGTGTTTTTTTAGAGATTGGTGTCTTGGAATTAATGTTTTATGGTGTCATCTATCCTATTAAAATGGGTAGGTCTTTGGCCTGAATCCTAGGTCAGCCATGGTGTTGTTGGGTTTTTCATTAGGATTTTTGCGGAGTCTGTATTTGTGCCGGTTGATGAACAGGCTCACTCCCTGGACATGGGTCTAAACATCATCATCATAATATGCTTAGCATTTTCCCAACTATGTTGGTCGGCTTCTAGTCTAACCAGAATTGAATACCAGTATTTTACATGGAGCGACTACCTGATCTCCACAACCCAGTTAGTACTGGGTGTAACAATACCCCTTGGTAAGACTGGTTGTCAGACTTTTTCAGAGCAATGGGTCTTAAACATAAGTAGGAAAATTTGGGTGTTATATTAGATACACCTCTGCCTAACCCTTTGAGAATTAGAAAGAAAGAAAGAAAGAAATAAAAAATATGTATTCGTCGCAAGGACATGACGTGCATACAGTAGGTATTAGGAATAACAAACAATAGACATACAACGCATTTAGACTAACACAAACATTAAGAATACAACAGAACCACATTATAATAAAATTGTGAGTCAGAACGGAACAAAAACAAAGAAAAACAAAAATATAATAAAACTTGCACGTCGTGAGTGCAACAATAGGGAATATGCATAAATTTTCTTTTTTTTATTTCGATACGGAATATTAAAGTACTATAAAAATAATGACAAAAATCGAAAACAAGATATAAATCGGCCAAACAACACAAAAGTTATAACCATTTAAACTTTTGTTTCTATCTCTTTCTAGATAAACGGAATTAAGTATGGAGTTTGTACGTCGATGCAGAGAATGACGTCATTCGCTTTATCGGATCTCTCTGTCTAATCAGCAGTTTCAAATGCTTATGACTTAGTATTTTTTATAGATACTAAAAAAATAATTTCACTTTGCTATTTCTGATGTTAATACGCTTTGTTTAGAGTGATAAAAAAGCCTTGCATATTAGGTCACTACTCAGCATGAATGCTGTGCTATGGGGACCCCACAGCACAGCATTGGTTTTCAGTGGTTACCCATGAAAATTCATACGGAAGCCAATACATTTAAAATAAAATAAAAAATCAATTACAGGCTTGATGTTATCAATAGAAAACATTCTAAACTCAACTTGAATTTATTATTGTAGTCAGCGATACCAGAAAAATAAAACAAAAAAAAACTCACCTTCAGACAAGTTTTGGCAAAACACAGCACTCACAAATAACAAAATAAGAACCTTAAAAATCATGGTTATTTTAAAACATAAATTCTTCACTAAAAAGTATTATTTTCGTACATCGAACTTAAAGTAAAACCTTTTTGGACGCGACCGTCCTATACGACTGACCAGCAGGTACTAGCAAAGGATAAAATTGTAACATAAAATATAAAGAGCAATAGTGCCATTTTTTTTTTTCCTGACTCACAATACCCTGCTATTATAGCTAGGTAAATGTCTTAGAGACCGGATTATAATATCCTCATAATATTCAAAATCTGACTCGTTTGACGCTTCTTTTTTCTTTCATTGTTGTTGTTTTTGGAAATACCAGACGGGACGATTTTATGGTTTCTGACCGACAGTCAGTGCCAGTTTGACTAGATTTTTTTTTCTTTCGTTAAAAATCTTATTTATTGGTCCCGATATAAAAATAAACAAATAAAATACATTAAAAAAATCGGAGGAGCTCGTGGCTAAATAATAACAGCCGCTCAGGTCGATCTTTAGGTTAAGCCGTGCTTACCTAGGTTGGTCTGTGGATGGGTGACCACCCATTACATACCGAGTTTCCTCCGTGCCTCGGAAAGCACGTTAAGCTGTTGGTCCCGGCTGTCATTTGTGAGCTTTGACAAGTCGTTACAGGTAGTCAGTTGCCCAAAAAGTCTGACAACCAGTCTTACCAAGGGGTATCGTATTACCCGGTACTAACTGGGTTGTGGAGGTCAGATAGGCAGTCGCTCCATGTAAAATACTGGTATTCAGCTGCATCCGGTTAGACTGGAAGCCGACCCCAATAAAAACTTGGGAAAAGGCTAAGCAGATAAACAGATAAAAAAATATATATAGTGGTCGACCGGTGTCGGGTGTAGGGTCCAAGAAAACGATGAAGAACGAAAAATAAGATAATAATAGGTAGGCCTCCCCCAAATTTTGCCACATTGACCTGCCCCGTGCGTCTTGCATCCAGCGGGTTCCCGCAATCTTCTCCAGGTCATCGGTTCACCTTCCAACGCAACGTCTTCCAGTTCACGGTCACCACTCCAGAATTTTTCAGCCCCATCGATCCGTTCTGCGAGCAATGTGCCCTGCCCACTGCCACTTAAGTTTGGCAATTCTTCGGGCTACGTCGGTAACCCGACAAAAATCTGGCAACTAACATCAGCTGCCGAGCTGATGTTAGTTGCCAGATTTTTGTCGGGTAGCCACTAGCTCGAATGATGCCGATTATTCGAGCTAGTGGCTTTTTGCAGAAAGTATAAATCTACATTATAGTCTATTTTGGAGTTGCGCTGATCCGAATCATACCGACCAGACATATAGGTAATGTGTACCATCCCCACCATAACATTAGCCGTGTATGCCCTGATAACTCAGGCAGAAGTGTCCGTGTATCATAAGGGACCAAAGTGGTCTAAACATGCACAATGGTCTACTTGTCGTACCTTCGGTTTGCGGATGACCTCATTTTGTTCGCCGAATCCCTGGAAGACCTTCAACGCATACTGAACTCTGTATGATGCTTCCCTACAAGTTGGTTTAAGAATGTTCAAGATGAAGGTGATGTTTATCTGGGACTTTTTCTGTTTTGACATGGAGTATTCCAACGAGGAAACTTCCCGGAAAATACAGCTCGGGTAGGCAGCATATGTACAAAATACTTTTCAGTCCAAAATGATCCTAGAGTGCCTTAAAATGCGCCTTTTCAACCAATGTGTCCTGCCAACAATAACCTACGGTACCGAGACGTGGACGCTCACAAAGGAGGGTATCCATCGAGTACAAAGGGCCATAGAACGAGCCACGCTCGGCGTTACCCTTCTAGATCAAGTTTGTAACACCCAAATCCGTTCGGACGAAAGTCTACGATGTCAGGAACCGTGCGGTACGCCTCAAGTGGAGTTGGACAGAACATCTGGCTAAACACGGAGATGGCCGATGGAGCAAAGCTAATATCAGTATGTACTTTTCTTGTCGAAACAGGAAAGTTACGAAATGGGCCGGAGCCTTTTCATTTTTGGTGGTCTTTATCCGCAAAGATTTGATAAAAATTTGAAATTCGAAGATGACTGCGCTGCGGGTGCCATCAAGGACATTAATTGAGAATATTAAAAAATTTAACATTTTCCTTAAGTTTGCCGTATAGATATATACGGCAAACTTAAGGAAAATGTTAAATTTAGCGTGGCTGAGGGCGAATCAACGCCTGGGAATTAATCTTCCCAGGCGTTGATTCTTAATAGCCACGCTATCGAATGGTGTTATAATACAGTATGTGTTTTTCTTTCCAAAATCAACGGATTCGATTCTTGGCTAGAAATAATTGATCTTCATAAATTCAATTATGAAGTTTTTGTTTTCATCAAAATGGGGCTGAGACTGAGCCTGAGACTCCTTTGAGCATTTTTCGCGCTATTCCTCATAATTTCGGATTTGGTCATCCACGCCCACTTGAAAATAAACCCTGTATTCGTTACAGTCAAATCCACTTTTGACTGGTGTCAGTCAAAATCCTTAAGAAGTTTAATTGCGTTTTCTGCATTAAGGCGAATAGAGGAGCTAAATTAACAACTCTATTTGTGGTGGTTCAAACTTCGTTTGAAATTCTGTTAGAATAAAGTTCTAATTAGCTTCCACTACAAAGTGGTTGTTACGTCAGTCACTGCGGACCGAATAGTGCGAAATGAGTGTTTTTTTTTGCGATTTACAAAAAAACTATTTATTGTACTAAAAAAATAAAACACTATCATGCTAATGTAGCAAGTAGAATTATTTGCCAAAACATCAGAATGATCGCCTGTATTTTAGTAGGTATGGTTTTTACTCGCTAAAAGAATTTTTTAGAGGTAAGTTCGTGATTTTTTTATCATGTAAAATTAGTTGTATTATGTTTTCGAAACACTGTCATACTAGCCTAGATCTTGAACAATATCATATATTTTTCTGGTTTTGTTTATTGCAGTGAATCATATGCTTTTTTGCATTATAAAACTCGCGTATATCTCCTGTAGTCCCCTTAAAAATATTTTGTTTTAGAACGCCTCTTACCTAGTTCTGGAATTACATGATGTTTTTCAAAGGGTTACAAAAAAAACCTAACAACCTACTTATTAAGTTTCTAAGTAAATGTTAGTTAATGCACTGTTTGTGTGTTGTTTCTGTTTGTTGTGTGCTGTGTTTGTCTTGTTTTTTTTTGTTTGTGTTTGTGTGTTTGTGTATGTGTTGTTTGTAAAAAAAAAAGTGGCAACACTGCCCGAGTGACATGTCAAAATTTTGTTTCGTGTATTAAAATTAAAATTAAATAGTAATTAAGTTAAATTAAGGTGTAATTATATGTAATTTCGTATTTTAAATGTGTAAATACCCAGGAAACATATTTTCCTGTTAATTAATAAAGGATTCGGTTGTACGGCGACGAAACGACGTTACCGGTAACCTAAAACCAACAGCTGATGTTCGGACTACGGATTGATACGGGGAGTATTTGTTTACTTTTATATTTAGACTAGTATTTGCGTGGGTGCGCGAGCTGCGCGCAGCTCGCGTGTTGTCGTGTTCTTGAGAAGTATTCCTTACCATCATAAAATTTTGAGAATCCATAGGAATCCTTGAAATAATTGGAAAATCCGTTACAGCTACCCCTAAATCAGTATGAAAGAACCCCTAAAACATTATAAAATTAATATAAAAAAAACCTTACTTAAAAACTCAGACCCATTAAAAAAAACACTACCCTAAAGTTTGCTTGTCGTCGCCCTGAGTTAAGCTTCACCCACTCAACCTTCGTACGCTGCGGAGGTCGCCGGCTCGCTTCGCTCACCACCTCCCCCCTTCGCTCCACTCGGTCTCGCAGGTTCGCTCCACTCAGAACCTACCACCACCGGACAGGTTTCGACGCCTACTATAATATTTGTTCAAACACCCAATGGCTATCTCTGACCGTTACGAAGTTATAGCCCTTTTATTTTTAGGGGAAGTTGGGGAGGGAAGGATATCCTCCGTTTACAAATTTAAACGCTCCTCATTAATAATTTATAGTAAAAATCAAAAAACCGCTACGTGTCCTAGTTTCCGAGATACGATGGGGGGAGGGGTGAAGGGGGGGAGAGTGGGGAGTTTTGAAAAATGATTTTGACTAACGCGTTGCCCCTTTATATGAATCTGAAAAAAAAAATGTTCCAAGTCTCTCCACTTCCGAGATCCGCCTAAAGGGGGGAGAAGGGGGAAAAAGGGGTCAATTTTGAAAACTAGTTTTTACTTTTCCGAGCCTCCTCTATACGAATCTGAAAAAAAAAAATGTTCCAAGTCTCTTTGTTTCCGAGATACGATAGAGAGGGGGAGGAAGGGGGGCGAAAAGGGGAGGTTTGGGACTTTTCCCATACTCGCGGGAGTTACTTGTTTACGAATCTGTCAAAATATACCCACCTCCCCATCCACCATCTGGGAGAACAATTCTGTCAGTGCGTGAGTCAGTGAGTGGTAATCGAGCTTTATATAGTATAAATAGCACACAATCGTCCCATAATAGTAACTTTACAATACGTCCACGCCAATTCTAGTATAGTTTTTGTTTTTTTTGCTAATTTCCTTCTAAGGTTCTAGATTGCATTGTTGACAATTGTCATTTCGTAAAAAGTAAAACTTTAACGATATAAACTTGCTATCAATCTTTTCAATATTAGTTAAATATGTTGTAGATGTTCGTGATAGTTATTTCATTAACGTCTTGAAGTAATATTGTAATAATTATAAGTTTTTAGTCCAGGCAATCTACCCACATGAAAAAGTAAAATCTTAAGAAAGTAAAATTCTCATTGAAACAATAAAATTAATTATTCAGTAAGCTAATATAATTATTGTCAAGCTAATATAGCAGCCTACCTCATTTATTTGAGTAACACAAACTTCTTCCCTGTTTTTCCCCTTTTTTATCTCTAAATTCTCTCCATTGGTCTATCCTATTAGTTCTCAACAACAAACAACAACAACAGCCCATAACGTCCACTCCTGGACATAAGCCTCTCCCATAATGGGAGGAATTTGCCGTAACCTCCACGCTTGGCAGGCGGATTGGAGGTCGCAGTGATGAAAGACTAACAGAAAACGCTGCTGCCCATTCTCTGGTCTACGGAGGCGCAAGGTGTTCTGCCTCAGACATTAGTCGCCTTATACGACACCCGTGAGTGTAATGGGTTGGTTCTATTCTACTCTGCCGGATGCCACACGGCTTACTCTGCCTATTAGTTCTCACCGTTTCTTTATTTACAATTTTCAGTAACCAATCCGGAAACCATGCCTGTGATGACCCGTAAGGCTACTGCTCAAGATATGGAGCTAAAATTGAGAACGGCCCTCCAAGAACTTAAGGACTCTAAACTCCAATGCCAGCAGCTGTTGCAAGAGAGAGAGGACAGTGAGGAGGAGGTCATTAACGTAAATAGCAAAAACTCGAGCTTAAAACGGGAGCTAGTAGACCTTCATCAGGAATTCTTGAATGTTGTCAATGAACGGGATCAACTAAGGGCGGTCACGGATGGGTTCAACTCTTGTAGCAACTTGTATGAGGAGGCTTTATGTAAAATTAGGGACCTAGAGGATGAATTAGTCCATGCAAATGTTAAACTTTTAAATTTGAAAAAGGAAAAGGATCATACTCAGGCTATGGAAACTGAACATTTGTATAATGAATTAGTTAATACAAATTGCAACCCTCATTCCATTATAACAATAGACCTTACAGAGGACTCCTTACTAAAGCATAACTACAGCCACAAAATTAGTAAAAATAAAATTAAGAAATATGCACGATTAAATAGAATAATTAAAAAATGTAATAAATACAAGAAACAACAAAAACACCTTTCCAAAAATATTTAATTAAGGAAGGAACGTGTTTCTCTAGTTAATAAATTAAATAACTATCAGATTAAATTGGAAGATAGTATAAATATTTATGAAATTGACACTCAGCGCTGACAATCAGAAATACAGGCTCTTAATGAGTCACTAAAATCTTTATGTAATAAATATGAATGCTCGGAAAATCAAATTAAAGAGCATATTCTTGCTACAAATGCATTGGTAGACAAAGTGGACTCGCTGACTCTCAGCAACACTCAGTGTACTTGTCAGAGGGAATCCAGCAATGATGCCCTCCAGCTTGAGGCAACGAAGGACCCGTCCCTAGCTGTGAGTACTCAGGACTGTATTTCCACCCAAGATACAATACCTGACTTAGGTAATTTGGTCTCACCTAATAGTCTTGGTTCTAATCTTTCAGTTATGTTCTCTGATAGTATAGGTAGAGGGTTAGGGAAATTAATCAGTAATAACCTGAGTTATTGTACCCAAAATTATTGCATGCCAGGATCAACCTACGAACAGATTATGGCATCAGTAACAGAGACTGTTTGTGATCCTAGTACCACCATTACTATATGTGTTGGTAATAGTTCTAAGATTAAAAAGGAAGACATCACTGACTGTGTTTCAGAGTTGTTGAAGTTAAATTGTAACAAAATAATATTGTGTGGTTTTCCATTTTTTGAAAATTTGGGTAATAGAAAAAACAATTATATACATATGTTAAATAACCATGTACATTTTTTAGTAGGTCACTATAGTGACAGACTTATATATCTGGATATCAACACTATTGTTGGTAAACTGAAGTCGACACGGGGTAAGGTGTATCTACCTATTAGATGTAGACACAAAATAGCTCGGCTATTAGCTTATAATATTCACACAGACATAAATAGTATGTCTAAGTTTAGTTCTATTATTAACACTGCAACTATTAGTAGTAATACTAATATACAGGTGACTTTAAGTGAATATAGCACTAGTGCTATAAATGTTTACAAACATTGTACTGAGGAGGATCCATGTGTCACCGTGGAGAATTCTCAATTAGGGTATATTAGTATTAGTGATAGGGTCTTGTTGTCTTAGGATGGTACGGGTGTCTCCAGCCTCACTCCAAAAATTAATTTAAACTAGGAAATGAGACAACAGGAGGTACGATTAACAATATTGTTAATCCTACCAACGTATCTTCTTGCACTCAATTAGTTAGTAAAAAAGGGCCTCAGCAGAACACTTTGAAATTATTCCACCAAAATATCCAAGGCATTTCTTCCAAATTATTAGAAATTGAATTGTTTTTAGAAAATAGTAAGTTTGACATTATTTGTTTTACTGAACATTGGCTTAAGGATAACCAAATGCTTATCAATTATGAGAACTATATGGTGGGTAGCTGCTTTAACCGTAAAAGTATGCTTCGTGGAGGTTCCCTAATATTAATAAGAAATTGTTTTAAATATAAGCAACGTAATGACATAGTAGGTCTCTCGGTTGAACATTGCGTTGAACTGTCCTGTGTTGAGCTAGATAAGCATGTAATTGTGTGTGTGTACAGACCCCCAAACTATCAAAACTTTTCTTTATTTGAATCAATAATGGAAGATGTGATGGCAAAACTTGCAGTCAGTAATAAATCTACAATTATTTGTGGTGATTTTAATATCAATATTTTAGAAGAATGTGCAAATAGCAGTCGCTTATTATATCTTTTTAAGTCATTTGACTTGACCAACACTTTTACAGAACCTACTAGAGTCACTCCATCTTCTGCTACTTGTATAGATAATATTTTCTGCGATTGTGATTACTTAGATAAAGCAATAGTAAATATTGTCTACCCTCTGACCATAGCGGACAAACTGTAACCTTCAGGTGTAATACACCCCCATCGCAAAAAGTTCAAATTAAATTTAGACCTATAACTTCTAGCAGATTAAATAGGTATAATATTTTGCTACAGAACAAGTTAAGCGTTATGGGCCTTGATGATATTAATATAGATCAATTGTATGATCGTTTCTTTTCAATAGTTCACACGGAATTCAATAAAACTTTTGAAAAGAAGGCAAAAAGTATTTGCCCTAAATTCATATTTAGTGATTGGGCAACTAGAGGTATCAGAAAAAGTAGGGAAAGACTATTTGAGCTTTATGGCCTTAAGCCTTTTATAAACACTGAAACTTTTAACAAGTATGTTGCTAAGTATTCAAACATTTTAGAAATACATGCAAGGTTGCTAAAGCACTGCACATTAGCAACAAGATCAAAACAGCAGAAAATAAAATAAAGACAGTTTGGAAAGTTATAAATAATGAGACTAACAGGAAGAAAATACGTAACACTAGCTACACATTAGATACAGCATGTGGTCCTAAAAGCTCTAATCAGGAAGTAGCTCAAGAATTTGTAAAGTTCTTTACCGATATACCACAAAAAACAACGGAGGCTCTTATTTCCTCACCTGAACTCTCAATTGGGTTATTAAAGGCGAATGTGTCTGGCTGCTTGGTTGGATTTAAATTTAAACACATTAACCCTATGATTGTTATTAAAACTTTCCGGCAAATAAAAATCAAACTAACCGAAGATCTATGGGGAATGTCTGTCAAAGTTTGTACATCCATACTTGAGACTATAGCTCCTTACTTAGCTTTAATTTTTAATTTATGTGTAGACCAAGGAGTTTTCCCTGATTTAATGAAATACAGTAAAGTCATACCTCTTTTCAAATCCGGGGACAGTAAAGATACTAATAATTATAGACCTGTATCCGTGTTACCAGTTTTTAGCAAGGTTTTTGAAAAAGTAATGCTTAATCAAATGCTCTATCATTTTAACACCAACAGAATCTTACATGATCAACAGTATGGCTTCACCAAGGGACGTTGTACAACTGACGCCGGTGTAACCTTATTAAAGCACATATTTACTGCGTGGGAAGAGTCACAAGACGCCATAGGAATTTTTTGTGACCTCTCCAAAGCGTTTGATTGCGTAAATCACGACACATTACTTTTGAAACTTGAGCATTACGGACTGGGTAAACTTGCACTTAGTTTGGTAAAATCTTATTTGAATGATAGACAACAACATGTTCAAATAAATGGTGTTAATTCACAGGGGTTAAAAGTAAAAATGGGGGTTCCACAAGGCTCAATATTGGGTCCTTTCCTTTTTCTAGTATATATAAATGATCTACCCTATTTACTGAAAAACCAACCTCAAAATATGGTGTTATTTGCTGATGACACTTCCCTAATTTTTAAGATAAATAGGCGGGCCCAAAATCTAGATGACGTGAATAATGCCCTACTTCAGGTCCAAAATTGGTTCACAGCAAACAATTTGGTATTAAATGAAAAAAAAACCAAATGCATAAGATTTGCTTTACCGAATGTTAAAAGTAGTGATTGTGATATAATATTGAATAAAGAGAAACTTGAATTCGTAGATAAAACGATTTTCCTGGGGATTACGCTTGATTCAAGGCTACAATGGGGTTCTCATTTGACATCTCTTGCGGGGCGGCTAAGTTCAGCAGCCTATGCCTTTAGAAAAATCCGTCAGTATACTGGTGTAGATACCGCTAGACTGGTTTATTTTAGTTACTTTCATAGTATAATGTCTTATGGCATTTTGCTGTGGGGACGGGCTGCAGATATTGAGTCTATATTTATTCTGCAGAAAAGAGCCATCAGAGCCGTATATAATCTTCGTAGGCGCGATTCTCTAAGGGAACTGTTTCAGAATATTGGCATCATGACGGTACATTGTCAATACATCTACGAAAACATAATGTACGTCAGAAAAAAATCTGCACCTTTTTGGTAAAAGGGGTGACAGACACAATTACAGTACTAGAAATAGGGACCAACTAGTTCAGCCAGGTTTCAGACTCGCTAAAGTAGACTCATCTTTCATGGGGTACTGTTTGAGATGCTATAATAAAATTCCACAAAGTATTCTTGAACTGAATGAGACGAAATTTAAAACATGCATTAAACGCACACTATGTAAGCAAGCATATTACAAGTTGAGCGATTATATCGCTGATAAAAATGCTTGGCTCAATGCTGGTCCTGCTCCACATGGACAGGGGCGCATAAATTGATAGCATTAAATTGTATTGTTGTAGCTGCTGAAGATTGTACAACTATCTTTGCATTGTATAGAATCAATCTCTTTAGTATTATATAAATGCATAGCCCATATTGTGTGAGTACTATGTACTAGAAAGCTATCATTCACTGGAAACCTACGTCTTTTCTTGACTTGAATGTGCCCTGGCGGTTTGGAGTATGTCATGCTCACTCAATTGTCTCGCTGATGGTGGCGCATGTGTCGGATCATTTAGTACCCTTCAAAATGGTTGAGTTGAATGGTGCTGATCCATGCGTCATGTCCGTGAACGGGCGCTGTCAGTTGTTTTGAATTGTATTTTTTTTTTGTTTGTGTGTTTTTGCTGTGGACACTTTTACCGTGCACATCTTGCTACATTGTTCTCACATAATATACCATCTCAACGTGAATGATGTAACCAAGATTTTGTAACAATATTCTGATTCAAAAGAGTGTCCATGGAGTTTCTTGCCCGTTCTTCTCCATAGAGATCTACGCTAGGGAATGGGCAACTACAGTACTTTCACAGTTTTTATGTCTTGTGACTGGGACTGTAGCTACATTTAATTTTCATCTTTGTTTCGACAATTCAAAAGTGCCTGTAACTGGCTTACTTGAAATAAATGCTTTGATTTGATTTGATTTGATTTGATTTGTTTGTGTGTATTTGTTTTGTAATTTGTTTGTGTGTCCGTTTGTTTTGTGTTTTTTTGTTTTGTTTGTTTTTGTGTGTGTTTGTTGGGTGTAAATGTTAGTTATTGTTAAAATCTGTTTTGACTGTGACATTATACATTGAGTTATTCCTGTTATTGTAGACTGACAACTAAAATAAATGGTGTGAAGCTCAGGTAGCTTGCTCAAAATTTAAGTATACTTACCTACCTAATTGTTCAATATTTTCCTCATATTATAAGCGCTTTATAATATAGCTTAAAATTATAATTCATCATAATCTGCCTAGCCTTTTCCCAACTATGTTGGGGTCGGCTTCCAGTCTAACCGGCTGCAGCTGAATACCAGTATTTTACATAGAGCGACTGCCTATCTGACCTCCACAACCCAGTTAATACCGGGTAATACGATACCCCTTGGTAAGACTGGCTTACAGACTTTTTGGGCCACTGAGTACGTCAAAGATCTACAAATGACAGCCGGGACCAACTGCTTTACGTGCTTTCCGAGGCACGGAGGAAACTCGGTATGTAATGAGTGGTCACCCATCCACAGACCAACCTTGGCAAGCACGGCTTAACTTAAAGATCGACCCGAGCGGCTGTTGTTATTTAGCCACGAGTTCCTCCTCTTAAAATTATAATTATACTAGCTGACGTCCCGCGGTTTCACCCGCGTAGTTCCCGTTCCCGTGGGAGTACGGGAATAAAATATAGCCTATGGCACTCACGAATAATGTAGCTTTCTACCAGAGAAACAATTTTTAAAATTGGTTCATTACTTCCGGAGATTACCCCCTACATACAAACTTACAAACAAGTGTTACCTCTTTATAATATTACTAGCTGACCCACGCAACTTCGTCTGCGTCACATAAGAGAGAAAAAGCTAACAAAAGGAATACATTTTCCCCGTTTTTGCAACATCTTTCATTTATGCTCCGCTCCTTTTGGTCGTAGCGTGATGTTATATAGATTATAACCTTCCTCAATAAATGGGCTATCCAACACAAAAATAATTTTTCAATTCCAATCAGTAGTTCCTGAGATTAGCGCGTTCAAACAAACAAACAAACTCTTCAGCTTTATAATATTATATAGTATAGATTATTATTAATTATTATATTATCAGTGCCGGTTTTAGCACCACCAGCGCCCTGGGCGAGATTTCTAGCGCGCCCCCTAACTGCAATTTTAAACCCATACGAAAAAAAGGCAATGGATAGGTATAAGGGAACAACCATTTATTTAAAAAATATAAAATTACTTTTCTAGCCTTTCTAGCGGCGAACTCTTTTATTAAGGCTGATGCTCCAGGGTAGCCCGCGAAATTCAAATTTTCTTACGTTTTTGGCAAATTGCAGGCCAGTGCTAGGTTGTACATATGTTGATTAAAATATTGGACGCGATTGTAAAACGTATGTAGTTACAGAATTATAATCATCAAAACCATCAATAAGTACAACCCTCCAAGTTCATAAAGGTCGAGAAACGATTTTTTCAAGGTCAAAGTCATTGCTAGACCTTTATGAACTTGGAGGGTTGTATTGATGGTTTTGATGATTATAATTCTGTAACTACATACGTCTTACAATCGCGTCCAATATTTTAATCAACATACAACCTTGCACTGGCTTGCAATTTGCCAAAAACGTAAGAAAATTTGAATTTCGCGGGCTGGTCGAAGCATTCACCTTAAGTTATCAAAGTCGATCATCATCTTCCTGCATGGGCGTGCGCCACGAAGAGGCATTTAGGCAAAGCCTACCCTAACCCAACTGGGGCTTATTATAACTAATGAACTATGTAATAAAATAACACTTTGTACAAAATATTACAAACTCCTGTTCGAATACTTATAGCAATTTTTCTCGCCCGTGTTACGTAACTAACACTGTACTGGAAGTTGCTACGAAGGTCGATGCTCACCCGCCGGACGCATCTTATAGGCAAACGCTCCACTAGCCTAAAACCCATTGATAAATTTACGCACATAGCGGCACAATACATTGGAGCATATTTTCGCGTGTATCAACCGCACACATGTATAGATTGCAGCCATTTTTGGGCGATAACTCCTGCGAGTGTAGCTGGGCTGTGATTGGCTGCTACAACACAAGGCCAGGATTCAAGGTGGATATTCTTTAGCCCGCGAAATTCAAATTTCCTTACGTTTTTTGCAATTTGCAGGCCAGTGCTAGGTTGTATGTTGATTAAAATAATGATTACTGGGTGTTATTGGCGCGTACCTATTATTATTATAATAATTAATAATATTATTGTGATAATATTTTTGTTCATGGGTGTCGTTTTTGTGGTTTTTGGGGTTGGTGATGATGAAAATGAGATCAAAATGAAAATCCAAGATGGCGCCGATGAAAATTTTTTTTTGCTATTATTATTTCGTGGCCTACCCACCGTGGAAGACCACTGCACGCCACTGTTTTCAGCAATTTCATTTTCGATTGACAAACTTGACAGCTTCTTTTTAGCTTTTGTGAGCTTCTCTCTTCTATGTGACGCAGATGGAGTTCGCAGATGAAGTTATAGGGTCAGCTAGTTTAGGATATTTACGAGGAAGTAGGCCTCGGAGGGGATAAGGATGAAGGGGCGCCTGTGGCGCCCCTTCATATCCGGCGCCCTGGGCGGTCGCCCACCCTCGCCCCCCCCTAACGCCGCTACTGTATATTATTAAGTATAGATTAAGCTAAAAAAGCTCAAGGATTCGATGAGGGTCAGGCACTTCACTTTGTGTGTACTATCTCATCACCACTGCTCTCAAAACGGTGAGAAAAACATCGTGAGGAAACCGGCATGTCCTAGATCCAAAAATTCTAAGACTTGACAATGTGTACGGCTGGGCGAGTCTCGACATAGATAGCGACAAATGCGCTAACTTTCGATCGCCGATTACTAACGAATAAATTTGGTTGCAACAATTATGTTTACGAGAAACGCATCTTGGACGCTGAGACTGGCGTTAATCGGAAGCATCATCATTGCAACCGAATTTGTTCGTTAGTAATTAGCAATCGAAAGTTAACGATTTTGTCGTTAAGGGTCCCTACAAGAAATTAAGTCATTTTGAACATTTTTGATCACTCCTTGTGAGAAAGGCAAGAAGAATTTGAACCTGCTTTATTTTTATTATAAGAGTCAGGTTATTATTCTTGTTGACTGCGGGAACAATTGTTTTAAATAATGTATACATTAATGGCAATCACCCATATTCAAAACCCCTTTTCCGCAAAAGTAACGAGCGAGTGATGTTTGTGGTTCTCTGAACAAAGAACTACAAAATATTCTGAATATTAAAAAATATGAATAACATCAATATATGGTCTACTCGTAACATACGGGAAAACATTATTGATTTCTATACGAAATATAGCAGAAAAAAAATGTTGAAAAAACCTAATTTATGGAAAACGTCGGGACAAAAGGGTATTTTTTTCTATACCTTAGAAACACTTTAAAGAAAATTTAAAAATTACTCATTAATCTCAAGGTAGCTCTTTATTAGAATCTGAATTTTAATTTATAAATAAACAATAACTTAGTTTCGTAAATTAAATGCAAAGTGAACTATATAATCGACCGCGCAAACCCGATCCCGTCAGTAACGAAAGGGCTCTCCCAGCGTGAGCACGTATCACTTTGCTTCGCAAGCGCTCCCGAGTTATTACGTGAATATATTTCCGAGATATACGCAGACTACCACATTTCGATCCAGTATTTATATTAAAATTATTAAACTTTTTGATTGTTTTTTTTTGACGTTGGTTGTTTATTATGATTGGTAATATATTTTGAAGTTGAGAGACTTGAAACATTTTTTTTTTCAGATTCATATAAAGGGGCAACGCGTTAGTCAAAATCATTGTTCAAAACTCCCCACTCTCCCCCCCTTCACCCCTCCCCCCATCGTATCTCGGAAACTAGGACACGTAGCGGCTTTTTGATTTTTACTATAAATTATTAATGAGGAGCGTTTAAATTTGTAAACGGAGGGTATCCTCCCCTCCCCAATCTCTCCTAAAAATAAAAGGGATATAACTTCGTAACGATCAGAGATAGCCATTGGGTGCTTGAACAAATATTATAGTAGGCGTCGAAACCTGTCTGGTGGTAGGTAGGTTCTGAGTGGAGCGAACCTGCGAGACCGAGTGGAGCGAAGGGGGCGAAGTGGAGGAAGGCGAGCGAAGCGAGCCGGCGACCTCCGCAGCGTAACGAAAGTTGAGTGGGTGAAGCGTAACTCAGGGCGACGACAAGCAAATTTTAGGGTAGTGTTTTTTTTAATGGGTCTGAGTTTTTAAATAAGGTTTTTTTTATAGGTGATATTTTTTTAAATTGGTTTTTAGAATGTTTTAGGGGTTCTTAAGGGTTTTCATACTGATATAGGGGTAGTTGTAACGGATTTTCCAATTATTTTAAGGATTCCTATGGATTCTCAAAATTTTATGTAGTAAGGAATACTTCTCAAGAACACGACAAAAAGCGAGCTGCACGCAACTCGCGCACCCACGCAAATACTAGTATTAATATAATGTAGAAGTAAGTAAGTTTTGGGGTCGCTGATTATGAAAATGACATCAAAAGAAAAATCCAAGATGACGTCGACGAACATTTTCGGTTTTTTCTTCATGGGTGTCATTTTCGTTGTTTTTGGGATAGCTGATAACGAAAATGAGTTCAAAATGAAAATCCAAGATGGCGCAGAGGATTTTTTTTTTATTTTCCGTCATGGGTGTCGTTTTCATGGTTTTTGGGGTTGCTGGTTACGAAAATGAGGTCAAAATGAAAATCCAAGATTGCGCCGAGGAAATTTTTTTGATTTTCTGTCATGGGTGTCGTTTTCATGATTTTTTGGGTTGCTGATTACGAAAATGGGGTCAAAATGAAAATCCAAGAAGCCGCCAGAATTTTTTTTCGGTTTTTCCGTCATGGGTGTCGTTTTCATGGTTTTCGGGGTTGCTGGTTACGAAAATGAGGTCAAAATGAAAATCCAAGATGTCGCCGAGAGAAAATTTTGTTTTTCCGTCATGGGTGTCAATTTCATGGTTTTTGGGGTTGTTGGTTACGAAAATGAGGGCAAAATGAAAATCCAAGACGTTGCCGAGAAAAAAAATGTTTTTCCATCATGGATGTCGTTTTTATGGTTTTAGGGGTACCTGGATACGAAAATGAGATCAAAATGAAAACCCAAGATGGTGCCGAGGAAAATTTTTGATTTTACGTCATGGGTGTACTTTTCATGGTTTTTAGGGTTGCTGATTACGAAAATGAGGTCAAAATAAAAATCCAAGGTGGCGCCGAGGAAAACTTCTGTTTTTTCTTTCATGGGTGTCATTTTTATGGTTTTCGGGGTCGCTGATGACATCCATGACAGAAAAACCAAAAGAAAAAACCACCTTCAAGTATAAATAACAGGGGTATGTTATGTTTACTCTACAGAGTGAACCTCAGTGGCCATTAAGTCGCGCTAAAGTCCAGTCGCGCAAGTTTCCATTTGCGCAAGTGTCCTTTCGCGCAAGAGTCCATTCGCGCAAGTATCTTGGCGCGCAAATGTCCGTTCGCGCATAAATCTAATCGCGCAAAAATCCATTCGCGCAAGTGTCCAGGCGCGCAAAAGTCCGTTCGCGCATAAATCTAATCGCGCAAAAGTCCATTCGCGCAAGTGTCCAGGCCCGCAAAAGTCCGTTCGCGCATAAGTCCAATCGCGCAAAAGTCCATGCGCGCATTTGTCTTTTCGCGCAAATGGGTTCGCGCAAGTGTCCTTCGCGCAAAAGTCCCAGATCCAGAAAAAATAAGTTTGTCCTTTAAAAAGTTTGTACGGAACCCTCAGTGCGCGAGTCCAACTCGCACTTTTATTTATCATTTTGTAAAATGTTTATATGTATCTAAATTCTTCTAATACAAAATTAAACCATTTTTATTTTGATTGTGATAAATATACAGTAGACACACATTCTAGACTTTTATTTCTAAACCGTACTGACTTTATAATTATGTATCATAAAATAATCTCGTCTACAGGATCAAAATGGTTTAGCCGATCACTACGCTCGATCTGCACCCGTGTGTGCGTGTATCTGCATGAACAATGCACACTAACATAGGATCGCAACGAATTTGCCTAAACTCTAGCGACTGAATTTTTGGAAGGGGCTCTTAACTCTGTCGAGACTGCTGGCCCTGGCTCCCTGTCATGGGCGTAGCCAGCCATGGACTCAGGGTATGGGGCAGCAGTCTAAAATAATATGTAACTAGCAAAGTATACCCGCGGTCTTACCCCGGTTAATGTTTTCATACAAAAAGGTTACAACCTTATAGCACCCTGTATCTGTATGTATAATTCGAATTATCCAAAACTCTTGTTGCTCACCTACCTACACCACGAAATCTTCCATCCAAAAATGTGTCTCTAACTTCAGCCGTTTGGGCTCTGGGCGTATGCCAATATGTTAATCAGTTATTTTAGAGGTTTATTAACTATCTATAGATAGTACTTTCAGGTAAAATATGTAAGCAATTACACATAAGTAGGTGTTATTGGTTTGATCGCATTTTTTTTGTCGACTGTCGAGTGTTAACTTTCTTACAGATATTTAGTATTGTAGTTTTTTTTTTTTTTTTTTTTTTTTTCTAGCCTGCTCTGTCCCACTCCTGGGCAAAGGCCTCCCTCCATTCTTTCCACTTCTCGCGAACCCGCGCGTCCTCCTTCCAGTTCGGACGGAACCTGTCTAGTTCGTCCCGCCATCTCCTTCGTGGCCTGCCGCGACCCCGCCTCACTGTGTCAGGGCACCAGTTTCCTGCAATTTTGGCCCACAGTTTGTCCGGCATGCGGCAGACATGACCTGTTAGTTAGTACCTAGATAATATTTTTTTTTAGTTTTGTTTGGTTAGGCACCTACCTTAAAGGGCAGAGGGGTGGGGCAGGGTGGGGCTGGCGCCCCACCCTGCCCCACCGTGGCTACGCCCATGCTCCCATGTCACAAAGATGAGGCCTGTCCCAACAGTAAGAACATGTGGGTTATGTTATAGCTAATCAAACGTTCTGAATGACGTAAGCTAACTGTATAGGTACATACGTCAGTGATGAGAGATTTGCGTCTCAAAAGAAAACAGGAAAATAACTAGACATTCCTATTTAACAAGGAAAAGATTACAACATAAAAATAAGTGCAAAACTGTAGCGCATTGTTGGTTCCGTGCGAGGAAAATAATAATACTATAAAAAGCTGTCAATTTGTACAAAGTGCATTCTTCGCGATTCTTTTCGTTTTAACCGACTTCTAAAAATGGAAGTAGTATTCCACTATTCACATCTTATTGTTTGCATGTACTATCGAGGACACTCACGCCTGACCACCACAAAGCCCATTTTTGCTTGCACTCGCAACATAGAAACGCTCTCTAGCTCCGCCCCGGTGAATTTGTATAGAAATAATGAATGAAAAGAAGCCGAATCGGCCGAGCGCACTGACGACGCACGCACAACGAGAGACATTGTTATTTTGCGCGCCAAAGTTGACGATTTCCTAATAGGCCCAAACTTTAAGGGGGCGTGGCTCGGCGCCTCCGCATGATTTAAGCGAAAAAAAAATTACCTGGTCAGGCGGAAAACACCCCGATAGTACATTATAACATGTTCACAGATACCTCTTAGAAAACTGGTCCGATTTTCGTGATGTTTTTTTTTTTCATTTGGTAATGAAAGCTCGCGCGGTGGTCCCATAATATACGTATATTTTAATAACTTTACAAGCGTATTGAATTATCTTATACGTATTTTATCTTTTCGCAATAAATTTATGCTGATGACATGATGATATAATATCATAATCATAATTACTTCCCGTTACAAAGTAAAATTTGTTATTAACAACGGTTTATGATGGATATTTCAACAAAAAAGGTAAAATACAGTTTTTTTGCACAAAAAGATTCAGACTCCCAAAAAACATAAAAAGAGAACTTTACGAGATAAATGATAAATGATGTTTATTTTGCAAGTAGGTTTTTACAAACACTTTTACACGTCATTTTTTAAAACTAGATGGGGCCGGTGTTTCGTACCTGACTACTCTGAGAAGAAACAGCCGAAACAAACTCAGAGGTCATAGTCTCTTTTAAATTCCAGACAATCTTGCTCAATTCACATGAGGACTATGCAGATTAGTGTCTGATATGGTCTTTTGAAGAAAGAACCATACAGTTTTGAGTGGACCTGTCCAGTCAGTGCAAGCATTTGTCAGTTAACGTGTAGCTCGACTTATAACTCAAGGAGCTCACGAAACGACGAACAATACCGAAGAAAGGACATTTGGGTAGGTCGCTTATAGTACTCAAACTGCCAGACAGTTGTGGGAAAAAAACAAACAAAAAATAAAAATGTGACCCACATGGTCCCCACATTCACAATAATCAAATAAAATTAATACCTAACAAGTTCTTTTCAAATGAATGTAAGTAAAAAAAAAAACACACAAAAATAAAATAAGTATTCATGTCAAATCAGTAAATGTCACATATAATAATAAAAAAATAAAAGTAAAATAATAAAATACATGTCAAAAAATTCAATGTCAGAGTGAGTGACGCTTAGAGTACTCAAACTGTCAGACAGTTGTGGGAAAAAATAAACAAAAAAACATAAATGTGACCCACATGGTCCCCACATTCACAATAATCATATAAAATTCATAACAAGTTCTATTCAAAAAGAATGTAAATAAAAATCACAAAAATCATTAAAAGGCACAATGATGATAAAAAAAAAGTAAAATACTTAACAAAATAAGTATTCATGTCAAATCAGTAAATGTCAAATAAAATACAATATGTCAAAACATTAAATGTCGGAGTGTATAAAAAATAATAAAATACATGTCAAAACATTAAATGTCAGAGTGTATAAAAAACGGTAAAGAAAAAATAAAAAAAGGAAAAGAAAGGAATAAATAATAAACAAGCGAAGTCCGAAGCTTCGACATTCACAGAGCAAATTTCATTGGAGCAGCTTAATCCCAAGCTTTTTTATCTTCGAGATCGGGTCGCAAAACCCTAAATAGCAATTTCGGATAGCAATAGCCTAAATTAAGTTTAGTTTGTGCACAACAGATTCGACACCAATATCCAATTGATTTTACCTATAGCCAGGTACTGATACTGTTACCTTGCATCATCCCACTGCTGGACAAAGGCATCTCCCCATGACTTCCAATTGTTTTGATCCATGGCTAATCTGGACCACCTGTCGTTGGTTGGTTGATGGTGCTTGGTTCTATAGTAAGGTCATCATCTGCCTAGCCTTTCCCAAGTTTTATTGGGGTCGGCTTCCAGTCTAACCGGATGCAGCTGAATACCAGTATTGTACATGGAGTGACTGCCTATCTGACCTCCACAACCCAGTTAGTACTGGGTAATGCGATACCCCTCAGTAAGACTGGTTGTCAGTCTTTTTGGGCCACTGACCTGTAACGACTGTCAAAGATCTGCAAATGACAGCCGGGACCAACTGCTTAACGTGCTTTCTGAGGCACGGAGAAAAGTCGGTATGTAATGGGTGGTCACCTATCCACAGACCAACCTAGGCAAGCACGGCTTAACCTAAAGATCGACTCGAGCGGCTGTTATGATTTAGCCACGAGCTCTTGGTTCTATAGTAAGGTACTCCCACAGAAAAAAAATCAGCTTTTTACCCGACTACGGCGAAGCCAAAAGGGAGGGTTATGAGTTTAGCAGTCTATGTATGTATGTTTGTATTTACGTATGTTCCACCGTAGTTCCCAAAAAAAAACATCCGATTTTGATGATTATGATACTGTAAATCGATTCGTTAATAAGGCCCCAGTTACATCAGGCTATATTTTGATTTTACACTAGCGGACGTTACGCGGTTTCATCCGCGTAGTTCCCGTTCCCGTGGGAGTATGGGGATAAAATATAGCCTATGTTACTCAGTAAAGACGTGGCTTTCTAATGGTGAAAGAATTTTTGAAATCGGCGGAGTAGTTTTTGCGTTTATTCATTACAAACATACACGCACACAAAAATACAAATCTTTCCTCTTTATAATATTAGTGTAGAAGTGTAAGTAGATGTAGATTGTAAAGCCCGATTTTACAAAATGACGGAGGTCTAGTGATCACGGGATCTCCCTTTACATACGGAACCCTAAACAACCAAGAAGGTACAAGATTTTTTATGAGATGGATGAGAATTAAAAGCGTTTAAAAATGATAATTGACGAGGAAGGAAGGAAAAATTAAGATTTCGCATGCACAACAAGAAAAACACGTTACGTAGATACCTTGCAAGAAACTGGTTATATTACTGCTTTTTATAAATACTGGTTTTCACTTATTACAGTTTATAATTTTATTACACGGTTGAAGACTTAAGAACCAAACATTTTCCTTAAGTATAAACAGGGTGTAAAAGACCTCATCACGAAGCCTCCAAGCATTCTGTACATCAAACTAAGTAACTTTACGCAAAAAATATTGATGGGAAACGACTTTTTTTTTTGGAGTAAAACATCATGTTTTATGATAGAACTCAATGTAACACACTCAAAACATTGTGCTGATGGATGGATTGAATAGTACGGGGGTCGTGGAGGTGTTTAAAGTAAAAATCTTACGTTAAAACTTGTATTTAAAAAAAAACTTATCAAAAAGTTGGAACTTTGACCCCCAATATCTCCATAACTAGAAGGTTCCCAGGTATGGTCTAGAACAAAAAAAATGAAAGCAATGACGGGTAAAAGAAGTGCCTTTCAGCTTCGTTAAGAGGTGTTTTACACCCTTTATTATATTTTGCACTTATCAACATCATAGCATCACGCTTGCAATCCCCGAAGGGTTATGCAGAGGTGTAAGTACCTAATATTATAATTAGCCGTGTGGTACCCGGCAGAGTAGAATAGAACCAACCCATTACACTCACGGGTGTCGTATAAGGCGTCTAATGTCTGAGGCAGTACACCTTGCGCCTCCGTAGACCAGAGAATGGGCAGCAGCGTTTTCTGTTAGTCTTTCATCACTGCGATCTCCAATCCGCCTGCCAAGCGTGGAGATTACGGCAAACTCCTCCCATCATGGGAGAGGCTTATGTCCAGCAGTGGACTGGACGTTATGGGCTGTTGTTGTTGTTGTTTGTTGTTGTTGTACCTAAAAATTTTACATTTCGCCAGTTATGTTTAAGTCCCATGTAAAGGGGGTGACCCTATTGCCATCAACCGGGCACAAATCCAGAGTCCGTGGCTGCTATTGAGATTTTCCTGATGAAAATACCCAATAACACTGTCCGATCTGGGAATCGAACCCACGACTCATGCTCACCAGTCACGCTATCCTGACGTAATAGGCTAGTTTCCACCATCAATAAATTGCAAATCTATTTAGTCCGTCAGTTAGAGTATTGGAAAATAATGGACACGTATTTTTTGTTTTTGTAATTCAATGAATATTGACAAAGATAAAACGCATCAAAACTCGGGAGAAGGGCTCGTGACGTCAGAACGCACTAAAAATTATAGCACGGCGTGACGTAATGAGAATTTCAAAAGCGTCGTATCTTCGTCAATTTTGGTTTACGTAACAAAAAAAAAAATAAGAGTCAAATATTTTTTGATAATCTAACTGACGGACTAATTAGATTTTTTTTTTTGTCAGAGTCAGCGTGGCTGGACCAAGAGAGATTTTGGAAGTTTGACCAATACCAAGTGTTAGTACCTGTTTTGTACTATTTGGTACCAGACATCAAATAATGTGTACCTCGCTAAAGAGGGAATAGTATTACAAGGAAAGTGGCCAGCCATTCTGACGTCAGAATGGCTGGACCAAGCCGGTTTCACCTAGTTGTAGGCGTTATAACTAGTTCATCTTTTCGTTAATATGTAGTATCTCATTTGTACCTCAACATATGTTTTTCTTAGATTTTTTCGATAAGCCAAAAAAAAGTTACATCTAGAAGAAATTTTGCATGTAATCTGGAGGGCTCAGGCGCAAAATGTCGATTTTGCAAAATGTCTACTGGTAGTAAAATGTCTCTTTCTCATAATGTCGCTTTTTAAAAGCTTTTATTTATTTTCACCTGTCCTTTTCTTTTGATGTCTTTTTTTTTTTTTTTTTTTTTTGATGTTTGTTTCTTTGTCTGTCTGTAATCAAATCTTGCAAGCTAAATTTGATCCACTTCTCGGTTACCGATTGAGCTGAAATTTGGGAATTAATTAATAAATAAACATTATATAATTTTGTATTAATTTGGGGTTTCTGAAGAGAAAAAGTTTTCTAAATAAAACCAAATGAAGTTTAATTATGGGTTCAGATTTTTATTACTTACGCTAGTAACCTTATTTCATAGTCAATGTGAATTAGATTGACATAAATGGGTTAAACTTTACATTGCAGGGCAACGATTTAAAGGCCGAGGAAGGGGTGGGGGAAGGGGTTGGAGGAGGGACTACACCTCTGTGTCACCCTTACCCCGCGGAGCCCCATGGTTATGGAGATATCCATGGTCAAAGTTTTGAGGCTAGAATAGCGCTATTTAGTTATTAGAATGAAAAGAGGTAAAAATTTAGTACCGTTTGGCAGGAGAACGGAGGGGGCAGGTGCCCCTGTGCCTTGGCACCACTTCCATGTGAAGGCAATTTATTTTAAAACGTTTATTAGAAACTGCTCCATTACGTAATATGTATTTCCATTTCCAAAGGTTTTACGGAATCGCAGAAAAATGATGAACGTTAAGATGACTAGATCACGCCAGGTTTTGCGAATATCATGTGAATACGATATAATAATAATAAAACAAACAACACATTGCCAACAAACTGGATTGTCCTTTCATCTGGTATTTAAGTCAGCTACATGCTCCCGTAAATATTGTTAATGTTGTCGATTCTGTTGTGTACAAACTAAACTTAATTTAGGACATTGCTATCTTTTTCTCTCTAATAAAACGAGTAAGGGACGGACGTAATTTAAAGCTGTCAAGTTTAGTTGGAGCTAATATTTCCATACAAATGATGGGTGCACGTAAAAACATGTCGACTAAAAACACGGTGAAGCGCAAGGCATAAACTAGTTTGACATCTCTAACATAGTTCATAGCTATAGCCGTCCTTTTCTCGCACTAGCTTTTAGTAAAAGATAGCAATAGCCTAAATTAAGTTTCGTTTGTGCACAACAGAATCGACACCAGTGTCTACTAACATAGTTGTTAAGTTTTTATGTTACTAACATCTTTGTATTTAACTTATAATTATGGAATTTTATTCAGAAATAAAGATATTATTATCTCCTTTATTCATTTTATCTACTTACTTTACATATTTTTAAATGAATCTTTAAAAAATATATATTAAAATATACATTCAAAAATATAAAAAATATTATTATTATCCATTTATTCATCTATATACATATTTTTAACATTTTTAAATATTTCTTAACAACATAAAAAAAAAACATTAAAAAATATAAAAAAAACAGTAGCCCACCAGCGCTGGGAACAGGGTCCGAGCTGCCGGTGGTCAGGGCTCTTGAGAGAGGAACCTCCTAACGATACGTGCCGTGTCCAGAAGTACTGCTTTCTGAATCAAGCCCTTGATCCAGCTGCCAAGCGAGAGCCTCCTAAGATGTTGGTCGATTTGCTATTTCGCTATTTTGCTATATTTTATATTTTTGTCGATTTCGCTTGGCTATTAATCCTTTGGCCGATACGACTATCATTATTATAATTATTATTATTATTATAACATTATAAAATATTCTACAAAGAAAGTGGTCCCGCTATTTTGATATCAAAATAACCGGACCACTATTCGTTTGATGAAAACACATGGCGTGCAAGTAGCGTGACAAGCATAAACCATGCATGCAGCAGGCATGCAAACAAGCATACACCATACATGCAGCATGCAAGCAAATATTCAGCATGCCAGCAAGCATGCAGCAACGACAAACAAGGATGCAACATGCAGCAGGCATGGTTTCAGTCACGGCTCCGGCGGTCCCATGCGAGCTTATCGTCGCAGATGTGGTTCACGCTCACCAGTGGCGAGTGTTAGAACCACCTGCTCCTCAACTCGCGGGCCACCTCACCCCTCCGCGCCTACGCGATATTAAATAACACTCTAGGTGTACGGGCAGCAGCTCCGCACACTGAGAGGTTGTATGTAGATGGACAAATCACACGGGATGTGTACAGGGAATAAAATCACTGTTTTGTGTCCGTAAATGATTGACAGTTTATTATGTAAAACATTAAAATATATAATACAAAAAATAGGTGACTTGTGGCGGGCGTAATAGCCTAGTCAGCGAATGTAAATAAATCGGTGAACTTAGCAACTGCTAGTTCAGGTAAATACTAAAACAATAAATATCATGTGGCGATGCTCGTACACTAGGAGTAGGGCAGACAAGACTACGTCGAGTCGGTTTTGCACCGATTTTACGACATCAAAATCTGAAGATATTGAAGAGATCGCCAGAAGTGAGATAAACAGTTCTTCAGCGTCTTCGTCAAAATCGAAGAAAAAAAAAATTTAAAACTGGCTATTTTTTTTTTTAAGTTACTAACGCAACATTTTGCGAAAGAGACATTATGAAAAAGAGACATTTTACTACCAGTAGACATTTTGCAAAAGCGACATTTTGCGCCTGAGCCCTCCAGATTACATGCAAAATTTCTTCTAGATGTAACTTTTTTTTGGCTTATCGAAAAAATCTAAGAAAAACATATGTTGAGGTACAAATGAGGTAATACATATTAACGAAAAGATGAACTAGTTATAACGCCTACAACTAGGTGAAACCGGCTTGGTCCAGCCATTCTGACGTCAGAATGGCTGGCCACTTTCCTTGTAATACTATTCCCTCTTTAGCGAGGTACACATTATTTGATGTCTGGTACCAAATAGTACAAAACAGGTACTAACACTTGGTATTGGTCAAACTTCCAAAATCTCTCTTGGTCCAGCCATCCTGACTCTCACGATTTTTTCAGCTGAAGCCGTTTTCAGGAAAAAATAAACTTTTTGTAGTTAGGATGGCGGGGTTGTAGTTCGCTCACTAACTTTGCGTGCTCACTAAACCCTGCCATTCCCCTATTATCAGCATTCTTATATTCCCGTTGCTAACATAAAAAACACAGGGAGAGGATTCGTTAAAAAAATACTGTCATTTTGACTTTATGTTCTGCTTTGAAATATATTATTGCAATTCTTCAAATTCAAATTCTGGCTTCTGGATTCTGGCTTTTGGTTGACTGGTAAAAAATGCAAGCACAAAGTACAGAGGCGGACTTAATGCCATAGGGCAATAAGTCCGCCTCTGTACTTTGTGCTTGAAGTGTTAAATAAAAAAATAACTCAAAGCATTTATTTCAATTAGAACATTACTTTTGAATGTCAAAAATACAAAAAAGAAAATCAAAGCTACAGTCCCAGTCACAAGACATAATAACTTGAGAAAGTACTGTAGTTGTAAATAAATTCATTTATTTTGTGAACATAAGTAAAAAATAGGTGGTAAAAATACATACAAATTCAGAAACTAACTATGTTCCGCCGGTAAGCATACAAAATGTTTCTCAAATGACATAAAATTAAATTAAATCAAAACAATTAAAATCAATAAATAACAATACAATTTGATTCAGTAAATAATTGAAATCACCAAATAACAATTACTTATTAAATTACATTACACAAAATGACAGCTATAAAAAAACAAAAAAATAAAATAAAGAGCATATAATTATAAAATGGTGTCACTGGTTAAATCAAATTTAAATCCCCCCCACCTCCTTTCTTGCCTATCCTGCACAGCCACCTGCACCTTCCAGGATTGAAACGAAGCCAATGACAGAACTGTGCAAGTGGCTACATACTGGTCGGGTACTATTTGAGTTTATCGACACGCAAAGAAGAAGAAGAAAATAAAAATATAGTACAAAATGTCAAGGATAAATTAATACAATACAACTGTCGGTCTTATGCCTAGAGTTCATAGAAAAATGCCCATTGTCCTTTAAAAGTCATGTAATTTGTATATGGCACCCAACACCTTTCAGAGCTAAAATTAACCAGTCTCCGTACATTGCCATCAGTTGATATCTTCATCGAGACATCTTTGCATCAAGTCTTTCCGGTCCAGTTTGTCACCAGCACCTCTGGGCAGTCGGTCAATGAAGCGGACGCCGCCTGCCAGACTCAATCTGTAGGTTACCTGAAAGGAGACGAATGTCTAACATCAAGCCTGTATTTGCCAAAGAGGTAGGTAGAAAAAGGAAAAAAAACCGGCCAAGAGCGAGTCGGACTCGCCCACCGAGAGTTCCATACAAACTTTTTAAAGGACAAACTCAACTTTGCTGTTCGAGCCGATGAAACGGCTATTGCACCAACCGCAATTAATAAGTTTGTAATAGTAAAATCGCTTTTTTTTGTTATTAAACTGAATATTTACGGTTTTCAGATTTTTCCCTTTACATGTGCTGTAAGACATTGCTTCTCGCCAAATTTCGTGATTCTAGGTCAACGGGAACTACCATATAGGTTTTCAACCCAAAACCTATAGGGTAGTAGGGTAGTACTTCCGGTTGACCTAGAACTGTCAATTTTGTTTAAAAGCAAAGTCTTACAGCAGAAGTAAAGGGAAAATTATGAAAAATAAAAAAAGTTGAAAATTAAAGTAAATTTTGGTACTTACAAGTTTTCGCTAAAATCTAAATTTGCCCATAACTTTTTACCGTGTTGATTCAAGACCTTCATTTTTGTACACCTAATAGGGACTATAGACTTCAGTATCTGGTATAAATTTTAACTTGCTAGGTCTACCCGTTCCTGATGATGACAGACGGACAGACAGACAGACAAGAAAGTGATCTTATAAGAGTTCCGTTTTTTCCATTTGAGGTACAGAAATCTAGAAAGGAGAAAATATTGAGGAGCTCGTAGCTAAATACTAACAGCCACTCGAGTCAATCTTTAAGTTAAGCCGTGCTTACCTAGGTTAGTCTGAGAGTGACCTGCACCCAATACATAGCGAGTTTCCTCCGTGCCTCGGAAAACCACGTTAAACAGTTGGTCCCGGATGTAATTTATAGATCTTTGACAGTCGTTACAGGTAGTCAGTGGCCCCGGTGACAACCAGTCTTACCAAGGGGTATCACATTACCCAGGTTGACTTGGCTTTACATGCTGTTACGAATTACCTCTCAGCCATGCTTCCCCTACTGTTATAGCTCATTACTCAAAACATTCCTTACAAAAGTTCATTAATTCCTCCGTAAAATCACAGGACGATTCAGACTATAATTTCGTTAGTCAGACCTACCTGACTATTAACGTGCTCGACCAGTTCCTCTTCAGTCGCAGTACACCCAGGTTGCAGCACTATGAAAGCTACAGGAACTTCTCCGTGCTTCGGGTGCGGCTTACCCACTACCCCGGCTTCGCGAACTGAAGGGTGCTGTAGAAGCAACGCTTCGAATTCCGCTGGAGCTACCTGGAGTTGGAATGAAGTAACATTTAAACAACCTTCACAGTCGTTCATGGACGGCTTTGATCTCAAGTGTAGATAATAATAATAAGTAAAATAAAAACGACTTTAAAAAAAAAGTGAAAAATAATTTTAGCTTCAGAAGTCGGTGACTTTTGTTTGATTGATTTAGTTTTTTTGTCACCGACTTCTGAAACTAGTTTTTTTTTTTGAAGTTGGTTTTATTTTTTGCATAAAAGTTTTTTTTCCATTTTTAGTTGTTCCCAAACAAATATTTGCCATCAATATACTTTACATTGTTAACAATACATGTCATGGTAATAGGCTTATCCCCAATAAATGGAACTTAACATACCTAACTGTCGAAATCTGGGTGTATTGTACGGTCGAACAAGCTATTTGGTTTACAGTTTAACCCACAAATTACATTGTAAAATGTAAACCAATTAGCTTGTTCGACCGTACACATCTGCGTACCCCCTCAGAGCATACAGTTACGTCATGATGTTGTATAAACAATAAACATCCAAGCGATTGCAGCAATCACGGCAGATTTACCGTCTATTTTTGAAGAATTCCATTGTAACGTATCTCTCCGAAGATCAGCATCAGATCTTCACCAAATTTAAAAAATCATGTAGTAGCCTTAGACATCTTATTATATATGTTTATTATATTTGTATTATATATATATTTGACATCCCAAGAAAAATTGGAATGTCTCTTAATTTTTGTCGGGGAAAATAAATCACTGTCAAAGATAAACGAACTCACAGAAAAGTCATTAAACTTAATAAGCTCCTTAATGCTATTGACGATGTAGAAGTATCCGTCGTCATCATAGTAGCCTACGTCACCAGTCTTCAGGAACCCTTCCTCGTCCTTACAGTCGAGGCTCACGTTGTTTAAGTAGGCTGAAAATAATAAAATGGTATTAGACAGGCAGAACGGGTGGCTGATGGGGCCGAAAAGAAAAATTTTATGCATCTAATTACGTCTGCAATTTTTGACCAGCACCCCTAGCCAAGTTACAAACGTTTCGTATCGATTCTCTTTCATCAATCGTAAACGCCTCGGCGTAAGCGATTGTAGAAAGCGCTAAATTGGTAGCCAAGTTGACACGACTGAGTCGATCGCTCGTTCTCTAATGTCTGTAGAAAAAACCTACACTTTAGTCTATGGTAAGCGTTCCTACCAAGAGTTTATCGATCAAAATTGTAGAAACGATAAAATTCTATTCTATCATTTTGAACGATGTAAATTTGTCTACGAATTTTCTATTCGTTTGTGTTAATCACGTGATTTAACGTTGAGATGATGTCATTCCCATTCATTTGAATAGTTTTCTACTAGCGTTAACGATTGTAGATTGTCAACTTGGCTAGGGGTGCAGTTGTTTAATGCGATGCCAAACAAGGCTGGGCAAACAATGCACATATCGTATTGTGTATAAATGTACCTAACTACATACATATAAGAAGAAGGGTATAAAAAGATTGCATTCATCAGGAACGAGAATAATTATGATAATATGGAATGACGAGGATGGTTAAAAGAAATAAATGCATAAGAGTGAAGAAGTGCAGCCTTTTTCAGAAAACCTAGCTGATACGCATGTGACTAAAAAGAGTACTGCAACAAACATATAGCGCCATCTATTTTTACTCATCCAAAGCACTACGATGAGCGGATCAACACAGAAGACAGCAACTCTTAGAGACAAGTGACGCCATCTCCATTCTTCGTGTGTAACAATCTGAACCAGCGCCACAGCGCCAGCGCCCGGGAGTTATCTGCACTACAAAATGAAGATATACTACATAATATGAAGATTATAGGTATAACTCAAACCCGCTTTCTAAGGAGCAGGGTAGTTTCCACTGTCAATAAATTGCAAATCTATTAAGTCCGTCGGTTAGAGTATTGGAAAATAATGGACACGTATTTTTTGTTTTTCCAAGACAAAGATAAAACGCATCAAAACTCGAGAGTGGGGGCTCGTGACGTCACAACGCACTAACGCGATTTGCGAAGGCGTGGCGTATTGAGAATTTTATAAGCACGACGCTTTTAAAATTCTCAATACGCCACGCCTTCGCAAATCGCAAATCTTCGTCAATTTTGGTTTACGCAACAAAAGAAAAAATACGTGTCAAATATTTTTTGATAATCTAACTGACGGACTAATTAGATTTTTTCAGGACACAAACCTATTGTCTTTCACTAGCTACAGGTTCTGAGCACGGCCACCACGCAGCCAGCTCTGATACCAAGAAAGCCTAGTTCCTGCACCCCTAGCCAAGTTGTCAATCTACAATCGTTAACGCTAGTAGAAAAATATTCAAATGAATGGGTATGACATCATCTCAACGTTAAATCACGTGATCAACAGAAATGAATAGAAAATTCGTAGACAAGTTTACATCGTTGAAATCGTGAGAAATTAGAATGTTATCGTTTCTACAATGTTGATCGCTAAACTGTAGTTTTTCAACCGACTTCCAAAAAGAGGAGGTTCTCAATTCGACAGTTTTTTTTTTTTTTTTTTGTGTTTGTTACCTCAGAACTTTCGACTGGGTGAACCGCTTTTGATGGTTCTTTTTTTATTTGAAAGCTAGTGCTTCCCGTGTGGTCCCACACGGTTTTGAACATCTGATGCTGATCTTCGGAGATATACAATGGAACTCTTCAAAAATAGACGGCAAATGTGCCGTGAATGTTGCAATCGCTTGGATGTTTATTGTTTATACAACATCATGACGTAACATCACGCCTATATGCTCTGAGGGGGAACGCAGATGTGTACAATACACCCAGATTTCGAAAGTTAGGTATCTTAAGTTGGCGCGATCGTGTTCCGCGTGCGCCTCAAATGACGTAACATCACGCTTGTATGCTCTGAGGGGGTACGCAGATGTGTACAATACACCCAGATATCGACAGTTCGTTCGTGTTCCGCGCGCGCCTCAAAGAGATGTCAGCAAAAGGGACGGTTCTAAAGAGATATTGCGACTCTGGAATACAAAGGGCTAAGAAAGAACATGGATGGCCCGCTCCGCGTTCCATATATTAGGGGTACGCCTATTCATCATCAGCCTATTAATGTTCCCACTGCTGGGACACAGGCCTATCTATGAGAGGGAATGGGCTATATCACGCGTGCCCAGTGCGGGTTTGTAGATGTCACATGTCTTCGAATGTTTTGGTACTAGGATATGCCCGTTTCCTCACGATGTTTTCTTTCACCATTTTGAGAGCAGTGGTGATGAAATAAATTAAGTACACAAAGTAATACACCTGCCAGGGTTCGAACCCATCAGTTACTGTTAGTAAGTCGGGGCCGCCACCACTGGGCCACCTTGCTCACGCCTATTACCATGACATGTATTGGTAACAATGTCAAATAAATTCATGGCAAATATTTGTTTGGAGGCGGAAGAAGAGGCCCGAGAAGAGGGCTCAGTGCACAAGAGTGAGGATCGGGTGGACGAGTGGCTTCAAAATATCAACCGGAGTCACCTCTCAGTCCCGAAACAAATACTAGAACAGCAGCCCCAGCGTCCCGCCGCCCCGCACGCGTTTTAAGAAATTACCACGTGCGAAGGAAATACCACATGCAACAAGCCCGCCACATGTGTCGACGCCATAACCCCCGCCAGACATGAATAAAGAAGACAACGATCGGTCCCGCAGTCGCCCATCCGAAGAGAGCGTCGCATAGGGATAAAACAGTTTGCCGATATGTTAGACAAAATGATGTACGACCGCCGCCCCAACAAGTGACTGAACTACCTGTCTTCACGGGAGCGGCCATTGAGTGGATGCCGTTTAAAGCGGCGTACGTCGACTCATCGAGCATTTACTAGTTTACCGCGATTGAGAACTTGGCATGATTGCGGGGTGAAGCACGCAGCCACGGGCACATCCTCCGACAACCAGAGCCTCACTTACTGCACGCAGCTATTAGAAACAAGGCGAAACGGCTAATAGTTGGAAGACCAATATATAGGTACATGGAACGAGTCACTCCAACAAGACATGGATTATTTCAATAAAAGCAAAGAAGAATGGATTGATGAGAATGAATTGAGATGGATTTTTTTTTTTTCTGTGAGGGTAGCTTAAGTGAACACAAGTTTTAATAGCTCTCACATAAAATAATTATATAATAAAATAGTTAATTATAATTTTATAAGGTGCATATGCACTAAAAGTTTAGTTTATCCTCAGATGCACTCACAGCACTTATAAACTCTCCATCTCCTTTAACCTAACCTACACCAACATAAATCTCCACAAAATGGACCTATATGCCAAGCTGTCAAACTGCATGGAGGAGCTGTCAGCTACTTTCACCAAACGGATGGACACCTACGAGGAGGACTTGAAGAATGTCAGCAGCAATGAGGCCCCACACAAGACAATAGCCAGCCTCTCTCGGGATTTCTTGGAGTTCAAATGCTTCATTTGGAAGACTATGAGTGCGTTGAAGGCTCAGATGGAGTTGCTGACTGTGGGCTTAGACCGGCATGAAATGGCGTCTCGCAGGCAAGTTCTACTCCTGCATGGTCTTCCTGAGCAGAAGGATGAAGACTGCACTTCCCAGGCCGTCCTAACTTTGACAGATAAGATGAAGATTATTAATGTCTCTTCAACGGACATCACATCCTGCCATCGCTTGGGAGTTAATTCAGGCAAGCCTCGTCCTCTTCTTATTCGGTTCAATTGCTACAATCTGCGCAGCGAGATATGGCGCAACAAAACAATGCTGAAGGGTTCTGGTCTGGTTCTCTCGGAGTTCCTAACTAAGCCTAGGCACGACGTGTTTCTAGCCGCTCGCAAACACTTTAGTGTGAAGCAGTGTTGGACTTCCGAGGGCAAAATTATCATCTTACTCCCAGACAATTCGCGTCGAAAGATTGAGTCGGCTACTGAACTTCAAGAACTTGTTGCGCAGTTTCCAGTATCTACATCTGCTGGTTCGGCTGCGACGGTTGCATCTTCACCTATTAGCAGCAACCCTGTTTTGGACAAGAGATCGCGGAGGCAGGCCAAATGAGCGCGCACATCACGTTCCAGCATCCTTTTTTTTTTTTATTATTATTTCTCTATAGTGTCGGTCACTGAAAATATTTATATAAATTGTTTTGACATTTTGACAGCGATGATTGTAGCTCTAGCTTGCTCGTTCGGAAACTTTCCCAACTATTGTTTCTTTTTTTTTTATGACTTGGATACTAGCAATTTAATCTTTGTTTCAACGGCAAGGTGCATCGAGGATTTTCGATATAGAATAACTAATTAGTTTAGTATTTTGTTTTAGTAATAGTTTTGAATAATTTAGTATAGTATTTATTTATTTTAATATATAATTTTATCTGTTATGTTAGACAATATTGATGACAGTTTTGTCTCCTGTTCTTCTTCTTGTTCATCTGACAAGAGCTATGCCAGTGCGTTCAGTGATCGCGACCAGCTTTCTTCTACCTTTTCTTGCTACAACAAGTTCTTCAATGCCGTCCATATTAATGCTCAAAGCATTCCAGCCCATCATACCGATTTGTTATCCTCATTTGACTCAGATCTTGTTCATGCTGTGCTTGTCTCTGAAACTTTCCTGAAACCTGCTCTTCCTTCAACACAATATTCGTTGCCCGGCTACAGGCTTGTGCGTAATGACAGAACGGGCAAGGGTTGTGGGGGGGTTGCCATATATCTTCGTGATGATATTATTTACAAAATTATCGATCAGTCTCCGAGTAATTATTCAAAATCTGCTGAACACCTTTTTATTGAGGTAACTTTTAATCATGCAAAATTACTTTTAGGTGTCTTCTATAGTCCTTCCTGTCATATTGATTTCTTTGCTTCTTTTGAAACAAATCTTGAAAATCTTTCTTCCTTATATGACCACACTATAATACTCGGAGACTTCAACACTTGTCTGATCAAAGATGATGGGCGCAGCCGTAAACTCAGGACCCTTGTCTCTTCTGTCAACATGCACATCCTTCAGCTCAACGCTACTCATCATGCGCCTCACTGCAATCCCTCTCTTCTAGACCTTATTCTAGTTTCCGACCCAAACAAAGTAGCCACGTACGGTCAACTCTCTGCCTCATTTTCTTACCACGATCTTTTATTCATATCGTATAAAATTCGCCCTCCAAAACGCAAATCAAAATTTCTCTTGCTACGCAGTTTCAAGAACATTGATCTGAAGCGTTTGGGAGAGGAAGCGGGCAATATTGACTGGTCTCCTGTTTATGACAGCAATGACTTGGACACTAAGGTGGCCGAGTTTACCAAGATACTGTTGAAACTTTTTGATGTGCATGCTCCGCTGAAAAAGGTCAGAGTGAAGCATCTTCCAGCTCCTTGGTTGTCGGATGCAATTAAAAAGGAGATGTCTATAAGGGATAAGGCGAAAAGGCGTTACAAAAGGGACCCTACTGATGAGAACTGGTCTCTCTATAAGAAACTGCGTAATCGCTGCGGTCGTATGTGTAGGGATGCTAAAAGGCGTCACATACACGATACAATTCAACACTCCAACACAGCACAAATTTGGCAATTTCTCAAATCTCTTGGAATCGGCACAGCTACGAATGACAGCATGCCTGATATTGACCTAAATACGATTAATTTACACTTCTCCAAATCACCAGTCACTCTAGATGATGACGTTAAATCTTCCACTCTTAACAATCTCTCTAATCTTCCTCTGCCAACATGTACTTCTTTCTCTTTTCACCCAGTTACAGAAGGGGATATTAAGCGGGCCATTACATCTATTTCTACCAAAGCAGTAGGTGATGATGGTCTGCAACTTCAAATGTTCCTTCCTATCCTTGATGACCTTATTCCTGTTATTTTACACATTGTAAATTATTCTCTCTTCTCTGGCTCCTTTCCTTCTGCTTGGAAGAAGGCCTACGTTTTGCCTCTTCCCAAAGTTGCAAATCCCTCTTCAGTATCCCAGTTTCGCCCAATCTCAATACTTCCAATCCTGTCCAAGGTCCTTGAGAGTGTTGTTAATAATCAACTATCGCATTACCTTTCTACTAATAGCCTGCTAAGTCCATATCAGTCTGGATTTCGTCCTGGCCATAGCACTGTTTCTGCCCTAATTAAAATTACTGACGACATCCGATTGGCCATGGAAAACCGTCTCCTTACGGTGTTGGTTCTATTGGACTTTAGCAGTGCGTTTAACTCAGTTGATTTTGACATCCTCTCAGGTATCCTTTCCTCTCTAAACATATCTCCTTCTGTGACTGCTTGGTTTGATTCATATCTTCGGGGTCGCTCGCAGTCAGTACACTTGAATGAGGCTTGCTCTCATTGGTGCGATCTTTCTGCGGGTGTTCCTCAGGGTGGCGTCCTTTCTCCTCTTCTTTTCTCCGTTTTCATTAACGCTGTCACCAAGGTATTATCTTCACATTATCATCTCTATGCAGACGACCTGCAGCTTTATCGGCATTTTAAACTTGAGGAGCTTCCTAGAGCTATCGATGCCATCAATAATGATCTTCAGAACATCAGTCAGTGGGCTAAAAGTTTTGGACTATTAGTCAACCCAACAAAATCACAAGCTCTCATTATTGGTGGCAGATACTTCGTCAATTTGTTAAATCATCAGTCTCTTCCTCCTGTTGTGTACGATGGTAACGCTATAGCCTACTCCAAGAAAGTTAAAGATTTAGGTGTATTCTTGGACTGCAACCTATCTTGGAATGTTCACATTGCTGAAGTAAGCAGGAGGGTGTTTTGTTCGTATCGGTCTCTTAAGCGTCTTCAGAAATTTCTGCCATTTGAAACTAAAATTACTCTTGCTCAGTCTCTCCTTCTACCTCTTCTAGACTATGCGGATGTATGTTTTCTTGATGCGACTGAGGAACTTCTTAATAAGCTCGAACGTCTGCAGAATTTGTGTATCCGCTTCATTTTCGGGCTTCGTAAGTACGACCATGTGTCGGAGTTTCGGAAGCAGCTGAAGTGGCTACCTATTCGGCAGCGTCGAGATTGTCACACTCTTTCGTTTCTCTTTTCCATTCTTCACAATTCTAAGGCTCCTTCGTATCTTCAGGAACGCTTTGAGTATCTTGTTCCTAGAGGTAAGCCTTGTCGCTCATCGTCATCTCTTCTCCTTCGTTTTCCTTCCCACTCCTCAAGTCGGTATGATGGATCTTTCACTGTTCGTGCTGTGCGCCTTTGGAATTCACTTCCACACTCCTTACGGGATAGCCCCTCATTAGAGGTGTTCAAGAGAGGAATAAGGGAACATTTCCTGTCAACATGATCAATATGTATGTATGTAGGTTTATATATATATATATATGATTTTATAGGTATGTATGTATATACTGTATGTATGACGTATATAATATTGTATGTTTGTAGTTTAGTTTATAAAATTAATTAATTTTAGTAATGTTATTGCACATTCTTAAGTGAATCCTCTTCTGCAAATCTCGCTATCAAAATTAGGTTTGCTGTAAGAAAACCCAATTCTGGGTTAAGCTCGCCTTTGTACATAAGCTATATAATTGCAATTTTATGTATATTTGATTTTTTTGTGTGCAATAAAGAATAAGAATAAGAATAAGAATAAGAAGAATGGATTCAGTTAGCAGCAGCAGATAGAGAAAAATTCAAATCAGCCACCCAGGAAATATATCACCTTAGCGAAACTAACAGTGAAACAAATACTACTGACAATGAAACATTATACGCAAACATAATATTGTTACATAAGGCGAGCCAAAACCGAAAGGAATCCCAACCGCCAGAAACGTATATGATTCTCCAATGATAGAAGAGACCAATCAAACGAAGGTCAAAACACCAATGCTCATCCCTATAAATTGTACCTGTCTTTACCACTATTCCTATATTGGCTCGAGGCTGCATAGTCGGCTGATTGTGCCCGACTGGCTGCGGTTGGTCGGGCTTCCTTTCCCATCCCAGAGCATGTCTTTCCTTACAAAAAAGTGCCCCCTGGTGTATCCGGCTTGTCCGGGTCAGGCTTGCTCCTGGCTGGGTGTGGTGCTCAATCATCATCAATCATCGGGAACAACTAAAAATGGATAAATAAAAAACTTTTTTGCAAAAAATAAAACCGACTTCAAAAAACACGAAAAAGTGAAAAATAACTTTAGCTTCAGAAGTCGGTGACAAAAAAACTAAATCAATCAAACAAAGGTCACCGACTTCTGAAGCTAAAGTTATTTTTCACTTTTTCGTGTTTTTTGCAGTCGGTTTTATTTTTTTCTACAGACATTAGAGAACGAGCGATCGACTCAGTCGTGTCAACTTGGCTACCAATTTAGCGCTTTCTACAATCGCTTACGCCGAGGCGTTTACGATTGTAGAAAGAGAATCGATACGAAACGTTTGTAACTTGGCTAGGGGTGCTGTTTCGATAGCCTAAAGCAGTCTTCAGGAACTAGACAGCTGGGTAGTTCTTAAAGGAGATAGCCACGCAGTCCCTTTCATCCCTCCTGTTGGGTTGCTACTTGATATCATCATCATCTCAGCCATAAGACGTCCACTGCTGGACATAGGCCTCCCCGAAAGGGTTTGCCATAATCGCCACGCTTGGCAAGCGGGTTGGCGATCGCAGTACGGTTGTAACAAAAGCACACAGAACGCTGCTGCCCATTCTCTAAAGAATTGTATAAGCAAGTTGCCAATAAAAATATCACCAACCCTACAGTACTGAATATAAATGTTGATGGATGGTGTGACAGAGGAAGATTAAAAAGATTTATTTTTAATAAAAACCAGTCAAATTGGTACGGACAGAATACAGACTGTGGACAGTAATATGAAAAAATGATTGAAAAAAATATTGAAAGCATTTATCAGTGGTGAAATAATATTATGTCTATAAAAACTATTACTACTGCCAAACTGTAAAGCAGTTTGACGTTGGCATTGGCAGATGTACGTTACTCCCAAATACAATTTTATATTTATGTAATACCTAGTCGAAGATTCCAGGGCCACCAGTCATTACTTTCGAGTAGTTTAGTATGTAATGTGAACGTATGCGTTCCTGCTAACTTATGCCGACAGCCAATTTTTAACCGACTTCAAAAAGGAGGAGGTTCTCAATTCGTTTTTTTTTTCTTTTTTATGTATGTGCACCGATTACGCTGAGATTTATGATCCGATTTATGTGATTCTTCCTTAGTTTGGTGCAGAATAGTTGCCATTTGGTCCCATAAAAAATTAACATAGTTTGGCCCAGTAGTTTTCATTTTATGAACATTTTTACTTCAGTCATGTGGTATAATTTCATGTATGCGTACCGATTTCTCCTCCATTTGTGAAGGGTTTCTCAAAATTCTTTTTTTATTTGAAAGAATATACTCCTGAGATGGTCGCATTTAAATTTGGTGAAGATCTGATGCTGACCTTCGGAGATATACAATGGAACTCTTTAAAACAAGACGGTAAATTGGTCGTGATTGCTGCAATCGGATCGGATTGGATGTTTATAGTTTATAGAACATCATGACGCATCACGCCTGTATGCTCTGATGGGTACGCAGATGTGTAAAATACACCCAAACTTTGACAATTTAGGTATGTTAAGTTCCATTTATTGTGGATAAGCCTATTACCATGACATGTATTGTTAACAATGTAAAATAAATGCATAGCAAATATTTGTATAGGTTATTACAACTAAAAATGGAAAAATAAAAAAACTTTTTGCAAAAAAAAAACCGACTTCAACACAAAAAAGTGAAAAATAACTTTAGCTTCAGAAGTCGGTGACAAAACTAATTGAATCAAAAAAGGTCACTGACTTCTGAAGCTAAAGTTATTTTTCACTTTTTTGTATTGATGTCGGTTTTTTTTTTTTTTCAAAAGTTTTTTTTCAATATCGGGTGCTAGAGTTGCGTAAAATAATACAAATTTTTCTTACTGCCTGTGTGCTGATTTTTTTATACGTTGTATGGAAGATTGTAACCTACATACACCACTTAAGTCTCACATTTACTCCCTAGTAAATGTGAGACTTAAGTGGTATATACTGAGGTCACACATTGCCGATGGGGCCGGTTTAGGGTATATGGTAAGGTTCTCTGCTTCCACGAGGTTGGTCGATGACCTCATGAAGGCCGTGCTTACCCTCTGGATGCGGGGAACACAAGATTGGTGATGTTACGACGCCTGGAGGGGTTCTAGGAGAAAGAAGGAGGGTAGTAGTAGGAGACGTTCTGCAGAAATGATGGAGTCCAATGAGTGCGACAGACATTGGCTGTCTCTCAAGTCAGAACAACCGGTTCTTTTTGCACATCTAGTATGTTCAAGCTATGTTTTAAAGCTGTCGGTCCACCATAGACACATTAACAGTCAAGTTTAACTGGCAATAAAAGATTGGTATACATACTCACTCATCCGCAAAAATATTCTGGGTAACAGCGCCAAATGTGTTACAGGAATACCATTAAATTGAGTCCTACCGATAAACGTGATTTTTCACCCCAAAAAAACAGTAATATCCCAGCAAAAAATTGATGCGTAGGGCTACTTAGTTTGATGTACAGAATGCTTGGTTGACGACTTCGTGAAGAGGTTGACTATTCCAAGGTTTTTCACGTAATTTTTGAAGTGAAAACTTCTTTAGGCGCGTTGAGCACTTTTTGGGTGAAGGAAAAACATTGAACTCATCGTCACGTAACGTAAGGTGCGGTCACGCTTCGTATCCGTTCGTAGCACTTGTGGCATCCACTTGCACCACATAGGCATGCGCAGGGCATAACCAGTGCTACGACTGGGGCGGGGCCTGTGTACTTTTTGTTTTCACTTCTATCGGCAGTACCAAAGACTGCTCCGATTTTTATAATATAATATTATGATTCTGCTAAATTGGCCATTTTAGATCCCTTGTTATCGTTAGTCATCATCTGATGCAGCTGAATACCAGTATTTTACATGGAGCGACTGCCTATCTGACCTCCACAACCCAGTTAGTACTGGGTAATACGATACCCCTTGGTAAGACTGGTTGTCAGTCTTTTTGGGCCACTGACCTGTAACGACTGTCAAAGTTCTGCAAATAACAGCCGGGACCAACTGCTTAACGTAGGAAACCCGGTATGGTGGTCACCCATCCAGAGACCAACCTAGGCAAGCACGGCTTAACGTAAAGATCGACCCGAGCGGCTGTTATTATTTAGCCACGAGCTCCTCTCTTGTTATCGTTAGTACCAAAACGTTAAGGAAAGAATGAGTGTTTAATAAGTTTGGGTATTTCCCAGATTGTCATTGGTCTAAATGTTAATTTTGAAAGTCATCAGACTTAACGATTGTTTTAATTTAGCTATTATTTATACTGTTATACCTTGTGAGTCAAAGTGGCACGCAGATAAGACGCGTTAAGACTTGTAAAAAAACTTGTTTTGTTTTTTCTCAGATGTAAAGGCGAGTTTACACTCCCATTTTTTTTTTTCAAGATTCTCTTTTTATATGAAATAACTGCTATTCAGCTGTTGCCCGAAACCTTAGTCCGCGTGAAATAAGGAATATGCATGAAATACAAAACTCTTTTTATTTATTAAAAATGCCTTTTATTGGCGCATAAAAACATTGTAGTACACTTGATTAAGTGGCTAATACACCACTTATTTTACAATTTACTGTTTTATGTAGCATATTTTTGGTGAAACGGAACGCACTCTGAAAACGCGTTGTCCTCGATAACGCCGGTAGTGACGTCAAATTCTATATGTCAAAAAAACACTTTTATTTGTAAAATGCTTAAAGTTTGACTGAGATCTTATTATAATATTGTTATTGCAATTTTTACTTGAATACAGCACATAAAGTTAGTAAAATTATTCTATTATAGGGGCAAAAAATTGATGTAAACAAGGCAGATTGTGGTAAATGACGTCACATCATGGCCGCGACAGGTACGGACGTTTGAACTGTCATAGAAAACTGCAGGAGTTTAATATTATTTGTATGCGACAAGCAATACTTTTCTTGGGTTGATAGCACTGTATTTTATTGATTTAGTGAAGAAAACATTACGTGCATATTCCCTATTATTATAAAGATATAACTTCCCTTAAAAGTTTTAAAACTGACATAGTAACATAACTTCAGTATCCGTGATCATAGTTCAACAGCGCCGAAATATCGGGTACTCAAAACAAACAGAAAACATGGTAAATATCCTGTTCTTAGTGTTATTATTGATAACATTTTGATTTGATTTTGTTAACAATTTCAAGGGTTTTCATTTTTGACGTGATAACGTCTTATAAATCGATGAACACCGGCTGCACGCACGAAAAAGTGTCACACCGTTACGCGCGCCACGATCAACGCCCAGCCCACATCATTGGACCTAGAAAATTGAAACTTTTCACAGTGGTTCCCTTTATAATGTAGACAAGGAATAATTAAGGATTTTTCGAAATTCAACCCCTAAGGAAGTTAAATAGGGGATGAAAGTTTGTATGAAAGACCGTCAGTTTTAAAGTTAGGATTTTAAAATTTTGTGTTTAGGCTGACGATTGAAAATTAATTTATACGTATCTCAGCACTTTTGATAATTCCACCCCTAAAGAGTTAAAAAGGGAATAAAGTTGTGTATGGAAAGTCCTTAATTTTCGAAATAAAAATTACTAAATTTATTATTTTAACGGTAGGCTTGGAAGCTAACGCAACGGTGATGTTAGAATTTCAATCCTTAAGGGGGTGAAAAGAGAGATATTCTTTTTTAAGGTAAAATCACTAATCTCATGAAAAATGACTTAACACGTAAAAATATCGTCCGTAAACCGACTTTACAGACGAACAGTTTTTTTTCAAGGGTCATAGTAATTTGATCTGCTTAAAGAAACGTACCTATTATTATGGTTTTCATCTGGATACCTAAGGCTTTCAGCCATCAGTGAAAGAATTTTGCAACAAGATCGAATTACAAGAAAAAAAAACACACACACACTGCCTTTGTAAACACATCTTTACAGTCATCTTTAAATATTTTATTGTTTATATTTTTCCTCTAGTCGCGGTCTGTCTTTGGCATCAAGCGGACGTATATCAATCTATTTTACTATTAATTAATAGTGGTTTTCCTTAAATCTTTGTTTAAAACAAAAACAATTCAAGTGTAAATGTGTTTTTAAACATAAAGAAACATGTTTTCAAAAGTTTTAATATTGTTTGTGTACGTTTTAGTCAGTGAAGCACAGTTCGAAGGTATGTCAACTTTGTTTTGTTTTTTGTTGTGAGGGTATTGGCCGTGAACTGGTTATTATAAGTATGTTAATTTGCATATTGTGAACTAGCTTTTGATCGCGGATTTGCTCGCGTTAATTTAATTTAGAATTTGAAAATTAAACTCTTGACACTCTACTAAAGTTTCTACTACTACTACAACAGCCCATAACGTCCACTGCTGGACATAATCCTCTCCCATGATGGGAGGAATTTGCCGTATTCTACACGCTTGGCAGGCGGATTGGAGATCGCAGTGATGAAAGACTAACAGAAAACGCTGCTGCCCATTCTCTGGTCTACGGAGGCGCAAGGTGTTCTGCCTCAGACATTAGTTGCCTTATACTACACCCGTGAGTGTAATGGGTTGGTTCTATTCTACTATGCCGGATACCACACGGCCAACTAAAGTTTCTATAATTCAATAAATCAATCATGCTTCGAAAGACACGTGGCGCCATCATCATAAAAACGTTATTGTTGTTTTCCTCGGGAACAGTACTTTTTTTCAGAATGAAAGGTACCCTATGTCCGTTTCTATATACCTGACGACGTATATGCAACATTTCAGAATGATCGGTTAAGAAGTGGTTTAGGCGTGAAAAGGTAACAAACAAAATTACTTTCGCATTTATAATTATAATATACAGGGTGTAAAAGACCTCATCACGAAGCCGTCAACCAAGCATTCTGTACATCAAACTAAGTAACTTTGCGCAAAAATGGTTGCTGGGAAACGACTTTTTTTTTTGGGGTGTAACATCATGTTTTGTGGTAGAACTCGATGTAACGCACTCAAAACATTGTGCTGATGGATGGATTGAATAGTACGGGGGTCGTGGAGGTGTTTAAAGTAAAAATCTTACTTATTAAAAAAGAAACTTGTAAAAAAGTTGGAACTTTGACCCCCAATGTCTCCGTAACTAGGTTCCCAGGTATGGTGAACAAAAAAATGATCGCAATGACGAGGAGAACAACACCTTTATAATAAATAAGTTTAATCAATATTTATAGTCATAGTCAGTCATTTATTCATTAACAAGTAACTTGAATCCGAATATAAACACAAAAATTATACAATTACAGTAGTCACATTAAATAAATTACATTTTACAACAATAATTTAACATAAAAAAATTAAAAATAATCAGTTCACAATTCATCAAATGTCGACATGTAAATGAAAACAATATGGGCAAAAGCTTAAAATTTAAAATAATAACAGTAAAATAATTAACAATATATAAATTTGATACATTGATATAATCAATGATATTCTAATAAACAGATATACACCTACAAATACACCAAAAAAAAGTTTGCCGTGGGGCAGAGCCAGCTCACATACATGCAGTGACGCAGAATAAAGGCAAAACAAGCCAATTGGCCTGTTTTCGAGTCATTACGATTGCGCGCTCACAACATATCTGTTTAATAGCATATCATTGGATATAATTAATTAAAAATAATAACATCAATAAATCCAATGAAATTAAACATGGTTTTTTCAATAAAAATAAAAATTACAGTTAATTAAACAGGTCATATAATGGGGGCTATCGTTTTTGAGCTCACCAGGTGGCGCACTGTCGAATAAGGTCCTGTCAATAATTCTATTTTATATTTTAAAGCACTAATAACTTCATAAAAAAGTTTATTTTATTACGTATAACGACACAGTGTAAGCTTTAGATATATATTTACAATATTCTTCCTAAAATTAGTAAGCATGAAACAGTCGACCCGATTGGCGCAGCGGTAGTGAGGCTGCCTTACGTTCTTAGGGTTCCGGGTTCGAATCCCGGTCGGAGCAAATGTTTGTGTGATGAGCATGGACATTTGTTTCCGAGTCATGGATGTTTATATGTATAATAAGTATGTATTTACAAACAAAAAGTATATATATGTAGTATATCAACTATTTGGTGTCCACGACACAAGCCTCGTTGCTTAATGTGGCACTAGATGGTGCTGTGTGTGATGTCCAGCAATATTTATTTATTTATTTTATTTATTTAAAAATCATTCTACCTCCAAGTACTAACAATATTATGGTCCTATGTTGCTACTTAAAATCTTCAAGTCATAATTAATCAGGAATGGCTCAATCATACATCAACACAACACAATCATGAGTATTAGTTAAATACGTGATAAAAAATCACGCAACGCGCCAACACTGTATGACATCTGACATTTTAGAGGACCTTAGTCTACACAAGCGCCTCTAGCGGCAAATTCACACGCGATAGCCCCCATTAAGTAATAGTTAGGAACTTAGGATTGGATAGGATTAGGATAATTTGCATTAGTTAATAGGAGGCTGTGTTCGCTTATAATGAAAGACATCTTGCTGTTACTCATCTAACTTTTTTTTTTAAATTCTCCTTTGTCACCTGTCACGCTATCATTTGGATACTCTTTTTTAAAAAAAACTCTTTGCTCATGAAGAAAACCAAAGTTTCTAATATTCAAGATCAAACAACGATTTATTCTACGTTTCGTCCCACATAGTTTCGGCCCACATAACAATATCCTGGTTCGTCCCAAACAATATACAACGCATGGGTTTCGAATGAGGAACTTTTACGGAATTATGTCTTTATAACCAAGTTCTAAAAATGGAGGTGGTTATGTATATTTTTTTTTTATGTACCTATATGTACACCGGTTTCTCCGTTTTTAGGGTTCCGTACCCAAAGGGTAAAAACGGAGCCCTATTACTAAGACTTCGCTGTCTGTCCGTCTGTCTGTCTGTCCGTCTGTCTGTCACCAGGCTGTATCTCGTGAACCGTGACAGCTAGACAGTTGAAATTTTCACAGATGATGTATTTCTGTTGCCGCTATAACAACAAATCAAATCAACAACAATCAAAACAACTAAAAACAGAATAAAATTAATATTTAAGGGGGGCTCCCATACAACAAACGTGATTTTTTTTATAATAATTGGTACGGAACCCTTCGTGCGCGAGTCCGACTCGCACTTGGTCAGTTTTTAGTTATTTTGGGTTCCGTACTTCAGTCGGCAAAAGTGGAACCCTATAGGATCACTTTGTTGCCCATCTGTCTCTCAAGAACTTTTTCTCAGGAACGCGTGAAGATATAAAGCTGAAATTAATATCAAATACTCAGGTTTGCTACCCCTTGGAGCAGCACTGAAAAAAACTATTTTGTGAATCAACGCGATCCAAAGATATGACCGTTAATGTCGCTTATTTTTATTTTTTAATTCTGTTGACGGCCGGTGGCCCCAGTATAATAATAATATGTTACACGATCACTACATATTATCTGTTTTGATTATGATTACAGTATTGATTATTGTTTTGATTTTTCTTCGCTGACATAATGGTGACGATTTTGTTGTGCACAAACTAAACTTAATTAAGTCTATTGCTATCTTTTTCTCTCTAATAAAACGAGAAAGAGACGGACGTAATAAGGAGCGTCAAATTTAGTTGGAACTAATATTTCCATACAAAAAAAGGGTGCACGTAAAAACATGTCGACTAAAAACATGGTGAAGCGCAAGGCATAAACTAGTTTGACATCTCTAACTTAGTTCATAGGTATAGCCGTCCTTTTCTATATTTGAGGGAGAAAATAAATAAATTTGAATTTGAATTTTCTCGCACTGCCTAGTAAAAAAAAGATAGCACTAGCCTAAATTAAGTTTAGTTTGGGCACAACAGAATTGACACCTGTTCCATAAAAATATGTCTGCTCCCGCGTCTCTGTTTAACAGAGTTGCTTGTGACACTTAAGTCACGGACAGTGTGGTAACGTAGGGTGTAGATGTAATTATTACTTTCTTCTAAAATTCGTATACTATTATGCTTCACATTTATTTATATTTGTTTCGTTGTACACTTTATTTTTTTAATTCTTATTCGTATCTAACCGTGATGGCATCACTTTGGGCTCTATCAGAATACCTGCGCTGTGACTTTTTTTTAAATGTTACAGCACCATACTGAGATGGGGCCTTTTGGCCTCGTACAGGATCTATTTCGTTCGCCTTTTCTATGTTTACGTTATAAATAATTTAGTTTTACTTTTAATTTAACAATTTTTTCTGTGTTTTGTCCTGTGCGGGCTAATAAATGCTGGTTGGAGTGTAGCCTTAGGGGCGTTACGGCGCGCGAGGTCTAGTAGGAGGAAAAATTTAGCCAAAAACGTATTATTTTAACAAATCGTTTATTTTCTCGATTATATCGTGGAAGACGATATTGTTGGAATGTTTGTGGTTCTGCGAGAAGACCGAGTAAAAGGATTAGGTATTTAATTTAGTGTTAATGGTTTTAAATACTGTACTAAATAAATAAATAAATGTTAAATGTTAATGTTAAATACACCCAAATATAAGGCTAAAAGTGTCTTGGTATTTTTGTCTCCGACTAACCGTTTGTCGTAAAAACGATGTCGAAGGACCCTATCCATAGGTTAGGTTAGGTTAGAACTGTGACCAAATACGCGCGAGCCGAGCGAGCAAAGCGAGCGCTACCTTGAAATTGCTCGCGAAATTTTTTTAAGTCATTTTTTAAGACGACCCACAAACCTATGCTTTTTCTAAATTGCTTTCTTTCTTTCAATATTTTACAAGGGAATCGAAACTTACAGGGTACTTACCAAATTACGGGTCCTGTTCACCTAGAATCATGAAATTTGGCTTGAAGCAATGTCTTACACATGTAAAGGAAAAAAAACTGAAAACCGCAAATAATTGTAGTTTAACAAAATACCAACAAGTTTACACGGAACCCTCGGTACGTAAGTCCAACTCGCACTTGAACGGTTTTTTTTATTCATGTTGAAACTAGCTCCGAGTCAGGTACCCAACTACTGTTAATAAGACTCATAAAGTCATTGAATTGACGTTGATTAATAACTATATCGATTAGTCTCATAACTATTAAATGTATTCGTTCAAGACACGTCCGGCTATTGGTCTCTCACAGGGCTGTATTGTAGTGCCTATCTTTTTTACGTGAACACTCTACTCGTGTGTCGTAATCGCGCCAAAATAATTCTTCTTTTATAAGTGTCGATGCGACTTAAAATTGTGTTAGACCAGTATCTAGCCACTTAAACAGCTCTGACATTTGCATTACTCGTATGCATTTGCATTTGCGCATTTGGCGGGTTTTTTTCTTGGACGTCACGAAGCCGTCAACCAAGCATTCTGTACATCAAACTAAGTAACTTTACGCAAAAATAATTTGGGGTGAAAAATCATGTTTTGTGGTAGAACTCAATGTAACGCACTCAAAACATTGTGCTGATGGATGGATTGAATAGTTCGGGGGTTGTGGATGTGTTAAAAGTAAAAATCTTACATTAAAAACTTGTATTAAAAAAAAAACTTGTCAAAAAGAAAAACCTTGAAAACCTTGAAAACTTGTGAAAACTTTGATCCCCAATATCTCCGTAACTCGAAGGTTTCCAGGTATGATTTGGAACAAAAAAAAATATCGCAATGACGGGGAGAAAAAGTGCCTTTCGGCTTCGTTAAGAGGTGTTTTACACCCTTTATAAGAATTTAGAAACTGGAGTTTTAAAAAAAAAACCTGTTTTAAAATAAAAGTTTTTAAGGTACAAAGGGTTTAGACTTTTAGAGCCTAACTCAAATGGCTTAGCATGATCCTCCGTTACGCCTAAAATACTGCAGCATTAATTATTTTGAAATAAATATATGGTAAAGTTGAGGATTAAAATTATGTCCTGTTTGGCGAAAACACGATTTCATACAATTTTCTCGATAGAAAAAATCCCAAAGTTACCTCCAAATCGAACAATAAACCGCTGGTATTCAAAAAGTACTTCAAATTAGATCATGAAATGTTGCATACTAACTGAAATAAGTATAAAGCAGGTCTTATGTTTTTTATTTTTTCCATAATACGAAAATTTGATTTTATAAAGAATAAAAACCACTCATTTCGCACTATTCGGCCGTAGTGACTGATGTAACAACCGCTTTGTAGTGCAAGCTGATTAGAACGTTATTCTAACAGAGAGTTGCTAATTTGAGGTAGTATAGGCTCATACGGGACATCAACACACACACATCGTACAGTACTAACGGGGTTGTGGAGGTCAGATAGGCAGTCGCTCCATGTCAAATACTGGTATTCATTTTGGTAATCATTCGCTCGGGTTGATCTTTAGGTTAAGCCGTGCTTGCCTAGGTTGGTCTGTGGATGGGTGATCACCTATTACATACCGAGTTTCCTCCGTGCTTCGGAAAGCACGTTAAGCAGTTGGTCCCGGCTGTCATTTGTAGATTCTTTGACAGTCGTTAGGTAGTCAGAGGCCCAAAAAGTCTGACAACCAGTCTTCCCAAGGGGTATCGTATTACCCAATACTAACTGGGTTGTGGAGGTCAGATAGGCAGTCGCTCTATGTAGAATACTGATATTCAGCTGCATTCGGTTAGACTAGAAGAAAAGGCTAGGCAGATGATGGTATTAGTATGTATGGAGATTCATCATTTTTAAATTTAAAAACGTGAATTTCTGTACCTACGTATATACCTAAGCTAAAATTGATTGAATCATTAGTTTTTGGAAACTCATTCTACCTAATACTAAGCCGTTGGAAAAACCCATCCGACACAATAATAATTAGTATTCATTTTAACCGAATTAAAAAACAACAAGAAGGAGCTCGTGGCTAAATAATAACAGCCGCTCGGGTCGATGTTTAGGTTAAGCCGTGCTTACCTAGGTTGGTCTGTGGACAGGTGACCGCCCAAACCGAGTTTCCTCCCAAATTTTATATCTAACGATTCTGTGGAGGATAAAAACACTCCCTTCGCTTTTGTATGAGGTCACAATGAGAGATCAGCATAATATTTTGCATAGTTAAGCATGATTGGTCGTCGTCATCAGCCGAAAGACGTCCACTGCTGGATATAGGCTTCCCCCAAGTGTCGCCACATTGACCGGTCCCGTCAATTCCCGTGCGACTCGCATCCAGCGGATTCCCGCAATCTTCACCAGATCATCGGTGCACTTAGTGGAAGGCCTTCCAACGCATGGTCTTCCGTTTCGCGGTCTCATCGGCCATCTGTTCTGCGAGCAATGTGCACTGCCCACTGCCATTATTCGGGCTACGTCGGTAACCTTGGTCACAGATAATATAATCCTTGGTCGTCGTGCTTACGTAGAATATAATTGCAATAATAATTATCTTTCCTCCGATAACCGCTATAAGGTTAAAAGGGTTAATGTTCTTAATCGTTTAATAAACTTAGTAGTATTTCTGAAGTCAAAGGTACCTATCATGTTATTATTTCTATTTAATCTTAAGTAAATAGTTGTCTGTCTGTAGAATAGAATATATTTATTGTAAAAACATGAGTAGGTATACATTATTTATATTACGTGTAAGTTCTTAAAATAACAGGCAAATCTGCATGTTTTACCATGTATGGCGTACAAAATAACATAAGTATTTTTGGTTTAGAATAAACCATTAAAAAATCTTGAGGCTGTACAGCAAACTATGAAATTAATAAAATATTCCTAATGCTAATTAAAAAATAAAACATAAAATATTGTTTTTAAGGATTTGAGGGTCAAATTGTGAAACTGTCGTGATTCAAATTTTAAAAGTGTCGTAATTAAAGGCTATTTAATTAATTGCGTTAATTTAAACATTCCGATATCGTACAATAGCATAGAGAGTTAAACTTGTATCATTTTTCTGTGGTTTAACTTCTTCGTCTTTAAGTGTGGTTAGTACCTAACCTGGTGTCACAGTATATGTGTGGTTAGTACCTAACCTGGTGTCACAGTTTATGTGTGGTTAGTACCTAACCTGGTGTCACAGTTTATGTGTGGTTAGTACCTAACCTAGTGTCACAGTTTATGTGTGGTTAGTACCTAACCTGGTGTCACAGTTTTTATGTCGCCCACGTTCCTCTGACTTGGCTTTACATGAAATATCTCAGGAATGCTGGTTTCCTCAATATGGTTTCTTCGTTGTTTTGAAACACCTCGTGTGGTTAAATGATAAATAATAAATTATGTTTATTTTGCAAGTAGGTTTTTACAAACACTTTTACACGTCATTTTTTTTTAAACTAGATGAGGCCTAATTTAGACACAACCACGCGAATTGGACTGATGCACGGATGGTTCTGTACCAAAAGCAATCAAAATCATAATTATATTTTTGTAAATAAAGTACAGAAGGTTCTTTAATATACGTATAAGTACGTATTTAGATCACATCGTCCGCCATTCGTTTTACAAAATGATTTACTTCACTATACAAGTAAAACGCCAAATAGATATGTTTGTTAAGAAGATATGTCTATCTATTTAACCGACTTCCAAAAAGGAGGAGGTTCTCAATTCGATCGGTATGTATGTACACCGATTACGCTGAGATTTATGATCCGATTTACGTGATTCTTTTTTAGTTTGATGCGGAATAGTTGCCATTTGGTTCCATAAAAATTTACATAGTTTGGCCCTGTAGTTTTCATTTTATGAACAGTTTTACTTCAGTCGTGTGGTATAATTTCATGTATGTTCACCGATTTCTCCTCCATTTGGAGTGATTTTCAAAATTATTTTTTTATTTGAAAGATTATACTCCTGAAACTCGCATTTAAATTTGGTGAAGATTTGATGCTGGTCTTCGGAGATATACAATGGAACTCTTCAAAACTAGACGGTAAATCGGTCGTGATTTTTGCAATCGCTTGGATGTTTATTGTTTATACAACATCATGACGTAATATCACGCCTGTATGCTCTGAGGGGTACGCAGATGTGTACAATACACGCAAATTTCGACAGTTTAGTTACGTTAAGTTCCATTTATTGGGGATAAGCCTATTACCATGACATGTATTGTTAACAATGTAAAATAAATGCATAGCATATATTTGTATAGGATATTACGACTAAAAATGGAAAAATAAAAAACTTTTTGCAAAAAAAATAAAATCGACTTCAAAACACAAAGCACAAAAAAGTGAAAAATAACTTTAGCTTCAGAAGTCGGTGACAAAAAAAACCTAAATTAATCGAAAAAGGTCACCGACTTCTGAAGCTAAAGTTATTTTTCACTTTTTTGTGTTTTGAAGTCGGTTTTACTTTTTTTGCAAAATTTTTTTTTTATTTACTTTGCCCGACCTGTAAATCGAATCCCATGCTCAGCAGTTAAGTAGCACTTGCGACCACTAGACCATCGAGACAGACGAACGAATAAAAAAAATGACTCAAATCGACATAGTTATTAATCAAAGTCAAGTCAATGACTTTATAACTCTTAATAACAGTAGTTTGGTACCTGACTCTGAGCTAGTATCAAAATAAATAAAACATGCCAATGATGTCGCATTTTTAGGGTTCCGTACCAGTAGGATACCCTACTGGTACTAAATATATTACTAAACAATAACAACATCAATTTATTTCAGGCTACAAGGCCCCTAGATACACAGGGTGTAAATAAGACCTCATCACGAAGCCGTCAACCAAGAATTCTGTACATCAAACTAAGTAACTTTACGCAAAAATTATTGCTGGGAAATGATTTTTTTTTGGGTGAAAAATCATGTTTTGTGGTAGTACTCAATGTTAACCACTCAAAACATTGTGCTGATGGATGGATTTAATAGTACGGGGGTCATGGAGGTATTTAAAAATCTTACATTAAGAACTTGTATTTAAAAAAAACTTCAGTCATAAAGTTGGAACTTTGCCCCCAATATCTCCGTAACTAGAAGGTTCCCAGGTATGGTGTAGAACAAAAAAATTATCGCAATGACGGGGAGAACAAGTGCCTTTCGGCTTCGTTAAGAGGTGTTTTACACTCTTTATACCTTATAAACTAACATAAATATAAAGTAAAAACAAGACTTGTGTAAATAAATAAAACTTAAAACTATGTTAGTCACACTTCACTTGTGTGGGCTGTCTAGTGGAACATGTCCGCGGAAGCGACGGAACACCACGTCCTACGGCCAAAAGTTTTCCTCCATCACCAAGGGCAGATAACAATTCGGTATTCGCACCACGAACGCCTTGACGTTGCGGCGCGACTCCAGTAACTACACCCTCGGTGTGTACCTCGTCTTTTGGTGCACGTACTCCACGATGTCCTCCGCTTAAGTGGTGTAATGCAAGCGGGAAATGTACACCGGTGTACTACTACGATGGTACGGAATCCTTCATGCGCGAGTTCGACTCGCGCTTGGCCGGTTTTTTATTTATTAGAAGTTTCGCATTTTTGGGCATTGCTATAATTATGATTGAAGACAAATGTTCGACTTTGAATACAACAATTTATTTAATTATTATGCTGTTGTTATATGATTGGTTGAGGAAAATTACAACAAACTATCAATTTAATAAAGTTGGCAAAACTTCAGGGACACAATGTAATAAACACGTTTCTAAGTCTATACTATCTACATTAATATCTATACTAATATTATAAAGAGGTAACATTTGTTTGTAAGTTTGTATGTAGGGGGTAATCTCCGGAAGTTATGAACCGATTTAAAAAAATCTTTCACCATTAGAAAGCTACATTATTCGTGAGTGCTATAGGCTATATTTTATTCCCGTACTCCCACGGGAACGGGAACTACGCGGGTGAAACCGCGGGACGACAGCTAGTTACCTATAAAGAGGAAAGATTTGTATTTTTGTGTGTATGTTTTTAATGAATAAACTCAAAAATTGCTGCGCCGATTTCAAAAATTCAAAACAATTCGATTTCAAAACACCTTTAGAAAGCTACATTCACCTTGAGTAACAAAGGCTATATTTTATTCCCGTACTCCCACGGAACGGGAACTACGCGGGTGAAACCGCGTGACGTCCGCTAGTATGACATAAGACGCAACTATATTCTGAATCCAACCTAAATAAAGTAAGACACTAAAAAGTAAATAAATTTACTTTTGGAAGTTTCATTGAGTTTTTTGCCACCGACTTCCGATAATAAAATTATTTTCTACTTTTTTGTGTTTTTTTTTTGGAAATCGGCTATTTATTTTGCATAAAATATTTTGCCCCTTTTGTGGTAGGTATATCATACAAATCTTTGTCAAGTATCAATTTTACACTGTAACTAGAAGAAAAAATATTAGTATCTACATCATTCACATAGACGAAGAAGTAAAAAATGCATATTAAAGAGGATAACTCATAAATTTCCAGTGCAAAGTTAATAAAATTAATATAAGAGAGAAAGAAAGAAAGAAAACGTATTTATTTGGCTTTAGCCGCAAATGCACACAACAAAATAAGAATAACTAAAAAATAAGAAACTTAAAACTACACAATAAAAAAATTAAAACTAAGCAAACAAATAATAGAAATAATATTGTGTGTCTCACGGCTGCGCCAAATAGGCCCAGTTCAGCAAACATCCGAGCAGCTAGTGCCCGACGCTGGTTTTCAGCTGGACCTGAGATGGTGATGTCACGGACATAAAACAGCAGACTAGCGCCCAAGCTTCCTCTACTAAATAAAAAAGAGTCACTTAAATCGGACCAGTAATCACTGAGACATCGGTGTACATAAATGAAAAAATCTAGGTGCTGGCTGAATGAGCAAGATTATGTCTGGACTTCAAAAGAGACTACGACCTCTGAGTTTGTTTCGGCTGTTTCTTCTCAGAGTAGTCAGGTACGAAACACCGGCCCCATCTAGTTTTAAAAAATGACGTGTAAAATTGTTTATAAAAACCTACTTGCAAAATAAACATAATTTATCATGAATACATAACCAGTATAACCACCTCATTTTTTAGAAGTCAATTAATTAACAAACTAGAGACATTCGATTATTAACACATAATGACAATAGATAGCGTTAGATATTTTATTAATTTACTTAAGGGGACTACAGGAGCTAAACGCGAGTTTTATAATGCAAAAAAGCATATGATTCACTGCAATAAACAAAACCAGAAAAATATATGATTTTTTTCAGGATATATGCTAGTACGATAGTGTCTGAAAACATAATACTACTAATTTTATTCGATTAAAAAAAATCACGAACTTATCTTTATAAAATTCTTCTAACGAGTAAAAACCATACTAAAATACATGTGATCATTCTGATTTTTTGGCAAATAATTCTACAAGCAACATATTAGCGTCATAGTGTTTTATTTTTTTTAGTCCAATCAATAGATTTTTTGTAAATTGCAAAAATCCACTCATTTCGCACTATTCGGCCCGCAGTGACTGACGTAACAATCACTTTGTAGTGCAAGCTGATTAGAACTTTATTCTAACAGCATTTCAAACGAAGTTTGAACCACCACAAATATAGTTGCTAATTTCGCTCCTGTCGTCGCTTTAATTCTCACTTCCTATCCTAATCTTAACTGATAACTTAAATGCGAAAGTAAGTTTGTTTGTTACCTTTTCATGTCTAAACTGCTGAACCGATCATCCCAAAATTTTGCATATACGTTGTCAGGGAAACGAACATAAGATACCTTCCATTATGAAAAAAATACTTTTCTGAGTGAAACAACAATAACGTGCTTATGATAATAGATGGCGCCACGGGTCTTTTGAATTATGATTGAATTATATTATTACAAATAGAGTGCCGTAGAGTACAAACCGAATTGATTGTCAAACCGCGGCCAAAAGCATCACTATCATTTAAATTCTAACACAATAACTATCGATATTTAAACAAGATAAATTATAATTATTTAATTATTTTTAAGGTCAAAGACCGGGACTTCACAACTGGTGAAGTATGGGTGTGCTACACCTCTGCTAACCCACTCTAAGAATACGTACAGGCGTAATGATAACACTGTATTTTCTTCTTTTCTAGGCGAGAGATGTATAAAAGGCGGCTCAAACGGCGTTTGCAGAAACTTAAACAGATGCCAGACTGCCATTGATGATCTAAGACGTCGAATAAACCCACAGGTAAATAATAAATACACAAATACATTACATTTAGATACATAATTATGTATAATAGGCGAGACGACAAAAAAAATCTAATTAGTCCGTCAGATAGATTTCCAAAAAATATTGGACACATATTTTTTCTTTTGTTACGTAAACCAAAATTGACGAAGATATGACGCTTTTAAAATTCTCAATACGTCACGCCTTGGTATAATTTTTAGCTAGTTCTGACGTCACGAGCCTCCACTCCCGAGTTTTGATGCGTTTTATCTTTGTCAATATTCATTGATTTATAAAAACAAAAAATACGTGTCCATTATTTTCCAATACTCTAACTGACGGACTAAATAGACTTGCAATTTTTTGATACTGTCGTCATGCTTATTATGTAATACCTACACGTCTTGAGGAAAATTTAGAGTATAAATGTGGAAGGCTATAAGAGTAGAGGAAGACCAAAGAAACGATGGATGTACTGTATGAAGGATGATACGGTTAGAGGAGGTCACTGCTGTTTTGCATGTTTAATAAGTGCCCAAGATAAGTAAGATTTTTTTAAATCGGCGCAGGAGTTTTTGAGTTTATTCATTACAAACATAAACACACCAACACCAACACTAACAGCCCATAACGTCCACTGCTGGACATAAGCCTCTCCCATGATGGAAGGTATTTGCCGTAATCTCCACGCTTGGCAGGCGGATTAAAGATCGCAGTGATGAAAGACTAACAGAAAACGCTGCTGCCCATTCTCAGGTCTACGGAGGCGCAAGGTGTTCTGCCTCGGACATTAGTCGCCTTATACGACACCCGTGAGTGTAATGGGTTGGTTCTATTCTACTGTGCCGGATACCACACGGCTGAAACACATACAAAAATACAAATCTTTCCTCTTTATAATATTAGTGTAGATCAAGATTGCCACAGGTTGCGTCTAACGAGTGTAATAATTTAGCTATCTAACTGTAAATACCTATACACCGTGATGACTTTTTAATCGTCTAACAAAGGTAGTACGCTCAAACTATCCGACATAAAATACCTATAGGCATGATTATTATTTTTTACTATTAATCAAGTTAATAGGAACAAAAAAAATAAGGACGGACCGCGCTCGCAACAGGGTGTTTTTAATCTACACTAATATTATAAAGAGGAAAGATTTGTATTTTTGTATGTGTTTGTAATGAATAAACTCAAAAACTACTGCGCCGATTTCAAAAATTCTTTCACCATTAGAAAGCTACATTCACCTTGAGTAGCATAGGCTATATTTTATTCCCGTAGTCTTACGGGAACGGGAACTATGCGGGTGAAACCGCGTGACGTCCGCTAGTTATTTCTTTATTTAAATTAAGTACTCAAATCTCATAGTCACCTAGACTTCTTTAATGAATGTTTAGTATTAATTGGTTACATGAAATGGGCTGCCGTTGTAAGACGACTAAAGTCACGATGTCACAGAAAAGATTTCTTTGTTTTTTCTATGAATCACAGTCCTCCGAGTGATAGGTAGATGACGCGGATAGGATATTCCAAGCCCGTAAGTAGATAAGTTAAAAAAACGGCCGTAAATGTATTTACTGTATAGACTACTGGTACATTAGCCTAAAGCTAGCACTAATTGCCCGCATTAAGGGGACTACAGGAGCTAAACGCGAGTTTTATAATGCAAAAAGGGATATGATTCACTACAATAATAATAATAAATAATAATAAAATTTATTCAAATTTAGAATTCGCACGAAAAATACAAGTTAAATCTTAAAAATCGTTGGTTTAGCAGTGTTCGATGCCTTTACTAGGTTAAACCCGTATGACAGGCGAAATTTTTCTAATAAATACTATTTGGACAATGGATTTCTTAACAATATCAAATATAATAGTGAAATAAGTTAGTATGGGTTAATATATTATGATAAACCTAATGCACTCAAAAGCTATTATAAGATACGAACAACAAATAATAATTAAGGTCACACATGTATAATATATAAATCTAAGGAAAACAGTTTGTAGCACTTATTTGCTATACAATGATTGTCAGCAGTATTAGACAAGTAAACATTGCAAAAAAGGGCGACAATTTTCTTAGACAGGGAAATCAACGCATGTCTGGCATGGAGTTTGACGCACTAAGTGCCCTCATAATCGACGGAGTTTATAAATCGGTGTTCCGCTATTTTTCTAGCAGGGCATTCAGCGTCTCACAATAAACAAAACCAAAAAAATATATGATATTCATCAGGATATATGCTAGTACGATAGTGTTTTGAAAACATTATACAACTAAACTTATTCGATAAACAAAAATGACGAACTTACATCTAAAAATTTCTTTTAACGAGTAAAAACCATACTAAAATACATGCGATCATTCTGATTTTTTGGCAAATCATTCTACAAGCAACATATTAGCATCATAGTGTTTTACTTTAAAAATCCACTCATTTCGCACTATTCGGGCCGCAGTGACTGACGTAACAACCACTTTGTAGTGCAAGCTGATTAGAACATTATTCTAACAAAATTTAAAACGAAGTTTGAACCACCACAAATGGAGTTGCTAATTTAGCTCCTGTAATCGCCTTAACTGTAAGCATTATGGGTATGAATGTTGATGATGGATGGAGACGGAGAGGAAGGTAAAAAAAAATGGATGGTTTGTATGAGGAATGACATGAAAGAGAAAGGAGGAAATGATGACGTGACGTCTGACAGGAACTGAAGAAGATTACTTGTTGCGACGACCCTAAGAAGAATGGTACAAGGGAAGGAAGATAGTATACAGCTGCCAGTAGGGCTATTATCTCTGTTGACAGCTCGAAATGATAGTAACTGGGCTCATCATCATCATCATTTCAGCCGAAACACGTCCACTGCTGGACATAGGCCTCCCCCAAAAGCAGGGTTTTGCCATAATCGCCACGCTTGGCAGGCGGGTTGGCGATCGCAGTACGGTTGTTACAAAAGCACAGAGAACGCTGCTGCCCATTCTCTGGTAAGTCCCTTAGTCGCCTCTTACGACGTCCACGGGAAGATATGAGATGGTGCTATTCTTTACGTCCGACACCATACAGACTGGGCACGTAACTGGGCTCAGTGTCCATCAATTAACTGTCAAAAGGTTAGTTTCGTATTATGTACCTATGACCAGTTGTGATCAAATATGACGTCATTGGTTGTCATCGTGGCTGATACTTAGTCACCGTAACTCTTTTTGACAGACGCTATCGTATCGATACTTTTATTCTTTCGATTATGTAAGCATAGTGGACTACAAATTAATGACAACTGAGTTTGAAGTGGCTTTCGTGAAAAACGTTTCACAGTAGGTACCCAGGCTGTTAGTCACCGTAAAATGATATCCATTCAGTGCGATACGTAATACCAATATTATGACATTCTCGGTTGTCATCAAAGTTCGGTGTAGGTACAACCGAAGCTTGATAGTCACTGGACATCAGAAAGAAACGTAATAGGCCTACAGGACTGGCTTTCAAGCTTCTCTACTACCACCAATATTTTTTTCTATTGCTTCAGATATGCTCGTTCGACAATACAGATCCCATAGTATGCTGCTTGGACGGCAATTCTGCTGGAAATCCCGTGGCTACCACCACCAAAAGGTCAGTTTTACTCATATCTTCATAGCCTTCTCCAACTACCTACACTGGCCTGCAAAATTTAACAGCAAAATTTTGCACTTTTAAAATTGCAATAACTTTTTAAATACACAAAATATACTTTCGAAACAAAAAGGACTCGAAAAAGAGTTTAATTTTGTACCTAAAAACTAATAGAGCTAATAACAATTACTATGTAAAGTTTTTTTATTTTAAATCTCTAACTTCTAAAGTTTAGAAAAAATTGAAATTTTAAAAGTGTAGTGCTTAGTTTTGCAGGCCAGTGTATGTTGGAGTCTGATTCCAATGTAGACGAATGCATGAAGCGATTGCCTATCTGAGCTCTACAGCAAGTAGCTATGATAGCAGCGTGGTGTAACCGCCGAAATGCCAAGTCATAGGTCTCAAGTTCGACCCTTGGGGCCGCCTCCGCGAGTGAGAGAATCGCGACGATATTATCATCCTTGCCACGTTTTTCTATACTCTCTTTTGGGCCGTCTCCACGAGCGAGAGAATCGCGGCGATATTATCGTCCTTGCCACGTTTTTCTATCCGTATACACTCTCTTTTGGGCCGTCCCCACGAGCGAGAGTATCGCGGTGATATTTTCGTATAGAAATACGTTGAATCACCGCGATACTCTCGCTCGTGAAGGCGGCCCCCCGCACCTCTATTTTTTTGTGGATTCATCTGCGTATTGTAGACTACTAATTTTTAATTAGTACAACAATTTGTCAAAAAATGGGACTCTATACGTACCCTTTACTGAAAATATTTATGTAGTCAAATTAAAAAAAAAAAAACGAAATCACATTATTGTCTACGAAAATTTGTCTTGACTGGTAAACTCTTATATCAATCATTCATAACAATTGCTACTAGAAAATAACCACACGAATGCGAGAGCGAGAGAAAACGGTTAATGATCGAATACTATTGTGAATGGCCTGTACAATATTTCCATAAATTGAGTGACATTTTGAGATATAAACAAACGCTAATAACTTTGGATTTTTATTGAGACTTTACATATATAATAAAAATACCTTCTTTAATAAGTCCTTTAAGTATTTGTACTAGTTAAAAATTAGTGGTGTACAATTATTACTTCGGTGAAAGAAAACATTGCGAGGAAACCAATCCAGGATGCTTGAAAGATATCTCTCGACTACGTATTTTATCTTTTTGGTTGTAACATAATAATTCTCATTATTTCAGACCATCACAGACGAGTACCACAGAATACATACCACCGGTATACGACTACGAAAATGTGGGACAAACTAATGGCCAATGCGAATCTATACCAGAGTCATTGACCGTTAAAAAGACTGGACAGAAAGCTTTGGACAGTAAGTACAAAAACCAAGTTAAAAAGACTGGACAGAAAGCTTTGGACAGTAAGTACAAAAACCAAGTTAAAAAGACTGGACAGAAAGCTTTGGACAGTAAGTACAAAAACCAAGTTAAAAAGACTGGACAGAAAGCTTTGGACAGTAAGTATAAAAACCAAGTTAAAAAGACTGGACAGAAAGCTTTGGACTTAGTATAAAAACCAAGTTAAAAAGACTGGACAGAAAGCTTTGGACAGTAAGTATAAAAACCAAGTTAAAAAGACTGGACAGAAAGCTTTGGACAGTAAGTATAAAAACCAAGTTAAAAAGACTGGACAGAAAGCTTTGGACAGTAAGTATAAAAACCAAGTTAAAAAGACTGGACAGAAAGCTTTGGACAGTAAGTATAAAAACCAAGTTAAAAAGACTGGACAGAAAGCTTTGGACAGTAAGTATAAAAACCAAGTTAAAAAGACTGGACAGAAAGCTTTGGACAGTAAGTACAAAAGCCAAGTTTAAAAAAAAAGCGGCCAAGTGCGAGTCAGACTCGCCCATGAAGGGTTCCGTAGCAGCAAGTAACATAATAATGCCCAAGGCATTAAGTCCGCCTTTGTACAGTTTTTTACGTGTGCATAAAGTTTTTATAAATAGAATAAAGTAAATAAATAATATAAAAGTTCTTGTAGTTCGTTGTAACTTTGATCGGTGTTTTAATAATGGTGTATTTTTTATGATGATTTTTGTAATGAAAGTTAATTAAATTGCGGTTAACGATTTATGACGTATTAAAAAAAACTAAATCAAAATCAAAATCAAAATCAAAATCAAAATCAAAATCAAAGCATTTATTTCAAGTAAGCCAGTTACAGGCACTTTTGAATTGTCGAAACAAAGATGAAAATTAAATGTAGCTACAGTCCCAGTCACAAGACATAAAAACTGTGAAAGTACTGTAGTTGCCCATTCCCTAGCGTAGATCTCTATGGAGAAGAATGGGCAAGAAACTCCATGGACACTCTTTTAAATCAGAATATTGTTACAAAATCTTGGTTACATCATTCACGTTGAGATGGTATATTATGTGAGAACAATGTAGCAAGATGTGCACGGTAAAAGTGTCCACAGCAAAAAACACACAAACAAAAAAAAAAAATACAATTCAAAATAATTCATTCAAATAAGCCATGGCAACCAAGAGATGACCAGTCACAACTGACAGCGCCCGTTCACGGACATGACGCATGGATCAGCACCATTCAACTCAACCATTTTGAAGGGAACTAAATGATCCGACACATGCGCCACCATCAGCGAGACAATAGAGTGAGCATGACATACTCCAAACCGCCAGGGCACATTCAAGTCAAAAAAAGACGTAGGTTTCCAGTGAATGATAGCTTTCTAGTACATAGTACTCACACAATATGGGCTATGCATTTATATAATACTAAAGAGATTGATTCTATACAATGCAAAGATAGTTGTACAATCTTCAGCAGCTCCAACAATACAATTTAATGCTATCAATTTATGCGCCCCTGTCCATGTGGAGCAGGACCAGCATTGAGCCAAGCATTTTTATCATCGATATAATCGCTCAACTTGTAATATGCTTGCTTACATAGTGTGCGTTTAATGCATGTTTTAAATTTCGTCTCATTCAGTTCAAGAATACTTTGTGGAATTTTATTATAGCATCTCAAACAGTACCCCATGAAAGATGAGTCTACTTTAGCGAGTCTGAAACCTGGCTGGACTAGTTGGTCCCTATTTCTAGTACTGTAATTATGTCTGTCACCCCTTTTACCAAAAAGGTGCAGATTTTTTCTGACGTACATTATGTTTTCGTAGATGTATTGACAATGTACCGTCATGATGCCAATATCCTTAAACAGTTCCCTTAGAGAATCGCGCCTACGAAGATTATATATGGCTCTGATGGCTCTTTTCTGCAGAATAAATATAGACTCAATATCAGCAGCCCGTCCCCACAGCAAAATGCCATAAGACATTATACTATGAAAGTAACTAAAATAAACCAGTCTAGCGGTATCTACATCAGTATACTGACGGATTTTTCTAATGGCAAAGGCTGCTGAACTTAGCCGCCCCGCAAGAGATGTCAAATGAGAACCCCATTGTAGCCTTGAATCAAGCGTAATCCCCAGGAAAACCGTTTTATCTACGAATTCAAGTTTCTCTTTATTCAATATTATATCACAATCACTACTTTTAACATTCGGTAAAGCAAATCTTATGCATTTGGTTTTTTTTTCATTTAATACCAAATTGTTTGCTGTGAACCAATTTTGGACCTGAAGTAGGGCATTATTCACGTCATCTAGATTTTGGGCCCGCCTATTTATCTTAAAAATTAGGGAAGTGTCATCAGCAAATAACACCATATTTTGAGGTTGGTTTTTCAGTAAATAGGGTAGATCATTTATATATACTAGAAAGAGGAAAGGACCCAATATTGAGCCTTGTGGAACCCCCATTTTTACTTTTAACCCCTGTGAATTAACACCATTTATTTGAACATGTTGTTGTCTATCATTCAAATAAGATTTTACCAAACTAAGTGCAAGTTTACCCAGTCCGTAATGCTCAAGTTTCAAAAGTAATGTGTCGTGATTTACGCAATCAAACGCTTTGGAGAGGTCACAAAAAATTCCTATGGCGTCTTGAGACTCTTCCCACGCAGTAAATATGTGCTTTAATAAGGTTACACCGGCGTCAGTTGTACAACGTCCCTTGGTGAAGCCATACTGTTGATCATGTAAGATTTTGTTGGTGTTAAAATGATAGAGCATTTGATTAAGCATTACTTTTTCAAAAACCTTGCTAAAAACTGGTAACACGGATACAGGTCTATAATTATTAGTATCTTTACTGTCCCCGGATTTGAAAAGAGGTATGACTTTACTGTATTTCATTAAATCAGGGAAAACTCCTTGGTCTACACATAAATTAAAAATTAAAGCTAAGTAAGGGGCTATAGTCTCAAGTATGGATGTACAAACTTTGACAGACATTCCCCATAGATCTTCGGTTAGTTTGATCTTTATTTGCCGGAAAGTTTTAATAACAATCATAGGGTTAATGTGTTTAAATTTAAATTCAACCAGGCAGCCAGACACATTCGCCTTTAATAAACCAATTGAGAGTTCAGGTGAGGAAATAAGAGCCTCCGTTGTTTTTTGTGGTATATCGGTAAAGAATTTTACAAATTCTTGAGCTACTTCCTGATTAGAGCTTTTAGGACCACATGCTGTATCTAATGTGTAGCTAGTGTTACGTATTTTCTTCCTGTTAGTCTCATTATTTATAACTTTCCAAACTGTCTTTATTTTATTTTCTGCTGTTTTGATCTTGTTGCTAATGATAATGAATAACTAATTACTAGATCTCGTTCAAAACAATATTCGGTTGAAGTTTACATGGTAATGTACATCATATATACTTTTTTAGTATTATCATTCTCTTATTTTAGAAGTTACAGGGAAGGGGGACACATTTTACCACTTTGGAAGTGTCTCTCGCGCAAACTATTCAGTTTAGAAAAAAATGAAATTAGAAACCTCAAAATAATTTTTGAAGACCCACAGATACCCCCACACGTATGGGTTTAATAAAAAAAAAATTGAGTTTCAGTTCTAAGTATGGGGAACCCCCAAAATTTATTGTTTTTTTTTCTATTTTTGTGTGAAAATCTTAATGCGGTTCACAGAATACATCTACTTACCAAGTTTCAACAGCATAGTTCTTATATTTTTAGAAAAAAGGGGCTGTGACATACGGACGGACAGACAGACAGACAGACATACAGACATGACGAATCCATAAGGGTTCCGTTTTTTGTCATTTGGCTACGGAACCCTAAAAAGATGCAGTGACGAACATTTTAAAAGAGTACCTATGCTTGGATGGGTGGGTCTTATTGAGAGGATGAGTGGAAGACGAATCTAGCAGCCACGGTTTGCAACAGTCTTGATATATGCGCGGTTCAGATAACTAGCGAAATGTGGGTGATACCTAGTTGGTGCCAGTTAATATGAGAATAGCGGTCATTGCACTTTCCCTAATATCTCTTCGTACGAACCAAAACAAATAAACCATGTATCGTTTTTTATTAGAAAAAATGTTGAAGATCACGATTCAAGACTTAAACAGGCTTATTCTTGGTTTTCAAAGTTAAGAAGTTTAATAAATGTAGGTGGATCAATGACCGCTATTCTCATCAAACTCAAACTCAAAGCATTTATTTCAATTAGACCATTACGGCACTTTTGAATGTCAACAATGCAAATAAAACAAAGCTACAGTCCCAGTCACAAGACATAATAACTTGAGAAAGTACTGTAGTTGCCCATTCCCTAGCGTAGATCTATATGGAGAAGAACGGGCAAGAAACTCCATGGACACTCTTTTAAATCAAAATATTGTTACAAAATCTTGGTTACATCATTCATGTTGAGATTGTACATATTATAATGTGAGAACGATGTAGAAAGACATCTTAACTCGTACCAACTATAGGTACTATTAGGTATACTTTTACCCTTTCGGGGAATTACAGTCCTGACGTTATGTTAGGTAAATATAGTGGTCGTAAAGCCAACTCAAAAAACCCCAAAAAAATAAAAAATAAACGCTGCTAAGTGAATATTTATGTATAGGTACTTCTAACCGAGGCTAATTCTCACGAAATTGACTAAATTAGTATTCATCGTAATAGCTTAAATGCGCTCTTAGTCATAGCAATTAGTTATAAAGCAAGGTCAATCCTAAATTGGTTGGATAAACCCACAATAAAACTTGAAGAAGAACCATAAATCAATGTGGTTTAGCTGCTTTGTTACTGTAATGGTCTTAGCCTTCAGTTTTTGCGTCTTCCCAGCAAGAAACATGCCCGAGTCTGAATTTCTCACCATTGACAACACTCATCATCTGCCTAGCCTTTTCCCAACCATGTTGGGGTCAGCTTCCAGTCTAATCGGATGCAGATGAATACCAGTATTTTACATGAAGCGACAGCCTATCTGATCTCCACAACCCAGTTAGTACTGGGTAATACGATACCCCTTGGTGAAACTGGTTGTCAGACTTTCGGGACACTGACTATCTGTAACGACTGTCAAAGATCTACAAATGACAGCCAGGACCAACGACCTTAACGTGTTAACCATTGACATCACTACTCAAAAGAATAACCCTCGTTTTGGGCTTCACCATCATCATCATTTCAGCCGAAAGACGTCCACTGCTGGACATAGGCCTCCCCCAAGTGTCGCCACATTGAACGATCCCGTGCGACTCGCATTCAACGAATTCCCGCAACGTTCACCAGGTCATCGTTCCACCTAGTGGGAGGCTTTCCAACGCAACCTTTTCCGGTTCGCGGTCGCCACTCCATAACTTTTCGGCCCCATCAGCCATCCGTTTATATTAATTACTTTATTATCGCTGTTCTCTACACCCCTGTCTTCACCTTCAGAGAAAACATACATGACAATAGTTTTATTCCTTCTATCTTTCCAGAATGCATCGAATACCAAGAGAAGTACGTATACCCTTGTGAGAAGGGAGTAGCACTGACAGGCGAGCTCAGCAGAAGCAACAAGTGCCACCACAACGCTGACGAGCTCATCATAGGAGGAACTGATGCTGCGCAGTATGAGTTCCCTCATATGGTAAGAGATAAAAAGAAAGAAAGAAAAAGTGTTTATTAGACCCACACAGGACATAACAAAAAAAAATAGAATAAACAATTATACAAAAAAGTAAATGGGAAAAATATAAAACAATCAAATTCGTCCTGTACGAGGCCAAAAGGCTCCTATCTCAGCATGGTGCTATGACATTTGAACGACTTTCTTACGAAGCCGTCAACCAAGCATTCTGTTCATCAAATTAAGTAACACTACGCAAATATTATTACTGGGAATTGACGTTTTTCTTTTTGGGTGAATTATCACGTTTTACTGTAGAACTCAATGTAGCGCACTTAAAACAGTGTGATGATGGATGCATTGAAAGTACTGGGTCTACTTCTTCGATTATTTTTTAACTAATATTAATTTTGCGACATTTCCAGGTCATGGTGGGCTATGGAGCAAAAATCGAGGATGTACAATTCCTCTGTGGCGGAGCTCTCATCAGCGACCGATATGTGCTTACTGCAGGGCACTGCATCGCTAGCAGGGACCTGTGAGTGTAACACTTTTTATTTTGGCTAGTATTGTTGTATCCTCTGCCGATCCAATTTGGCTAGGTGTGGTATAATCGACCCATCTCGGACACAATGCGAAAGTGGAGCCCCAACACAAGATATACCTCACCTTCTCTCCCACCCGTCTTGCACCACTAATTGCAACCTCCAGGACTTGAATAAGGCAGACGACAGAGCTGTCTAGGTTGCTACGTACTGGTCAGACAAAATCTAAGTCATCGATTCGAGAAGACGAAGAATCCCAAATAGGAGCATAAGTTTATACCATTACAAGGCTTATTTCAACTCAGAAGCGTTGTTTTTGTAGATAACTGCGGTATAAAAGCCTAAAACACTCACAATGTCAAATCTCATGCTATTAATACTAATGATTCAACAACACGCACTGTGTTACTTTTACAAGCAAAAATATGAAGCAATGTATCACGAATTTCCTCAGTTAGACAAGTGTTTTTCGTATCGACTCTTAAAACTAGAACTGGTTCAAGAGTCTATACGAAAAACACTTCCAGTACTAGAGAGTAGTGCCGCAAAATAATTTTAGGAGCTGGAGCTACTTGAAACACCTAGTTACCTACTTTCCTAAATTGCCATCTTATATCGAAATCTTTTCTAGCAATATTTAAAAGACCTTTTAACTTCTTCAAGGCTTTCTTCTTTTAAAAGACAATTTTCTCTATTTCCAGCGGCCCAATAACTTACGTCCTAGTCGGAGCACTAAGGCGAAGTGATTCAGCGGACAGATCCAAGACCTACAAGGTTAAGAACATCATCAAACATCCAGCGTACAATCCCCCTGCTAAATATCATGACATCGCCTTAATTGAAACTGAACAAACGTAAGTACAGACAAATATACACTTTATAGATCTCTATGTGTTGATGTGTAGTGGGACCAAAGAAAGGATGGATGGACTGTGTAAATAATGATATTATAGCAAGAAAGGAGTGTGTCTGATGACAAGACGAGTTATAGAGCAGTATGGGAGAAGCAGATATGCTGCGCCGACCACAAATGAATTGGGATACAACAACAACAACAGCCCATAACGTCCACTGCTGGACATAAGCCTCTCCCATGAAGGGAGGAATTTGCCGTAATCTCCACGCTTGGCAGACGGATTGGAGATCGCAGCAGTAATGAAAGACTAACAGAAAACGCTGCTGATGATGAATTGGGATAAGGGCAAGATAATGGTTTTGATATATGTGTAGTGTAGCGCGAATGGATAGATAGAATACCTAAGTAAATGTAAAAGGAGTCTGAATGTGACATCTGTGGCTGAAAATTTGTTCATCCAATCTTCTCTATCAACCATCTTTGACACAATCGCCTCTTGTGTGGTCGGTGCAGCACGCTTTTGTCATCCATTCTCCCCTGTAAGCCGTCACGCTTCCCTTTATTACGTTTTCACCCTTACCATCCCTCACTCACACAATCCTTCTTTTCATTGGTCTTTCTCTTCCTCACCATCCATTCACATTGTATATCATCGCTGATTTAGTTCTATATGTTTCTTCCCGTCTTCCTGCCTCCCACAATGAGGAGACCTGTGTCCTCGAAATGGGAACATTAAAGGCTGATTCATCATCATTCTCCTGCCCATATCCCAATAAATTAATGTGTGGTCGGCGCTGCATGTATTTCTCCACACTTCTTCATCACTCGTCATCTCAGCAGTTACTCGTACCTCATTCATCATCATCATTTCATCATTTCAGCCGAAAGACGTCCACTGCTGGATATAGGCCTCCCCCAAGTATCGCCACATTGACCGGTCCCGTGCGACTCTCATCCAGCGGATTCCCGCAACCTTCACCAGGTCATCGGTTCACCTAGTGGGAGGCCTTCCAACGCAACGTCTTCCGGTTCGCGGTCGCCACTCCAGAACTTTTCGGCCCCATCGGCCATCCGTTCTGCGAGCAAATGTGCCCTGCCCACTGCCACTTAAGTTTGGCAATTCTTTGGGCTACGTCGGTAAACTTGGTTCTCTTGCGGATGTCTTCATTTATGATTCGATCGCGCAAGGAAACTCCGAGCATAGCCCTCTCCATTGCCCTTTGGGTGACTTTAAGCCTTCTGATGAGGCCCATTGTGAGCGACCACGTTTTGATCCCGTATGTAATCACTGGCAACACACACTGGTCATAGACTTTCGTCTTGAGCCGTACCTCAACTTTCGTACCTCATTAAAATCTGATTATTCTATGCTATTTTGCATCCACTTCATCAGGGAATTTTAATCTGTTTATTACGTTTCAGGATTGCGCTAAACGAGTTCGTAGTACCAGCGTGTCTGCCTGCAGGAGAGCCTCTTAGTGAGGAGAAGGTCCAAGCTACTGGGTGGGGTCTTACTCAGTATAGTGGATCTGTTTCCGAAACCCTGCAGAAGGTGAGTCCTAGCTTTCTAGTTCCTCTTAAAGCAGACTGTATAAAGATTGTTGTTTTACGAAGTAACTGGATTGAGGAGGTCAGATAGGCAGTCGCTTGATGTAAAATACTGGTATTCAGATGCATTCAGTTGGACTGGAAGCCACCCGCTAGTTAGTTGGGAAGAGGCTGGTTATATGTTGAATCGTCGCTGATAGAAAGTCATATTCTAAAGACCCTCTGTGTCATAAACCGACACATTAAATGATTTATTTATTTTTCTATTTCAGGTGGTCCTCCATAAGTTTTCTACACCGGAATGTGCGCAGAAGTACCAGCCAGTTCGTCTGATGAAGCAAGGGTTCGATGCACAGTCTCAGACTTGCTATGGAGACAAAGTAGTTTCCAAGGATACGTGCCAGGTAATGAACTACAACTGTTTAACATAGTCAGCTGCAACACAGTTAGCCTGCATCATTCGTTTGCTGGGGTGCACCTTCAAAGTCAAAGTCAAAATTATTTATTTGCAGTAAATTAGTACGTACAAAAGATGGTAAAAATAATATGTAGTGCAATGACACATTTTGCCATAAAATTGGCATGCAAACATTCAAGAATTAGATGCTAATTTCAAAACATAATAACTGAATGTGAAATAAACATTAAATTAGGTAACTAAGCGTGTTTCAAAGGTACTTAATACAAAACAGAATTTCGCTGTTAAACACTAAAACCAAACAAAGAAATTGTTAACAGAAGGAAAATAATAGGAAAATAAAATATTTTCTAATATATATGTTACGGCTAATAACCGAAGTGCGGCTACACCTAATTTTAGTAAAACTAAGAACTAAAAACCTAGTTCTTGCTGATGATAAATAAGACACCTAAGTTTAACCACCGGTGTGCGGCTGCACCTAGTTCTAGCCGCTATGATGAAGGCTAAACCTAGTTCTAACCGAAGATAAGAGAATACACCTAGGTTTAACCGCATATGGCCGGCTGCACCTAGTTCTAGCCTGCTAAAACTAGGTGTAGCCGCACTTTGGCTATTAGCCGTAACATATATACAAACACAACAACATATTATCATAATTTAGGTAATCTACAGTATATTCCGGTAATGGTAAGATTCAAACTCCATGTTAGCTGATCTTTCGATCCTAGCTGAATGTCGAGGCCATTTCATTATTTATTTATTTTTTCGGATCCAGCGACTTTCTTTAAAAAAAAAAACTTTATTGTCACACATAATTATAACCATAGCTGTTATACTAGAAGTTCCTGTATCACAAGAGTTAGAACACATCGTCGTATATTTTGTTTTAAAACTTATCAACTATCTTTGACACTTTCTTTCTCTATCTCCAGGGCGACAGCGGTGGTCCCATTCAGATTAAGAACACAAGGATCTCCTGCATGTACAACGTAGTAGGAGTGACTTCCTTCGGCAGAGCCTGTGGCTTCGTGGGAGAACCTGGCATCTACACCAGGGTCATCAACTATGTGCCCTGGATTGAGAGCATCGTATGGCCAAACTAGTCATCATCACCATCATTAGTACTTTATTGACAAAAGCCTCTCTAATCATACAATATTATATGTATGCTAACCGTGCCATTAAAAAAAAAAAACGTTTTTGAAAATGGCGGCTTCACTCATTCTTTTGACGCGTGAGCGAAATCGGAACTACAGTCGCCATTTTGTTTGGCTGCTATTTTCAAATTGCTTCCACAATGGCGTGCAATCATTCAGTGTAAACGACAACTATTTTGGAGATAAATAACAAGACATAATCAAGAGAATCAAATAAAAATGACAAAAACAGCGAATGAACTTGACCCGTGTGTTTACGCTTCATGTATTAGGGATAAGCAGAGAGTAATGCTCTTATGTGTATTTTTAACGTTACAACCTTTTATAAGTTTTTATGCAACAGTGCGCGCTTAAAACTTTTAGTTGAAGGTCAAAAGTGTGCACTGAGTCAAATATAATATAATATGTTCTAGCACATTTTGATGAAAGTGTTATGATGAAAAATGCTCACCCGTATCAAAAGACGTTTTTTTTTGTGTCCATCTGTTTCCCGCTTCGCTATAAGGGCAGTTCTTGATTGATGCGGTTTTCACCCTCTTTTTTACTTTGAAGTACTTACGTATGCAGTACGGTTTGTTATATTCATTCATTGATTTCATAAACAATGTTTATATTGTGTCGAAAATTCATTAAAAACTAACACAACACGGATTTTAGCTTTTAACATACAAAAATAAAATAATACAATTAAAATTCGGTACATTAGCAAAAAAAAAAAAAACTAAAAGTTATTGAAAAGTAAATGTAAATAAATCATTTTAATAAAAATAAATCAGGTTGACGAAAAAAAACTATATATACGGTATAATGGATGTATAAATACCCATAACGAAGCTAAAAGGTACTGGTTCTCCCCGACATTGACCACAAGGTCGAGGAGAACAGAGAGAGAGTAGAGAGTAGAGTCCTAGGAACCATCCTAGGACTCTACTAGTTACGGTTATATTGGAGGATAAAGTTTCAACATTTCATAAGTTTGTTTCTTACTTTAAACACCTCCATGACCTGATTTTCAATGCATCCATCAGCATTTTGAGTGCATTACATTAAGTCCTATCGTAAAACGTGATTTTTCACCCCAAAATAAATAAAATCGTTTCCCAGCAACAACAAAATGCTTGGTTGATGGCTTATTATGATGGCTTCGTGAAGGGGGTCGTATTTAATAATTAAATTAGACCAGAGATCTCGATTTTTTTACAATGTCACAACATTATTATTGTAAGTAATATGTAATTATAATTGCATAATTATTGTTATTGCAATTTGAAACAAAAGTCGCTACTTAAAATTTACTAAACAAAACGCGTTGCCATTGTTAAACGACTGTTAGTTTTAAGATTTTTTTTTCATCTTTTTGTTTAATTTTTTATATTGTGTGCACATGTGGCATGTGCCAAATAAATGTACTTATTTTCTTTCTTTCCATATCTTTTAATATTAATATAATATATTTGTACGAAAATTGTTTTTTATTTAAACTAACTCTTCAGGCAGTTTTTCTTCCAGGTGAACAAATAAATACAACATTAGCTTTAGTACCTAGGTAAAAATACTAGACACGTGTTTCAGGTTTCGCATCTAGTGCGAAACCTGAAACACGTGTCTAGTATTTTTATGTAAAGAATCTATGTACAAAATTTCAAAACTTTATCATGAAAAATCACAAAGTTCTAGGCTTGTGCTGTTACCTGTCAGTTGGTGCGCGTATGATAGCGGATAGGTATATTTAGTGTCGCTCGTTGTCCAACTTGTATCCTTTTAAAAAGGTAAAAAAAGAAACCCTTATAAGATCACTTTCTTGTCTGTCTGTCCGTCTGTCCGTCTGTCCGTCCGTCTGTCACCACCGATTTTCTCAGGAACGGGTGAACCTAGCAAGTAGAAATATATACCAGATACTGAAGTCTATAGTCCCTATTAGATGTATAAAAATCAAGGCCCTGAGTCAGCATGATAAAAAGATATGGGCAAATTTAGATTTTTGCGAAAACTTGTACCCACCGATTTTTACCTTAATTTTCAGTTATTTTTATTTTTCTGAATTTTTCTTTTGCTTGTGCTGTAAGACCTTGCTTATAACCAAAATTTACAGCTCTAGGACAACCGGAAGTACCCTATAGGTTTTGGGTCGAAAACCTATATATTATGGTAGTTACCGTTGACCTAGAATCATGAAATTTGGCGAGAAGCAATGTCTTACAGCACATGTAAAGGGAAAAATCTGAAAAGATCAGAGAAGAAAGCGATTTTACCATTACAAACTTATTATTTAATTACCGGCAGCTCAATAGACGGATCTCTAAATCCTTGAAGAGCGACCTCCGCCGCTTTAATACCGAGCGTATTAAAGACGCGATTGAGCGGAATAAAGGCTCCAAGGTATTTGCAAGGGATCTGGCTATTGGGCAGAGCCAGCTCACGAAACTGAAGACCGACGATGGTAGGATCTTATCCGCCAAACCGGAGCTTCTGAGGGAGATCGAGAGCTTCTATGGACAGTTGTACACGTCTACCAGTAAACCCGTCGTAGATCTAGCAAACGACCCAAGAGCTAGACTGACCCGACACTATACCGAAGACATCCCGGACGTCAGCCTGTACGAGATTAGGATGGCTCTGAAGCAGCTCAAAAACAACAAGGCACCGGGTGATGACGGAATTACGGCCGAACTCCTGAAGGTGGGTGGAAAACCGGTACTTAAGGCCCCTCAGAAGCTGTTTAATTCCGTCATACTTGAGGGAAAAACGCCACAGGCATGGTGCAGGGGTGTGGTGGTGCTCTTCTTCAAAAAGGGTGACAATGCCCGGCTGAAGAATTGTAGGCCCATCTCACTTCTAAGCCATGTCTACAAGTTGTTTTCTAGAGTCATCACGAATCGTCTCGCGCGCAGGTTTGACGATTTCCAGCCACTCGAACAAGCCGGTTTCCGAAAAGGCTTTAGCACCGTGGACCACATACATACGCTGCGGCAAGTTATACAGAAAACCGAAGAGTATAACCTGCCTCTCTGTTTAGCGTTTGTGGACTACGAGAAAGCCTTCGATTCGATCGAGACCTGGGCTGTACTGCAGTCTCTCCAACGGTGCCAAATCGACTATCGGTACATCGAGGTGTTGAAGTGTTTGTACAAAAACGCCACCATGTCAGTCCGACTTCAGGACCAAGGCTCGAAACCTATCCTCCTGCAGCGAGGTGTGAGACAGGGAGACGTCATATCTCCGAAAAAACTGTTCACCGCTACACTGGAGGATGTCTTCAAGGTTCTGGACTGGAGAGGGCTAGGCATCAACGTCAATGGCGAGTACATCACTCACCTTCGGTTTGCCGATGATATAGTGGTAATGGCTGAGACCATGGAGGACCTCAGTACAATGCTCGATGACCTCAGTAGAGCTTCCGGAAGAGTGGGTCTAAAAATGAACATGGACAAGACTAAGGTCATGTTAAATGCCCATGTAACACCCACTCCTATCAAGATCGGAGACTCTACTCTCGAAGTTGTAGACGATTATGTGTACCTGGGACAAACAGTCCAGTTAGGTAGGTCTAACTTCGAGAAAGAGGTCAATCGTCGAATCCGACTCGGTTGGGCAGCGTTCGGGAAATTGCGCGGTATCTTCTCGTCCAACCTACCGCAGTGTCTCAAGACGAAAGTCTATGACCAGTGTGTGTTGCCAGTGATTACATACGGGACCGAAACGTGGTCGCTCACAATGGGCCTCATCAGAAAGCTTAAGGTCACCCAAAGGGCAATGGAGAGGGCTATGCTCGGAGTTTCCTTGCGCGATCGAATCAGTAATGAAGACATCCGCAAGAGAACAAAGGTTACCGACGTAGCCCGAAGAATTGCCAAACTTAAGTGGCAGTGGGCAGGGGTGGGGTGGGTTGCACGCAGAACGGATGGCCGATGGGGCCGAAAAGTTCTGGAGTGGCGACCGCGACCCGGAAGACGTTGCGTTGGAAGGCCTCCCACTAGGTGGACCGATGACCTGGTGAAGGTTGCAGGAATCCGCTGGATGCGAGTCGCACGGGACCGGTCAATGTGGCGACACTTGGGGGAGGCCTATGTCCAGCAGTGGACGTCTGTCGGCTGAAATGATGAATGATGATGAACTTATTATTTGCGGTTGGTGCAACAGCTGTTTCATGGGATCAAACAGCAAAGTTAAGTTTGTCCTTCAAAAAGTTTGTATGGAACCCTCGGTGCGCGAGTCCGACTCGCTCTTGGCCGGTTTTTTAAATATTTTTGGGAAAACATATAACATGGTGTAAAAAGTATCAAATCGATTAAGTTTCTTATTCTGAACAACTATGCAGGTTTCGCTTATTAAATACTAAAAGAATGTTGCATAAACTCGCCTTTTTTCGTATGGGAAATCATCAAATGACTCCTCCCGCTCTGGGCAGAGCAGGAGGGAGTGTCAGATTTTTACTGACTAAAACCCATCCATGTTCCTTCATCGCGGGACGTCTTCTTCGACGATTTCACCCGCGTAGTTCTCGTTCCCGTGGGATTACGGAGATAAAATATAGCTTATGTTACTCAGGGTGAATGTAGCTTTCTAATGGTGAAAGAATTTTTGAAATCGGCGCAGTAGTTTTTTTTTATTTATTCCATTACAAACATACACACACAAAAATACAAATATTTCCTCTTTATTATATTAGTGTAGATTCGGCCACGGGGTTCACTCACGGGTGTCGTATAAGGCGACTAATGTCTGAGGCAGAACACCTTGCGCCTCCGTAGACCAGAGAATGGGCAGCAGCGTTTTCTGTTAGTCTTTCATCACTGCGATCTCCAATCCGCCTGCCAAGCGTGGAGATTACGGCACATTCCTCCTATCATGGGAGAGGCTTATGTCCAGCAGTGGACGTTATGGGCTGTTGTTGTTGTAGATTCGGCCTTGCTGGGAGTAATATCTTTACCTGCACGCTGCTCATCATCAGCTGTTGTGTTGCTGGGAGGTTTGATCCGCCACTTCTTCTCCTCAGCTGGAACACTTGGATGTGGGGAAGGGAGAACGATTTGGGGTACTGCCAGGGTAGCCCGCGTAATTCCTGTTTTATTACGTTTTTTGCAATTTGTAGGTTATTGTCAGGCTGTATTTTGAACAAAATATGATTCGCGAGCGTAACATGTATGTATTTACACAACTATAATCAATAAAATCATCAATACAACCCTTATGGGAATTCATCAAATGACTCCTCCCGCTCTGGGCGGAGCAGGGGGGAGGGTCCGACTTTTACTGACTAAAACCCATCCATGTTCCTTCATCGCCCTTTGTGTTCCAGGGCCACGGTATCTCTTTCGAACAGTCCCGCAACCCCGGATCATCAATACAACCCTGACAATAATAGACGTTCAATGAAACACTTAGGTAAGATTTTGAATTTCGTTGTCTATCCTTGCGGTTCCACCAGCTTAATTTGAATAACAGATCATCACCCATGTAAACCCCCAAGGGGTTTGGGCAGTGGTCCTATAGTACTCCCATATTTCACCAGTTATGATTAAGTGCCATGTTATGGGAGGCGAAATCCTACCACCTACCCTACCCACCCCCACCCACCCTACCTATCCTATCCTGCTATGTTTTCCTCCTTATTTTGTATCTTTTTTTTTAAATAATGTGTGTGTGTGTGCTATATTATAATAACTAACGTCAAATAAATATGTTTCTTTCTTTCTTTAAATAACATGTCCGTAACGATTGTGGAGGCTCTTTTTGTAGCTTAATGAAATTAATATACTTATTTAGTAGTAAGTTTAAAAAAAATTGTACGATCGATCCTCGATTTTGTAGTAGGTATATATAATACTTCCGCCGTGGCTAAATAATAACAGCCGCTCGGGTCGATCTTTAGGTTAAGCCGTGCTTGCCTAGGTTGGTCTGTGGATGGGTGACCGCCCATTACATACCGGGTTTCCTCCGTGCCTCGGAAAGGACGTTAAGCCGTAGGTCCTGGCTGTCATTTGTAGATCTTTGACAGTCGTTACAGGTAGTCAGTGGCCCAAAAATTCTGACAACCAGTCTTACCAAGGGGCATCGTATTACCCAGTACTAACTGGGTTTTGCAGGTCAGATAGGCAGTCGCTCCATGTAAAATACAGGTATTTAGCTGCATCCGGTTAGACTGGAAGCCAACCACAACATAGTTGGGAAAAGGCTAGGCAGATGATGATATTATAATACTTCAAAAGTTATATAATCACTAGCGGACGTCACGCGGTTTCACCCGCGTAGTTCCCGTTCCCGTGGGAGTACGGGGATAAAATATAGCCTATGTTACTCAGGGTAAATGTAGCTTTCTAATGATGAAAGAATTTTTGAAATCGGTTCATTACTTCCGGAGATTACCCCCTACACACAAACTTACAAACAAATGTTACCTTTTTATAATATTTATTATATAACCATAAAGGTGGCACCTCAATCTATTTCTCATCTTACGCAATTAATATTTATTAACGTCCGACTGTCTGCTATCTATTTATCTTTTCACGCCTTTATCTAAACGAGTTTCGACGAGACACAACTGATATCCATGACCTAACAGAGGTCATGGACCTGTGTTAGGTTAGGTATACCTTTTATGCTGGTAGTATATTCGCTAGGAAAGACTTTGGCCTCCATACAAGCGTAGACACTGGCTGAAGATGTACATAAATGAAATGAAATTATTTATTTTGCAAATAGGATACTAAGGCCCTTCTAACCCTAAAATTAGCAACTCTATTTTTGGTGGCTCAAACTTCGTTTGATATACTAACTGTAAGAATAAAGTTCTAATCAGCTTGCACTACAAAGCGGTTGTTACGTCAATCAATGCGGCCGAATAGTGCGAAATGAGTGGTTTTTTGCGATTTACAAAAAATCTATTGATTGGACTAAAAAGTAAAACACATAAGACCTGCTTTATAGTTAGTTCAGGTAATATGCAAAGTTTCATGATCTAATTTGAAGTACTTTTTGAATACTAGCGGTTTATTGTTCGATTTAGAGGTAACTTTGGTTTTTTTTTCTATCGAGAAAAGTTTATGGAATCGTGTTTTTGTCACACATAGTACTTAGCATTAATCCTCAACTTTACCATATATTTATTTTAAAATGAATGCTGCAGTATTTTAGGCGTAAAGGATGATCATGCTAAGCCATTTGAGGGAGTATAGGCCCTTAAATCACTTTTACACGTCAATATTTTGTTTTAAGAGAACGTTGGCGCCGGCATTTCCTAATTGACTACCCGTGAGAAGAATTACCGAAACAAACTCAGGGATCGTGGTCTCTTTTAAAGTCCAGACGAGTCACTGTGAGTGTGATTATGTAGGCATTGTCTGGTATGCTCTTTTGACGAAAGAGCCTTAGCAGGTTTGAGTTGACCTGTCCCGACAGACGGCACGTATGCATCAGTCATCGTGTAGCTCAATCACATTTTAGGGAGCTCAACGACCTGTCAGACGACACTACCAGATCTGCAGAATATTTGAGTAGACCACTTACAAAATACTCAAACCCGTCAGACAGTCTGGTGTCACGTAATAGATATTAAGTCGTTAGCATACATGATACTCACATTCACAAACAAAGTTACATTTGACTGAATTAATATCTAATTATTATCATGTCAATGAGTTATGTCATCTAGTCAATGAAATATGTCATCATCTAAAAAAATAAAAATTAATAATACTTAATACAATATTTGAGGCAAAAACAAAAAAAAACAGTTTGTGTTTGTGTTTTTCAGTGACAAAAATAAAATTAATATTCAAGAAAATAAATGTAGTATAACATCCAGAGGCATATTCGAATAAGATATCACAGGCTAAGCGAGCACCTCATTCCCAGGCGTGTTTATCATTTAGGTAATCTGATATTTTGTAATAACCTTTTTTTAAAAGTTTAGAATTAATGCAATTTTTGAAATTTCTTGATAGGTAGATTACGAGTTTCAATGGGAAGTTTGTTGTAGAAGCGTATACTTTGACCCATGAACGAGTTGCTTACTCTGTGGAGACGAGACAAAAGACCATCTCAGACACTAATCTGCAGAGTCCTCATGTGAATTGAGCAAGATTATGTCTGGATTTCAAAAGAGACTATGACCTCTAAGTTTGTTTCAGCTGTTTCTTCTCAGAGTAGTCAGGTACGAAACACCGGCCCCATCTAGTTTTAAAAAATGACGTGTAAAAGTGTTTGTAAAAACCTACTTGCAAAATAAACATCATTTATCATTTATGTTTTTATGAACATACATTAGACTTTTCGAATATTTGAGAGTCAGAATATTTATTTCTTTGAAATATACCATTTATTTATTACTATACCTACTTTTTGGGCTGACTGTAATAACTTATTTTTAGATTAAATGTACACCGCGACCTTAAAGTCCACGTAAAATTATGATAAAAAATATTTTCTATTTCAATCGGATTTTTTAACAATTTTTTTTTGCACGAACCCGTATTCTTTTTTTTTATAAAAATATCCCAAAGTTACTCTTTATATAACATTGCCTTTAAGCCAGTAAAAGTCTCGTCAAAATCGGCCCAGACAGGCAAAAATTTTATAACAATATGTTCTTGTTAAATGTACCGTATATACTTTCATTTTCAGTAAAAACTTGTTATGTCGAAATCACAGACAGACTCATCAATTTTATTATTTTGTATGTCAAATTAATTATGAGAGTTCACGGAGATAATGTCAGCTGCAGTCAAAAACTTGATTTTTATAGTCGGTTTTGCAATCTAACCGGATGCATCTAAATATCAGTATCTCACGTGAAGCGACGCCCACCTGACCTCAACTATCAAGTTACTAGAAACACGATACCTCAACGTCGGTTCTCGGATGCGATTCCTTTTTTTTATTTTTCATCCCATCTATTCGAAAAGGACGACTTGGTTCGCCTTTAAGTGCACCCAAAGGTAGTGTTTTCTATAAGAAACTTTTAGCGGGCAGTAATGAGTTTTTAATCCTCTTAATAAGTACGCCGCAATTATCTTTGCCGCGCAGTTTTTGAATTTCACATATTAAGAAACTTTTAAAAATATATTTTTGGCTCGGGCGACATACTTGAATCCCTCGCTACGTTCAGGATTCTACTGAAGAATCCCTCGCTACGCTTGGGATTCTACTCTAGAATCCCTCACTTCGCTCTAGATTAAAAAAACACCCTCGCCGTAAAAATATTATTTTGCTCCCTTATGATACAATCTACTACTACAAGCCTATGCCCACGGCGAGGTCAGTAACGCGCTACCGGGATAAAAATTATCCTATGCGTTAATTATCTATACTAATATTGTTTGTAAGTTTGTATGTTTGTATGTAGGTAATCTCCGGAAGTAATGAACCAATTTTAGAAATTGTTTCACTGGTAGAAAGCTACTTTATTCGTGAGTGCTATAGGCTATATTTAATCCCCGTACTCCCACGGGAACGGGATCTACGCGGGTGAAACCGCGGGACGTCAGCTAGTAAGTTTATAAGTTTGTATGTAGGGGGTAATCTCCGGAAGTAATGAACCAATTTTAGAAATTGTTTAACTGGTAGAAAGCTACATTATTCGTGAGTGCTATAGGCTATATTTTATCCTCGTACTCCCACGGGAACGGGATCTACGCGGGTGAAACCGCGGGACGTCGGCTATATAAAGCTCTATTACCACTGACTCACTCACTGACATAATTGTTCTCCCAGATGGTGACCCTCCCCTAAAATTGAAAGGGCTGTAATTTCATAACGGTTAGAGATAGCCATTATGTGTTTGAACAAATATTATAGTAGACATTGAAACCTGTCAAGGTGGTACCGGTAAAGCGAAGGGCGAGCGAAGCGAGCCCCCGTATCGTAGGGATAAGGTCACGATAGCTTTCTGGTGGTAGGTAGATCCTGAGTGGAGAGAACCGCGTGGAGCGAAGCCGGCGACCTCCGTAGCGTAACGAAGGTTGAGTGAATGAAGCGTAAAACTCTGGGGCGACGACAAGCAAACTTTAGGGTATTTTTTTGTGTTTTAACGGATTTTCCAATTCATTTAAGGTTTCCTATGGATTCTCAAAATTTTATAAGGATAAGGAATACTTTTCATAAACACGAAACCGAAACCACGAGCTGCGCGTAGCTCGCGCACTACGCAAATACTAGTTATACTATAAGGGTTCAAAACACCTCTTAACCAGGCCGAAAGGCACTGGTTCTCCCCGTCATTGCAATCATTTTTTTGTTCTACACCATACCTGGAAACCTTCTAGTTACGGAGATATTGGGGTCAAAGTTCCAACTTTTTGACAAGTTTTTAATGTGAGATTTTTACTCTAAACACGTCCACGACCCCCGTATTATTCAATCCATCCATCAGCACAATGTTTTGAGTGCGTTACATTGAGTTTTACCACAAAATATGATTTTTCACAAAAAAAAGTCGTTTCCCAGCAATAATGTTTACGTAAAGTTACTTAGTTTGATGTACAAGAATGCTTGGTTGACGGCTTCGTGCTGAGGTTGTTTACACCCTCTAAACAGCTCGATTATCCTGGTTATAAATTGCCATTCAAATCCAGTCAGTTGTTTTTGCTTGAAAGAGTAACACACATCCAGAAGTACAGACACGTACAACCCGGTCACATTATCTCGAGACCTGGCGTCGATGACGTCACGTCGCGTCGGCGCTCTGATATGGTGCGCAAAACAAGTATCCTCTAGTAGGATATTATTATAAACAATAAGGTTTCCAACAAAACAAATATTGTGTTAATTAATTTAATGTAGGTAATATTATTATAATGATATGATTAAAATTGCGGGAGGTTCGCATTCCAGCGAGGTCTCGAGATAATGTGACCGGGTTGTAGATACATTCTCACAAACTTTTGAATTTATTATATTAGTAGAAAGTAGGATAATTATAGTAAGATTAGATAATGGATTGGAATAAGGAATATGCATGAAATACAAAACTCTTTTTATTTATGAAAAATGCCTTGTATTGGCGCATAAAAACATTGGGGTATACTTGTTTATGTTTCTAATACATCATTTATTTTACAATTTACTGTTTTATGTAGCATGTTTTTGGTGAAAGGAACGCACTGTCAAAACACACCGTCCTCGATAACGCTGGTATTGACGTCAAAGTTCATTGTGTCAAAAAACACTTTAGTACTTAGTAGTTTCACTAAAATTTTATTATGATATTGTTATTGCAATTTTTACGTGAATAAAGCACATACAATTAGTAAAATAGCAGCGGTGGCCCAGTAATGGCGGCCCCGACTTACGGACGTTTATTAGTCGTGGGTTCGAACACAGGCAGGCGCATTACTTTGTGTAATTTATTTCATCACCACTGCTCTCAAAACGGTGAAGGAAAACATCGTGAGGAAACCGGCATGTCCTAGAACCAAAAATTCGAAGACATGCGGCATCTACCAATCCGCACTGGGCCCGCATGGTGGATTATAGCCCATTCCCTCACATAGAGAGGAGGCCTGTGTCCCAGCAGTGGGAACTTTAATAGGCTGATGACGATGATGAATTGGTAAAATTATTTTAAGGCCAAAAAATTAGACGTAAACAAGGCAGATTGTGGATAATGACGTCACATAATGGCCGCGACAGCTACGGACGTTTGAACTGTCATAGAAAATTGCAGGAGTTTAATATTATTTTTGAGCGACAAGCAGTAGTTGAACTTAACTTTTAATACTTTTCTTGGGTTGATAGTACTGTATTTTATTGATTTAAATGAAGAAAAAATTACGTGCATATTGGGACGTGTTACTGACACTGACTTGCCCGCGTAGTATGGCGACGTAGAAACGGGGAAAGACTCGACAAATCTTTTGTTCATCTGTCATTTTGTCGATATTAAATAGACAAAATGACAGATGAACAAAAGATTTGTCGAGTCTTTCCCCGTTTCTACGTCGCCATGCTACGCGGGTTGGCCACCACCATCAGGGATTTTAATTTTGATACCACATTAGTCGCTATTTAGTCGAAATTTGTTGCCAAATATCAGAATTTGTCGGTCACTGGTTCAAAAGATATAAGGGTTTATAAGTGGCCGATCTGGAGAGACTCTCCCCAGCGTGGCCACATTTATAACTCAAAAACTAGGGCACCTAGCGAAGATTTGTTTTCTCCCATATTTAGTCGCCAATGGGGAAGGCTGGTCAAAGCTGATTGTAGATGGCGCGTCCATAGCTTAGACCCAATCTGACCAATGAGGTCAAACTATTTTGTTTTGAAATATAAAATGACATTGACAGATTTTCAACCAATGACGATGTTTGGTTCATGCGATGCTAGCGCCATTAGTTCCACAAGTTGCCCGTCCCATTGATGAATGACACCGTTTTAGGTTGCCGGTATGATGTGCCTATTAAACTACTGTTAGTCTGTAAGTAAGCCTGATCTCTGCGATTGCCGTCCCATCGGACTACAAGTGTGTACACCTGTGTCGGCTCACAAACTTGTGCACTATCTCCCGCGCCGATGGCTAATCTCCCCTGATATGTCCCATCGTCTCCGAAAACGGCCAAGACGGAATTTATTAAAATAACAAATAACACTAATAAAATATTTTTTTAATCTGAATTAAATAAAAAATCAAAATATGATCTAAACATACTAGTAGGATTTACTTGTAGAGAATTCTTTGAGCGCGTACTTGGATTATTTTCGGGGAATTGAATTGGGAATCGTTCATTCGGTGGGAAGGCTCCTATTGTGGGTTCTTCTGTAAGCGGTCCTTCTGTAGGGGGGACTCCTGTAGGGGGCCTTCGAGATGAAAACCCTACTATATATGTAAGGGGACCACCAATAAGGTCAGGTCGAAAGGCCGCCGGAGGAGGCTCTAAAATATACTCCCAAACGGGCTTAACGTCGCCTGCAAAAAAAAAATGGTTTTGTAAAATAACAGTACAACACTAGTTTTGGCTGTCATCAATAGGCTAGTTTTCACCATCAATAAATTGCAAATCTATTTAGTCTGTCAGTTAGAGTATTGGAAAATAATGGACACGTATTTTTTGTTTTTGTAAATCAATGAATATTGACATCAAACTCGGGAGTGGGGACTCGTGACGTCACAACACACTAAAAAATAGCACGGCGTGGACGTATTGAGAATTTTAAAAGCGTCGTATCTTCGTCAATATTTTGGTCTACGTAAATAAAATAAAAAAATACGTGTCAAATATTTTTTGAAAATCTAACTGACGGACTAATTAGATTTTCTCAGGACACAAGCCTATTGGAGGTATCGTATTACCCAGTAATAACTGGGTTGTGGAGGTCAGACAGGTAGTCGCTCCATGTAAAATACTGGTATTCAGCTGCATCCGGTTAGACTGGAAGCCGACCCCTTCATAATGGGTGTAAAAGTACCCTTAAGAGGGCCGAAAAACAATTATTTCCTCCGTCATTGCGATTATTACTCGACTACGGCAAAGCCAAAAGGATGGGTAAGCCTATGTATGTTTATTTATACTACACTTGCTTAGTAAGTGTACCAATACTACCCACTAAAAGGCTTGAAAGCTGTTCATTAAACCTTCTCAAAAATCTAGGCAGTTATATTGTATGGAATTTCATTACAGCCCTGAAAATCAGGGTAGTAATGCATTACTAACGCATTTTTTTTTTGCTAGTTTGTCTTTTACTTCTTTGTGCTTAGGTGTAGTATAGAGCAGTATAAAGGGTATAAAACACCTCTTAACGAAGCTGAAAGTCACTTGTTCTCCTCGTCATTGCGATATTTTTTTTGTTCTACACCATACCTGGGAACCTTCTAGTTACGGAGATATTGGGGGTCAAAGTTCAAACTTTTTGACAAGTTTCTTTTAAACATAAGTTTTTAATGAAAGATTTTAACACCTCCACGACCCCCGTACTATTCAATTCATCCATCAGCACAATGTTTTGAGTGCGTTACATTGAGTTCTACCACAAAATATGATTTTTCATCAAAAAAATTCGTTGCCCAGCAATAATTTTTGCGTAAAGTTACTTAGTTTGATGTACAGAATACTTGGTTGACGGCTTCGTGATGAGGTCTTTTACATCCTATAAATCACTCGAGGGTAAGTACAGATTACTAAACTCGTGTGGTTCACGGCCCCCGTTTCGCGTCGGGCCTCAAATGCACACTGGGTTAGTAATCTGTGCCTTACTCCCCTTGGTGAATAAATAGCTATTTTTATTCTAGAATAGAATAGAAGGTATGATCCAGATCATACCTGCAGGCCTATTACGTATCTCTGTTGACAACTCGAAATGATAGTAACTGGGCTAGGTGTCCATCAAATAACTGACAAAAGGTTACTTTCGTATTATGTATGACCAGTTGCGATAAAAATATGATGTCATCGGTGCCCATCGTGGCTAATAGTCACCGTAGCTCATTTAGATAGACGCCTTCGTATCGATTCTTCTAATATTGCGATTATGTAAGCATAGTGGACATCAAATTGATGACAACTGAGTTTTAAGTGGGTTTTGTGAAAGACATTACACCGTACCCGGGCCCGGGCTGTTTATCACCGTAAAGTGATATCCCACTCAGTGCGATATATTATGACATTCTCGGTTGTCATCAAAGTTCGGTGCACAACCGAAGCTCGATAGTCACTGGAGATCAAAAAGATACGTAATAGCCCTACTGGTCTCTTTAGAATTATTTGGTTTTGCAATCAGTTGAGGTTATAGTTACCTTCCAAATTATTTCGAGATCCTGTAGGCTTCAGAGGTCGTTGCGATATGTATGGAGGTATATAATTAGGCCCAGAACTGTATGGTGGATTGTTGTAAACGGTGTATTTTCGACCTTCTCTCCCGAAGTACCTCATTCGACCGCTTTGTGTTACTGAAAATGTAAAACACAAATGATAAATTATGTTTCATTTGTTAATTAGGTAGTTATTTTTTTGTATAAAAACGACAACTTTGGGAAGAAACACCGTAAAAAAGTCAGAAGCCACAGCCTCTTTTAAAGTTTTAGTGGTGTCGATTCTGTTGTGCACAAACTAAACTTAATTAAGGCTATTGCTATCTTTTTCTCTCTAATAAAACGAGAAAGAGACGGACGTAATTTAGAGCTGTCAAATTTAGTTGGAACTAATATTTCCATACAAATGAAGGGTGCACGTAAAAACATGTCGACTAAAAACACGGTGAAGCGCAAAGCATAAACTAGTTTGACATCTCTAACTAAGTTCATAGCTATAGCCGTCCTTTTCTCGCACTGCCTTTTAGTAAAAGATAGCAATAGCCTAAATAAAGTTTAGTTTGTGCACAACAGAAGCGACACCAATGTTGATCAAGTCCATGACCACGCAGATTGTATCTGAGATTACTGACGCAGGTTGTGTTTATTGCCTAGGTAAGTATTATTATAATCCTGTATTGTCCTACTGCAGGACAAAGGCCTCCCTTCCCTCCATCCACATTTCGCGATCTAGTGCGATTATAGGCCAATCCTTTGCGAAAGAGTCTAGCTCATCCCGCCACCTCCTTCTGGGCTGTAAATATTAGTTTTTAAATAAATTCCTCCACAATATACAGCAGGGTAAATTGTCACGGTACGGGCGGTCTATAAATTGAAGGTCACTCAGCGAGCTATGGAGCGGGCTATATGTGAAGTCTCTCTGAGGCCTCATTCACGAAGTCAACGGTGGCGGCGCGGCAGCGACGGCGGCGCGGGAGCGGCGCGGGCGCAGGGCGTTCCAATGCATACATTTAAATGGAGCTGTTCACGAAGTCAGCGGCGGCGGCGCGGGCATCGGGCGTCGAGCGGCGTACGAGCGGTGCCCTCGAGACTACATTGACGTAGTGTTGTGCAGAATATATTATTGACCTAAATTTCAAAATGTCCGCCGATGACGTGTTGGAGCAATTAAGTCTGATTTAGGATTTGTAAAAAAATTGTAACTGATTCTAAATCGCACTTTGAGAAAATAATCCAATGTTTCTGTACTCATTCTGGTATACTTAGTCAAAGAATTTATCGGAATTTTGTCTCTGTTCTTCGTAACTCCGATGAAACTCGATTTTTTGTTTTTGGTTTTAGGAATTTATGTCTTATTTTGCCCACAATAAATTCAACTCTAAGAAGGAATTAGAATCAAAAAGATGTTCTCGGCGCCGTTTAGACATTTCGTTCGCGAATAAAGATATTAATTTCTCGTAACACAACACTACGCCGCTCTACCGCCGCGCGATCTGCCCGCTGACTTCGTGAATGAGGCCTGAGTGTTCGCATTAGAGAACCAGGGTTGTCGACTCAGAATAAGTAAGCTGAAGTCGCAATGGGCCGGCCATATTAGCCGTAGAACCGATGACCGTTGGGGTAGACGTGTTCTTGAGTGGAGACCGCGAATCGGCAAGCGTAAGGTACGCTGCGTAGAGCGGCGATCTTTGAAAGGTAGCTGGTAGCAACCGTATGAGAGTTGCTGAGAATCGAGTTGAGTGGTGTGCGATTGAAGAAACTTATGTCCAGCAGTCCACACTGTTGTAAGTTGATGATGAAATACAGTAGGCTAGTTTCCACCATCAATAAATTGCAAATCTATTTAGTCTGTCAGTTAGAGTATTGGGAAATAATGGACACGTATTTTTTGTTTTAGTAAATCAATGAATATTGACAAAGATAAAACGCATCAAAACTCGAGAGTGGGGGCTCTTGACGTCACAACGCACTAAAAGATATAGCACGGCGTGACGTATTGATAATTTTAAAAGCGTCGTATCTTCGTCAATTTTGGTTAACGTAACAAAAGAAAAAATACGTGTCAAATATTTTTTGATAATCTAACTGACGGACTAATTAGAGTTTTTCAAGACACAAGCCTATTGTCCGTGAAGTATCAAAATCAAAGCATTTATTTCAAGTAAGCCAGGCACAGGCACACACACAGGCACAGGCACTTTTGAATTGTCGAAACAAAGATAAAAATTAAATGTAGCTACAGTCCCAGTCACAAGACATAATAACTTGAGAAAGTACTGTAGTTGCCCATTCCCTAGCGTAGATCTCTATGGAGAAGAACGGGCAAGAAACTCTAGGGACACTCTTTTAAATGAGAATATTGTTACAAAATCTTGATTACATCATTCATGTTGAGATGGTATATTATGTGAGAACAATGTAGCAAGATGTGCACGTTAAAAGTGTCCATAGCAAAAACACACAAACAAAAAAAAAACACAATTCATAATATTTCATTCAAATAAGCCATGGCAACTGTACTTACTGGAGCTAAGATCCTTTTTGCCAAAACCTTGTCTTCCACCACAGTCGTTTCTTTGACGTTGACGCGGAGAAATCCTGTTCGTGGGGCACAAGAATGTGCTCACAGTTACTGCCTCCAATCCAATTAGGTTTGAGTATACCTGTGTAAATAACGGAAGAAAGATTACTGGATTTACAATTCACAAATTATCATCTGTCTGCCTTTTTCCTATGATGTTGGGTCTGTTTCCAGACTAACCGGATGCAGCTGAATTCCAATATTTTAACTGGGTAGTACCTAGGGTTGCCACCTTTATTTTGAACAAATATAGAATTTTTCCCAAAAAAGCTGTAACAATATAGTACTTTTGGGAAATCTAGGAAAAAATACAGTACACAATTATTTTTATTTTTTATTTATTTTTCCGTATTGTTACGAGCTGGGTATGGGATAAATTAATTACTACCGATGAAACAACTGAATAACTTTAATAATCACAAAACACTTCAAACTCAATCACAAGTACACTACTGATCACTATTCGCTTAGATATCGCACTCACTAGTTCACTTTGATTCGTCCCGTACTGTAGCCAAAATGATACTGCCTGCTCCCACAAACACGTCGACTATTTATACGACGCACAGAGGAGTATTTGACTTAAAAAGTCGATCAAAAGTCGAAAAGTCGAAATTTGTTATATTGCTTTACAACTATTGTATCGTGAGAGCCCAATAGCTATTACGTCACTTAACGGCCAATTTGGCCATACACCGCCTCTCCACCAACCGTAGCAGCAGTCGGAACTCAGTCCTTGCATGAATCGTATGTCTTTGTTCTCGGCACTACAGTTAAAACGTGATCTTTAAATTGCATTTAATCTGTGTTTGGTGAAATTAAGTGATAACCATTATGGATATTTTAGAAGAAGGTATGTCGTTACTTTATAAAAGCATGTTTATTTTGGTTTTACACTTTATTTAAGTGACATTTTGCACCTTAAATACACTCCATAAAAAATGCAACTTTTTTTTAGTAAACTCTGCAATTAAAGGTGTTTTTGTTTATAAGTTAAGCCGAGTTAACTTATGATTTTGGATGTAACATATAGTTTCATTATTCTAGATAAGGATTTTAAAGGAAAATGTCCCGCATATTCACGCCATTTTTTTATTTTTATTTTCTACAAAATTAGTCGAAATCAGCTTCCATAAAACAGTGTTTTATTTTTATTTTTCTATTCCAGAATCTCCAATGATAGAGATGACTAGAAAATCACTCTATGAAGTCATACAAGAATCTTCAGACAGAAAAAATGACCAAAAGTTTGAGTTTTTAAAATCGTCTTAAAATAATAAAAAAAAAAATGGCAGGCAAGAACTCAAGAAGATAAAAATATAGTGGCAGAAAGGAAGAAGAAAATTCAAGAGGCTTTTAAAGAGGAAATGGGGCTGCTAGTGGATATTCCGAAGGCAGGGTTTGGGAACACCAATATGATGGGAACACTTCAAGGAGATTTTTCTCAAATCCCGAAACTTCTTCCCGCATTACTGGGATTGACATCAATTTAATTTAAAAAAAATGCAGTGTCATATTGGAGACTTTGTCAAGTGGGCTCAAAATTGATACGCAGAAATTTGAAAACTTTACTGAACAAACTGCAAAGCTATATGTAGATTTGTATGAGTGGCACCCCATGTCGCCTACAATGCACAACATTTTAGACATGGGGCCACAGTAATTGATCACGCTATTCTGCCTATTGGCCAGTTGTCGGAAGAGGCGGCTGAGGCCTTACCAGAAACAAACACTTCCGCATGTATAGGCAGAATTATTCCAGAAAGACAAAGACAAACAACACAAAGATGTGCTAAACAGACTTCTGCTAATTTCGGATCCTTTTTTGAGCAGTACCAGAGGCAAAGGCAACGAAAAAAAAGTAAGCCATTTTCCGTTGAAGCATTAGAACTCTTGCTCCCGGAGACATCCTACGCCTCGTCTACAGAGTTTGACAAAGAGGAGGACGATGGATCTAGTGAAGGTGATCCTGACTAGAAGATTTTTATGTAAAAACTGTTTATTTAAACTTCATGTACAGTAGTGGTACATAGGCGCACTTAATGCAACAAGGAATTCATTACCAGTCAACCATTCTCTACTTTTATGTAAAATTGTACATGTGTCTGGTGTCTTAAATACAAAATTATCATCTTAAACCACTTTTTATTTTATATCCAATCTATAATTATCACAAAATAATTTTGATCGACTTTTTAAGTCAAATACTCCTCTGTGCGACGACCGAACGTTTGAGAAAGATCCATAAGTTCCCAGAATCTTCTAGGCAATTCATACTAGGTCATTGTCCTTAGAGAAACTTCCACAACTTTTGTACACAGGAAAGAAATAGGTACTTTATGCCCTGGGCGTACGGTCGAAATTACAATGACAACTTCCTGATGTATTTTATAGGTAGTTTGCGAATTTGTACCTACATCATTCGATACATACCTACTACTACCTACCTACTTAGTTGTAGGTACCTACTATTAGAAGCTACTTGTATTGTAGGTATGGGTACGACGTAACACTGCCCCCTCCTTAGACATGCTCGTCCCGAGCATCATTAGGCCCGTAGTATCGCGCCAATCGGTCTACATGGACAATCTTAGGCGCACCTCGTGGACCCTTCTGTATTCGGTAGGTGACATCGTTGATCCTAGTCACGACTCGGTATGGTCCATCCCAGCTTGCTTGTAATTTCGGAGACTTCCCTTTGCTCCGTACTGGGTTATGCAACCACACCAGTGAACTCTCGTCGAAACCCCTACTATTTGCCTTCCGGTCATAACGGGTCTTCATCTTCTCGGACATCTGTTGGCCGGATTGTCTAATATGCTCATAAACATCATTCAACTTGTTACGCAAGTCATTTGCGTAATCTGTTACACTGCGTGGAGCATCAGGGGGAGTTCCAGTGATTAAATCTGCAGGCAACCGTAATTCCCTTCCAAAGTTCGCGAAGGCGGGCGTCACAGTTGTACTTTCGTGGACTGCGCTGCGGTAGGACAGAAGAAACAGCTGTATGTGCTTGTCCCAATCCCTTTGTCTGCTTTCCACGACTTTTGCCAGATATCTTTCCAACGTTTGGTTGAATCGTTCCACCATTCCATCAGATTGTGGGTGGTAAGAGGTGGTTCTGGTTTTGTGAGTACCCATTAATCGAGAAGTCTCCTGAAATACTTGCGATTCGAAATTCCTTCCTTGATCGCTGTGTATTTCTAAGGGTACTCCAAAACGACAGAAGACTTCCTGAACCAATTTATCTGCGACAGTTGTAGCTTCTTGATTAGGAATGGCGAAGACTTCTGGCCACTTTGTGAAGTAATCCATGACCACCAAGAAGTACTTGTTTCCGCTCTCACTTTCTGGAAATGGTCCCGCAACGTCTAGTGCTATCCGCTCCCAAGGGGCTCCAACGTTGTACACTTTTAATGCTCCTCTGCTGCGTGTTTGGGGTCCTTTCACGGCCGCACAACTGGTACATTTGCGACACCAGTCCTCCACATCATCTCGACAGTGGATCCAGTAAAAACGTTCTCGAATTTTTAGTAAAGTCCTTTTTACCCCCATATGTCCTCCCGAACATCCATCATGGTACAGCCGTAAAACATCCGGTACCTTAGCTTTAGGGACAACCATTTGTAGATGACAGCTGTCCCCTTGAGCGTTTTCCCATTTACGGCACAAGACTCCATTCTGGATCACCAAGCTGTTCCATTGCGCCCAATAACTCTTCGTGATGGAACTCATCGCAGCCACATCACTCCACTTGGGTTTAGGAGCACCAGCTTTGATCCACTCGAAGATCGGTTTGATGTCCGAGTCATTTTGCTGAGTCTGCTGTAGGGTTTCTTTCCATTCATCGCTGAGATCCGTTCTAAGCATCCTCACGGGCACTACTTCCTTAGTCTCTTGCCTGGCACAGTGCTTACAGTCTTCAGGACAAGGTCTTCTCGACAAGGCGTCTGCGTTACCGTGAGTTCTTCCACTGCGATGTTCAGTTACGAAGTCAAACTCTTGCAATAGCTCAATCCATCTCGCCACTTGCCCCTCTGGATTCTTGAACTGTAATAGCCACTTCAATGCAGCATGGTCAGTTCTTAATTGGAATTTACGTCCCAACAAATATTTACTGAAGTGCTGCAATGTCTTTACTACGGCGAGTAGCTCCCGTCTTGTAACGCAGTAATTTCTTTCTGGTTTGGATAAAGACTTGCTGAAGTAAGCTATCACAACCTCTTGGTTTCCTTTCCGTTGAGACAGCACGCCCCCAATTCCAGTATTACTTGCATCTGTGTCAACTATGAAGTCATTTTCTGTGTCAGGATATCCCAAAATAGGCGTATTGCATAGACGTTTCTTTAATTCCTGAAATGCAACGTCGCAGTTCTCGTCCCAACAGAATTGCCGCTTTTCCTCAGTGAGTTTGTGCAGAGGTTTTGCAATGTCGGCAAAATTCTTGACAAACCTTCGATAGTAGGAGCACAAACCCAGAAATGCTCTGACCTGTGTCTTGTCTTTCGGAACTGGCCAATCCTTGACGGCGATTACTTTTTCTGGGTCCGTTTGAACACCTTCCCCCGAAACTATGTGTCCTAAGAAGTTCACTTGTTTTCTGAAAAACGAGCACTTTTTCGGACTTAACTTAAGATTTGCTGTTTGGATTTTCGACAGCACTTGGTTGAGGTTTTTAAGGTGATCTTCAAATGTACGGCCCACGATGATTATGTCGTCTAGATAGACAAGACATGCGTCTCCAATCAATCCGGCGAGTACTTGCTCCATCAGCCTTTCAAACGTTGCAGGAGCATTGCACAATCCGAATGGCATAACTTTAAACTGCCACAATCCCTTCCCTGTTGAGAATGCAGTTTTTTCCTTATCCTTGGGGTCTATTTCTACTTGCCAATAGCCACTTTTCAGGTCAAGTGTGGTAAACCACTTCATACCAGTCAGCGTATCCAGTGTGTCATCGATCCTAGGCAGCGGATAGCTGTCCTTTTTCGTGACAGCGTTCAGTCGTCGATAGTCCACACAGAAGCGCATACTGCCGTCCTTTTTCTTTACCAGGACCACAGGAGAACACCATGGACTCGATGAAGGCTCTATAACACCGTCCTTCATCATTCCCTCCATCATGGTTTCCACCTCTTTTTCACGTGCAACTGGCAGTCTTCTTGGTCGCTGACGGATTGGTAACTCGTTACCCGTATTAATCTTATGCTGAACTAGTCCAGTTCTCCCTATGTCAGCATCATTTGAAGAGAAAATGTCGGCGTACTGAAGTAACATCTTCTTAGCCTTGTCCATTTCTTCTTTAGATAAATCGCAGTTTTCCAAAAGTGTTGACACGTCAAACTTTGTACTACGAATTTTATTTCCGGTAGGCAGATTTTGTAATTGACGCATCCAAGCTACTTCCTCGCAAGTGCCGATTAAGGTGCCCTTCTTAATGAATCCTTTTGTCCAGAATTCCGTGGTAAACTAATTGGCACAATCGTTTCTGATCTGCGAGGAAGAACAATCTCTTTCAAGCAGTACACTTTCCCTGATGGTGCACCTTCCATGAAGACTTCCTCTGAACCACATTTCAATACTCCTTGATCAACGTCGATCTCACAACGATATTTCCGCATAAAATCCAAGCCCAAGATGCAATCGTCTACTATGTCGGCCACGATGACATTGTGCTTGTAAAATCTGTCACCCAATTTTAACTCCACCTCCTTCTTGCCTCGGACGGTTATGTGCTGACCGGTAGCTGTCAGTAATCGTATACGGTCGTGGTTATCAAAGTAGTCCCCAAGAAACCGACTTGCTAGGTGAGAGTTAACGACCGTGTAAGAAGCTCCAGTATCCAACGTCAGTTTGCATGGTGTTCCGTTGACTTCGCCTCTGATGGTCAGGCTGTTCCCGTCATGAGCTTGCGAGATCAAGATTCTCGGGGCTCTTTCAATACCAGCCAGCACCCGCCCCCCAGTCCTGGCATTTACTCGTTTCCCTGCTGTGGCTGGACAGTCACTTCAGCCACCCTTCCTTGCTGATCTTCTCGCGGGGTGTTGCGCTTTGGACAGCTTGACCGAAGGTGACCCCTTTCTCCACAAGTGTAGCACCTAGGAGTGTACCCTTGCGGGCGCTCGCGTACAGGTGATGCTACAACCTCCCTAACGCGGTGCGTTCGGTGGTCTTGCCTCACTGCCTCTACTTCTAAAGCATGGGCTAAGGCGTCCTTCAATGTTTCATGATGCCCAAGTCTCACAGCGGCTCTAACTTCCAAGTCACGTATTCCATCAACGAACGCTTGTACCAGATTCCCATCGATAAGTGCAGGGGTAGACTGGTATGCTTTCCGAACCAGCTTTTCAACTTCCAGGGCCCACTGCTGTAGGTTCTCGGCACTACGTTGAACACGATCCTTCAACTTAGCATGAAATACGTGCTCCAGGTGCGCGTCGCCGTATCTGGACTCTAACGCCTCCAGCAGCTGCTCGTAGGTTACATCCTTGCCAAGCGCCTCAAGAATGTTGAGGGCCTGGTCTCGGAGACCCAAGGTGAGCGCGGTCATGGCTTGCGGTTTTGTCCATCCATTCGCCTTCATAACGGCCTCAAATTGAATTTTATAAGCCGACCACGAAGATGTTCCATCGAATGGAGGCACCTTAAAGCCCCGCGCTGAAGGTGCAGCAACCACTGAAGCCACAGTCACGTCTCCAGTCTTCAGTTCCCCCAAAGCCTTCTTCACCCCAGCGATCTGAACTTCGGCTTCTGAGATGCGATTCTCATGCTGGTGAACCTGATCCTTCATTACCTTCAGCTCTTTGCCGAAAGTTGAATGAAGATCCTTTATGAGGATCATCTGTTCTTCTTGACGACGAGCCTGCTCCTCCTTGTCTCGTTGCAACTGCTCTTCCAACCGGCGAGCCTGCTCCTCTTGACGGCGAGCCTGCTCCTCTTGACGGCGAGCCTGCTCCTCTTGACGGCGAGCCTGCTCCTCTTGACGGCAAGCCTGCTCCTCCTTTTCTCGTTGCAACTGTTCTTCCAACCGGCGAGCCTGCTCCTCTTGACGGCGAGCCTGCTCCTCTTGACGGCGAGCCTGCTCCTCTTGACGGCGAGCCTGCTCCTCCTTATCTTGTTGCAACTGCTCTTCCAACCGGCGAGCCTGCTCCTCTTGACGGCGAGCCTGCTCCTCTTGACGGCGAGCCTGCTCCTCTTGACGGCGAGCCTGCTCCTGCAGCAGCGCCATTAAAGCTGACAAGTCTGGCGCTACTGATGCTGGAGAAACTCCGGATGGGCCAGCGGCCAGCTCTGCCGTAGGCTGGACACCACCCGGTGTCTGTGTCGGAGAATCTCCAAACCGCCTTTGGTCCATGTCCTGCTGTCGCTGACTCCTGGTACGGATACCTTCCGTGTTGTCCTTAGGTAGAACTGGCATAATTTATCCCACTTCTGACACCAAATTGTTACGAGCTGGGTATGGGATAAATTAATTACGACCGATGAAACAACTGAATATTTTTAATAATCACAAAACACTTCAAACTCAATCACAAGTACACTACTGATCACTATTCGCTTAGATATCGCACTCACTAGTTCACTTTGATTCGTCCCGTACTGTAGCCAAAATGATACTGCCTGCTCCCACAAACACGTCGACTATTTATACGACGACCGAACGTTTGAGAAAGATCCATAAGTTCCCAGAATCTTCTAGGCAATTCATACTAGGTCATTGTCCTTAGAGAAACTTCCACAACTTTTGTACACAGGAAAGAAATAGGTACTTTATGCCCTGGGCGTACGGTCGAAATTACAATGACAACTTCCTGATGTATTTTATAGGTAGTTTGCGAATTTGTACCTACATCATTCGATACATACCTACTACTACCTACCTACTTAGTTGTAGGTACCTACTATTAGAAGCTACTTGTATTGTAGGTATGGGTACGACGTAACAGTATTATATACCTATTCGTTATTGCTCTGCGCTTTGGCCATCAATGATCTAACCATCTTCTTTGCACCATTGGTAGTCGAACTCTCATTCGCTCTTATATTTTTGAAGCCTTTTAATATTTTTCTTGGGTGTCGTGCAAAAACCATAATCACTTTCCATGTTTTTTTTTTAATTTTAACAGCAACAAATTAACACTTCTAATAAAAATCGGGCGGCATTCATCGACAAATTATTGACAGTTGACGTTTTGTTGCCGCGAATGCATTTCGTCCTGAAATTCCCCGTGCAGCGCTGTGAGTATGTTCCAGACTTCCAGAAAAGCGCGACAGTTGAATTAGCGATAAAAATATAGTATTTTTCATACTATATTATTTTTCTATAATATATAGTACAATTGACTGAAATATAGTACGTTACTATATATTATAGTACGGGTGGCAACCCTAGTAGTACCACTTCTATCTACTCAATGCTGGAAGACTAGTTGTCAGACTTCCGAGCTTCTGACTACCCGTAACGACTGTCAAAGATCTGCAAATGACAACTGGGACATAAACTGAGAGTTTTGATGCGTTGTGGTGTCTTAGGAACCTGCCTCGCTACTCTGCAGGCTGCATGGCAGTCAAATCAAATCAAATCAAATCAAAATCAAATCAAAAATGTTTATTTGTCAGGACATGGTACATATAGATGTCCAAACAATATCCTGCAATCTATTGCAGCCTGGGTAGACAGCCCGCTAGTATGGGCGCTAATTAATCGCACCCGCAGTGCAAGTACGTAGGAATCGATTCGATAAATCTGACAGTTGTTCTCGACAAAGTGAGTTTTTATCTTTGTTATAAACTCATTTTGTCGAGAATGACTGTCAGATTTATCGAATCGATTCCTACAGTGCAAGTACGTAGGAATCGATTCGATAAATCTGACAGTTATTCTCGACAAAATGAGTTTTTATCTTTGTTATAAACTCATTTTGTCGAGAATGACTGTCAGATTTATCGAATCGATTCCTACGTACTTGCACGGCCGATCTGTTCTAGTTATTAACCTGTATGCTCCCGGCCGTGCCTCCAGAGGCACAGTGCATTGTTATTTTAATTGTGTCTGTAATTGCGGGTATTGAAGTGCTACGTACTAACATAGGCTAAGTTATTCGATAATATTTTCGATTTAGAGGATGTAAAACACCTCTTAACGAAGCCGAAAGGCACTTGTTCTCCTCGTCATTGCGATCATTTTTTTGTTCTACACCATACCTGGGAACCTTCTTGTTACGGAGATACTGGCGGTCAAAGTTCCTAATTTTTGATAAGTTTTTTTTTTAATACCTACAAGTTTTTAATGTAAGATTTTTACTTTAAACACATCCACGACCCCCGTACTATTCAATCCATCCATCAGCACTATGTTTTGAGTGCGTTACATTACTCAAAAAGGAAAAAAGGAAAAAAGTGGCAACACTGCCCGAGTGACATGTCAAAATTTTGTTCCGTATTTTAAAATTAAAATTAAATAGTAATTAAGTTAAATTAAGGTGTAATCATATGTAATATCGTATTTTAAATGTGTAAATACCCAGGAAACATATTTTCCTGTTAATTAATAAAGGATTCGGTTGTACAGCGACGAAACGACGCCGACGTTACCGGTAACCTAAAACCAACAGCTAATGTTCGGACTACGGATCTAAACGGGGAGTATTTGTTTACTTTTATATTTAGAATAGCACACAATCGTCCCATAATCGTAACTTTACAACACGTCCACGCCAATTCTAGTATAGTTTTTGTTTTTTTGCTAATTTCCTTCTAAGGTTCTAGATTGCATTGTTGACAATTGTCATTTCGTAAAAAGTAAAACTTTAACGATTTATACTTGCTATCAATCTTTTCAATATTAGTTAAATATTAAGTTCGTGATAGTTATTTCATTAACGTCTTGAAGTAATATTGTAATAATCATAAGTTTTTAGTCCAGGCAATCTACCCACATGAAAAAGTAAAATCTTAAGAAAGTAAAATTCTCATTGAAGCAATAAAAATAATTATTCAGTAAGCTAATTTAATTATTGTCAAGCTAATATAGCAGCCTACCTCATTTCTTTGAGTAACACAAACTTTTTCCCTGTTTTTTCCCCTTTTTTATCTCTAAATTCTCTTCATTGGTCTATCCTATTAGTTCTCACCGTTTCTTTATTTACAATTTTCAGTAACCAATCCGGAAACCATGCCTGTGATGACCCGTAAGGCTACTGCTCAAGATATGGAGCTAAAATTGAGAACGGCCCTCCAAGAACTTAAGGACTCTAAACTCCAATGCCAGCAGCTGTTGCAAGAGAGAGAGGACAGTGAGGAGGAGGTCATTAACGTAAATAGCAAAAACTCGAGCTTGAAACGGGAGCTAGTAGACCTTCATCAGGAATTCTTGAATGTTGTCAATGAACGGGATCAACTAAGGGCGGTCACGGATGGGTTCAACTCTTGTAGCAACTTGTATGAGGAGGCTTTATGTAAAATTAGGGACTTAGAGGATGAATTAGTCCATGCAAATGTCAAACTTTTAAATTTGAAAAAGGAAAAGGATCATACTCAGGCTATGGAAACTGAACATTTGTATAATGAATTAGTTAATACAAATTGCAACCCTCATTCCATTATAACAATAGACCTTACAGAGGACTCCTTACTAAAGCATAACTACAGCCACAAAATTAGTAAGAATAAAATTAAGAAATATGCACGATTAAATAGAATAAATAAAAAATGTAATAAATACAAGAAACAACAAAAACACCTTTCCAAAAATATTAAATTAAGGAAAGAACGTGTTTCTCTAGTTAATAAATTAAATAACTATCAGATTAAATTGGAAGATAGTATAAATATTTATGAAATTGACACTCAGCGCTTACAATCAGAAATACAGGCTCTTAATAAGTCACTAAAATCTTTATATAATAAATATGAATGCTCGGAAAATCAAATTAAAGAGCATATTCTTGCTACAAATGCATTGGTAGACAAAGTGGACTCGCTGACTCTCAGCAACACTCAGTGTACTTGTCAGAGGGAATCCAGCAATGATGCCCTCCAGCTTGAGGCAACGGAGGACCCGTCCCTAGCTGTGAGTACTCAGGACTGTATTTCCACCCAAGATACAATACCTGACTTAGGTAATTTGGTCTCACCTAATAGTCTTGGTTCTAATCTTTCAGTTATGTTCTCTGATAGTATAGGTAGAGGGTTAGGGAAATTGATCAGTAATAACCTGAGTTATTGTACCCAAAATTATTGCATGCCAGGATCAACCTACAAACAGATTATGGCATCAGTAACAAAGACCGTTTGTGATCCTAGTACCACCATTACTATATGTGTTGGTAATAGTTCTAAGATTAAAAAGGAAGACATCACTGACTGTGTTTCAGAGTTGTTAAAGTTAAATTGTAACAAAATAATATTGTGTGGTTTTCCATTTTTTGAAAATTTGGGTAATAGAAAAAATAATTATATACATATGTTAAATAACCATGTACATTTTTTAGTAGGTCACTATAGTGACAGACTTATATATCTGGATATCAACACTATTGTTGGTAAACTGAAGTCGACACGGGGCAAGGTGTATCTACCTATTAGATGTAGACACAAAATAGCTCGGCTATTAGCTTATAATATTCACACAGACATAAATAGTATGTCTAAGTTTAGTTCTATTATTAACACTGCGACTATTAGTAGTAATACTAATATACAGGTGACTTTCAATGAATATAGCACTAGTGCTATAAATGTTTACAAACATTGTACTGAGGAGGATCCATGTGTCACCGTGGAGAATTCTCAATTAGGGTATATTAGTTTTAGTGATAGGGTCTTGTTGTCTGAGGATGGTACGGGTGTCTCCAGCCTCACTCCAAAAATTAATTTAAACTAGGAAATGAGACAACAGGAGGTACGATTAACAATATTGTTAATCCTACCAACGTATCTTCTTGCACTCAATTAGTTAGTAAAAAAGGGCCTCAGCAGAACACTTTGAAATTATTCCACCAAAATATCCAAGGCATTTCTTCCAAATTATTAGAAATTGAATTGTTTTTAGAAAATAGTAAGTTTGACATTATATGTTTTACTGAACATTGGCTTAAGGATTACCAAATGCTTATCAATTATGAGAACTATATGGTGGGTAGCTGCTTTAACCGTAAAACTATGCTTCGTGGAGGTTCCCTAATATTAATAAGAAATTGTTTTAAATATAAGCAACGTAATGACATAGTAGGTCTCTCGGTTGAACATTGCGTTGAACTGTCCTGTGTTGAGCTAGATAAGCATGTAATTGTGTGTGTGTACAGACCCCCAAACTATCAAAACTTTTCTTTGTTTGAATCAATAATGGAAGATGTGATGGCAAAACTTGCAGTCTGTAATAAATCTACAATTATTTGTGGTGATTTTAATATCAATATTTTAGAAGAATGTGCAAATAGCAGTCGCTTATTAAATCTTTTTAAGTCATTTGACTTGACCAACACTTTTACAGAACCTACTAGAGTCACTCCATCTTCTGCTACTTGTATAGATAATATTTTCTGCGATTGTGATTACTTAGATAAAGCAATAGTAAATTGTCTACCCTCTGACCATAGTGGACAAACTGTAACCTTCAGGTGTAATACACCCCCATCGCAAAAAGTTCAAATTAAATTTAGACCTATAACTTCTAGCAGATTAAATAGGTATAATATTTTGCTACAGAACAAGTTAAGCGTTATGGGCCTTGATGATATTAATATAGATCAATTGTATGATCGTTTCTTTTCAATAGTTCACACGGAATTCAATAAAACTTTTGAAAAGAAGACAAAAAGTATTTGCCCTAAATTCATATTTAGTGATTGGGCAACTAAAGGTATCAGAAAAAGTAGGGAAAGACTATTTGAGCTTTATGGCCTTAAGCCTTTTATAAACACTGAAACTTTTAACAAGTATGTTGCTAAGTATTCAAACATTTTTAGAAATACATGCAAGGTTGCTAAAGCACTGCACATTAGCAACAAGATCAAAACAGCAGAAAATAAAATAAAGACAGTTTGGAAAGTTATAAATAATGAGACTAACAGGAAGAAAATACGTAACACTAGCTACACATTAGATACAGCATGTGGTCCTAAAAGCTCTAATCAGGAAGTAGCTCAAGAATTTGTAAAATTCTTTACCGATATACCACAAAAAACAACGGAGGCTCTTATTTCCTCACCTGAACTCTCAATTGGTTTATTAAAGGCGAATGTGTCTGGCTGCCTGGTTGAATTTAAATTTAAACACATTAACCCTATGATTGTTATTAAAACTTTCCGGCAAATAAAGATCAAACTAACCGAAGATCTATGGGGAATGTCTGTCAAAGTTTGTACATCCATACTTGAGACTATAGCCCCTTACTTAGCTTTAATTTTTAATTTATGTGTAGACCAAGGAAATGAAATACAGTAAAGTCATACCTCTTTTCAAATCCGGGGACAGTAAAGATACTAATAATTATAGACCTGTATCCGTGTTACCAGTTTTTAGCAAGGTTTTTGAAAAAGTAATGCTTAATCAAATGCTCTATCATTTTAACACCAACAGAATCTTACATGATCAACAGTATGGCTTCACCAAGGGACGTTGTACAACTGACGCCGGTGTAACCTTATTAAAGCACATATTTACTGCGTGGGAAGAGTCTCAAGACGCCATAGGAATTTTTTGTGACCTCTCCAAAGCGTTTGATTGCGTAAATCACGACACATTACTTTTGAAACTTGAGCATTACGGACTGGGTAAACTTGCACTTAGTTTGGTAAAATCTTATTTGAATGATAGACAACAACATGTTCAAATAAATGGTGTTAATTCACAGGGGTTAAAAGTAAAAATGGGGGTTCCACAAGGCTCAATATTGGGTCCTTTCCTCTTTCTAGTATATATAAATGATCTACCCTATTTACTGAAAAACCAACCTCAAAATATGGTGTTATTTGCTGATGACACTTCCCTAATTTTTAAGATAAATAGGCGGGCCCAAAATCTAGATGACGTGAATAATGCCCTACTTCAGGTCCAAAATTGGTTCACAGCAAACAATTTGGTATTAAATGAAAAAAAAACCAAATGCATAAGATTTGCTTTACCGAATGTTAAAAGTAGTGATTGTGATATAATATTGAATAAAGAGAAACTTGAATTCGTAGATAAAACGGTTTTCCTGGGGATTACGCTTGATTCAAGGCTACAATGGGGTTCTCATTTGACATCTCTTGCGGGGCGGCTAAGTTCAGCAGCCTTTGCCATTAGAAAAATCCGTCAGTATACTGATGTAGATACCGCTAGACTGTTTTATTTTAGTTACTTTCATAGTATAATGTCTTATATTGAGTCTATATTTATTCTGCAGAAAAGAGCCATCAGAGCCATATATAATCTTCGTAGGCGCGATTCTCTAAGGGAACTGTTTAAGGATATTGGCATCATGACGGTACATTGTCAATACATCTACGAAAACATAATGTACGTCAGAAAAAATCTGCACCTTTTTGGTAAAAGGGGTGACAGACATAATTACAGTACTAGAAATAGGGACCAACTAGTTCAGCCAGGTTTCAGACTCGCTAAAGTAGACTCATCTTTCATGGGGTACTGTTTGAGATGCTATAATAAAATTCCACAAAGTATTCTTGAACTGAATGAGACGAAATTTAAAACATGCATTAAACGCACACTATGTAAGCAAGCATATTACAAGTTGAGCGATTATATCGATGATAAAAATGCTTGGCTCAATGCTGGTCCTGCTCCACATGGACAGGGGCGCATAAATTGATAGCATTAAATTGTATTGTTGGAGCTGCTGAAGATTGTACAACTATCTTTGCATTGTATAGAATCAATCTCTTTAGTATTATATAAATGCATAGCCCATATTGTGTGAGTACTATGTACTAGAAAGCTATCATTCACTGGAAACCTACGTCTTTTTTTGACTTGAATGTGCCCTGGCGGTTTGGAGTATGTCATGCTCACTCTATTGTCTCGCTGATGGTGGCGCATGTGTCGGATCATTTAGTTCCCTTCAAAATGGTCGAGTTGAATGGTGCTGATCCATGCGTCATGTCCGTGAACGGGTGCTGTCAGTTGTGACAGGTCATCTCTTGGTTGCCATGGCTTATTTGAATGAATTATTTTGAATTGTATTTTTTTTTTGTTTGTTTTTTTTTTTGCTGTGGACACTTTTACCGTGCACATCTTGCTACATTGTTCTCACATAATATACCATCTCAACGTGAATGATGTAACCAAGATTTTGTAACAATATTCTGATTTAAAAGAGTGTCCATGGAGTTTCTTGCCCATTCTTCTCCATAGAGATCTACGCTAGGGAATGGGCAACTACAGTACTTTCACAGTTTTTATGTCTTGTGACTGGGACTGTAGCTACATTTAATTTTCATCTTTGTTTCGACAATTCAAAAGTGCCTGTAACTGGCTTACTTGAAATAAATGCTTTGATTTTGATTTTGATTTTGATTTCAATATGTCTACCACAAAACATGATTTTTCACCCCAAAAAAAAATGTCGTGTCCCAGCAATAATTTGTGCGCAAAGTTACTTAGTTTGATGTACAGAATGCTTGGTTGACGGCTTCGTGAAGAGGTCTTTTACACCCTGTATAATGAAGAAAAAAACAAGCATTTTTTTTTAATAAAATTTTAGGTATATTTTTCCGTCACTAAAAAGCGAACTGTGTGCATTGCAACAACACAATTCAGTTCAACAGCCTAGATAGGTAGCAGTTAGCAACACGTACATTTGGCGGTGCATGCACGCACACAAGTGCATTGACTCCCACTAGGTTTATGATTTAGGAAATTATTAAGAGGCCTGTTACATTTTTTTCGCAAATTTTTGATTTTTACTTCCTGGATCAAATTTTTTCGACCGGCCTACACGACTCGATAATAATATTGATCTCCGGACGATTGTCGATTGTTATTGACGAAAATTAGAGACGAGACTGACATGAGACTGAGGTGCGAGCTGAATTGACGCAGAATTATAGTTCTCCAATTTTATTTATTGTAATTTTGTCTTAATATATTGGACAAACGAAAACTAATAAAACGTATTCGTTGTAGATCGAAGTTTTATATCATATTAATTTATTTGATAAAATAGAGTTTATTTGAAATATAATGGACGCTGAAAATGCATACATTTTAGATCAATATTGCTTTTGAATATCGTTTTTTTTTTTTTGCATCAATTCAATTTTTATTTCAATATTCTAATCAATCTACAACCTTGAGGACTATTGCCCGGTTCCTATAAACAACGGTTCGTTATTGTGCAAAAGGAACCATTCGTTTTTGAGTTACGAATAACGGAAGGATTGTGGCGTTCCTATATATTTTTGCGTCAGCTACCTGCACCGAATGGATGTTGGTTACCCACTTACCAAAGCCCTCCGTCAACACGTGTTCGACACCCCATGTTTCGTTATTACAACAGGGTTGATGACAAAAAAATACAAAAACAAAAAACACGTGTCCATTTTTTTTCGATAATCTTACTCACGGACTAAACAGAATCATATGATTCCTACCTTTATTCAGAAAACTTATCTTTTATGTTTATTTTATAATTTTGGTGTTAAAAAAATCTCTATTAAAAATTAAAAATTAAAAATATTTTGGCTACTGAAGTGAACAAAACCCGATTGAGAGCGACAGACTTTCTTGACACATTACATTTTAACGGAACTGTAAATTAAATTGTAATTTGTAAGGCACAGAGGATCATAAAAATCACAGAGTACTTTTATATACCTATGTGCGTAATGTATTATGGTTGTTTCAAATAAATATTTTAAGGTTTGTTTGAGAAATACATACCTGGCTCCCTTATAAATTTCGACGAGTAAACTTTGTACAGACGACATATCTTGCCGAAATCTAATTTGTGATTTATTATCCAAGATACTAAAATGATCGACCCTCGTTTTGTAATTCCGTTGACTAGAACCACTTTCTTCATCTGATTCGGAGTTACTCCAGTCCAATAACCTTTCAAAATCACTAGTTCACTATTTGAACGCGACATTTTACAATTATTTATAGCAAATAGCAAGGAATAAGTAAAATTATTGTAGACAACCGACCGAAATCGGGCGGTAAACATATTGTAAACGACTCGTTACTTTGACAGCTCGTTGACCTACCTTTTTTGTTATAGGAACACCATCGCCCGACATCTGCATACATTTGGCTTACGGTTCGTTATTCGAAACCCTCCCATCCGTAGAACTGATCTATCGGTAACTTATGTAACGAAACGTTTTTTATAGGAATGGTTTTGGCTTACGTCTCGTTGAAAATACTACTATCCGTAAACAAAACGACTCGTTTCTTGTTTATAGGAACCGGGCATATATGACCAGTACATTTATATTTTTTTTTATTTTTTCGTGTTACCAGTTTGATACAAATGGCAGGAGAAAACCTAATGTTTAACGTTTGCTTGAAATTGGCTGTCGGAAAATTGCTATTTCTCGTAATATTAACTACTACTACTACTACATCAGCCCATAACGTCCACTGCTGGACATAAGCCTCCAATAATATTAACTATTATAACAAAATTCTAATCAATCTACGAACTAAAATAAAGCCAGATTTATGATTCTTCATTGAAATATTATGCAATTATCTTTATATAACAAATATCGAGGACTTGGAATAGTACGTATTTTTGGTCAAACGCCCAAAATATGTGAGCACGCTCATTTTCAACGACATTTTCAAATGAATGCTATTATTTTACTTTATATTTTTCGACAATAATATTTAAAATGCACTTTTGGTTTGATATCTAGATCTTAATTTGAAATTTTTGCTGTTCATTGAAAACTTACCCTGTATTGATTTATTACTAACACAGTGGACTTCCGTTGTCAGATTAAGGCGACTACAGGCGCTAAACGCGAGTTTTATAATGCAAAAAAAGCATATGATTCACTGCAATAAACAAAACCAGAAAAATATATGATATTCTTCAGGGTATATGCTAGTACGATAGTGTTTTTAAAACATAATACACACATCAAAAGTGTCTAGGGATCAAGCATTTTTATGCGGATTTCTTGAGATTGAGATGTGGCTTTGTAATAAATTTATGATTTTATAAATTTATATGGATCCTTTTTGGTGCATTTCATAATTTGAATCAGGAACTCTCAATCAAATTCGAGTAAAAGATGAAAATAAGCTGTCAATATTTTCCCTATAAAAACATACAACGCATTGAAGACATTATTAGTGCTACTGTTTCCCTACTACTGATTAAAACCAACGTTATTATGGAGCGGCGACGTCATTTAAGCAGGGAAGAAATGCTCAGAGCCGTGGGAATGATAGAAGCTGGTTCCCGGCAACGTACTGTAGCTTTAGCTCTGAATACAAGTCAGAGTGTTATCAGTCGACTTTGGACACGTTACCGAAGCACTGGTACCGTGGCTGAGCGCCATGGAGGACGGTATCGCTGCACCACACGGAGACAAGACCGATACATTCAAATCTTAACTCGAAGAGCTCCAACAATAACCGCCATGATGTTAGCCGTGAGGCTTCATCACTCTTCAGGGAACTTAATTAGCGACCAAACAGTCAGAAACCGCTTGCATGAAGTGAACCTTCATTCCCGAAGACCGCTACGGGTACCACCTATAGCAATGCACAATCGTAGGATTCGATATCAATGGGCTCTTGAACACAGAAATTGGGCAGAAGAACAATGGCGTTTCGTGTGCTTTTCTGATGAGTCTCGTTTTGGTATGAGACCGGATACAAGACGTATACGACACTGGAGAACCCCTGGACGCCAACAGCGATTAAAATCCTGCCAGGAAGTCCATCCTTATAGTGGTGGAACCATCATGGTATGGGCGGGTATTTGGATCGGCGGAAGAACTGAGTTGATTTGGATCAGAGGCAACCTCAACGCTCAAATTTATGCTGAGACGATTGTATCAGACGTCATCGTTCCTCTACAAGTGCAAATCGGTCCCTTATTTCAGTTAATGCATGATAATGCACGACCGCACACCGCAAGAGTTGTAAGACAGACTCTCGCTGCAGCTAACATCAATGTCCTGCCCTGGCCTGCTCAGTCGCCAGACTTGAACCCGATTGAGCATGCATGGGATATGCTACAGAGAAGAGCTCTGCCGAATATGGAGGGTATCCAGTCGCAAGAAGACCTTTTTTTGTTGTTGCAACGAACATGGGCGGCCATTCCACAGCGTGATTTGGATGAACTCATTTTGAGTATGCCAAACCGATGTTCTTGTGTTGTTAGTGTTCGCGGTAGAAACACGGATTATTAATTGTTTAAGTTACCCAATAAAATTTTAAAGAAAACTGTGTTTTCAGCCTTTTTTTTGAACTTTAATGTTAGTGGTTCAAATGTCAAAAATCCCTTTATTAGGAAAATGGCAAATTTCTTTATTAATGCAAAGGTGACTTGGTTTATCGTTACTGTGACAAACGAAAACACTTTATTTGATGAATCCTTAAAGAAAAATTTAATTAATATCAATCAGGAGAAAAGTTATTGCAAAAATATATGTTGATCCCTAGATACTTTTGATGTGTGTACAACAAATTTCACTCGATAAAAAAAAATCACGAACTTATCTCTAAAAAATTCTTTTATCGAGTAAAAACCATACTAAAATACATGCGATCATTCTGATTTTTTGGCAAATAATTCTACAAGCAACATATTAGCATCATAGTGTTTTATATTTTTAGTCCAATCAATAGATTTTTTGCAAATCGCAAAAACCACTAATTTCGCACTATTAGGCCGCAGTGACTGACGTAACAACCACTTTGTAGTGCAAGCTGATTAGAACTTTATTCTAACAGTATTTCAAACGAAGTTTGAACAACCACCAATAGAGTTACTAATTTAGCTCATGTAATCGCCGTAGTAAACAAATAATAATAAAGCGCATAGCGAGGAATGGAAGAAACTCAATAGAATTTGGATGTTCAGACTTCCACAGACTGACTTCTGCAAGCACTAGTTAAGAGCCTATACTACCTCAGGTTAGCAACTCCATTTGTGGTGGTTCAAACTTCGTTTGTATTACTGTTATAATAAAGTTATAATCAGCTTGCACTACAAAGCGGTTGTTACGTCAGTCACTGCGGCCGAATAGTGCGAAATGAGTGGTTTTTATTCTTTATAAAAACAAATTTTCTACTTTTGGATTAAATAAAAAACATAAGACCTGCTTTATAGTTAGTTCAGTTAGTATGCAAAGTTTCATGATCTAATTTGTAAGTACTTTTTGAAAACCAGCGGTTTATGGTTCGATTTGGAGGTAACTTTGGGATTTTTTTCTATCGAGAAAATTTTATGAAATCGTGGTTTCGCCAAACATAAGACCTAACATTAATCCTCAACTTTACCATATATTTATTTCAAAATTAATGCTGCAGTATTTTAGGCGTCGTTACGCCTAAAATACTGCAGCAGAGGATCATGCTAAACCATTTGAGGTAGTATAGGCCCTTAACCTGTACGATTGACTCGTGCGACTGTTATTATTGAGCCACAAGCTCTTCTAGGTTAGGGTTGCCATCCGTCCCGGTACACCGGGACATGTCACCGGGGGCCCAATTCTGTAAAATTACCAACTTGTCAATAGTGTGTCGGTAGTGTGGAAGTAGTGTCTCAATAGGCTAATCATTGACATTGGTATTCTACAAATTATCTATGGTCATTGTCTTACCACTGTAGTGCCATTGAAACGCCATAGAAGACTATTGTAATAATTGGTATTCTGCTCCACTATAATGTGTCAATGTCATCATGATAGCCAATAAATATTTTAAGTGTATTTGAAAGTTGTGTCTATCGTGTTTGAAAAGTGTTTTGGCCATCGAACCGCCATTGTGAAGCCATCGAACAACGAAAACACTGAAAAATATTGTACCGCCACACTATCGACACACTACTGAGACACCACTGAAACGCCATTGAAGTTTTTGCAGAATACCTACCAAATTTGCAACAGTGGCAACATAATGTATGTAGGTAGTTTGTCGATAGAGTGTCAATGGTGTGTTGCTTAACACAAAGTTACAGAATTGGGCCCCGGGTTGGAACTTCTATCCCGGTCGTCCCGGTTGATCTACAAAATGTCCCGGTATTTCATTTGGAACGTGTAATACGCGTACAGCGCGGACTGCTATAGCTGCACAATGGATTAAAGAACGTAATCGCCGTCACGTAGACATGGTCGAAAGCATAATTCAATGCAAGTTCAATTACAAAATGACATGTTCAGAATTTCATAAAAGTGTTATAGGCAAACCGAACCTGTTAGATAAGGTGAAGAAATCTGAAAAATATCATAGCAATTAGTGTTTCAGGTGTAGAATGTATATTGTAGATATCTAATTTTTTTTTTTTTTTTTTTAATCTGATTAATATAGTTAAAATGGTAACAAGTAGGTACCTACGTTTTTTTTTTACTTTTACATTAAGTACATGGATATTTTCAGTCACTTATTGCTAATGTCCCGGTCAATACTTAGGCTGCTATGGCAACCCTACTCTAGGTACCTACCTACTCACAAATGACACACATACAAAACAATGTCACAGTGACCAATCTCAACGTAGATTTAGGTACGAAGTAGATTAGTGCACAAAGTGAGTGCACGAGAACTGATGCACTCTTTCTTCCCACAATTTTTTTTTATCTTGTGGTTATTGCTTAAGGCGCTGTTAACACCAAAATCGCGCACACTGTCTATTTGTATGGGAGAAAACGAGACGTCACTATTACTGGGCGGCCAGGTTTTAGAAGAAAATAATGAATAAATATTGATATAAAAAAGTATGGATTATTAATGTGAAATATGACTCGTTAGCGGTTTAGGTATGAATATGTTGACTTCATGTTTTTAATTGCAGACCCATACGTCAAAAAAATAAAGACGTTAATGATGATTTTAAGACCAATCTTTGCAATTATTTTCTATCGAGCCGATTTCGTCGAAATATGTATCGAGTCCGTCCAAGGTCTTTGAAATATGATCAATATTAACCCGTATGCTCCCGGCCGTGCCTCCAGAGGCACGGTGCATTGTTATTTTAATTGTGTCTGTAATTGCGGGTATTGAAGTGCTACCATTTTTTTTTTTTTGCCGTGCTAGAACAAATAGTTTTTCTTAAAAAACTGCTTAAATAACATCAATTTCAACAAACTATGTGTTGTCAGCCCCTTTACCTGTTATCCGAGTTTTCATGCCGCTAATGAGTCTCAGACTTGGCTTTACATGTAACTGTCAATTACAATTACTGAATTCTCGAAAATCGCAACACAATGTTTTGTTATGTTAGTTTTAATTAATGATTTTTTGTTTGTTTTTTTTTTGCCTTATTATTAATACTACTTCTTTCTTTATTTTTAACAATGTTATAATAATTTTATTTTTATTCATAGTTCTGATCTCATTTTTAGGGTTCCGTAGTCAACTAGGAACCCTTATAGTTTCGCCATGTCTGTCCGTCCGTCCTCGCTTAATCTCTGTGACCGTTAGCACTAAAAAGCTGAAATTTGGTACCAATATGTATATCAATCACGCCGACAAAGTGGTAACATAAAAATTGGAAAAAAATGTTTTATTAGGGTAGCCCCCCTTTATGTAAAGTGGGAAGTGATTTTTTTTTTAATTTCAACCCTAACGTGTGATATATTGTTGAAAAGGTATTTAAAAATGAATAGGGGTTTCCTAAAATCATTTTTTGATAATGTCAATAATTTCGGAAGTAATCGCTCCAAAAGTAAAAAACAATGTGTCCCCCCCCCTCTAACTTTTGAACCATAAGTTTAGAAAATATGAAAAAATCTGAAAAGTAGAACTTTATAAGGACTTTCTAGGAAAATCATTTTGAACTTGATGGAAACAACAGTTTTTGTACAAAAAAAACAAAAAGTTGTACAAAATAATTTCTGGACTAAGTTTGTAGTATATTCGTATATGCAAGCATTTTTACATAATGGATACCCACCTTTAAACTCATAAGTGGGAACACTTATTGTGACGGACGGGAAACTACGGAACCCTACACTGAGCGTGGCCCGACACGCTCTTGGCCGGTTTTAATTTTTAATTTTAATTAGTTAGAAAATTACACCATACTTTTTTCTTTTCTTTGTATTGTTTCGTAAGCTAAATAATCTCTTAAATGTAGGGTCGACTATTGTATTTCATTTCTACAGCCACTCATTTTAATTTTTAATTTTAATCTCTCCTAAGCTAACACTTATTTTTTGTGAATGCTGGTTAACCTGTAATTGGCGACTGTGTAAGTCCAAGACTGTAAAACCTATGTATACCTAAATGTTATACACAGAAGCTGTTGGTGAACCTGTACTAATAAATTAATAATTAAATAAACTGAGAAATTCCTTATGAAAAACCGGGAATCGAATCAGAACCCCACGATTCGTAGTCGCACAAACACACACGCAGACGTTTCAAATGCACTGGCTTTTTGAATAACACATACCGTTATAAAAATAAAGAAATAATGTCCCACTGCATCCATATTTGAATAAATTTTTGGCACTGTTGAGAATATTATCAAATTTATTCAAATGTTAATTTAAAACTTTTTGGTTATGTGTCCGACTCTTGTCTGAAAGTTACACTAACTGATTTGTTACATCAACGTAGGAATTCCCAGACGAAAGTGAAATGAATACTAATATTCTTAGTGTAGGCGAAGCGCAGACGAGCTTTATTTTAGTTTTTAAGTACCTTAGGTAATAGTTTGGAATCTATAAAGGGTGTAAAAACCTCTTAACGAAGCCGAAAGGCACTTGTTCTCCCCGTCATTGCGATATTTTTTTGTTCTACACCTTATCTGGGAACCTTCTAGAGATATTGGGGGTCAAAGTTCTAATTTTTTGACAAGTTTATAATGTAAGATTCTTACTTTAAACACCTCCACGATCCCCGTATTATTTAATACAGCCATCATCACAATGTTTTAAGTAAAAATTATTGCTGGGAAACAACTTTTTTTGTTTTGGGGTGAAAAATCATGTTTTGTGGTAAAACTCAAATGTGCGGTACATTTGAGTTTTACCACAAAACATAATTAAAATTTTGTTTCCCAGCAATAATTTTTGCGTAAAGTTACTTATAGTCCGCGCCAGATAAGTTGTAATTAAAGGTCATTAACCCGCATACATTTATTCAAATACATAATTCCGAAAACAGAAATATTGACATAAACTTGTCCCGAAACTACCTTTATCGTGATCCATGACTTATTCTAGTAATAAAAAACGATTCATAATCAGAAAAATTAAGGAAAGAGCAATGACCTTTAATTCCTACTTATATAGCGCAGACTATAGATTGATGCATTGAATTTTATTTGCTTGGTTGACGGCTTTGTGTTGAGGTTGTTTACACCCTGTATGTTACGGTCGACGCCTCACAACAAAAATAACACGGGCATATATCACATGTAAATTAGAGTGATGTAATGCATAAATTGTTAGAAAGTATGATTATTTAAGTATTAAGATATTGTAAGTAAACCGAAACGATGATTGGCCGAAACTCCCCATTGTTCTCTACATCCGGGTTCGTTTGGGAGAGTCCATTTTAAAGTAGGTCACAGGGGTGAAGAGCGGAACGCGCAGGGCAGGGTGCCACCGGCTTCCGCGCCAACGTATGGAGAACTGGCAGGGGTAAAAGTTGAGCCCACCGCTACCTGCGCTTACGTACACATGTATAAATAAAGCGTCCCCAGGCGCTATGGGGGCTGCCTGTGGACACCTGCAACCCTTCAGAAATCAAGGAGGAGCTCCGCGCGTTGGGATACGAGCTGGAGTACGTTCGCCACATCAAGGCGAGCCAGGGACGACCCGGCTGCGTATTCCACGCCGTACTCAAAAGGACGCCTGACGTACGCAGGATCTTCGGTATCTCCGTGTTCCTATACATGAGGGGTGTCAAGATAGAAGCCTGGCGGGGCAAGCGTTGGCCCACCCAGTGCCACCGGTGCCAGACATGGAGGCACTCGAGGCACCACTGCCACCGACCGCTCGCCTGTGTCCACTGCGGAGAGTGGCACACTGTGCGGGACTGCCCCCGACCACGTGACTCTAAGTGCCCAAGTGCCCTACTTTCCAAGCAGAGATTAGGGCAAACAGGCGAGCGGGCACAGCCGCCGCCATAACCACCTCAAGTCGACCTGCAACGGTTACCGAGGGGCCATCAGACGTGGCTACCACCGAGGCCCGAGGCGCGTCACTGATGGCGGCGGCTAACGGGCCCAAAAACAAGGGAGAAGCTCCCCCCCTCCTCGCGGAGGGGAAATAAGAGGAAGTGTGGGGGCAAGGGTAAAGTACCCGCGCCTCCCACCGCACCTGAGGGGGAACAACCGGGCGACCTGCCTCCGACCCTAGCGCAGGCTGTAACTCCGGAAGCAGCTCCAACGCAGCCCGAAAATAGGAAGACTGTAGGGTCGGCTGGCGCCGGCATAGCGCGGCCCTCGGCCGGACAACAAGAAGAATCCCGTGCCAAGAGTGGCACCACTAGCTCTGGCCCAGCTGCCGACGCCGAAGCCAGGAAGAAGGGAATTACATCCCGCGCCATCCAGCTGCTGATGGACCTGATAAAGGCCATCAGGCAGGGTCAGGACGCAAAACTAGTCATCCTTAACGGCCTAGCGTTACTCACTTTGTACCAGGGATAGACCGTCAAGGATTACTCATCGGACGCCCGCGGCCTGCAAGGCAAGGCTTCCCCCCCTCCTCCACCTTCACCACTGGATTGACCCAAGTAAGCTGTTCATCGTTACACGCAGCTTACCTGCACAATATGACTCCACACTCACTACATTCATCCAGCTGCGTGACGTGTTCCAAGTTAATATGGGCACGTCACGCAGTGCACACATGTGTTTCTCTACACTCACGTAGACTCACGCGTGGACGCGACCCTTGGGCCCGCGATACACGCAGACACTGTGCGGTGTTACACAACACAATACCGCCTAACCACACACGTCGTTTCCTTAGCCCGAACCACTGCCGGCTAGCTCTGGTTAGTGGGGCGGACAGGAATCACACATCCACTGTAGGTGCGCTGTAAGTCGGTGCCTCTGCCGCTGGTTGTCTCCCGTTGCGCTTCCCTCGGGTAACCGGGGGTCTCACCAGGCGGAGACGGACCGCTGGGGCACAGTGAAGAAAACAGTGCTGTGGCGCGCCTACAGCTTACAACACAGCAACCACACACATGGCCCAATAGGTCAAGGACAATAAGTTCAACCTATGGACGGGTTCGTTGTAGCGAACCCAGGTATGGCCCCCGCGGTCAGAGGGCATAGCCCTGAAACCGCCTGCCGCGTCCCCTAGCGGGAGTGATCTGCAGTTTACTCCACGGTCCATCCATCAGTTATAGGGAACGTTAACAGAAATAAAAGAGCCACACCTGTACAGGACAAACAATAAACTAAAAACAATACAACAAAAATGAAAACAAGAAAAAGTAAAAAAGACAAAACGTAATGTTGTAGATACATGAGATTTTCAGAGTGTTCAGTACTTACTTTGGCCGCTACAACAAATAAAGTTTAAAATTATATGCGGCCCCATAAAGGAAACGAAAAGGAAAATTGAGATCACTGATTAATGAATAACTACAATGACAAAATCTTGTTGAAAGATATTATGAGTTTTCCGATACCTACAGATTTTAGCAACTAGAGGCGTGGCTGTTAAATAGCAGTTACCTATCATTATATAATTTTGCACAAACCAAAGATTTTTATTTTTATGGGAAATGTCATGAAATGAAAAAAAAACTCGTTAGTACAACGGTGTTAAAAAACGAATATTCAATTATGTTATGACCGAAAACTCAAAAAATAAGCATACTTTAAATTAAATCAAGGTTGGGATTAAGTCGGACCCACACCCACGCCATTTCATAATTTTCTATTCAGATGTGTCTCGCGTGCTTTTAACTTTTGTTACATTTAAAATGTGCTTATTTTTTGCTTTCAGTTTGATCATAATTTTACCCAAAGGGATTCATGCTCTCGTAAAAAATCTCAACAAGTCGATTCAGAAACAAGTGTAAAACGAACAACGCCATCTATCAAGGACAATGGTGAACACTTTCATAATTTTTTACCAACAACGCCCCTTGTCAATGACATTTGAGCGCAGTAGGATTCACCGACATCAAAACTTTTAACACTGCCATCTATCGGTTCGAAGTAGAACTAGTTTACGGACTAAAATGAGTTGAACTTTTTATGATAGAGCGAAACGAGATGGCGCTGATTGCAATTCATTAAAAAAAACTGAAGTGTGCGTTTCAACAATAGATTTCGTTCCTAATAATAACAGCCGCTCGGGTCGATCTTCAGGTTAAGCTGCACTGGCCTAGGTTGGCCCGCGGATGGATGGCCACCCATTACATACTGAGTTTCCTCCATGCCAAAACACGTTAATGGTTAAGCCGTTACGAGTAGTCCGATGTCCGAAAGTCTGACAACCAGTCTTACCAAGGGGTGTCATTACCCAGTCACTGGGTTGGGGCGGTCAGATAGGCAGTCGCTACATCTCGTTAGACTGGAAGCCGACGTCAACATAGTTTGGGAAAAGGCTTAGTAGATGACTATGATGTTGACCGTTGATGAATTTTCTTATCTGGACCTAATCCTGGGAGTAACGTCAAGTCATGCTCATGTCATTGTATTGCCATAAATGGTTGTCTGTAAAGTCGATTTACGGACGATAATTTTACGTGATAACGTCATTTTTCATGATAGGTATTAGTAATTTTAACTTAAGAAACAAAATTTCATCCCCAGTTCCATTATTTTCAAATTCTTTCAAAATGGAACTAGTGATTATAAAATAAACAACAGTAGTTCCATCATGGAACTGTTAATCTTACTAGTGGAAATAGTGATAGAAAAAATCAACACTAGTTCCAAATCTTACTAGTGGAACAAGTGATAAAAAAAACAACACTAGTTCCATCATGGAACTGCTAATGGATTGGAACCCCCTTGGATTGATATTCTAACAACACCGTGTGTTAGCTTCCAACCATATGCCTAGGTATTAAATTTTGTGTATTTTACTTCGAAAATTAAGGACTTTCCATACTCAGCTTCATCTCCCTTTTTAACCCTTTGGAGGAGGGATTATCAAAAACGCTAAAACATAAATTAATTTTCAATCGTCAGCCTAAACACAAAATTTTAAGATCCAAACTTTAAAACTGACGGACTTTCATCCGTTTCGGTCCCCATCCTTGTGCAGAGGCTTGAGGCGATAGGTATAAGAGGTACGTCTTTGTGTCTTTTTGACAGCTATCTCCGCGGTCGAACTCAACAAGTTAAGATAGAAAACTATCATAGTGAAGAAGAAAATGTTATTTTTGGTGTGCCGCAGGGGAGTGTGCTTGGCCCAACGCTGTTCCTGGTGTACATTAACGAACTGTGTAACCTGCTGAGCAGTGGAGTGAAAATCTTCTCCTATGTGGACGATACAGCTATTGTCTACCATGGAGAAACTTGGGAATCCGTACGCCAGAATGCTGAACGTGGTCTCGCCGTTGTAGTTGACTGGCTAAAGGCTAATTTGCTGACCCTTAATATACCAAAAACAAATTATATTTGTTTTTCTCCAAGTCAGAGATCTAAACCGGGTGCTGATTTTGAGACTAGGATACATGAGTGTGCGGATCACTATACACATAAGTGTAACTGTCAAATTATAAGAAAAGTTCCCTCTACAAGATACTTGGGCATAATTATTGATGAATGTCTATCATGGCACTCACACATTGCTACTATTATGTCAAGTGTAAGGAAATTGATATGGATTTTCAAGACACTACGCCATGTGTATCTCCTGTGATACTCAGTAATGTTTATGTTGCATTAGCTCAATCAGTGATAACATACTGCATACCAGTCTGGGGAGGTGCCATAAAAACTAAATTTCTTGAGCTGGAAAGAGCCCAGCGGTCTCTAATAAAAGTGATGTACTTTAAACCATATAGATACCCCACAGTTAACTTATACAGAACAAGTGGATTGTTATCGGTGAGACAATTATACTTCTTAAATGTGACCCTATATCTACATAAATCTATTCCATTTAATCCTGCCAGCCGGAATAGAAGACGGAATGATTTTGTGGCCCACTCCGAAATGGTTCGTTCGATTTTTGCAAGACGTCAGTATGTAACCCAATCTGCATATATTTACAACAAAATAAACGCCAAACTACAATTTCATCCTAAAGTCTTGTATGAATGTAAGAAAGTTATAACTGAATGGTTAAAAACTTTAACTTATGAGGAAACTGAGCACATTCTAGTGAGAATTTGCTAACTTGACTTACCTACGTAAGACATAATTATCACCTAAAAACACGCACATACTCACACACACACACACACACACCACACACACACACGCATATACACACAAACATGCATGCATAGAATAAGTTTATAGAAACTATAAGAATCACAATATATTTCTACCGGCTTTGCTTCTTAGCTGGGTATTGTTTTTGTTTTGTTTTATTTTATTTTGTATTATTTTCTAATAGTATAGTTTCAATATTGTATTAATTAAGGGAAGTAGCGAGTCAACCCCAACACTAGTGTTTCTAATTACTTACTGGGGCTGTCTCAACACATGTATAGTATGTAAGCATTTGAGACACAATAAACATTTTATTTTATTTTATTTTTATTTTCTATCCAAACTTTCATCCCCTATTTAATTCCTTAGGGGTTGAATTTCGAAAAATCCTTCAGTATTCCTTGTCTACATTATAAAGGGAATCAATCACTGCAAAATTTCAGTTTTCTAGGTCCAAGGGTCTGGGCTTGGCGTCGATCGCTGGATCGGAACGGTGTGACACTTTTTCGTACGTGCAGCCGGTGTTCATCGATTTATAAAACTGAGCCAACATGTAAAGTTTCAGCTTCGTGGGATGAAAGGAATTTAAGTGGTTCAGCTTACATGAAGTGACTTATAAAAACCAATACAGCACTGCAAGTATGTAGCAATTGATAACGATCGAATCGATACGATTCGATAAATCCGACTTTTCGATTGGTTAAAAACTCATTTTATCGAGAATAACTGTCAGATTTATCGAATCGTATCGAATCGAGTGCTACGTACTTGCACTGCTGCTTCGAAAGTCTTTGACGGCACGGTTAGCGCAGTGACTGCTGCGCTGTGTCGCGGGTTCGATCCCTGCATGGAAGAAATATTTGCATGACCTATAGGCAGTTGTTCCGGGTCTGGTTGTTTGTGTATGTTAGTTTAAATGTGTGTTGACGCACCCACGATTCAGGAGTTAATTATTCATAGTATGGGGCAAAGTTTGAAAAAAAAATCTAGTCTTTTTATAAGCTTTGGTTTAAAATAAAGATCTATACTTAGTGGGAAAAGGCTATCAATGGTGTCGATTCTGTTGTGCATAAACTAAACTTGATTTAAGCTATTGCTTTCTTTTACTAAAAGGCAGTGCGAAAAAAGGACGGCTATAGCTATGAACTAAGTTAGAGATGTCAAAAACGCTTCACCGTGTTTTTATTCGACATGTTTACATGCACCCTTCATTTGTATGGAAATTTTAGTTCCAACTAAATTTGACAGCTCTAAATTACGTCCGTCTCTTTCTCGTTTTATTCGACAACAGAATCGACACCAATGACATAAACAAAACTTTTTTTACTCAGGATACAAGTAAAACCAAAAGCAACAACTAAGTAATACACATAACAACATTCCAGTTTTTCATTTTTCCATGGTAAATACGGACGGGAGTGCAAACGACTTTTGACAGATGGCCGCCATTTTGATAAAATTTATAGCCGTCGAATAAAGGCTATAAACGCGATATTTTTCGCATGCACGACGAAAATTTAAATTAATAGGTATGTGGAAAATGGAAGCGTAGTGTATTTGTTTGTTGTGATGATAAAGTCTGGGTGCATAAATATAAGTACTATCTAGATTTTAAATAAAGAGATTTAAAAGGACTAGCTAGTATAGCACATATTGATACATGTGGAGAAAGTTTGTTATTGCATCCGAGGCGGAATTAACTCCCGAGCTGTAGGCGAGGGTGTTTTTGAGCTGAGAACTGCAATAATAAATGTCCACGTGTATCAAACGACGTTTTTCAATAGGTACAATTTTGAAGAAATAAAACAAAAGAACGAAAAATATTTTTGTCATGAATAGAAACTATGTTTTTAATTTTCTTTTTTTCCGTGCTTTGCTTTCGCCAGTTTGGAGGAGAAGCAAATGTATGAAGCCGCTAACAGCTTAATATAAAAAATAGTTTTTTTTATATTTTTTTAATTTAGAACACAAAAAAGAAATAAATATATTTGTTTATTTTTTTTATGAAAATAAATATTAGTTTTTTAAATAATCATATTTAGTTATGATATTCTATTTAAAAACACAATTTTAATATTCAAAAAATATTTGCACCGTACAGACGCAATATTGCATTGCCGAAATTAAAAAAAAAAACATTCACCTCCGACTATAGGCATTGAACCAATTTGGACTAAGTATAGGTATAGTTATCTGTGGCAATTTTCATTCCCGCACACGTGTTGGAAAATGAAAAAAATCGCACACGTGTGAAATACATTGCAAATTGAACCTAATCGTAGTGCGAAAAGAACCAGTTTTCAAGGAAGTGTATTGAAAATATATTTGAATGTCTTTAATAAAAAAAAAAAACTAAACTTGAGAAGTAAAACCAACTAATATTTTACATATTTGCGTTTTTATAGAAAATTAAAAGGATTATTGAAATCTTCGTATGTTTAATTTTTATGAACATTTAAATTATTTAGATCTAGTAGCACTCAGCAATAACGTTTAGTTTCCAAAATACAGCGTTTTCTTGATAGAGAGGTAAAAGCAACTAAATAGGGGCACAAAGTGTAATTTTCTGTGAAAGACTGTGACTTTTCTTTGAAAAGATATAAATCAAAGCATACTTTATTAAATTATCAATGAGATACCATTTCTCAATAATCCATTTTCTAACGTAATGTATTTAATTTTAGGAACCAAACTTTCAAAACATCATTGCTCATTTTCATTATTTTCGAGTTAGTTGGTATTTGAAATACGCCCACTTATAATACTAGTTTTGGTAACATACTACGTATACTAGTGCTGCTGGCATCTTGTGGCCTTTGTTTGAAGTATTTGAGGAGGTTGGTTGGGATGATATGTTATCTCTCGGTGCATATTGTGTATACAACCTGGTTCAATGGCGTATAACTAGATGGCGTTGTTATCGATTGACAGCAGTAAATCATCGAATGTAGGTGACAGCAGTTCGACGTGATACCGCTACTCGGCGATTGATGGCGGTGTTTTAAATTTTTGTATCTCTATGATTTGTGATTTTGATTTAAAAAATGACACACATTCAAATATATTACTAGCTATAGACGGAGCAAGACGAAGAAACTGACATTCCAATAAGTTGTTACGTCCGCTTGACATAATATAAAAAATATTTATGAAATATAATATTCATGTGACCTAACAACAAATAAAGAAAATATTTTTTTTTTTAAATATGCCCTGTTGCGCTTTGCGTTATTGCATATCTCGATGTGGAGAAACGAGTGAGCCTGGATTTAGTTAATTGTAGTTTGTATTTTCTTTAATTACCCAGCATTTGGGATATAAAGAATATTTTCTGATAATGTTCCAGAATATTTACATATAAGCGCCCTCTGTTGCTCAGTAGCTGTACCACTACTTCTTTCTGAAAGTTGTTCGTTTATCGATTTTTGCTATCGATATTTTTCACGATAAAAATATCAAAAACGTAATTCTACTATATGGGAATAATAAAAAAAAACCGGCCAAGTGCGAGTCGGACTCGCGCACGAAGGGTTCCGTACCATTATCTATACATTAGACAAAACGGCAAAAAAATCACGTTTGTTGTATGGGAGGGCCCTTAAATTTTAATTTTATTCTGTTTTTAGTATTTGTTGTTATAGCGGCAACAGAAATACATCATCTGTGAAAATTTCAACTGTCTAGCTGTCACGGTTCATGAGATACAGCCTGGTGACAGACAGACGGATAGACGGACAGACGGACAGACGGACAGACAGACGGACAGACAGCGAAGTCTTAGTAATAGGGTTCCGTTTTTACCCTTTGGGTACGGAACCCTAAAAAGCTATCAAAGATAATACTCGCTCAGCGATACATGCTCAGCGATACTCGCTTGGCGGTCGAAATTCACGCCAAGAGAGCCAGCGGTCATTTCTACCTAGAATGTGGATCTGAGTGCACATAATTATGAATCAGAACATTTACTATAACTACCGGTATCATTGTTGTCGGTAAGGGAACAAGTGCGTGGCACGTACAGGTGTTGCGCAGGACTAGCTGCTCCGAGTGAGTGCTGCTCTGAGTGAGTGCTGCTCTGAGTGGTGCAGCTCTACTCGCTTCTCACTCATCGTTGGCGGTAGGACAACTGCCTAATGTCCCATGTAATAGGGGGCGAGCCTATTGCCATCAAGCGGGCACAAATCCAGACTTCCGTGGCTGTATCTTGTATTTTTTTTTGTATTTTATCTATGGGCCTTAAAGTCTGACAACCAGTCTTACTAAGGGGTATCGTATTACCCGGTACTAACTGGGTTGTGGAGGTCAGATAGGCAGTCGCTCCATGTAAAATACTGGTATTCAGCTGCATCCGGTAAAACTGGAAGCCGACCCCAATACAGTTGGGAAAAGGCTAGGCAGATGTTGATGATTTATGGGCCTTAGGATGCCTGATAATAAAATGATTGATTGATATTGAGAAATTCCTGATGGAAAAACTCAATAACACTTTACCTGACCTGGTAATCGAACCCATCAAGCTCAGTAGTCGCGTTTGCGGCCACTTGACTAACGAGGCAGTCTCAATATAATAAAATTAAATTAATCTCACCAAGCGTTATCGATAAAATTTTATTATCACCAATCATATTGCTCGCAATAAATATGGCATTTCTTATAAAGGTCAAATGAATTCCATCAATTTTCTGTATTGATGTTTTCCTCACCAAGTAAATGCTTCTATCTTCTGTCTGGAATTTACAGAATTGGTGATAAAAATGTTCGGGAATGTCCCTCTCTAATGATAATTTTTCGATTACCAAAAAATTGGTTTTGTCAGTGGCAGACCTTGTATGATGAGGACCTTCGAATAACACTCCTGTAATCCATCTCTTTACTTAATTTCCTTCCTTTGAAACAAGTTTGATAGGAACAGCAGCTATACTTGAATGAGTGGTATTGTTACCAACAGTTGTATTATATGTTCCAGATATTCTGCTGTAAAAATTTGCAATCTGGTCTATCAACCCACCAATATTTCGCTCCTATGCTCTTGTAAAAATTTGTCAACCATTCAGCTAGGAAATAATATAAAGAAATCTCCCATATCAAATTGACCTAAGTTATTGTTGACTGAAAGGTAAAAAAAAAAAAAAAATAAAAAAAAAAAAAAAAATATAAAATAAAATAAAAAATAAATAAATAAATATAAAATTCGAACCAAGGAGGATATTGTTCGTTAGTTATTTTCTCTCTTTCAGGCTGCTTAGGGTTCTCAATGTTATTATTGTGTGTTTTGCCCTTTTTCCCTACCCTAAAACTATTTTTTACAGAATCTATGATCTTATTAAAGTTGGATTGCTTGGCATCAATTAATGAGAAGTGTTTTGATTCACTATCATTATCAAACCACCAGATCATCGCAGACACTAATCTGCATAGTCCTCATGTGAATTGAGCAAGATTATGTCTGGACTTTAAAAGAGACTACGTCCTCTGAGTTTGTTTCGGCTGTTTCTTCTCAGAGTAGTCAGCTACGAAACACCGGCCCCATCTAGTTTTAAAAAATGACGTGTAAAAGTGTTTGTAAAAACCAACTTGCAAAATAAACATCATTTATCATTTATCAAATCATTCTTTATAAAGATAATTAAAAGCTTCTAACAGTTCCGGGTCACCTTCAATAAATTTTAAATCACCTCAAATATCTATTAAAAACTGATCTACTACAAAAAGATCTCTTTCGTCTTCAACCTCCTTTGGATCACAATAAAAGAAAGGTGTTATTTTCGCTTTATAAGTACAAAATTCGGAATGACTCTCCATAAGTGGTTTCCTCAACAATCTAAAGAGATTTTCTTTCAATATAGGTTCTAATTTGAACTCACTAATATCTAATTTGCTCAAATCAAAGCCTATGCTTATGTTCCGCATAAATAACGAATTTAATGATTCAGTTGTATTGGTTATGTCCACTGCTGGACATAAGCCTCGCCCATGATGGGAGGAATTTGCCGTAATCTCCACGCTTGGCAGGCGGATTGGAGATCGCAGTGATGAAAGACTAACAGAAAACGCTGCTGCCCATTCTCTGGTCTACGGAGGCGGATTGGTTATGTAAGAGCTTTTAAATATTATTTTGCTCAGTTTCCCTTCTTCATCCGTATCCCTGTCCTCAATCCCAAGTTTTTCATAAGTATACGCTTTTCTTTGAATAAGAAAATTGTATGCTTTGCTCATTCCCGGCTTATCATCATTTTTGTTTATGGAATCAATATTGAGTTCATTGAGATCTATAACTATGAAAGAGGTTCTAGTATTAGTGTTTATATGTTCGGAATATTCTTTCAAAATCCTGGGAACATTAATTGTACCACAAATAAACTTCTTTTCTTTTGTGTCCACAATATCATAAATTTGGTTATACCAATAATATTCCATTTAGATGAAAAATAACCTTGTATCTCTGATGAATTTATTGTACCCTCGAGAACTATATATCTGTATTTGGGGAGCTCATCGTTACCTCCAAAAATTCTAAATCAGGATCGTATTCGATATCATGATGATATCGACGATCATATCTGATGATGATGATGAAGTTTCACTAAGATTTTATTATGATATCGTTATCGCAATTTTTGTCTGAATAAAGCACCTACAATTAGTAAAATTACTTTATTAAGGCCAAAAAACAGATGTAAACATGGCAGATCGAGGTAAATGACGACACATCATGACCGCGACAGTCACGGACGTTTTTTAATATTATTTTGAGCGACAATTAGTTGAACTTAACTTTTAATACTTTTCCTGGGTTGTTAATACTGTATTTTATTGATTTAAGTGAAGAAAAAATTACATACATACTTCCCAATTTCGAAAGGTTTAGGCTTAGGATACCCCTCGTATCTAAACTCTACTACCAACTCTAAAACACTACTCTACACCCAAATTTTACTAGTTAAAGCCCTTCTAACCCAAAAATTAGCAACTCTATTCATGGTGGTTCAAACTTCGTTTGAAATACTGTTAGATTAAAGTTCTAATCAGCTTTCACTACAAAGCGGTTGTTACGTCAGTCATTGCGGCCGAATAGTGCGAAATGAGTGTTTTTTGGAGATTTACAAAAAATCTATTGATTGGACTAAAAAAATAAAACACATAAGACCTGCTTTATAGTTAGTTCAGTTAGTATGCATAGTTTTATGATCTAATTTGAAGTACTTTTTTAATACGCGGTTTATTGTTCGATTTGGAGGTAACTTTGTTTTTTTTTTCTATCGAGAAAAGTTTATGGAACTCTGTTTTTCTCACACATATTACTTAACATTAATCCTCAACTTTACCATATATTTATTTCAAAATTAATGCTGCAGTATTTTAAGCGTAACGGAGTATCATGCTAAGCCATTTGAGGGAATAATCAAATTCAAAGCATTTATTTCAAGTAGGCCAGTTACAGGCACTTTTGAATGAGGGATTTTTTTTTAAGGTCTTCCCTAGTCGCTGGATAGATGGCGGTGAACTTAGTACGTTAATGCAAGGAACGGAACCAAAAAAACTTATTTTGACAAAGCGCGATAAAACTATGTTATATTCAGAAGTTTAAGCAAACGAAAGTGTCAGACAACGAGCGTATGTGACGTGACACATTGTATTTTTTCCAAGCGTTTTGGCTTTGGCACCAACTATCGTAGTCAGTTCAACGCCATCTATAGAGTTCTTGGAAACTAAGTTTTTTTTTTATACCTCAAAAAGAAAACCTCTCATTGTCGAAACAAAGATGAAAATTAAATGTAGCTATAGTCCCAGTCACAAGACATAAAACTGTGAAACTACTGAAGTTGCCCATTCCCTAGCGTAGATCTCTATGTAAAATAACGGGCAAGAAACTCCATGGACACTCTTTTAAATCAAAATATTCTTACAATCTAATCATTCATGTTGAGATGGTATATTATGTGAGAACAATGTAGCATGATGTACACGTTAAAAGTGTCCATAGTAAAAACAAAAAATACAATTCAAAAATAAACAAAAGTCATGGCAACTAAGAGATGACCAGTCACAACTGACAGTACCATGTTTAAGCGTTATGTTTAAGACCATTAGTCTGAATCTGACAGCTAGTTTTACCAAGGGCTATCGTATTACCCAGTACTAACTGGGTTGTGGAGGTCAGATAGGCAGTCCCTCCATGTAAAATACTGGTATTCAGCTGCATCCGGTTAAACTTGAAGCCGACCCCAACTTAGGAAAATCAAGCAGATGATGATGAAGTTCGCTCTCCTTCTTCTGCATCTCATGCAGAGATTTAATTTCTGTTACAACACTGCCTCAGCCGATCACAGCGCGCCACTCTAGCCAGCCAATCACAGACGAGCCAGCGCCATAACTGCCGGACGCCTCCGGTGGAGGGAAAGCTATATAACACCTGTATGCAAGCTCCTTTTCGCTCTCCTGTCGCTGCGATTATACGATTAAGCTAAAACTCTGTTCAAATTGTGTTGAAGTAATTAAATTAAGTTTGTTATACAAATCTGCCTTTTTGATTATTGCCCTTCTGTTTCATTTCATTCGAAATGTGTGAGTGTTATTATACAAATCTACCTTTCTGATTATTGCCCTTCTGTTTCATTTCATTCGAAATGTGTGAGTGTTATTATACAAATCTGCCTTTGTGATTATTGCCCTTCTGTTTCATTTCATTCGAAATGTGTGAGTATTATTATACAAAACTGCCTTTCTGATTATTGCCCTCCTGTTTCATTTAATTCGAAATGTGTGTGTTATTATACAAATCTGCCTTTCTGATTATTGCCCTTCTGTTTCATTTCATTCGAAATGTGTGAGTGTTATTATACAAATCTGCCTTTCTGATTATTACCCTCCTGTTTCATTTAATTCGAAATGTGTGATTGTTATTATACAAACCTGCCTTTCTGATTATTACCCTTCTGTTTCATTTCATTCGAAATGTGTGATTGTTATTATACAAATCTGCCTTTCTGATTATTGCCCTTCTGTTTCATTTTATTCGAAATGTGTGAGTGTTATTATACAAATCTGCCTTTCTGATTATTGCCCTTCTGTTTCATTTCATTCGAAATGTGTGAGTGTTATTATACAAATCTGCCTTTCTGATTATTGCCCTTCTGTTTCATTTCATTCGAAATGTGTGAGTGTTATTATAAAAATCTGCCTTTCTGATTATTGCCCTTCCGTTTCATTCGAAATGTGTGAGTGTTATTATAAAAATCTGCCTTTCTGATTATTGCCCTTCTGTTTCATTCGAAATGTGTGAGTGTTATTATAAAAATCTGCCTTTCTGATTATTGCCCTTCTGTTTCATTCGAAATGTGTGAGTGTTATTATACAAATCTGCCTTTCTGATTATTGCCCTTCGTTTCATTTCATTCGAAATGTGTGAGTGTTATTATACAAATCTGCCTTTCTGATTATTGCCCTTCTGTTTCATTTCATTCGAATGTGTGTACCAAAACAAACACTTTTGCCACCCGTTAGTTAGGACAATGATTGCGTCCTATCATGTTTATCTGACTCATCATTATCTGCCTAGCCTTTAACCTAGGCAAGCACGGCATCTGATCCGTTCAATATTTCCACGAAAGAATGTTAAAAACCGGCCAAGTACGAGTTGGAATCGCGGTAGAAGGGTTCCATACCATCGTAGTAGGAGAGCCCCCTTTAATCATTTGTTTGTTTTCATTATAATACCTGTAGTGGTGTTCTAGGGAATCAAACGCCTTGTTGAAATCTACGAAAGCCAATTTATTTATTTTTTGTATTCTCTTTATTTCTGAAGTATCTGGTGTAGGACGTGTATGTGGTCAATGGTCGAGAATTTGCTCCTGGATCCAGCTTGCTCCTTCTAATGGGAATCATTAGAACAACAAGGGGTCCATAAAAAGTACATTCGCATACTAAAAATCATTTATGTTAAAAGCACAGCACAAATAAAACTAGAAAGGGCAGGTGAAGAGTTCCCAATAGAAAGAGGAGTTCGTCAAGGTGACCCTATTTTGCCGAAGATATTCTCAGCTGTATTGGAGTTGATCTAGAAGACTGGGTTGGGATAATTTCGGACTTAACGTGAACGGAGACAAATTGAGTCATTTGAGATTCGCTGATGATTTAATACTTTTCTCCGAAAGCAAGATATAACTTTGGAAAAAAACGCTACAGCAATTATCAGATGAAAGTGCAAATGCAGGGCTCACAATGAATATAAAAAGACAAAAAAAATGAGCAATTCCTCACAAAAAAAGGCTATTACAATTAATAATCACCAGTTAGAATATGTAAGCGAATACATTTATTTAGGAGAATATTAGTATCACCGACAGAGAGCATGCAGAAAGAAATTGAAAGAAGAATAGCAAACACTTGGAAGAGATTCTGGTCGTTGAGCGCAGTAATGAAAATAAAGAAATGCCTATGGCGGAGAAACGAAAAGTCTTTAATGCTTGCATACTACCATGTCTTACATACGTATGCCAAATTTGGGCCTTAACTGAACAACAACAAAATAAATTAAATATATGTCAGAATGGGATAGAGAGAAGCGTATTGGGAGTAAGTAAAAGAGATAAAATACAAACAAAAAAGATCAAAGGAAAGACTAAATTTTGAAAAGTACAATCAGTATGCAGAAAATTGAAATGGCGTTGGACAGGACATATGTTGAGGGAAAAGAAAGATAAATGGACCAGATTAATAACGGAATGGTACCCTAGAGAAAGCAGAAGAAGTAGAGGAAGACAGCCAAAGAGATGGGAAGACGATTTGAAGCAAGTAGCTGGGCCAGAATCGTTACGTACAGCAAAGGACAGAAGCAAGTGGAAATCCTTGGAGGAGGCCTTTGTCGAAAGACAAGCTGGAGGGGAAATAAGCTGAATGCCGAGAATATGTTTTCAACCGACTTCCAAAAAAAGGAGGTTCTCAATTCGACTGTATTTTTTTTTTTTTTTTTTTTTTTTTTTTTTTTTTTTTTGTGTTTGTTACCTCAGAACTTTCGACTGGGTGAACCGATTTTGACAATTCTTTTTTTATTTGAAAGCTGGTGCTTCCCGTGTGGTCCCATTTTTATTTTGTGAACATCTGATGCTGATCTTCGGAGATATACAATGGAACTCTTCAAAAATAGACGGCAAATGTGCCGTGAATGTTGCAATCGCTTGGATGTTTATTGTTTATACAACATCATGACGTAACATCACGCCTGTATGCGCTGAGGGGGTATGCAGATGTTTAAAATACACTGAGATTTCGACAGTTAGGTATGCTAAGTTGGCGCGATCGTGTACAGCGCGCGACTCAAAAAACTTAACATCACGCCTGTATGGTCTGAGGGGGTACGCAGATGTGTACAATACACCCAGATTTCGACAGTTCGTTCTTGTTCCGTGCACGCCTCAAAAAGATGTCAGCAAAAGGGACTGTTCTAAAGAGATACTGCGGCCCTGGAACACAAAGGGCTAAGAAAGAACATGGATGGGTTTTAGTCAGTAAAAGTCTGACACTCACTTTCGCTCCGCCCAGAGCGATAATTTGATGATTTCCCATCCGAAAAAAAAAGGTATGTTAAGTTCCATATATTGGGGATACGCCTATTACCATGACATGTATTGTTAACAATGCCAAATAAATTCATGGCAAATAATAATATTTGGGAACAACTAAAAATGGAAAAATAAAAAACTTTTTTACAAAAAATAAAACCGACTTCAAAAAACACAAAAAAGTGAAAAATAACTTTAGCTTCAGAAGTCGGTGACAAAAAAACGAAATCAATCAAACAAGAGTCACCGACTTCTGAAGCTAAAGTTATTTTTCACTTTTTTGTGTTTTTTGAAGTCGGTTTTATTTTTAGATATGTAAAGTGGGAAGTGTTTTTTTTTTTTAAATTTCAACCCTAACGTGTGATATATTGTTGGAAAGGTATTTAAAAATGAATAGGGGTTTCCTAAAATCATTTTTTGATAATGTCAATAATTTCGGAAATAATCGCTCCAAAAGTAAAAAGTTAATTTATAGTTTTATAACACATTTGCTCGTAAAGGGTCTCTTATTTCACCCATTTCAATATCGTAATGTATCTCATTACGTACTTGTGCAGTAATGTAAATGCTCCGTCTAAAACGAACGGTACTTTTTTAAATCTTAGCAAAGAGTTTTTATGTCAGAAAAGCGGTCAATATTTTATGAATAAAATTAACTGTGAGAGATGAAATATAATAAATTAATTAATTCTTTAATTTAATGAATTTTGACAATAAATTACAACCATTTATCTGTAACAAAAACACAAAAATATTAATTTACTTTATTAATAATACTGGCTGTTTTGTGTCTTTGCCAAAAAAAAATGCGCTGATGCGCCATCTTTAATTTGTGAACAAGTAAAAGATTTATTTGTTTAAAAAAGTCCCGAGTTTTATTTATTTCCTCGCAAATATGTTATAAAACGTCGTATGACATACGTGCGCTTTGATAATTACAGCCTCTGTTTTATTACAGCTACTATTATTTATTATTAGCAATATCGCCTCAGCTGTAATTTTCAACTTACCGCACTTATATCGTAATGTACTATTCTTACCTCTATTGTTGTAATTTTTTAAGTACAAGTAATGTTTTGGTCAATTATGTTAACAGCAATAAATGCTTATTTTATTTTATTTATTTTTATTTTTAATAGAATACCTATTTGTTGTCATTGCGGCAATAGAAATACACATTCTGTGAAATTTTCAACTGTCTACCTATTTTGTCGACCCGAATGGCGCAGCGGTGGTGAGGCTGCCTTACGTTCTTAGGGTCCCGGGTTCCAATCCCGATTGAAGCAAATGTTTGTGTGATGAGCATGGACATTTGTTTCCGAGTTATGGATGTTTATATGTATAATACGTATGAATTTACAAAAAAAAAAGTATCTATGTAGTATATCAACTATCAAGCCTCGTTGCTTAGTGTGGCACTAGATGGCGCTGTGTGTTAATATCCAGCGATATTTATTTATTTATTACGGATCATGAGATACAGTCCTTTGACAGACAGACGGACGGACAAACGGACAGCGGACTCTTAGCAATAACCTCTCGGGTACGGAACCGTAAAAAGGTCACCCATCCTAAAACTGACCTCAGCAATTCCCCCACTTAGCCACTCGAGCCACTCAACGAAAAACATCAAACACCAAAAACCTAGGAACTCTACTCACCCTTCAACTTCATACACTACAAATCCTGTACTTGCATCTCTCTCTTACCTCACACACTTACATCTTGCTGTCTCTTTCTATGTCTGGCTGTGTGTGTGACGCCCTTGTGTGTGTATACGAGGCGTGTGAAAGCTTTGACTATGTGTGTGTCAGACAGGTAGTAAGGAGAGTGTTGTTAGGGGGGAAATTCTCCCTGAGTTGTGGGTAATTGAGGTAATGTGAGGGGGGTCTGTTTTTTGGCCTGTGAATTGAGTTCAATTGTTGCATTTTTTTTTATTATTAAGTTGTTGTTTTGTATAAGCGATAAATTTACGTTCATCTAGGTTATAAATAAATAATCGTCTTTATCGTGTGGTTAGTGCCTAACCTGCCCGCTTAGCATGAACGCCGTAGACACAAAAGAGAATCGACAAATCTTTTGTTCATCTGTCATTGAATCGACAAAATGACAGATGAACAAAAGATTTGTCGTTTTTAGGGTTCCGTACCCAAAGGGTAAAAACGGAACCCTATTACTAAGACTTCGCTGTCTGTCCGTCTGTCTGTCCGTCTGTCCGTCTGTCCGTCTGTCCGTCTGTCCGTCTGTCCGTCTGTCCGTCTGTCTGTAACCAGGCTGTATCTCATGAACCGTGACAGCTAGACAGTTGAAATTTTTACAGATGATGTATTTCTGTTGCCGCTATAACAACAAATACTAAAAACAGAATAAAATTAATATTTAAGGGGGGCTCCCATACAACAAACGTGATTTTTGCCCTTTTTTGATATCAATGGTACGGAACCCTTCGTGCGCGAGTCCGACTCGCACTTGGCCGGTTTTTCTTTCGTGTCTACGGCGTTCATGCTAAGCGGGCTGGTGTAGAGATTTTTTTACACCGCCTATGGGCCTCTGACGTGGCTTTAAATGCCGTCGAAAAATATCTCTCAGGCATGCTGGTAAATAATATAAATAATGTAAAGTTTATAATGTGTTTGTTGTAATTGTTTGGTGTGATTTTTTATAGTTATATTTTTATGTAAGTGTGTTATAGATTATGATAACAATGTTTTACCCGTCTCGCATTTTCTATTTCGGTTGCGTGGTATTTTCTAGTATGAATCTAGAGTTAACTTTAGAATGCAAACAAAAGGTAGCAAGAAAAAACGTATTTCGTAATAAATTTCAGGGGTTTTAAAGCAGCCATTACTTTATTAGTGTAACAACTCTTTTTTAAAAAAACCGACAAAGTAACTTGTGAATTGTATCGTCGAGATTCGTCGAGATATGTGTCGCTATGCCGTAGTGAATCGCCTACGAGTGCTACGAAGCGTGACCATACGTGACGTCAAGTGACGACGAGTTCAATGTTTCTCCTTCACCCAAAAAGTGCTCAACGCACCTAAAGAAGTTTTTGCTTCAAACAAACACGTTCAACTCGAACTTATATCAAGCCTTAACAAATACACCAACATTTCAACTCGAGAATCGAACCCGTGAGTGAAAGTAAAAGTCACACACCAAAGTAACAAAAATCCACATTCCCGCAATGGGTAAACCCAGTGCTTTTTCTCGGGATTTCGGGAGCTTTTGGTTTTAAAAGTGACAACACCGATGAACCACGCTCGCTCGCTCGCTCAGATTCAGTCTTCGTTAACCCTCAGTTTGAGAACGACGCGTGTGTTGTGTATTATAACTGTGTACTTTTGTGTACTATATCAATTTGCCGTGTACTCCACTGTGTTTTGTGTATTTTAGTGTTTTTTTTTGGCCATTTTCTCTTCAAAAGGTAAGTTTTTAAAACAGCTTTTTTAAATAGGGTGAAAGGCACAGTTGATAGTTGTGTCCGTAATTGTTTTTGAGATTTTCGTGTCTTGATTCTGAATGGTTATGGAATTTATTTATTTTGTTGATTATAAACAAGTTTTCCAAAAGCATTCCGTGAATCAAATAGTTTTAATACAATTAGTTTCTTAGTTACTAAGAAAAACATGTTTTGGTTTTGCGTTCGTCGAAGGTTTGGTGTCAAATTCCTTCGTGTTTCTGTTTTCATGTATTTGAGCCATTCCAGTACTCACACGACTTGTTGGTACCCATTTTACTAATTTGATGATCACGTAGTACTCGAATAACTTGTAATATGAGCTTTTAACGCGGTTTTACTTGTGTTTTGATATTTTTTGTTGTGTTTATACACAAAGAATGTTATAGGATGTTGTGAATTGTTTTTGCAAGCGGTTGTTTAGTTATAAACAAAGTACATATCGGTATTTTTAAATACTGCAATTAGCTACAATTACATTAAGCGTTTTTAATTATTAGCAAGTGGACGTCTCATTTGATATTAATTGGAAGTTAAAGAAACCAATACTACATTTTTTTTTTTTCAAATCATAATTACACACCATTCTGTGGACCCTTGACAACTGGCTTGATTCCCAGATCCCGTAAGTGATTTAATTTAAGTTTGTTTTCCTTTTAAAATTAAAGGTTCACAATACGAAGCTATACTGCTCATTTGCAGTAGAGAAGAAACCGTTACGTACTTACGAAAAATCTTTTTTTGCAAAAAAAAAACGGACGTCCATAAAAAGTCCAGTCTCAACTAACTTAACTTTCGGAAGTGCCTTTGTTTGTTCCAAAAAAAGTTATTTTAGACTTTTCTTATAGTCTGTTTTTTTTGACGAAACAATTTTTTACTAGAAGATAAAAAAAAAAACATTTATTTTTTTGTTGAAAAATTGTTGTGTCGTAAACATATGCCAAGAAGTAAAAACCAAGCTAATGAACCAATTTTTATGAAACACATCACATACAAAAAGAATTCTTGAAATTACGAAATTCTTTATGAGGTAGGTAACAAACATAAAAAAAATACAACCGAATTAAGAAACTCCTCCTTTTATTGAAGTCAGTAAAAAATAAGCTCATTAAACTACCCATAGAATCATGTTCATCAATCACAAACAAAACAAGTTACTCTGCCAGTAATAATGCACTTCAAAACACTTCAATCTTGCCAAACTCTACATTATTAATAACAGAATATATCAAGCCTCCTGTTTTTGGATTCAGTCCAAAAACGTATTCATATCATTATCTTAAAGAAACGTCTGGGACCTGGATAGATATAGTCTCCTCGGAGAACAATAATTCTGTCGTCTGTGTTATCAAATATTTGTAGAATATAGTCTGGAGATCTGGAGATAGACTAGGAAAAACAAAAGAAAATCGCCTGTAGTCTCAATCTTCGGGCTCGAATCATATTTTTTACTAACTTTTGCCCGCGGTTTCGCTCGCGTTTTGATCAGAAATTATCCAACGAATACGTTTTAAATATTGCCCAGGGCACTCACAAATAACGTGGCTTTTAATTGGTAAAAGAATTTTCAAAATCGGTTTAGTTGATCCAGAAATTACCCCCTACAACCTTACAAACTTTACCTGTTTATAATATTAGTATAGATGAGATCATTGATACGTTTTGAGAAATCAAAATTTTATATTACAAAATGCAGAATATTATTTTGACATCTTTTTCTTCGATGTTATGGAATATCTAACTTCTTGAACCTAGTAGCTTACCTTACCTCTTTATTTGCTGCGTCTGTAGCGTTTTATAAAGCCCCTAATGTGCAGTTTAGGACTACGTTGGATATTTTAGCAAGTGGCCCATGGTCTGAGTATCTAAAGGATATTTTAATCCTCTATTTTACTTGATTGTATCCAAGACTTGTCGAACCAAAGTTATCGACACAGCTCACAGTATAAGTAAGCTGAAGTGGCACTGGGCCAGTCATATTAGCCGTAGAACCGATGACCATTGGGGTAGACGTGTTTTTGAGTGAAGACCGCGAAACGGCAAACGTAAGGTGAGACGCCCTCAAGCTCGGTGGAGCGACGATCTTCGCAGGGTGGCTGAGAATGAAAAAAAAAAAAAAAAAAAACAAAAAAAAAATGAGTGTGAGTTGCTGAGAATTGAGTTGGGTGTTGAGTTAGCCGTGTGGTATCCGGCAGAGTAGAATAGAACCAACCCATTACAGTCACGAGTGTCGTATAAGGCAACTAATGTCTGAGGCAGAACACCTTGCGCCGCCGTAGACCTGAGAATGGGCAGCAGCGTTTTCTTTAGTCTTTCATCACTGCGATCTCCAATCCGCCTGCCAAGCGTGGAGATTACGGCAAATTCCTCCCATCATGGGAGAGGCTTATGTCCAGCAGTGGACGTTATGGGCTGTTGTTGTTGAGTTGATTGGTGAGCGATTGAGGAGGCCTATGTCCAGCAGTGGACTGCTGTAGGCTGATGATGATAATGAAGATGATCCAAGACTTAAGTCTAATCCTAAAAGTAAGCCAATTTATCTAAATAAAGATTGTCTTCCATTTGACAAAAGCCACAATTCCGAAATCAGCTGAACCGCAGTAAATCCTCCGAAAAAATACACAATACTCTTTAAACCTTTTAAAAGCTTAACTTTTAGGCTGTTTTTTCTTCGGAAACCGTTTCTACTCCCTAAAAAATACTTAAGCACAGCTGCGAATTGCGCTAGCTTTAAAACAAAGGAAAGCTAAATTGATTCGAATGGAGTTTGGCTTTTGTTTTTATTCTAAGCCCATTTTTTAAAACACGCGGGAATATCTGGCAACGGCGATGTTAATGGCTGGGTGGTCCGCGGAAAAAAGAGGTTTCAATGCAGGATAGAATCTAAGTGGCAGTTTTATTCAACTAGAATTTGTAGCCACCATTGAATTTGTAGCCAACATTGAATTTGTAGCCACAATTGAATTTGTAGCCACAATTGAATTTGTAGCCACAATTGAATTTGTAGCCACAATTGAATTTGTAGCCAGCATTGAATTTGAAGCCACAATTGAATTTGTAGCCACAATTGAATTTGTAATGCCTGATTGGTCCAGTGATTGCAAGCGCGACAGCTGAGTCAAAATTCGATTTCTAGGTCGGGCAAAGTGATATCGGCTTTTTCCATTAGGAATTTCTAAGTAGCAGCCACAGAGTCTGGATACTTGCCCGGTTGATGGCAATAGGCTCGCCCCCATATTACATGGAACTTAAAACATGCAAGCAGTGGGTATAAGCTAGTATGTACCAACTTTTATAATTCTATATTTGCTTAGAAAGTTAGAACCAACAGTAAAATTACAACACGACAAGACGGAGACTTGATTTTCTGCGAAGTGCTATTGATCCTCATAGGTTCCACTGTTCCACATGTGATCCAAGTCTCTTTCTTTCAGATGATAGGTATCTCACACTATCCTTCGATCACCAATATTATTAGTATTAGAAAGGATTAATAAACTCTTATTCATTAAAATACATTTAATTCTAGTACTTAACTATATTACCAACTACTTCAATGACATCCCAAAAAAATCCAGCGTACCATTCCGGGTCGTTAGTTCAAAACAAAAAAAAAGTCTAATCAAAACTTTTTTTCTTTGTTACATTAACAACTGACAATGAGTTGTAATGACAGGTTGACGGACCAGATGTAACTCGGTAATAGTAACCCGTTTCTGTCAATGAATATGTAGATTAGCTGATATAGTGAGCATTTTTAAGCGACCTCTAAAATAGCAGGAAGTTAGGTATTCGACACGTTTTTTTTTTGTATCTTCACTGGTTTCTCCGTGATTCCTATTTCATTTGGTTGAGTCTGCCCGAGAAGTGGTTCCTTTTAAAGGAGTAAGTATATTAGTTAGTTTTTAAAATACGTTTTAATCTACTTTGTCTAACTTAATGATGTTATAATAACTACAAGTTACAACCCAACTAAAAAAGGTCAAAATAAAAAAAGAATTTTTGCAAATAAAAAAAACAACCGTCTTTCAAACAAAAACACAAAAAAATGCAAAATAAATCTTTAGTATCGGAAATCAGAGGCAAGAAAAGTGAATTAAACAAGAGTCACCTAATTACTAGTCAGAGCAAAGATATATTATATTTAGAGAGTGAATCGACATTAGTTAATGGTAGTCGATGATCAATTCTTCAAAAGACCATCTCAGACACTAATCTGCATAGTCCTCATGTGAATTGAGCAAGATTATGTCTGGACTTCAAAAGAGACTATGACCTCTGAGTTTGTTTCGGCTGTTTCTTCTCAGAGTAGTCAGGTACGAAACACCGGCCCCATTTAGTTTTAAAAAATTACGTGTAAAAGTGTTTGTAAAAACCGGCTTGCAAAATAAACATCATTTTTATTGAATCGTCTTGCTTCAATAACTCTTGCTTCAATGACTCTTGCTTCAATGACTAACTAACAGATATTTACACTCTTTAATAAATTGAAAACCTAATCCTTTACTTTGTTGTTTTATCCATTGATACTCAACTCCTCCTTCTTAACATGTCAATGACAATACAAATTAAGTCAGTCCAAAATTTGACACCGATTTTGGCACTTTCAGTCTGTAGCGTTCATTAGTTCCTGTGTTATCCATCAGCTTCCGTAATCGATACCCATCATATTTCTTGAGTGCGCCATCTAATTTGAACTTGTAATATAATTTTGGATAATACAACTCATATAAATCCTAATATTCCGCAAGCCTCACGCGTGAACACTAACGTTCTTAAAAACAGATCAGTTTTACCGAACAAAAAACAATGAAAAATGAAATTATAAAAGTCGACTCTAGATTTTACACGCGATTAATAACTGGCGAAATATGGGTGCGCCTACCCTACGGGGAATACAATGTATAATATTACTTACTTTGTATGTTACAGCAAAAAATCGATGTATGTGTCACGATTCGAGTAAAAAGAACACGTTACATAGACCAACTCGATTACATAGACCAACTCGACCAGGGCTGGGAATTCAATTCAATTTCAAGGTAGCGCAATGACGTGGTAGCGCTTGAAGGCCGCTGCTGCGGCACCGCTCGCTTCGCTCGCTCGGCTCGCTCGGCTCGCGCATAGTTGGTCACAGTTCTAACTTGAAGCGATTCCGTTCACCCGGACCACGTAGGTTATATGTGGTCCGAGTGAACGGAATCGCTTCGACATCGTTTTCATGATATCGGTTAGTCGGAAACAAAAAACACCAAAACACTTTTAGCCTTTCATTGTTTTTTTATACGATAGAATCAAGAAAATAAAAGACTTGCGAAAATTACACGTTTTTGGCTAAATTTGTCTTTTTTATCTGTCTCCCGTTACGTACATTCTAAACCAGGAATTCATTTCATCACCACTGCTGCATGTCCTAGAACCAAAAAAATTCGAAGACATGTGACATCTACCAACTAGGCCCGCGTGGTGGATTATAGCCCATTCCCTCTCATAGAGAGGAGGCCTGAGTCCCAGCAGTGGGAACATTATATATGTCTTCTTTATCGTGTGGCGCCTCTGAGTTGGCTTTACATGCCGTCGAGAATAGTACATTTTGATACAAGTGGAGAAAGTTTGTTATTGCATTCGAGGCGGAATTATAACACCCGAGCCGTAGGCGAGGGTGTTTTTGTGCCGAGAACTGCAATAACAAATGTCCACGTGTATCAAACGACGTTTTTCAATACACTTTTGAAGAAATAAAATAAAATAACGAAGAATATTTCTGTCACGAACTATGAAACTATGATTTTAATTTTCTTTTTTTTTTTTCGCGCTTTGTGTTCGCCAGGTTGAAGGAGAGGCAATGGTATGAAGCTGTTAAACAGCCTAATATAAAAAAAAATGATTTATTTTATATTTTTGAATTCAGAACACAAACAAATGTTAATTTGTGTATTAAAGTAATTATTAGTATGTTTATCTATGATATTCTATTTATAAACACAATTTGAATATTCAAAAAATATTTATGCCGTAAAGACGCGTAGTGCTTTGCAAAAATTAAAAAAAAAACATTCACCTCTGACTATAGGCATTGAACCAATTTGGACTAAGCATAGGTATAATTATCTGTGGCAATTTTCATTCCCGCACACGTGCGGGAAAGTGGAAAAAATCGCACGCGTGTGAAATACATTGCATGTTGTACCTAATCGTAGTGCGTTAAGGACCAGTTTTCGAGGAAATCTATTGAAAATATCTTTGAAGTATGTTGGTTTGGTTTCCTCACAATGTTTTCTTCACCGAAGCAAGTAATAATTATACAATACGCATATAAATCCAAAAAATCCGAGGTGCGTGTCTTGGTTTCGAACGTGAGACCTATGTCTTGGCAGTTCGACGATCACACCCAATAGCCTATCACTGCTTTTGCTGTACATTGGTGTCGATTCTGTTGTGCAACAACAACAACAGCCCATAACGTCCACTGCTGGACATAAGCCTCTCCCATGATGGAAGGAATTAGCCGTAATCTCCACGCTTGGCAGGCGGATTGGAGATCGCAGTGATGAAAGACTAACAGAAAACGCTGCTGCCCATTCTCTGGTCTACGGAGGCGCAAGGTGTTCTGCCTCAGACATTACGAGCCTTATACGACACCCGTGAGTGTAATGGGTTGGTTCTATTCTACTCTGCCGAATACCACACGGCTGTTGGTTTACTGTTGTGCAAAACTAAACTTAATATAGGCTATTGATATCTTTTTCACTCTAATAAAACGAGAAAGAGACGGACGTAATTTTGAGCTGTCAAAATTAGTTGGAACTAATATTTCCATACAAATGAAGGGTGCATGTAAAAACATGTCGACTGAAAACACGGTGAAGCGCAAGGCATGAACTAGTTTGACATCTCTAACTTAGTTAATAGCTATAGCCGTCCTTTTCTCGCACTGCCTTTTAGTAAAAGATTGCAATAGCCTAAATTAAGTTTAGTTTGTGCACAACAGTATATGCTAATTTTGGATATGTTAGGTTACACCCAGTTGTAAAGGACTCTCGTCAGATCACAGGTCAATAACATCAAATGCATTTAAATTAGCATCGACGCTAATGCCGGGAATTAACCTTTCGACCTCAAAGTGCTTGAATGTGATATCCACACCTTCATAACTTGGTTTTAATTACTGTCTCTAAGGCTGAGATCTGTAAAAACGTAACAAAGCACGCAATTTGACTAAACGTTACATTTATGTCACCGTCAAACTACAGTACTTTCACAGTTTTTATGTCTTGTGACTGGGACTGTAGCTACATTTAATTTTCATATTTGTTTCGACAATTCAAAAGTGCCTGTAACTGGCCTACTTGAAATAAATGCTTTGATTTTGATTTTGATAGAGATTAGAACATTTCTAAGTCATCATGTGCCTATAGCCTTTTCCCAACTATGTTGGGGTCGGCTTCCAGTCTAACCGGATGTTATTGAGTATTTTACATAGAGCGACTGCCTATCTGACCTCCACAACCCAGATAGTATTGGGTAATACAATACCCCTTGGTAACACTGGTTGTTAGACTTTCGGGCCACTGACTACCTGTAACGACTGTCAAAGATCCACAAATGGCAGCCGGGACCAACGGCTTAACTTGGTATCCGAGGCACGGAAGAAACTCGGTTAATAATGGGTGATCACCCATCCACGGAAGAACCTAGGCAAGCGCGGCTTAACCTAAAGATTGAACCAAGCGGCTATTATTATTTAGCCACAAGGCTTAAAACTTAAAACAATGCCGAAATATCGGAGGCACAAAACAAATAATGAACATGGTCAATATCCCGTCTTATTGTTTGGCGGTAACTTCCTCATTCAAGAAAAGAGAAAGCAATTATGTTTCGTACTTCCTCTAATTTGGCTTTTAATTAATTTTGTTCCGGATTTTGAAGTAACCAGCTTCAATTTATCTGTCCAAGTTTGGGTTCAGAGGCTTATTAAAATTGATGATACCGGGAATTAAGTTAAGAATTATTGGTTTTCTAAATTGTGTTTTTCAAAGCGGCTGGTTGCGTCTTCTCTGCATACTGCTTTACTTCATCCGTGCCTCAGAAAGCACATTAAGCCGTTGGTTTCGGCTGTCATTTTTTGTAAATCTCCGACAGTTGTTACAGGTAACCAGTGGCTCGAAAGGTAACAACCACCAGTCTTACCAACAGGTATTGTATTACCGGGTAAAGTATTCCCGTTTTAGCACCTATTTTTTGGGCACCAATGCATGGAGCACCTAAGGTATTTCCATTTGAGCACCAATCCATTTAATAGCTTGGTGCTCAATGGAGAACAATAAACAATATTTAACTTTATTCCCTTTTGAGCACCTACGGTGCGGTAGCTTTTAGTGATGGGTGTATAACATTTTAAAAGCTAAAGCTATTAAAACGGTTGGTGCTCAAATGGGAATACCTTCGGTGCTCAATACATAGGTACCCAAAAAATAGGTGCTCAAACGGGAATACTTCATAAAGACGAAGAAATAACTAACAGTATTTTCATGACGGATGTGAGTGGGAAGGCCGGGAGGGGTCGTGTAAAGACATGGGACATTTCGTTTCTTTTTTTTGTGTTTTATTTTTTTAATAGTTGTGCTGATAAAATTTTACCTTTTCATGTTGTGTGTTTTGTCCTGTGCGGGCTAATAAATGCTTTTTTTTTTCTTTCTTTACATACCTGGTCTTATTCTTCAGGTTCTTCTAAGGTTCGTTGCGTAATACTAGCACCCGGCGTGCTTGTTTCACCAGACGTAGGAACGTGGTCGAATTTAGAGGAGTATGTGACAATCGTATTCGTAGCAAGTGGTCCCCCTCGAACCCTTGCTCAAGCCAGCCCGCTATGCTGAACCAATATTTTTTAATCAGCCCCTAAATAATAGGCATGATGACAGTATCAAAAAATTGCAAATATATTTTGTCAGTTAGAGTATTGAAAATTAATGGACACGTATTTTTTGTTTTTATAAATCAATTAATATTGACAAAGATAAAACGCATCAAAACTCGGGAGTGGGGGCTCGTGACGTCAGAACTAGCTAAAAATTATACCAAGGCGTGACGTATTGAGAATTTTAAAAGCGTCATATCTTCGTCAATTTTGATTTACGTAACAAAAGAAAAAACACGGGTCAAATATTTTTTGATAATCTAACTGACGGACTTATTAGTTTATTTTTTGTCGTCCACCCTATTGTCACATTCAAATCCAGTCTCTCCCTTTGCCGCCCTAAGCCGAGGCTCGTATCCATAGTCTCGTATCTCACAGGGGGGTGCTCTTAGCGCGTTATCGCTTAGCTTATAAGTCATTTGCTCCTGGCTGAAGGAACCCACAGGATAGTCCAGTTAAGGCGACTACAGGAGCTAAACGCGAGTTTCATAATGCAAAAAAGCATATACAACAACCACAACAACAACAGCCCATAACGTCCACTGCTGGACATAAGCCTCTCCCATGATGGGAGGAATTTGCCGTAATCTCCACGCTTGGCAGGCGGATTGGAGATCGCAGTGATGAAAGACTAACAGAAAACGCTGCTGCCCATTCTCTGGTCTACGGAGGCGCAAGGTGTTCTACCTCAGACATTAGTCGCCTTGTACGACACCCGTGAGTGTAATGGGTGGGTGTAAAAAAGCATATGATTCACTGCAATTATCAAAACCAGAAAAATATATGATATTCTTCAGGATATATTATGCTAGTATGATAGTGTTTTGAAAACATAATGCAACAAATTTTACTCGATAAAAAAAAACATGAACTTATCTCTAAAAATTTCTTTTAACCAGTAAAAACCACACTAAAATACATGCGATCATTCTGATTTTTTGGCAAATAATTCTACAAGCAACATATTAGCATTATTGTGTTTTACTTTTTAGTCCAATCAATAGATTTTTTGCAAATCGCAAAAAAACACTCATTTGGCATTACTCGGCCACAGTGACTGACGTCTAACAGTATTTCATTACGAAGTTTGAACCACAAATAGAGTTGCTAATTTAGCTCCTATAATCGCCTTAAGCAGAAGTCATGGTGATGCCTTTACCAAAAAAAAACAGGATTTTTCTTGAGATTTTTGTTTTAAGAGAAAGCAGTTAATTTTGTATTCTACTCCTTAGTAGAATACAAAATTAACTGCTTTCTCTTATAAGCAATGCGGAAGGTAATCGTGAACTGATATGATAAAATTGCATTGTAGTATGTATATCTTTTTTGACAAGTGATAAAGAATCTGATAATCTTTTGTTTTTGTTTCGTCCCAGTCTGATTACTATCTGAGAGGCGTGATAAGAGAGGTCATTCAACTCTCATCAATCTACATATAACTAGTCTCGGTTAAACAGATAAATAAAAACCTTAAATATAACTGACGAAATAAGATGAGGTTGTACGCCTGTAATTACCGAAGAGTTAGGCAGAGGTGTACCTAACAGTACACCCACAATTACCGAAGAGTTAGGCAGAGGTGTACCTAACAGTACACCCACAATTACCGAAGAGTTAGGCAGAGGTGTACCTAACAGTACACCCACAATTACCGAAGAGTTAGGCAGAGGTGTACCTAACAGTACACCCACAATTACCGAAGAGTTAGGCAGAGGTGTACCTAACAGTACACCCACAATTACCGAAGAGTTAGGCAGAGGTGTACCTAACAGTACACCCACAATTACCGAAGAGTTAGGCAGAGGTGTACCTAACAGTACACCCACAATTACCGAAGAGTTAGGCAGAGGTGTACCTAACAGTACACCCACAATTACCGAAGAGTTAGGCAGAGGTGTACCTAACAGTACACCCACAATTACCGAAGAGTTAGGCAGAGGTGTACCTAACAGTACACCCACAATTACCGAAGAGTTAGGCAGAGGTGTACCTAACAGTACACCCACAATTACCGAAGAGTTAGGCAGAGGTGTACCTAACAGTACACCCACAATTACCGAAGAGTTAGGCAGAGGTGTACCTAACAGTACACCCACAATTACCGAAGAGTTAGGCAGAGGTGTACCTAACAGTATACCCATAATTACCGAAGAGTTAGGCAGAGGTGTACCTAACAGTACACCCACAATTACCGAAGAGTTAGGCAGAGGTGTACCTAACAGTACACCCACAATTACCGAAGAGTTAGGCAGAGGTGTACCTAACAGTACACCCACAATTACCGAAGAGTTAGGCAGAAGTGTACCTAACAGTACACCCACAATTACCGAAGAGTTAGGCAGAGGTGTATCTAACAGTATACCCACAATTACCGAAGAGTTAGGCAGAGGTGTACCTAACAGTACACCCACAATTACCGAAGAGTTAGGCAGAGGTGTACCTAACAGTACACCCACAATTACCGAAGAGTTAGGCAGAGGTGTACCTAACAGTACACCCATAATTACCGAAGAGTTAGGCAGAGGTGTACCTAACAGTACACCCACAATTACCGAAGAGTTAGGCAGAGGTGTACCTAACAGTACACCCACAATTACCGAAGAGTTAGGCAGAGGTGTACCTAACAGTACACCCACAATTACCGAAGAGTTAGGCAGAGGTGTACCTAACAGTACACCCACAATTACCGAAGAGTTAGGCAGAGGTGTACCTAACAGTACACCCACAATTACCGAAGAGTTAGGCAGAGGTGTACCTAACAGTACACCCACAATTACCGAAGAGTTAGGCAGAGGTGTACCTAACAGTACACCCACAATTACCGAAGAGTTAGGCAGAGGTGTACCTAACAGTACACCCACAATTACCGAAGAGTTAGGCAGAGGTGTACCTAACAGTACACCCACAATTACCGAAGAGTTAGGCAGAGGTGTACCTAACAGTACACCCACAATTACCGAAGAGTTAGGCAGAGGTGTACCTAACAGTACACCCACAATTCACCAGTTAAGTCCCATGTAATACAAGCCTATGGCCATCAACCAGGCCCAAATCCAGACACCGTGGCTGCTACTGAGAAATGAATGATCAAAAAACCCAATAACAATTTTCCCGACATGGGAATCGAACCCGGGACATCATACTCAGCAGTCGAGATCGCAACAACTACACTAACGAGGCAGTTGTGTCGATTTTGTTGTGCACTAACTTAATTTAGACTGTTGCTATTTTTTTCTCTCGAATAAAACGAGAAAGAGACGGACGTAATTTAGAGCTGTCAAATTTAATTGGAACTAATATTTCCATACAAATGAAGGGTGCACGTAAAAACATGGCGACTAAAAACACGGTAAACTACTTTGACGTCTCTAACTTAGTTCATTGCTATAGCCGTCCTTTTCTCGCACTGCCTTTTAGTAAAAGATAGCAATAGACTAAATTAAGTTTAGTTTGTGCAGAACAGAATCGACACCAATATTTGATTAAATGTTATGAGCTAATTTCCGTAAGTAGAAAAAACAAACAAGAAAGTTAAAATGAGAAAAGAAATAAAGGTTATTTCCAATATTGACCATGTAACTACATGCCAACATATCTTGGGGGTTCTCCTAACATTAAGGCCCTAACATGCCTCAAATGGCTTAGCTTGATCCTCCGTTACGCCTAAAACACTGCAGCATTAATTTTGAAATAAATATATGATAAAGTTGAGGATTAATGCTAGGTACTATATGTAACGAAAACACGATTCCATAAACTTTTCTCGATAGAATAAAAATCCAAAGTTACCTCCAAATCGAACAATAAACCGCTGGTATTCAAAAAGTACTTCAAATTAGATCATGAAACTTTGAATACCACCTGAACTTACTATAAAGCAGGTCTAATGTGTTATTTTTTTAGTCCAATCAATAGATTTTTTGTAAATCGCAAAAAACCACTCATTTCGCACTATTCGGCCGCAGTGACTGACGTAACAACCGCTTTGTAGTGCAAGCTGATTAGAACTTTATTCTAACAGTGTTTCAAACGAAGTTTCAACCACCACAAATAGAGTTGCTAATTTTAGGGTTAGAAGGGCCTTAAATATAAATAATATTGACATTCAAAGACAAATCTTTTCCTTCAATTCACACACTAGTGTGAAATAGCAAATTTTACAATCTAGACAAATATGTGCTCTCTAATATTTGCAGTTCGACCCCAGGAACAGGACTTACAAGTCTAAATACACAATTTGGTGTTCCCATAGATCTATGAATATTCTAGAGCGGAACTTATATTGTTCAAATTCAAATTCAAATTCATTTATTTTGTGAACATAAGTAAAAAATAGGTGGAAAAATACATAAAAATTCAGAAACTAACTATGTTCCGCCGGTAGGCATACAAAATATTTCTCAAATTACATAAAATTAAATTAAATCAAAACAACTAAAATCAATAAATAACAGTACAATTTGATTCAGTAAATAATTGAAATCACCAAATAACAATTATTAAATTACATTACACAATTTCAATCATTTACACATTATTTGTTACTTACGGGATATCTTCCGTGATTCCCGATATTTCGACGCTGTTGCAAGCGCCATGATCGCGGGTTGACTGGAGAATGCGGGTGGATGGAAAATAAATTGTTAGGAGCAGACAAATCTGTCTACCCTCTTTCTTTGTCTTTTGCTACGCGCACTATTAGAATTGGCTAGCGGGAAAACTTAAAAGTGTTATTCTAGAGCGATTTTTAACAACTTAAAACTTGATTTGACTAAAGTTTTTTAGAAGGAAGTGACCTTCCATCCCGTGCATCAAGTCCTGGGTGCTATTCCCAGGGCGGGCAGTGTTTTAGATTTTTCCATCAGAAATTTCTCAGTAGCAGCCTAGCAGCTGGTATTTTAATTCGGGAGGAAGACGTTCTAAAACTAACTTCCCAAAATCAAAAGTAAGCAAATATACAGGGTGTAAAAGACCTCATCACGAAGCCGTCAACCAAGCATTCTGTACGTACCATCAGCTCGGACGAAATCTTACCATGTTTTAAACAAAATCCCGTGGACACGATGTTCACTTCTGTTAACTACCCCTTTTGTATTGAATTTTTTTTTACCTTTTTTTTCTTTAACAAAGACAAGGGATAAGATGCTGCAATGCTATTGGTTGATGAGCGTACTTAAGAGCGGGCCGAGCTTCTGGCGCTAATAGATTTTAGGTATTCTATGTGCTTCACGTATGTGTGCGTAAGGCACACCCGCAAAAGCACTGTACGCTAGTGATTGACTAAATCGGAAAGATATCGAATCTTCCATTTATTTTTGTACAATTATTTTTTTGGGATCCTGAAAATAATTAAATAAAAAATAATGTCCGGAATATAATATTATAATAAAAATAAACAATATGTAGCTAAAAAATATATTAATAAGTAAATTAAAACAATAAAATATCCGGTTACGTTGGTTTAAGCCAGCGGTCGGCAACCCGCCGCCGTCTCACTTGCGGCCCGTAAAAGTTTTGTAAATAAGTTATAATTATCAAAATAAAATAAATGCATGAACAAACCACAATCGACCGTATAGTGTGAATCCAGCCTTAAGGTAGTCTATATTTTTTCCATAGAAATTTCGGGAGGGAATTACTCCACCGTTGGACACTGTACATACAAACTCCAAAGTTATACATGATATCGTTTTGTCTCAATAATAATTTTACACACACACAACACAGAACAGCACAACAGGAAACAGAATAGTAAAATAAAAAGCCATTAAGGCTGATGCTCCAGGGTAACCCGCGAAATTTTAAATTTTCTTACTTTTTTTGCAATTCGCAGGCCAGTGCTAGGTTGTATGTTGATTAAAATTGTTTGTTTGCGACTGTAAGACGTATGTAGTTACAGAATTATAATCATCAAAATCATCAATACAACCCTCCAAGTTCATAAAGGTGCAAGAATGATTTTGACCTTGGAAAAGTAATTTTTCCACCTTTATGAACTTTGAGGGTTGTATTGATGATTTTGATGAATATACACACATCAAAAGTATCTAGGGATCAACATATATTTTTGCAATAACTTTTCTCCTGATTGATATTAATTAAAATTTTCTTTAAGGATTCATCAAATAAAGTGTTTTCGTTTGTCACAGTAACGATAAACCAAGTCACCTTTGCATTAATAAAGAAATTTGCCATTTTCCTAATAAAGGGATTTTTGACATTTGAACCACTAACATTAAAGTTCGAAAAAATGACTGAAAACACAGTTTTCTTTAAAATTTTATTGGGTAACTTAAACAATTAATAATCCGTGTTTCTACCGCGAACACTAACAACACAAGAACATCGGTTTGGCATACTCAAAATGAGTTCATCCAAATCACGCTGTGGAATGGCCGCCCATGTTCGTTGCAACAACAAAAAAAGGTCTTCTTGCGACTGGATACCCTCCATATTCGGCAGAGCTCTTCTCTGTAGCATATCCCATGCATGCTCAATCGGGTTCAAGTCTGGCGACTGAGCAGGCCAGGGCAGGACATTGATGTTAGCTGCGGCGAGAGTCTGTCTTACAACTCTTGCGGTATGCGGTCGTGCATTATCATGCATTAACTGAAATAAGGGACCGATTTGCACTTGTAGAGGAACGATGACGTCTGATACAATCGTCTCAGCATAAATTTGAGCGTTGAGGTTGCCTCTGATCCAAATCAACTCAGTTCTTCCGCCGATCCAAATACCCGCCCGTACCATGATGGTTCCACCACTATAAGGATGGACTTCCTGGCAGGATTTTAATCGCTGTTGGCGTCCAGGGGTTCTCCAGTGTCGTATACGTCTTGTATCCGGTCTCATACCAAAACGAGACTCATCAGAAAAGCACACGAAACGCCATTGTTCTTCTGCCCAATTTCTGTGTTCAAGAGCCCATTGATATCGAATCCTACGATTGTGCATTGCTATAGGTGGTACCCGTAGCGGTCTTCGGGAATGAAGGTTCACTTCATGCAAGCGGTTTCTGACTGTTTGGTCGCTAATTAAGTTCCCTGAAGAGTGATGAAGCCTCACGGCTAACATCATGGCGGTTATTGTTGGAGCTCTTCGAGTTAAGATTTGAATGTATCGGTCTTGTCTCCGTGTGGTGCAGCGATACCGTCCTCCATGCTTCCAGTGCTTCGGTAACGTGTCCAAAGTCGACTGATAACACTCTGACTTGTATTCAGAGCTAAAGCTACAGTACGTTGCCGGGAACCAGCTTCTATCATTCCCACGGCTCTGAGCATTTCTTCCCTGCTTAAATGACGTCGCCGCTCCATAATAACGTTGGTTTTAATCAGTAGTAGGGAAACAGTAGCACTAATAATGTCTTCAATGCGTAGTATGTTTTTATAGGGAAAATATTGACAGCTTATTTTCATCTTTTACTCGAATTTGATTGAGAGTTCCTGATTCAAATTATGAAATGCACCAAAAAGGATCCATATAAATTTATAAAATCATAAATTTATTACAAAGCCACATCTCAATCTCAAGAAATCCGCATAAAAATGCTTGATCCCTAGACACTTTTGATGTGTGTAATTCTGTATCTACATACGTCTTACAACCGCGAATAATATTTTAATCAACATACAACCTAGCACTGGCCTGCAAATTGCAAAAAACGTAAGAAAATTTGAATTTCGCGGGCTACCCTGAAGCATTCGCCTTAAAGAGTTACAAGCTACCAAAGATTCGTTTTACTTTTTATTGCCAATTTTAACGCAACTTTGGGCGTAAATTAGTAATAAAAGATGTGTCAAATTTCCAAAACAAGTCGGTACTGACAAAGCACAATTATCGAAGAATTCAATCAATTTGATTTGTACTTGATGTATGCCCTGGTTTTTTTCATAAAACTCGATTTTTCAAAGTTCTTTTCGTATTTTTTAGGCACCTTTTACTATGAATTATCTTGCATCTCACTGAGCTCATTCTGTCGGGCACGATGCCAGGTGAGACAGCGTGCTTTTTGGGCACGCGCAACAGTGAGTTCGAGCCCGCGATAAGTGCAACCTCAACAAGCGCTTTTCATTTTTTCTATGGGATATGATACGTAGGTATATTGGGCTTCTAGAGTTAATATCACAAGTGCTGCCCGCCTTTAGTTTATTTTGCCACCTTGTGGCCCTTGCCTGCCAAAAGGTTGCCGACCGCTGGTTTAGGCTGTCATGGCCTATTGAAACAGTAGTTAGTATCACGAGGATAAGGCATAATATACGATAATTCAAAGCCAAAAACACTCCACCGATTTAACCTCAAATTTAATTAACTTACTTTACGAAAGTTGGTTACGCGATTCTCTACTATGCTGTAAAATAATCAAAATACGTAAAAACATTATTACAAATCGATATTCCAACCGGGTTAAAACGGTTGACAAATTAAAAAATCGACTAAAATAGCAATATTTCATTCGTCAGTCGATATTGTCGACAGCCTACGTCAGTGGATCTCCACACGCACATCCCTAACTAGTCGCAAGAAGAAGCGGCTGTACTACGCGAAGTATCCGCCTAATGAAGTATCGTTTTGTGATTTTTACATTGCTTGTCCAGTGACTTAGCGACAAACTTACGTAGTGGTCAAAGAGCAATGTATTTATTGCAAAAATAGTACAGTCGTCACGTTGTTGTTGTTACGATCGCGGTCCGAAAGTCGAAATTTAATAAATTATATTTCTATGGCGCGCCGCAAAAATCAACAAGCGACACAAGCTCCCCGTCCAACAGCCGAAGCAGGACTAAAGCGGATAGGGGGGAAGCGTGGCGGCTCTGGTTAGAACGGGCGGCACGCACGCTAATTTAGGTATTTCCTTCATAATATTCAAACAAAGACACATTTCGAAAATGTAAAACGTATACGTTATAGAAAACATATAGTTTTGTTATTATTCAAAATCTGATGATCTTCCGTGAAGTATTTACGCCGTACTTAGGGTTTATTTTGTTTTTTAGAGATTACTTTGGATTTTTTTTCTATCGAGGAAACTAAAAGTAATCGTGTTTCTAAAGCGTATGATGTATTGAGTGAATCCTTAAATATCTTACATATTAATTGCATAACTGAAGGATAAGTAATAACGATGCAGTAAGGGATCAAGCGAATGCAATTATTTTGGAATTACGTATCGTTTGCTCGGTAGCGCCTTAAGTGCTTCAATAGCGGCCGGATGCTGCAAACAAAAAGAGCTGTATCGGTGGTAAGATTTCGTCCGTTGTGATGGTACATCAAACTAAGTAACTTTACGCAAAAATTATTGATAGGAAACGCCTTTTTTTTTGGGGTGAAAAATCATGTTTTGTGGTAGAACTCAGTGTAACGCACTCAAAACATTGTGCTGATGGATCTATAGATTGAATAGTAGCTCGGGACGTGAAGGTGTTTAAAGTAAAAATATTACATTAAAAAACTTCACAATATCTCCGTAACTAGAAGGTTCCCAGGTATGGTGTAGAACAAAAAAATGATCGAAATGACGAGGAGAACAAGTGCCTTTCGGCTTCGTTAAGAGGTGTTTTACACCCTTTATACGTTTCGTTTGTCTGCAAATTATTTTCAAAACATCTTTATCAGTATTTTCCAAACTATCTTGGGGTCGGTTTCTAGTCCAACCTGGTGCAGCTGAGCAGGTACCACTGTATTTTACATGTAGCGACTGACCTCCACAACCCAGTTAGTACTGGGTAATACGATAACGCCCCGGGCGTCGGGGGCCACCACCACGTGGCCCCCGGCCACCGTAGACGCAAGCCTGTGGACGGTGGGCTATGGGCTAGCTCGCCGTCCATCCGTCTCATGACGACAGGCCGTGTCGACGGCGCGTTCGTGTTCCACGCGCGCCTCAAAGAGAGTCAGCAAAAGGGAAGGGGTACGTAAGGACCGATGCCTGCCGGGGTTGCGGGACTGTTCGAAAGAGATACCGTGGCCCCGGAACACAAAGGGCGATGAAGGAACATGGATGGGTTTTAGTCAGTAAAAGTCTGACACTCCCTCCTGCTCCGCCCAGAGCGGGAGGAGTTATTTGATGATTTCCCATCCGAAAAAAAAAGCAAGTTATTATCAAATAATGGTGCCGATTCCCTTGTTCACAAACTAAACTAAATTTAAGTTGAATGCATCTTTTTCTTTCTATTTCATTATGAAAAGGACAGAAGATAAAATATTAGTTTAATCCTGTCAAATTAGTCAGCACCTGACGTAATTTGATGTAATTTTAGTAGTCAACTTTTTAATCGCGTCTAAAACTTGTATGGCGCTGATTAATTTGACAGAACATAACTAAAATTTATCTTCTGTCCTTTTCTTAATGAAATAGAAAGAAAAAGATGCACTGAACTTTAATTTGGTTAAGTTTGTAAACAAGGGAATCGGCACCATTAACCTATAGCCGGATCGAGTGCTAGAAAAAACGTGAACATTACTGAGCTGCATTAAACATTATAAACGTTATAACACTGCAACTGAATCGTGCATGGTCTCCTTTACAACATAATGAATTTGACCCGAAGAGTACTTTGTAACAACGCAATACACTAATAATAAAAGCAAGGATTAACGAACATCGTAAAAATGTACGTAATGCGTCAAAAAATTATTACTTTCGACGACAATGGCATTCGAATAGTTTTGACTCACTCACTCATAATTACATTTTGTGTCTATCGCTTTGGATTTGTGACGTCACTTTATAGTGTGACCATTTTTTGGGTAACCTTAGTTTAAAGACAATATTGGAAGAAAAAGTATTTATTTGTTACGCTCAGGATAAAACAAAATGACCAAAATTAAAACTAAAACTAAATTATTTAAAAAAAAGTACACATGAGAAAAACTAAAAAATAAGACATAATTATCCCAATGATATTCTATTAAACAGATGTTGTGAGCGCGCAATCGTGAAGACTCGAAAACGGGCCAATTGGCCTGTTTTTCCTTTATTCTGCGTCACTGCGTGTATGTGAGCTGGCTCTACCCCGCGGCACACTTTTTTCGGTGGATTTGTAGGTGTCTAGCATATCTGTTTGTTAGAATATCATTGTAATTATCCACATTAAACTAAAATTAGTCCTGTGTGTGAGTATGGTGACATCAAAGTATTGTAAAAAAACGCTTTTTCATCAAAATCTGCTCAGCCTTTCCCAATTACGTTGGGGTCAGCTTCCAGTCCGACCGGATGCAGCTGAATACCAATATTTTACATGGAGCGACTGCCTATCTGACTTCCACAAACAAATTACTGGGTAATTGGACACGTGAATTCGTTCGCGTTTTGCCAATATTCCAACTTTAAATTATAACTTAAAGATCAATAGCAACAACAAACCAAGGTCACATCTCTACATTACAATAAAAATTCCATGCAATAAATAAAGCATTCATTTAAAATTGTCTCGGACACTCACTGGGTGTGTCACCCTATCAATTTATTTACTAAGAATGATTACGCAAACATTTTACTAATTGTTTCCGCTAGTGCTTTTTAATTACTTGTTATGGCATATCACGCTATTATTCCTTTAAGGCGATTACAGGAGCTAAATTAGCAACTTTATTTGTGATGGTTCAAACTTCGTTTGAAATGCTGTTAGAATAAAGTTCTAATCAGCTTGCACTACAAAGTGGTTGTTACGTCAGTCACTGCGGGCCGAATAGTGCGAAATGAGTGTTTTTTTGCGATTTACATAAAATCTATTGATTGCACTAAAAAAGTAAAACACTATGATGCTAATATGTTGCTTGTAGAATTATTTGCCAAAAAATCAGTATGATCGCATGTATTTTAGTATGGTTTTTTTTTACTCGTTAAAATATTTTTTTAGAGATATGTTCGTGATTTTTTTCTATCGAATAAAGTTAGTTGTATTATGTTTTCAAAACACTATCATACTAGCATATATCCTGAAGAATATCATATATTTTTCTGGTTTTGTTTATTGCAGTGAATCATATGCTTTTTTGCATTATAAAACTCGTATTTAGCTCCTGTAGTCGCCTTAAGAGGAAGGCAGATACGGTAACATAACCTCACATCACGCTGATTACCCCCGATGGACAGAGCAGAGGTGTAAGAAAGAAAGAAAAATATTTATTTGGGACAAGCACAGGAAATACAAAAATAATATTTAAAAAAAAAACTAAAACTAAACAATAAAAATAATCTAAAACTAAATCATAAAAAAAGGAAACCTGTGCGAGGCCAAAAAGGCTCCTAAGGCTCCTTAGGTATACCTAACAGTTAAGTCAGTTTCACGATATGGTACCCGTCTTGAAAGCACCTACGTCCGAACCCAGATGCAGCCCACTGCATATCCACATTACGCCGGTTATTTTTAAGTCCCATTTCACAGGGGGCGAACCTATTACCAACAAACGGACACAAATCCAGACACCGTGGCTGCTACTGAGAAATTCGTGATGGAAAAACTCAATAACACTGCCCGACCAGGGCATCGAACCCAGAATGTCATACTCAGCCGTCGCTCTTGTGAACACTAGACCAACGAGGTAGACGGGCGAATGGTGGGTCTGCTTCATGGAATATTTGAAATACATAAATGCTGATAAATTAAAATACTTTTGATTTGATTTTGTATTATCGAGGACACTCCCGCCTGACCACCACTAAGCTCATTTTTGCTTGCACTCGCAACATAAAAACGCTCTCTAGCCCCGCCCCGTTGACTTTGTGTAGAAAAAATGAATGAAAAGATACCGAATCGGCCGAGCGCATCGACGCACGCCAAACGAGAGTTATTGTTATTTTGCGCGCCATAGTTGACGCTTTCCTAATAGGCTCAAACTTCAAGGGGGCGTGGCTCGGCGCCTCCACATGATTTAAGCGAAAAATAAATAAAATGGTCAGGCGGAAAAGACCCCGATAGTACCTATCATATGCTCGTTATCACCGACAAACACAAGTTAATGTTTAAGCCCCGTTTTCTATAACTTACTAACGTAACTGTCAGTTTGCCACGACTCGTAGCTATAAGTGTTTCTAACTATATGAACAAAGTTAGCTTGAAATATCCTATCCACGTCACTGCTTTTCTTTTTTTCATTTTTCGGATGGGAAATCATCAAATGACTCCTCCCGCTCTGGGCGGAGCAGGAGGGAGTGTCAGACTTTTACTGACTAAAACCCATCCATGTTCCTTCATCGCCCTTTGTGTTCCGGGGCCACGGTATCTCTTGCGAACAGTCCCGCAGCCCCGGCAGGCATCGGTCCTTGCGGACCCCTTCCTTTTATGCTGACTCTCTTTGAGGCGCGCGTGGAACACTCCTGCTTGTCTACACGGCCTGTCGTCATGAGACGGACGGACGGCGAGCTAGCCCATAGCCCACCGTCCACAGGCCCGCGCCTGCAGTGGCCGGGGGCCACGTGGTGGCCGTCGATCCGCGTTACCCCTGTCACTTGATTCATATAAAAATCAAAGAAAGCTTTTCTATGACGTTTTGTTTATAACGGTCCATAAGCTAAATGTCAAACAGACAGAGATAGTAACCTACCGATACCTGTTAGTAATTTATTGAAAATGGCCGTAAATAATTATGGCACTGCAAAGCTGATCGTTCAAAATCCAAGAGTGTATGTCTAGAGCCAATATAGGGATAGTGGTAAAGACAGGTACAATCCATTGGTGTTTTGACCTTCTCTTCGATCATTGGAGAATCATGTTCGTTTCTGATGGTTTTTGACACGTCTTATTTTAATATTATTTTCGTGTAAGTACCTATATGTTTCATCGTCAGTAGTATTTGTTTCACTGTCAGTTTCGATAAGGTGATAATTATATTCCCTGGGTGGCCGACTTGAATTTTTCTCTATCTGCTGCTAGCTGAATCCATTCTTCTTTGCTTTTATTGATATATTCCATGTCTTGTTGGATTGACTCGTTCCATGTGGTCTTCCAACTTTTAACTGTTTCGCCTTAAGTAAGTAAGTAGTAAGTGAGGCTCTGGTCTGGTCTGGTCTGGACGACCAGAGCCCTACTACGGCGTAGTAGTATAAAAGTTCTTGTCAAAAGTGGGATACGAAGGGATAAGGGCAAGACAATGATGATGGATGAGGCATTATTCCCTAACTAAAATTATTAAGGCGGTACCCCGAGCAAAATTAGCAACTCTATTTGTGGTGGTTCAAACTTCGCTTGAAATACTGTTAGAATAAAGTTCTAATCAGCGTGCACTACGAATTGGTCGTTACGTCAGTCACTGCAGGCCGAATTGTGCGAAATGAGTGGTTTTTATTCTTTATAAAATCAAACTTACGTCTTTTGGAAAAAATAAAACGACAATTATGTTCATTATTAAATTGCCTATCCATTAGTATAAGTAGCAAATCAAAATAATGGTTACTTTACGAGGAGTAGCATTTTATAAATCATTATTTCTCATTTCTATGGTTTCGTTGTGAGGGGATTTATTAAACATTAAGCAACTTAAAAAAAAATATGAAACGACAATTTTGGAGTCAAGGATATGTAGTAATTTAATGTATTTTTTATTAGTTGGTATTTCTTTTGGATAAAGAGGAGTAGGCTCCGAAAAACTGCTCACTCAAGGTCATTTGCTCGGGGAGCCGCCTTAAAGTTAAGGAGTAATGCCTGGAAGATAACCTGTAACCATCTTCAAATTCTAGTTAAATCCACTTTATCTTTAACCTTCTAAAGCTCAAATTATCTTGACATCTATTTACCGGAGATAAGCAGCCAATATTTGATTTATTCAAGTCAAGTTTATCAATCAATATTTACATTCCCACGGATCAAAATATGACGTGTTTGAGTTAGCCAGAAAGATATGAAATTACCATGTAATTGTACTATCATCATTTATCCAGCTTTTTCTTAGTATTGAGGTCGACTTCCAGTCTAACCGGATGCAGCTGAATACCAGTATTTTACATGAGCGACTGCCTATTTGACTTCCACAACCCAGGTAGAACTGGGTAGGTAATACGATAACCCTATGGTAAGACTGGTTTAATCTATTACTCTGAACGCTCTTAATATGCACGTCTTTCTACATCGTTCCCACATATATGTATAATCTCAAAATTAATGATGTTACCAAGATTTTGTAACAATATTTTGATTTAATATAATGTCCATGGAGTTTCTTGCCCGTTCTTCTCCATAGAGATCTACGCTAGGGAATGTGCAACTACAGTACTTTCTCAAGTTATTATGCCTTGTGACTGGGACTGTAGCTTTGTTTTTTTTTGTATTTTTAACATTCAAAAGTGCCGTAATGGTCTAATTGAAATAAATGCTTTGAGTTTGAGGTATAAATATGACTTCCCAATTTGAATTAGATTTTGTTAACAATTTCAAGGATTTTATTTTTTTGCACGAAATTCTTATCCTTTTTCTAAAATAAATGACTCCTTATAACATTAGCCACTAAAAATCCCGTCAAAATCGGTCCAGCTATTTCGGAGATTAGCCGGAAGTCAAAAATCAAAATTATACAATGAAAACGTTTTTAGGGTAAAAACGGAACCCTATTACTAAGACTTCGCTGTCTGTCCGTCTGTCCGTCTGTCCATCTGTCTGTCACCAGGCTGTATCTCATGAACCGTGACAGCTAGACAGTTGAAATTTTCACAGATGATGTATTTCTGTTGCCGCTATAACAACAAATACTAAAAACAGAATAAAATTAATATTTAAGGGGGGCTCCCATCCTGCCGGGGTTGCGGGACTGTTCGAAAGAGATACCGTGGCCCCGGAACACAAAGGGCGATGAAGGAACATGGATGGGTTTTAGTCAGTAAAAGTCTGACACTCCCTCCTGCTCCGCCCAGAGCGGGAGGAGTTATTTGATGATTTCCCATCCGAAAAAAAAAAAAAAAAAAAAAAGCGGGGCTCCCATACAACAAACGTAATTTTTTTTGCCCTTTTTTTGATAATAATGGTACGGAACCCTTCGTGCGCGAGTCCGACTCGCACTTGGCCGGTTTTTTTTTGTTTTATGCACCTTACTACTTTCATATTATATATGTATTCAGTAAAAAGCTCTGATGTTATTTTTGAAATTACAAACATGTTTCAAGTTTATTGATTTGTATTGATTGGCGAAATTTCAATGTACTTACTAGAAATAAAAAAATAAAAAATAAAATAGAAAAAAATTAAAATGATAATGATAATAATTTATTAACTGATCTATTGAATGATAATTGTAATAATATTAATATAATCGATCTGGTCTTTAAAATGTAAGTACACGTTTCCTAAATAATGTAAATGTTTGCATGCCGAATGGTAAAATATGGCTGAACTTTGAAATGTCATAACAACTATATTGTATTACTTAGTTCTCTTCTATTCTATTCTAAACCTGGTAACTACATCTCTGCCTCACCCTCCATGAACTACAGTCGTGGTGTTATCTAACAATCATTGCATTTTGTTGTGAATTTTCTCCTATCGTTCTAACTCAAACCTGAATATAAAATACTTTATAAATCTCATCGCAGCGTCAAATACTTTGCGTCTAGACAGGAACACTCTCTGGTACGCGATCGAATGCAATTTCCTCACAGAATGAGGATTTTGGTTTACAAATTGTACTGATGTGTTGTGGGATGGAATATAAATATCATCTTGAGAACCGATACCTCTGTATAGAAGACAAGACAAGACATTTATTTGTAGAAACATGAGTATAGAAAATGATGCTCCAGGGTAACCCGAGAAATTCAAATCTTACGTTTTTTGCAATTTGCAGGCCAGTGCTAGGTTGTATGTTGATTAGAATATTATTCGCGACTGTAAGACGTATGTAGTTACAGAATTATTATCATCAAAATCTATATCTACTAATATAATAATATTATAAAGAGGTAACATTTGTTTGCAAGTTTGTATGTTCAATGTGTAAAAAATTGGTTCATTACTCCCGGAGATTACCCCCTGGTAATCTCCGGAAGTAATGAACCAATTTTTAAAATTCTTTCACTGGTAGAAAGCTACCTTATTCGTGAGTGCTATAGACTATATTTTATTCCCGTACTCCCACGGGAACGGGAACTACGCGGGTGAAACCGCGGGACGTCAGCTAGTAATCAATACAACCCTCCAAGTTCATAATGGTGCAGGAATGACTTAGACCTTGAAAAAGTTACTTTTCCGTAAGAAAATTTGAATTTCGCGGGCTACCCTGGAGCATCAGCCTTAAATGAGGATGAAAATATTATGAACTTCCATAAAAACCTCAACATCTTATACAATAGCTTCAATTTTGTATGTCCCCCCACTTTTCTATTATAAGGGAGTTTTGTGCACTCAAACTCAAAGCATTTATTTCAAAGACCATTACAGGAACTTTTGAATGTCAGAAAAACAAAGAAAGCGAATTTACAGTCCCAGTCACAAGAAATAATAACTTGAGAAAGTACTGTAGTTGCACATTCCCTAGCGTAGATCTCTATGGAGAAGAACGGGCAAGAAACTCCATAGACACTCTTAAATAAAAATATTGTTACAAAATCTTGGTTACATCTTGGTTACCTTACATATTTCAAGCCTCTAGATCCAGCGGCTTAGGATGTTTTATCTATCAGAGAATAAATGAAATTTATGAATAATTAACTTTGTAGGTCCTTCTTTCACACAAGCCGGCTATAATTTATTTGGTCTTCACCTGCCCTTGTAGCCACATACTTTCACAAACTATCCTCACACAACTATCTTTATTCCTCTGAATCACATATATATTCATATTAAAAACATAATTCACAACATCACACCTCTGACAGATCAGCAGGCCTATTACGTATCTCTGACAGCTGGAAATGATAGTAACTGAGCTCAGTGTCTATCAAATAACTGTCAAAAAATTAGTTTCGTATTATGTATGACCAGTCGCGATCAAATATGACGTCATTCGTTGTCATCGTGGCTGATAGTCACCGTAACTCATTTTGACAGACGCTTTCGTATCGATTCTTCTAATATTGCGATTATGTAAGCATAGTGGACATCAAATTCATGACAACTGAGTTTGAAGTGGTTTTCGTGAAAGATGTTACACCGTACCCGGGCTGTTAGTCACCGTAAAGTGACATCCACTCAGTGCGATAAATAGTACCAATACCTATTATGACATTCTCGGTTGTCATCAAAGTTCGGTGCACAACCGAAGCTTGATAGTCACTGGATATCAGAAAGATACGTAATAGGCCTGCTGTTCCCACATTTTCGCCAGTTAAGTTAAAACCATCATACGTTTAATTCAATTTTACTACCGACACAGGACTCGAACCTCCAACAAGGCAGACGCACCCACAATGTCTATCGAGTCGTAATTATGCAGATTGTATGCACATCACTATTTGAACACGCTATCGGGTCGGTGCAGTGTTGCTACTCGATCGTAGGGATGGGACGTGGTTGGGAGTGTTGTAATATCGATAAAATTATGATTTGTCGTTGGTTTCTCGTAGCGTCGTGATGTGTTGTGTATTGATTCATGCATGGAGGCCTAGTTGCTTGTGATTAAAATACTATTATATAAGTTAGAAATAAGTTTAGTATATTTTTTGTTACAGTGTGTGTTATATGCACGCCTTATCACTTTTCAGGTTAATAGCAGGCATAGTGTTTGAATGTGGAAGAGCACTGACAAATGAACTTTTATAAACTCACACTTCGAGCAGATCTATCTAGTCAATGGAGTCTTACCGCTGTTAGAGATTTCTTTCAGACAACCTTTGAACGAACCACTGCACGAACTCATCGGCCGAAATTATTGATAAACGTGCAGTTATTAAGCACATGTAATTAGAACGAGACAGTTTTCCAGATTATTTACCCAATTAGCATGTAACATATTGGCCAAACTATCGATACATTTGTCCCCATGTATTCTTATCGACAAAATCCTCTCCCTATGCCCCTCTCCGTATAATTAGCCACAATCTACTAACACACAGCGAGTTTGTTTGTACGCTAAGATGAATTTGCTCATATAAATCACTTTGCCTATCAGATTGACCTGTCTCTCAAAGAAATAGATGAGGAAATAGTAATGATAAGATCATCTGTATAGAAAAAGAAAAGAAATAAAGTGAAAGAATAGCCTATTTACTAAAAAAAACAAAAATTGCGAGTTGGGACTCACGCGCCGAGGGTACCGTATATGTACACTTCTGTAACTTCCGTTTACATTTTGTATTATGTACTCATCAATTGGGCAAGCCCAGTAATAAAATAAGACAACCAAGGGCCTAAGTAATTATCCCATTACACATAATATTAATAATCATGTAATTTATGTCAAACATATTAATAAAGAAAAAAACATTACAAAATCATTACACAAGCGTCAATTGGCCGTTAGATTTAAATATTTTAATTGAATTTGTGTTTATGACAGCTTGTTAGTTTGAATATCATCACGACTTTTATTATTTATGGTATGGGCGGAACTTCTAATAGAAATATAATCTTTATTGGTCTTCTTGGTGGATTCAATTATCGGAACTATTTAATTAATTTCATTTATTAAAATTTCTATGAAGAAATATTGAGAAAAAGTAAGTGTTGCCAGAATAAAACAATTACAATAAATTAATATCATGATCTGCCTAGCCTCTGCCCAAATATGTTGAGGTCGGCTTCCAGTCTAACCGGATGTAGCTGATTTCCACAATAATCAGCAATACGAGACTCCTTGGTAAGACTGGTTGTTAAACTGACAATCTTTTGACTAGAGATGCAACGGATAGTTGTTTGGCCGGATACCGAATAACGAATATTCGGCGAACTACGAGGCCGGATGGCCGGATATCCGGCCGCCGGAGCTCCGGCGTAGAGTAAGTAGTTCTCTGAGGCAAGTAGTGACATGTTCAGCGTCGTACAGCTGCGGGCAACGCGATTAGATCATTTCGGGCGGTTACGGATCTCATCGGGAGTGATCGTGCCACTTGTTGGTTATAAATATTAATTTTTAACTTGTTAAAAATACTTGTTTTAGTGCGGTGCGATGATTTAGAGACGTTAGAGTACATACATATAGCTTTTAATAGAACTTATCATAATAATTGCTAGCTGTTGTCTTATTTCATGTCCGTTTTAAAGGATTTTTAGCAAATTTATGAATATCCGGTATCCGCCGAATGTGAGTTACTATCCGGTATAGTAAAATTTGGGCCGGATAGGCCGGATACCGAATAGTTACTGGATATCCGTTGCATCTCTACTTTTGACTACCTGTAACGACTGTCAAATATCTACAAACGATACGCTGATTCTTGTGCTATTATGACGTTTAATAGGAGCAGATATGACATTGCATAAATGATTTTCAGAGGCACACGGCGGGCACCCATCTCAGGACCAACCGCGGCTTAGCCACATACCCCTCCCTACCCCTCAAATCAGAGACTAAAAGTATATATTACTAACAAGCTATATCATAAAAACAGAGATTTAATTAAAATATTTAAATGAGACTCACTCAGACGCATCAGAATGACACTAAAAAGGTTTTTTATCTCGTTTTTATACTAAACAAACGATTTGTATGTTAGTTCGCAGTCTTTTAATATACATGGTGTGTTGAATACTGAACTAGATTTGTTCTCTTTAGGCAAAACTACTGGCCCCGGAACACAAAGGGCGAAGAAGGAACATGGATGGGTTTTAGTCAGTAAAAGTCTGACACTCCCTCCCGCTCCACCCAGAGCGGAAGGATTCATTTGATGATTTCCCATCCGAAAATATAGGTTGTCCGGGGTTGCGAGACTATTCGAAAGAGAAACCGCGGTCCTGGAACACAAAGGGCTATGAAGGAACATGGATGGGTTTTAGACAGTAAAAGTCTGACACTCCCTCCCGGTCCGCCCAGAGCGATCATTTCATGATTTCCCATCTGAAACAAAAAAAGGTACCTACTATGTGGTGTCCGTGGTAGCCCGTGTATAAATCAGCCCATAGACGATAGGTTATGCGCACATGAGTTTTAAATTTGCATGCAACTCCTTCAGGCAAAACCAATTTCTTTGCAGTACACGTAACTACAAGCCTGTCGCTTGGCGAATTAGGCTTGACAACTCAAAAAAACGATTTAGTCCGTCAATTAGATTTTCAAAAAAAAATTGACACGTATTTTTTCTTTTGTTACGTAAACTAAAATTGACGAAGATACGACGCTTTTAAAACTCTCAGTACGTCACGCCGCACCGTGGTATAATTTAATGCTTTCTGACGTCACAAGCCCCCACTCCCGAATTTTGATGCGTTTTATCTTTGTGAATATTCATTGATTTACAAAAACAAAAAATACGTGTCGATTATTTTCCAATACTCTAACTGACGGACTAAATAGATTTGCAATTTATTGATGGTGGATACTAGCCTATTGCAAGCATGGCATCACCGCACCGGTAACACATGACGAGATGGTTGCTTTAGTGGGTTTATTACATGAAATAGGAAAGAACTGAGAGCTGTGCATGCGATCTGCCACACACGCTCGATTATGCCTGATAACTAAGCGAGAAATCGTGACAAGCAGTAGATATTCTGAGTGTCAAAATTATAAACAAACATTGAAACACTTCATGAACTTTCACATTTACATAATAACACGCCTAAATTCACTGCTGGGGTACACAGGACAGCAACATATGTCAGTCACGTTAAAGAACCTATAACTCAAGATTCTTCATTAGCATGAAATATGGTACCTATGGTACATGATGGTCTTAAGAATAAAAGGTTTCACATATTTCGCTGACTTCTTTCAGCATGCAAACTTAAAAATTAAAATACTTAACACATTGTACTCGTAGGTACTAGCTAAAAATTTAACAAAACATTTATGAAACATTAAATATTATCTTTGAAAATAATATTATTTTAGAAATAAAAATTCTCGTGTGTAAAATAAAGTAATTGTTATTAGAAAAGAAAAAACAAAGGCAAGACTAGGTAAAACGTATTTTTTTAGAAGTCGGTTAAAAAACAATAAAATAGGAATATAAGCTCTCTCTCTAAGGATCTAAAAGAGATCTATGTACGTACTAGGATTGTATAACCGAACACAAAACTAGACTGCACGCTGATAATTCCTAGTGGAAAACACTAAAAATATTTTGCCTTGCCTGTGAATCACACCCAGGAGCTAGGTTCTCATGCACAGCAACACCACCGAAACTGTCTTAGGTATAGCAGTTCTTCACAATTTACTAGCGGACGTCACGCGGTTTTACCCGCGTAGTTCCAGTTCCCATGGGAGTACGGGAATAAAATATTGATATAGCCTATGTTACTCGCTGATAATGTAGCTACCCATTGCTGAAAGAATTTTTCAAATCGGTCCAGTAGTTTTTAAGTTTATACAAATCTTTCCTCTTTATAATATCATACCCCAGCTTTGAGTTCGCGACCATTAGACCAACGAAGTAGGTACACAAAAATAATTATGTTCGTATTCTTTTTTCAAATTCTCGTTCGTCCACCATTTTGGTAAAAAAATGGACTCAAAATGTCAGTCGTGGTATAGTCATTAGTGTTCAGTGTTGTCAGTTGACAAAATAAAATTAAAAAAGAAGCGAGTTTAGTGTGGAACTGTCGTGTCGTGTTAATGCGAGTGACACGAACGCTTATTGGCTCTTCGAGTTAATAGTGATGTGCTGGGTATCGATAGGGTTTTCAGATTTTTTTAAGGAATTTCGTTTTTGTCAGAGACGTATTGGAATGGCCTATTTTTGAGTGAAACCTATTTTATAATAAAGTAGGTAAATAGCTTTGATATAAAATAGAATTAACTGAAGTAAATAGCTTTGATTTAAAATAGGATTGATTTTTTTTTTGTTTTGTAATAGTTTGTATGCCAATTGGCAAAACAGCGCACTACCTAATTTTTAAGATCTTGTATGTCATGTAAATATTACCTATGCTTACGAATAAATGATTCTGATTGATCGTTAAGCAAAAAAAAAAAACATTTTCTACTTTTGATCTGTTACTTACTACTCAACATGCTTCACGACAACTTCAGTGGGCTGGAAAAAAAATTAAAAACAATTTTAGCATATTATCTTCTCTTTTCTGCATGTTAACAAAATAACTCAAAATACCCAACTGAAAACAAAAAAAAACAAGTGCTTTTGAAAGCAGACGTGAGTCGGGACCCAATGAAATTTATAAAATTATTACAACATTGATTAGAACTTCGTATAAGTTGCTAAACTTGTTAAACACAGATGCCACAGACAAAATTCTCATACTGGACAAGGCAGACCTAATTTCTAATTTACTAGTTCTCAAATTCTCAAGGCACATCTGTAGCAGTCACAGATACCCGTGGTGGTACAGCAAGTTTTTAACCGCGTGTGGTCGGTGTTAAGTGTTTTTAATTACAATTGGTCTTTTCTAGCTCGGGACTTCGGGATAAATTGATGGGTCAACTAGAATATTAGTATCGCGTTGTGTACTATACGGAAGAGTTCCAGCTCAATTGGATGATATTCTGTTTCGATTGTACTTACTTAATAGTCTTAATAAAACAATGTGTGAGTTAGCTAAAGAATATGGAAAGAGTACATTCAAATCTTAAAAAAATACACTTTTGCTCTTGTAATTTTATTACAATAAAGAAAAAATACTTTCAAGTTAATATTTTGTCAAAGATCCATTTCCAGTCACGAGTGAAATCAGATACGGCTGAATATTATTATTTTACAAAGAATAACCATTTGTCCTTTACAAAGTAATCACTAGGCAATACCTATAATATCGTCATCTCATCGTATACAATCGTCAACTAAGACAATTTTTTAAGCTTCTTACTAACATTAGAAACGATGACAGTCATAGGAGTTTAAAAAATAACTGTGTATACCGTTACTAAAAACTAAAAAAAATATATAGCTGACCTCCAGAAAGTCATAAGTCAGCGATACCTATAGCTGTCATAGTTAACATTAGAGTTTAATGCATTTTTCAATCCAAAATAACTGTAACATAATTATATTCCTTTACCTGAATCCAACGGATGAAAAAAAAAAAGTTTTTTCTATCGATACCCGGTGTCCTAACACTAGCACTACAAATATTGACTTATCGATCGTCCACTAGAGTGCGTCGAACATCACAATTCGGGCCCCGAAGTGTAGAAAGCTAATAACTGATGAAGATTGTTCCACTGTGTGCCGTTTACCGTAATGCTGTCAGTAAATGTATGAAGATTCTGGAATAAAATTTTAGTTTAGGTTGCGAGAAAATATTTTTGAAATTCTAGTAGGTTTGTTCAAACAGATTGTATAAAAGTGTTCTACCGAATGTTATCGACACCGCAGACCGAAGTAGCTCGACGGGTTTCGAAATACATTTTTGTTTTACCTCTAATGTCCCATTGCTGGGCATACGCCTCCCCATAGCTTTCCACTTTTCTCTCCATGCGGTATTCTCTGGTCAATCTCTTATAAACGCCTCTAGTTCGTCACGCCAGCGTTTTCTAGGCCCCCCTCAATGACGACGCCCGTCTTCTGGCACTCATTGCGTGACGACTCTGGCCCATCAAACCGGATGCATTCTAGAGAGATGGTCCGCCCAATCACACTTCAACCCAGCAGTCTTATTGCCCACATTAGTGATTCCAGTTTTGTTGTAGTGGTATCGCGAATTCTGTCGCTGAGCTTAATACTCAATACGCTACTTTCCATCGCCCTTTGGAAAACCTTGAGTTTAGAATTTTGGCAACCACTGCGTGACGACTCTGGCTCATCGGTTCTGCTGTATTCAAAGATGGCCCGCCCAATCCCACGTCAACCTAACAGTCTTATAGCCCACACCAGCGGCTTCAGTTTCGGAGCGTTTCGACGTATTGCGAATTCTGTCGCTGAGCTTAACACTCGATACGCTGCGTTCCATCGCCCTTTGGCAAACCTTTTTTTTTTTTTCAGATTGGAAATCATCAAATGACTCCTCCCGCTCTGGGCGGAGCAGGAGGGAGTGCCAGACTTTTACTGACTAAAACCCATCCATGTTCCTTCATCGCCCTTTGTGTTCCGGGGCCACGGTATCTCTTTCGAACAGTCCCGCAACCCGCAGGCATCGGTCCTTACGGACCCCTTTCTTTTTGCTGACTCTCTTTGAGGCGCGCGTGGAACACGAACGCGCCGTCGACACGGCCTGTCGTCATTAGATGGACGAACGGCGAGCTAGCCACACACAGGCCCACGCCTACGGTGGCCGGGGGCCACGTGGTGGCCCCCGACGCCCGGGGCGTCTCCCGCTGCGGCCGGGACGTTGAGAGGTTCTCTCCCTCTCACGTTCCGCCACCTCCTTCTCTAGCATTACTACTTCGCAGAAGGAGGTAACGGTGTCCCATTCCGTCTCGCTCCAGACCATGGCTTGCACCAGGGCCGGACGCGAGAGGTCGCCGCCGCCAATCGCCGTTTCAAGGACACGGCGGTGCTCCGCCCACGCGGGGCACCCCTCTACCGCGTGCTCCACCGTGTCCTCCGGTCGATCCTCGCAGTGGAAACACCCGGGCGTTTCTTCCCGCCCGATTCGGTGCAGGGACCTCCCGAAAACACCGTGCCCGGTGAAGACCTGCGTCAGGGGGAAGGTGAGGACGCCGTGGCGTCGCTCAAGCCACTCCTCAAAGAGGGGACTTATCGCCACTATCGTGGCGTGCCCTCCCTTTGGCAAACCTTAAGTTTAGACTTTTGCGATTCGGTCAGGGACTAAGTTTGAGCACCGTAGGTTATAGAATAAGCAGAATGCACATGCCGAAGAGTTTGCGCTTCAGCCTTTCTAATCTAATCTACGGTTTTCATACAGCTCCCATAAAAATCTATCGTGACGCTGCGATCTATCATTGACTGCAGTTGTGGAACCCCACACCTTCACCTCCGCATCTAAAGCGTCTGATCACCAGCACCAACACATCTTAAGAAACCGTAGCGAAAATTCACATTCCTTCTTCATAAAGAAGAAACAAAAGCTCTTTTCCATTAGAAATAGATTTCTGTACAGCCATAGAAATAGATAAATACATAGAACATTTGACAAAGACCCATTTTACTTAGAAATGCGGCCTCAAACCCAATTAATTTCAACACATGAATAAAAAATCTATTCAGTGAAGTCGACGGAGGAAATCGATACGCTGTCGTCAAGTCTAGTTGGCATTAAGTTAAATAGATTACTACTGGTATGGGTATGTAGCTTTAAGAAGAAACTTCAACCTTAAAGACATTATAAGAGTGGGTAGGGAGGGTCCTATCCATACTAATATTGTAAACCACGAAAGTAATTGTGTCTGTATTCTATTCACGATAGCACGGATTCTTGTAAAATTTCGTTCGCAGGTAGACCATGATCTGAAGAGTGGCAAATAACAGCCTATCGGGGTAATCTTTAGGTTAAGCCGCGTTTACCTAGGTTGGTCCGTTGAAGGATGACCACCCATTACATACCGAGTTCCTCCGGGCCTCGGAAAGTTTTGGTCCCGGCTGTCATTTGTAGATCTTTGACAGTCGTTACGAGTACTTAGAAGTCTGAAAGTCTCACAACCAGTCTTACCAAGGAGTATCGTATGACCAGGTAGTAACTGGGTTGTGGAGGTCAGATAGGCAATCGATGTGTGTAATTTTTTTTTTTTTTTAATTCAGCTGCGTTTGGTTAGACTGGAAGCCGACCCCAACATAGTTGGCGATTAAAGCGAGGCAGATGATGAATAGAACTCGAACTATCTATATTGTACTCGTAACTTGTAACTCGTATTTGGAGTAATCCAAATTCGAGTTACCAAATAATCGATCTCTTTTCCCTCTAAATCAAAGAACCGTGTGAACTCCTCCATCAAAATCAAAGACAATATAAATACGCTTGTACATCGACGAATCGCTTCACTGTTTACAAATGACATGACAGTGAATAGTGTCAATATTGACACCTTAGGGATGTGACACATTGCCGGTGGGGGATTTTATCGATAAAATTTATTTTGTGGAATGTAAATTGTCGTTTTATGACAGAAAAGAAGATGAAGTGATGAAAATATTAATTAATAGAGGATGAATTAATGGCAACTAACAAAAGGTATTGGCGAAAAAAATTACAAGACAGATGTGAGCGGCAGTGCCACGAGAGGCCGTTCTAGAAGCATATAGGTACACGCTTCTTTTCTTGACTTTTCGCAGAATAGTGTTTCGATCTGACATAGGGAACCCATGTGCCCTGGTGGTTGAGAGTATGTCATGACCATGCTCACTCAAATGTCTCGCTGATGGTGGCGCATGTGTCGGATCATTTAGTTCCCTTCAAAATGGTTGAGTTGAATGGTGCTGATACATGCTTCACGAATAGTGAACGGGCGCTGTCAGTTGTGACTGGTCATCTCATAATTGCCATGGCATAATTGAATAAATTATTTTGAATTGTATTTTTTTGTGTGTGTGTTTTGGCTGTGGACACTTTTAACGTGCACATCTTGCTACATTGTTCTCACATAATATACCATCTCAACATGAATGATGTAACCAAGATTTTGTAACAATATTCTGATTTAAAAGAGTGTCCATGGAGTTTCTTGCCCGTTCTTCTCCATAGAGATCTACGCTAGGGAATGGGCAGCTACAGTACTTTCACAGTTGTCTTGTGACTGGGACTGTAGCTACATTTATTTTTCATCTTTGTTTCGACTATTCAAAAGTGCCTAACTGGCTTACCTACTTGAAATAAAATGCTTTGATTTTCATTTGATTTTGCAACCGGCGACACGCACGCCGGCGTGTATGTAGGTATGACCAGATGTATGGACGTGGAGGAGACAAAAGGAATATTATGATGTATGGATCGTATGTGATCGTTCTGTAGTTTCTGACTATCTCTCCATGGGATGTATGATTTAACGGACCACGACACAAGACCTATAGAAGGACCAACGAGTATTTCGAAATACGTATTGTTTACAGCTAGGCTGTATTATAAAGCAGACTTTGTTGGTCAATTAAACAAACTAATGGTCTGTGAAGTGCGCACCATCTTTACGAAAAACGTCAGCCTAGTTTCATAGACCATTACCCAAAGGCTGCTTCATCATTTTACACGGAAATTATTCACAGTTTTTCTTTTATTGACTTCGGCTAAAGGCTAAAGCTTCTGGAAACAAAGTGTAGGGACACTTTGTTTCTAGAAGCTTTAGCCTTAACTAGTGTATATCAAATCGCTTGTTAACCAGCATCCAATAATGCTTGACGCATACCGCACCGTCTTGGGAGACGTTTTGGTTGTGTGGGAATAGCACCCACTAAAAAATGACCGCCATGAGCCTGCTGTCTCCTTGGTAGATAAGCCATAAGAACTCATCCAGCGCAGCTCACCTCCGGGCACCACCAAACTCCTTTCGCGATGTCCTGGCTAACCTGATACATCGTCTCAACTCGTTAGGGCCGTGCAATGCGACGACGATAGACTCCCCGATCTATCGCCCGCTGATACCTCCTAGAGCGGCATCAGGTCGCCATGGCGCCTCCTCCGCCGCCCTGTCCTCCTGAAACGAATCGCGTCAGCGAATCCTCCTCCCTGACGCGCTAAGGTGCCCCCTCCACAAGCGAGAGAATCGCGGCGATTCAACGTATTTCTATACGAAAATATCGCCGCAATTCTCTCGCTCATGGAGACGTCCCAAAAGAGAGTGTGTAGAAAAACGTGGCAAGGACGATAATATCGCCGCGATTCTCTCGCTCGTGGAGGCGGCCCGAAAGAGAGTGTATAGAAAAACGTGGCGAGGACGATAATATCGCCGCGATTCTCTCGCTCGTGGAGACGGCCCAAAAGAGAGTGTATAGGAAAACGTGGCCAGGACGATAATATCGCCGCGATTCTCTCGCTCATGGGAGACGGCCCAAAAGAGAGTGTATAGAAAAACGTGGCAAGGACGATAATATCGCCGCGATTCTCTCGCTCGTGGAGACGGCCCAAAAGAGAGTGTATAGGAAAACGTGGCAAGGACGATAATATCGCCGCGATTCTCTCGCTCGTGGGAGACGGCCCAAAAGAGAGTGTATAGAAAAACGTGGCAAGGACGATAATATCGCCGCGATTCTCTCGCTCATGGGAGACGGCCCAAAAGAGAGTGTATAGAAAAACGTGGCAAGGACGATAATATCGCCGCGATTCTTTCGATGTGAAGGCGGCCCCAAGTCTCAAAAAGAGCCTATAACAGCCTATTTATGCTTATATAGACACCTTGAATGTACCCTTACAAAACTACGTTTACAAATTAACACCCAAACTCTTTCCCAAGAAACTTCTTGCATCTAAATCAAGGAGACAGTGCTCCAGTACATTCAGTTACATCGATATTGTAAACATTAAATCATTGTGATAATTATTCGACTCCTGTTTACATTTCTCACGACAATGTGTGACCTATTAACAGCAGGTCGCGATGTTAGGCGGCCGACAGACGAGCGACTCTGCGACTATTGCGACTGACTTGTATATATAGTTTTGTTCAAACTTTATGGCGGCTCGTAACATCTAACGTGAAGCTGCGCAGAACACAATTTAAGGTACCAACGGGGCCCGGGGCTGTGGGACTGTTCGAAAGAGATAACGCGGCCCCGGAACACAAAGGGCGATGAAGGAACATGGATGGGTTTTAGTCAGTAAAAGTCTGACACTCCCTCCTGCTCCGCCCAGAGCGGGAGGAGTCGTTTGATGATTTCCCATCCAAAAAAAAAAATGGTATCAGCGGGGTGCAGTAGTGGCATCGTCTTGGCTGTATAATACGCCTCCGCAGACACTTGTGCACTATAATATCTCCTGCGCCGATGGCCAATCTCCGCTAAGATGGCAGCCGTGACCGAACACGGTCAGGAGGACTCCTCTGCCTAATCTCCCCATGTGATGTAATGTTTCTGATTTTTATTTGCAAACTAGCTGACCCACGCAACTTCGTCTGCGTCACATAAGAGAGAAAAAGCTAACAAAAGGAATACATTTTCCCCGTTTTTGCAACATCTTTCATTTATACTCCGCTCCTTTTGGTCGTAGCGTGATGTTATATAGCCTATAACCTTCCTTAATAAATGGGCTATCCAACACAAAAATAATTTTTCAATTCCAACCAGTAGTTCCTGAGATTAGCGCGTTCAAACAAACAAACAAACTCTTCAGCTTTATCTTCTTCTTCTTCCTCCTAGACCTTATCCCATTTACTTGGGGTCGGCCTTCCTTGTCCGCATCTTCCATTTAGCACGATTTTGTGCCGCGTCTATATCTAAATTAGCCTCTTTCAGATCTTTTTCGATCGTCGTCAACCAGGTGGCAGGTGGTCTTCCACGAGTGCGTCTCATTGATGGCAAGTCTAGGGCAAGCTTCACCATATGGTCCGCTTGGCGTCTTTGAATGTGACCGTACCACCGTAAGCGTCTCTCTTTGACCTTATCGACTATTGGGGCAACTCTGAAACTCCCTCTGATGTACTCGTTCCTGATCTTGTCTAACAGTGTAACGCCCGCTGACCAGCGCAGCATTCGCATTTCTGTTGTGTGCAGTTTGCTCAGGTGATGCTTATTGGTAGCCCAGCATTCTGACCCATAAAGAAGAGTTGGTCTTATGGCTGTCTTATACATCTGGCCTTTGATTTTAAGCGGCATTTTCCTGTCACACATAACGCCTGTAAGCTGTCTCCACTTCATCCATCCTGTTGTAGTTCTGTGAGTAACGTCAGTGTCTATTTTGCCATCGTTGCTAATTATTGAGCCTAGATATTTAAATTGTGTCACAGTAGGTAAAAAAGTAGTTCCTAATGAGATCTTACAATTGCTAGCGCTGGTTACACCGTCAAAAACGCACGGCATGTGCTCCGTTTTCTTCCTACTGATTTTAAGGCCATTTGTTTCTAGCGCTCTCTCAGCTTTATAATATTATAGTTTGCAAATTAAATCACAATTCAACTGCAAATCGCGCGTTTGAACAAACCTTTAATTAAAATGAATGTCGCAATGATAAGCTTCGCTTCAGGCACACATTACTTACTAATTAATTAAACTCATTAATTAATTATACGCATATTAATATGACCACTTGTTTCTGGTATAGGCAGATATCATTATTTCATTAAAATAGCTTTTACGAGTAGCAGTTATTACGTACATTCATTGATTAATTTATTGAGAAGCAAATTGCATATTACATAATCTTCAACCGACACTAAAAGTGGGATATTTACCATGTACTATGTACTACTATGTACTACTATGTACTACTATGTACTACTATGTACTACTATGTACTACTATGTACTACTATGTACTGTTACTATGTACTATGTACTGTTTGTTTTTGAGTTCCGGATATTTCGGCGCTGTTGCAAGCACCATAATCACAGATAAAATTAAGTTATTGCGGGTGGATGTTTAATTGTTTATGAGCAGACAAATCGGTATACCGTCTTTCTTGTTTGTTTTAATATTTACCATTTCTTTCAATGGAGTGTCAGTGGTTGATCATTGGAAAGTCATAATGACGCCTTTATATTAGTAGATTACCAAACTTGTCAAAATCAACAATTACGAAATCAATGATAGACCATTCTGACACTATTGTAATAGCAGACTCGGCCCCCATGAGAGTTGCAGCTAAAGTCAATTTCGTAAAAAAAACTGAATGTGAGCGCCTCGCATGTTCGCGCGATGATCGCTTTGGTTAGGATGTGGGGTCAAGCCCCAAGAATGTAACAATTAGTCAGACGATGCAGCAATCAAAATATATTGCAATAAAAATCAGTCACACTGCCCGACCCGAGAATCGAACCCGAACTTAATCAGGCCAACGATGTCTTGCAGGCAATCAAAACAATATTTACAACGCATCTTTTATTTTTACGTCAAATAAATTATGTTTTTATGATTTGTATTATTTCACAAGTTAACCATTTATTTGATACCACGCCTAGATTTTAATTAAATATTTAGTAATTTATCAAGATCTCCAATATCTTGCGATCTATTATCGGTAACATAATTATGAAACATTCGTTTGATTAACTTGTTGGTGTAGTGCTCATCACACAAACATTTGCTCCTACCGGGATTCGAACCCGAGACCCTAAGAACGTAAGGCAGCCTCACTTTGCATCAAGTTCTTGCTGATACAAGAAAATAAGCCCTCTTGTAGACTCGTAAGCCTCTAACGGCCGTTTTCTTATTTATAACTTACTTACGTATAACTGTTGGTTAATATGCCTACGTCCGGCTATCGGTGGTTCTATAAACAAAATTAGCTTGAAATATCCTATCTGCGTCACCTACCTGTCATTTGATTTATCTACACTAATAGGTATTTTAAAGAGGAAACATTTGTTGTTTTGTGTGTATGTTTGTAATGAATAAACTCAAAAACTACTGCGCCGATTTCAAAAAATCTTTCACTATTAGGAAGCTACATTCACCTTAAATAACATAGGCTATATTTTATCCCCGTTCTCCCACGGGAACGGGAACTACGTGGGTGAAACCGCGTGACGTCCGCTAGTAGAAAACTAAAAGACAGCTTTTCTGTGACGTTTTATTTGTAACGGTCCGTAAGCTAAATGTCAAACAGACAGAGATAGCAACCTACCGATACCTGTTACTGTTAGTAAGTTATTAAAAATGGCCGTAAAGAAACACAGGAAGCTTTACACATTTCGTTGACAAAAACTTGGTGTTATTGGTAAAACACACAACCTCTTTCGGCAGCGCTTGGGTAAGAGTACGCATAAAATCATAAAGAGCTCAATGAGACTGGAATTGAGATATTTATTCACAACTTTGTTACCTTACTTTTGCCGTTAAGGAGAAGCGCTTACCTTTGAAATTCGTGTAATATTTTTATCATGCCATGAGCCTTTTATGATCATACACCGGCAATTAGAAGCCTGGAAACGACGAAATAAATGGATGCCAGTATAGGGTCATGAAGAACAGGGTGTAGAGCTCTTCATCCCGCATAGAAAATGGATGGTCCTCCGACCAGATGGGTGTTATGTCTGGTGGGCAGTAATGATCGGAATCTAGTTCTCTATAGTACCTACCACCTTCGATCAATACTATTAGTTTAAAGTAGATTCGTCTTTCATGGGGTACTGTTTGAGATGCTATAATAAAATTCCACTAAGTATTCTTGAACTGAATGAGACGAAATTTAAAACATGCATTAAACGCACACTATGTAGGCAAGCATATTACAAGTTGAGCGATTATATCGCTGATAAAAATGCTTGGCTCAATGCTGGTCCTGCTCCACATGGACAGGGGCGCATAAATTGATAGCATTAAATTGTATTGTTGGAGCTGCTGAAGATTGTACAACTATCTTTGCATTGTATAGAATCAATCTCTTTAGTATTATATAAATGCATAGCCCATATTGTGTGAGTACTATGTACTAGAAAGCTATCATTCACTGAAAACCTACGTCTTTTCTTGACTTGAATGTGCCCTGGCGGTTTGGAGTATGTCATGCTCACTCTATTTTCTCGCTGATGGTGGCGCATGTGTCGGATCATTTAGTTCCCTTCAAAATGGTTGAGTTGAATGGTGCTGAACCATGCGTCATGTCCGTGAACGGGCGCTGTCAGTTGGGGCTGGTCATCTCTTGGTGGCCATGGCTTATTTGAATGAATTATTTTGAATTGTATTTTTTTTTTTTTGTTTGTGTGTTTTTGCTGTGGACACTTTTACCGTGCACATCTTGCTACATTGTTCTCACATAATATTTCAACGTGAATGATGTAACCAAGATTTTGTAACAATATTCTGATTTAAAAGAGTGTCCATGGAGTTTCTTGCCCGTTCTTCTCCATAGAGATCTACGCTAGGGAATGGGCAACTACAGTACTTTCACAGTTTTTATGTGTTGTGACTGGGACTGTAGCTACATTTAATTTTCATCTTTGTTTCGACAATTCAAAAGTGCCTGTAACTGGCTTACTTGAAATAAATGCTTTGATTTTGATTTTTGATTTTGATTTTATTGATTGAAGAGTACCACCATTTGTTTAGTGGTACTAGTAAGAATGTTTGTTCCCAATAGTACTACCCACCTACCTACCTACCTACCTATTATTTTTTACCGACTGTAAACTTATATTTAGTATATTTTACTCAAATGCAAGAAGATAATGACAATTTTGTCCACTTACAAACTCCGCTTAAAACCTCAGACAAATCATTAATAAATAAATATCGCTGGATATTACACTCAGCGCCATCTACTGCCACACTAAGCAATGAGGCTTGTGTCGTGGACACCAGATAGTTGATATACTACATAGATACTTTTTGTTTGTAAATACATACTTAATATACGTATACATACAAACATCCATGACTCGGAAACAAATGTCCATGCTCATTACAGAAACATTTGCTCCTACCGGGATTCGAACCCGGGACCCTAAGAACGTAAAGCAGCCTCAGTACCACTGCGCCATTCGGGTAGTCAATCAAAGTTGTTAACTGCGCGATTCTGAATTTCTTCATTTGTGTCGTAAATGGCGCTGTAGTACTCGTACGTTTGTATTATATTTCTGTAGTGCCGCTACAAAAGCAATAAGCTCGGTGCATTTACAGATAATCTCACATCCAAAAACGTCAAGCTATGTCAGAACCATCGCCTTAACATAACGTGTTTATCCGTTTGCGCCCACACGTCTCCTAAACTGCATGTCGTGTTGTCAGCTCATTGTAAGCGTATGTCCGTATGTGTGTGAATTTCTCTGCAACTGATATGAATCAAGAGTTTTATTACTTAATAATAATGTTGGGTTTTTAACCGCTTCTGCAAAAGGTAAATGATGACTTTATTTAAAAGAGAGATCCTCCGTTATTTTATATTTCAATTTAAAAGATTTCGTATAAGTACATAGTTTCTATTTCGTTATAATGATGTAAAAGTATAGGAATGCTATACAGAATGCTATCAGATCCTTCAGATCATTTCAGATCAGCACAATAATTTAAAAAATACTGTCAAATCAAATCTGCTGATTCTAACAAGTGCGTCTCACCTCTTAGGGGCTATATATCCTTGAAATGGCTTAACATGATCCTCCGTTACGCCTAAAATACTGCAGCATCAACTTCGAAATAAATATATGGTAAAGTTGAGGATTAATGCTAAGTCCTATGTGTGACGAAAACACGATTCCATAAACTTTTCTCGATAGAAAAAAAATCCAATGTCACCTCCAAATCGAACAATAAACCGCTGGTATTCAAAAAGTACTTCAAATTAGCATGAAACTTTGCATACGAACTGAACTAACTATAAAGCAGGTCTCATGTGTTTTATTTTTTTAGTCCAAACAATAGATTTTTTTTTTCATTTCGCACTATTCGGCTGCAGTGACTGACGTAACAACCGCTTTGTAGTGCAAGCTGATTAGAACTTTATTCTAACAGTATTTCAAACGAAGTTTGAACCACCACAAATAGAGTTGCTAATTTTAGGGTTAGAAGGGCCTTAAAAGCTAATTGTGGTAAACTTCCCCTGTTCATATAGGGTAAAACATTTATGTATCCTTTTTAAATGATCAGATCTCAAATATAGTGGGTGTAAGATTTCAATAGTTATAAATGGTTCCGCAAGCAAAATGGTTAAATGCCCTCTGTTCTCTGTTATTTATAAACCAATCAAAGATTTCCATTTCAACCCAGAAAGGAAAAACACAGCTAAAAATAAATAAAATAAACTTTCCGCTGTTGATGGAAAACACCTTTTGAAAGATTTCAAAGACAGATTTAAGACACAGAGTAGTAAGGAATGGAGTATTCATTGACACGACCCGCAATTCTATGGATCAACGGAGATAGAGAGATCGATAAAGTAGGTACCTACAACTTATTGTACACTGAAACTATAACACAGATGCAGGTTTTTGTACAGCTACGATGTATGGTAGGTTTTCACAATTTTATCCGGAACCGAATTAGTAAACAAAATTCGTCAGACATTTTATGAAATTCTAAGGTTTATAACTTACTAACCACTTATTGTAAAGAGGCAAGGTAAAGAGATTTACCAACAAAATTGGACATAATGTGGTTTACATTTTACTTGTAGCACTTCAATACCCGCAATTACAGACACAATTAAAATAACAATGCACTGTGCCTCACGAGGCACGAACTAACGTTACATTTACGTTAGGTGTATTTAATTTACATTACTTAATTCGAACAAAATTTGTTTGTCACATAGTATGATTACTTAATTTAAAGTACTTATTTATTAAATTTTATGGATGATCAAAATTGAAATGCAAAAGTAAAGATGTAATTCCAAAAACCGTTTGAATCTATATTACGTTCACTCCTTAAATGCGTGCTAGGCTAAATTACGGAAGCGACTCGCTAAATTACACTGTCAAACATCGCACATCCGCCATCTTTGATTTTGCGCCTTCCATTTTTAACTCCTCACGGTCCTAACCTAAAACGTAAAGTTGACAGACAGACGGAAGCGAAAACAGACCGTTGTTTATTTTGGCATTAATTTTAAAAGTCCGCGTTGATTGAGAAATTCTTTCATTGATTATCTTTAGTGTTCCGGCTTAAAGGGAAATTGAAATGTGATGGAATAATTTTGGTGGGTGCCTGTTGTTTGTCATCGGGATTGTCTTGGAAATAGATGATTTTATTCAGATGGAATTGCGCTCCTAACTGTTTTTTTCCGTCATGGCTGCCAGTGGCAACGTAGATTGGCCAAGTATAACCGTAATGAGAGGTTTTCTTTTTGAGTATTTAAAAAAATCAGAGCAGTCTTTGGGGACTGCCGATAGATGTGAAAACAACAAGTACACAGGCCCCGCCCCAGTCGTAGCACTGATTATGCCCCGCGCATGCCTATGTGGTGCTACGCCATAGCGGATGCTACGAGTGCTACGAACGGCTACGAAGCGTGACCGCACGTTACGTTACGTGACGATGAGTTTAATGTTTTTCCTTCACGCAAAAAGTGCTTAACGCGCCTAAAGAAGTTTTCACTTCAAAAACATAGTTTCCAAGAATCTGTAGATGGCGTTGAACTGACTACGTTACTAGGTGCCAAAGCCAAAACGCTTGGGAAAAAAAAACATTGCGTCACTTCACATACGCTCGTTGACTGACACTTTCGTTTGCTTGTGCTTCCGAATTTATTCTAGTTTTCTCGCGCTTTGTTATAATCAGTTTTTTTACGTTCCCTTCCTTGCAGTAACTTACAAGTTCAACGCCATCTATCCAGCGTTTAGGGAAGAGTTGAAAAAGTTTCCTCCAAAAGAATCCCTCATTATCAGCCCATAATGTATCCACTGCCGGGTCACAGGCCTCCTCTCCATTAGAAGGAATTCACCAGGACCCAGTGAAATCCCCCCTATCACGTAGGGGGATTTCTAACGTCATTATTTTTTTTTGTTCTATGACAAGCCGGTTTTCTTTCGATGATTAGGGGTAATTTCACACAGAGACGTGACGTGAAGCGACGATGCCTGAAGAGACCGGTGGTGTCGAGACGCATCGTGACGTCACGAGGCACAATGAGACGCCGCGGTGCAGCAGAACATGTTTTTCACTCGACTGAACTGCATCAACTCTACACGAAATCTGGACGAAAACCAGGGCCCCAAGTCTGCTATTTTTATAAAATTCGTCATTCCTACACGACGCCATTGTCATTTTGGTAAAAGTTCATAGTCTGCTAAGTTCATAATGATAGATCACTAGTCGGTCAATGGTCTCGTAATAGAATTGTGTTGGAATGATATTGTTGTATTGCCATTTTTAAAACCCGGTGGTAGAAATGATTTTCGAAAAACTACTATTAAAATTGAACATTTAGTCATGCCAGATTTCATTTTATATATTTTTACATATTATTTATTAGTGTTTTAAGCCATCTGAATTAATAAGAAGTTCGTAAATAGGAAAAAACATTAAAATGTTCAACGCGGATTAATGTAAAACTTAATATTTTATCTGTATAAATGTCAAAGTCAAATGTGACATTATAGTTTACTCTCGTGTATCTGTTTTTGTTTCTAGCGGCCGGTGTTTTGTTATTGTATTTATTTTCATTTGAGTGTTCTAGTTAGATTTTTGTTTGTATATTTTAACCCTTATGTGGAGGAGCTCGTGGCTAAGTAATAACAGCCGCTCGGGTCAATCTTTAGGTTAAGCCGTGCTTGCCTAAGTTGGTCTGTGGATGGGTGACCACCCTTACACACCGAGTTTCCTGCGTGCCTCGGAAAGCACGTTAAGCTGTTGGTCCCAGCTGTCATTTGTAGATCTTTGACAGTCGTTACAGGTAGTCAGTGGCCCTTATAGTCTGACAACCAGTCTAACCAAGGGGTATCGTATTTCCCAGTACTAACTGGGTTGTGGAGGTCAGTTAAGCAGTCGCTCCTTGTAAAATACTGGTATTCAGCTGAATCCGGTTAGACTGGAAGCCGACCCCAACATAGTTGGGAAAAGGCTAGGCAGGCAGATGATGATTTTTGATAGGTAACTTGCATTTACAATCTTGCCTACAGTTGTTGAACTCTAAAGGCTGCTTTACGCCGGGGCAACGCTACATGCCACATGGCCGCATGCTACAATATTTTAAAATGTTGCACATTGTGGCAAGAATCGTGTGGCTTGGCAACACCTTGCGTCATGCTGCTAAAGTTACTTCATCAGCCATAATCTACGGTGTCTTGTCCCCTCGATCAATCAAGTTGGTAGACCAAAACACTCCAATAAAATATACAGCATGATACTTTGAAAAAGGCACGATGTTGCCTCGGCGTAAAATACGCTGCCGCATACCGCAATTGCTGCATTGTATCGTTATTTGTAGCACACCATAATACGACGCACGCCACAACATGTAGCATGCTGCAATGCCGCACAGTGTTGCCCCCAATGATATTCTAAAGGTAGCTTTACGCCGGGGGCATCACTGTGCGGCATTGCAGCGAGCTACATATTGTGGCATGCGTCATCTTTTGGTATAATGCAATTAACCACGGTGAGCGGCAATTGCGGTATGCCGCAGACTATATTACACCGAGGCAACATCGTGCCTAGATAATTTTCAAAGCATCCCAAACATAACCTATAAACTGTATGACGCACCAAGCTTGTGGCATGGAATCCATAGTGTTTGGATAGAAGCTGTGACAGTCTGATACATGACGCAAGTTGTTGCAATGCCGCACAATGTGCAACATTTTAAATTATTGTAGCATGCGCCTTTGTGGCATGCTGCAATGCCGCACAGTGTTGCCCCGGTGTAAAGTTTAGACTAGCCATATTATATAGATATGTTATTACACCTACAAAACCACGGAAAAAAGTGTGCCGCGGGGCAGAGCCAGCTCACATACACGCAGTAACGCAGAATAAAGGCAAAACAGGCCAATTGGCACGTTTTTGACTCTTCACGATTGCGCGCTCACAGCATATCTGTTTAATAGAATATCGTTGGTTGCCCCGGTGTAAAGCAGCCCTATGTAAAGCATGTGTACTGCAAACACCTGCAAAAAATCAATTTACTTTTTTACCTAGCTGCATTTAGGTAAACGTAGAACTTATATTTAATTACTGTTCTTGACATAAACAAGAAATAGAGCATCTAAATTTATAAAGTAAGAAATTAATTCTATTTTCTATTTTTTATTCTAATAATCACTCATCATGAGTATTTAGAACAATTGCTTAGAATAATGCTCTTTAAATAACGCTCTTCGTCAGTCCAACACGATCCTATTGTCATTTTGGTAAAAGTTCGTAGTCTGCTAAATTCATAGTGATCGATCATTGTCCGGACAATGGTCTCGTGTTGTAATGACTTTGTTGTATTGCCATTAATATAAGACCCGTTAGTAGAAATGTTTTTCGAAAAACTACTATTACATTTGAACATTTATTCATTCATATTCATTCATCTGAATTAATAAAAAGTTCGTAAATAGGAAAAAACATTAAAATTTTCAACGCGGATTAATGTAAATTTAATATTTTATCTGTTTATATGTCAAAGTTAAATGTGGCATTACTGTTTACTGACGTTTATTTGTTTTTGTATCTAGCGGCCGGTGTTTTGTTATTGTATTTATTTTCATTTGATTGTCTAGTTAGATTTTTGTTTGTATATTTTTACCCCTAAGACGACCCACTGACCGAGAAGCCTATATTTATTGATTTTATACAAAATGGTGATAATTGAGCAAATTTCGGCTCTACTTGATTATTTGGAAAACCACCAATGAAGGGCGAAGTTTATCGAAGGTAAAGATCTTGCAATTATTTGTTTTGACCATTAACGCCCCACTTTATGGGCAAAGTATGTCGCCCGATGTTACAAAATATATATTTTTTTATAGAAACAGACTATGTACCCTCTCGAAGTTGCTCAATCAAGGCTGGATGCTATTGAAGCCAGGAACGAGGCGACTTTAAAACATGCTCGGGCAGGCCATCAACAACTCAGCTGCTGCATTGATGGACAGCTCCACCACAGAAAAAATGGTGAACCATAGAGGCCACTGTGTGCCAAAAAAGGTAATTACTAATTAGGTACTGTTGATTTATAGGTAAGTCATTCACCTTTAGGTAATGGTTTCACCCAAAATCGGAACTTCTACTCATTGTGTGTGCTACCAACATACCCACAATAAGTATTATGGAGCATTGAAAACAAAACAATAAAAATTATAATAATTAATATGACCCCTCCATCTAAGCTTATAAGCTTGTGTTAGGTTTAGGCTCAATCAGTAGTAGTACATTGGCCAGAATCTGACATCTTGATTGTAACTCTGATACTAAGCGCTAGGTTACACAACATGCTATAAAAGAAGTTGCAACTTTTGTATTAAACTTAATTTTGTTTTCACACAAACTCTGCAGAATTAAAATGTCATGACAAAATGATTAAATGAAACAGTGTTTATAAAAAGAGTATTAATTTATTTTAACCTTTATGTATACCCATAATTACAGGAATAACAATGTTCTGTTCCCGGGCTTGAAACGTTAAATCATATTTTGTCAATACTGTGGTCACTGTGGATCTGTAACAAAGAGTTAAATCATTTTATTAATACTTAGAGCATTTTCGTACTTCATTAGAACATTAAGGTAGGTTTACAGTACATACCTGCTAATTTAATTTATGCATTTCTCCACAGTCTGTCAAGAAGAGCCTGCTGCAGTGCCCGACCTTCAAGAAGATCCCGATTCACCCTTTGATGGTTTTGATAATTAGGTGCTGCATTATTATTTTCCTCCTAAATTAAAAGACAGATTAGTGATTAATGACTATGACTGTTATTATTTTTATTAAAAGGTAATATTTGTGATTTGTTTTTTTTTTTTTTTTTTTTTTTTTTTTGCTGGACATTACACACAGCGCCATCTAGTGCCACACTAAGCAACGCTTGTGTCGTGGACACCAGATAGTTGATATACTACATAGATACTTTTTGTTTTGTAAATACATACTTAATATACATACAAACATCCATGACTCGGAAACAAATGTCCGTGCTCATCACACAAACATTTGCTCCGACCGGGATTCGAACCCGGGACCCTAAGAACGTAAGGCAGCCTCACTACCGCTGCGCCAATCAGGTCGTCAAAATTCAAATGATGATTAAAATTAAAATATTGAAGATCTTTTTGATTTGTATGAAGACTGATTTTGATTTGTTATTATTATTACATTAGATATTGTAACTTGTCTTTTGTTTTATGTAGTACTTATATTTACATTTCAGGTTTTTCAATTGACTTGAAATTCAAGTTTAAAATGTTAAATAAATATTTAGTTTATGAGAAATAAAGATTATTTTAAATGTTGATTTTTAACATAGCAGTATTATTTTAAATTCCATCTTCATTCTAAGTGAAATGTGGAATGTAAATCACCTATTGCAAGCCAAGTACTTCTAGATAAACTTCATCAGGTGGCAACGGTGCTCTTGCCATGTATGGAATGTTGTGCAATATGTAACATGCATTCACAATCTTGCCTGCAGTTGTTCGACTATAATGTAAAGCATGAACTGCAACCTGAAAAAATAAATTTACTTTTATAAGTACAACCGCAGGTAACTTAACTTTTATTTAATTAATACTGTTCTTGACATAAACTATTGCATCTAATCATTGTTATTGAGTATCTAAAACAATAAATTGCTTATAATAATGGGTCTTTACCTGAAACATGCTTCTAATACGCTGCAATGGGGAATGAGATCTTCAATTTATTAACCTCCACATGAGTTCTTTCCAAGGCGAAACGACTTTACAAATTCCGCCTCGGGAATATCTTAAAAGGGTTCAAATAATCCCTTTATGCTCAAAACGTCTACTCTCCCAAAACATCCACTCTCCCAAAACGTCCATCATTCGCGTCAAGCGAAGGGCACGACGACGTCTTCTGCATTCCGCCCATCTTCTTTCTCTAGCATCCACTGCGTTGGCTAGCTCGAGAACATTTTGTTCGTAGTGAATTCATTGTCTCCATTCAATATTCCACAAACACGATCGAAATAAAAGCAATGATTGCACAATGACGTTCCACTGATAGGTTAGTGATCAAAAGAACTGTCAAAACTTTAGCAGATTACCGCTCTATGTTAGTCATTGTGTACGAGATTACCATTCTAAAACAGTGGTTGTTCATTGGAAAGCCATAATGACGCCATTATATTAGTAGATTACCAAACTTGTCAAAATCAACAAATAGAAGATCAACGATAGATCATTCTGACACTATTGTAATAGCAGACTTGATTTGCGTTGGCTGGCTCGAGAATATTTTGTTCGTAGTGAATTCATTGTCTCCATTCAATAATCCACAACCACGATCGAATTAAAAACCATGACCGCACAATGACGTTTCAATGATAAGTCAATGATCCAAAGGAACTGTCAAAATTTTAGCAGATTACCGCTTATGTCAGTCATTCATTTGTCATTGTGTACGAGATTACCATTCTATGCCATTTCTTTCAATGGAGTGTAAGTGGTTGTTCATTGGAAAGCCATAATGACGCCACTAAATTAGTAGATTACCAAACTTGTCAAAATCGACAATTATGAGATCAATGAACGACTATTCTGACACTATTGTAATAGCAGACTTGAGGCCCAGTAGAGACAATCACCACGACGGCTAACGTCTCAGTGTGAACTGACTATAAAGAACCTGATTCAAGCAAAGCCGAGGAATTGGACTTGTTAGACTAACAAGTCCAACCAGAACAGGAGAAGAATTTATCGATTAGAAAAGTTTTAGTTTAGGCTAATTTCCACCATCAATAAATTGCAAATCTATTTAGTCCGTCAGTTAGCTCAAAACTCGGGAGTGGGGGCTCTTGACGTCACAACGCACTAAAAATTACAACACGGCGTGACGTATTGAGAATTTTAAAAGCTTCGTAGCGTCGTCAATTTTGGTTTACTCAACAAAAGAAAAAATACGTGTCAAATATTTTTTGATAATCTAGCTGACGGACTAATTAGATTTTTCAGGACACAAGCCTATTGGCTTTACACTGTGTTTCTGTCCACCCTTAATGACTGACATAGATAGGTATTCTTATATTGACGGCTTAACGCACTCTCCTATCGCGGAGGGTGTAGCTGTGTAACCAGCTGTTACGTACCCAAGAATTAAAAGGGAAGTATAGTTTAATCACTGCAGTAGATGCTTGTGCAACTTTGCTTTGAATTAGTTGGAGGAACTTCACAGACTTTGGTGATACAGCAATCTAAGTACTTCATCTAGAAATCTGTTTTTGCTGTTTTCCCAACCATGTTGCGGTCGGCTTCCATGTCTAACCGGATGCTGTATACTGCCTATCTGACCCCCACAACCCAGTTAGTACTGGGTAACGTTACCCCCTGGTAAGACTGATAGTTAGACTTTCGGGCCACTGACTACCTGTATCCGACTGTCAAAAATCTACAAATGACAGCCGGGACCAACAACAGCTTAACGTGCTTTCCGAGGCACGGATAATACTCCGTATATAATGGGTGATCACCCATCCACAGACCAGCCTAGACAAGCGCGGCTTAACCTTGAAGCGCCATGATCGCGGGATGACTGAACCGAAAGATCATGGCGTTTGCAACAGCGTCGAAATATCAGAGCTCACAATAGTTGAACATCACAGAAAATATACCGTAACTCCGTAAGCGACAGTTAAAACAGTGTTTCAAAAGAAACTGCCAATCATTATGAGAATATCAGCTATAAAACAAACAGTACGATTAAGTCAAACAGTACCTACGATTAAACAAAGCTGCTTAAGCCAATAATTGATTATGCAAATCAGTACTAATCAAATTATCACTACATCGCTATGTTTAGCGTTAGGTACCTACTTGTTAGTTCCCAAGAGAACTCTATGATAAGGGTACTTACCGAATTGCTTCATTGGTGTAGTGGTCGCAAAGCGCTTCTGCAGGGCTTTTGAGGTATTGAGTTCGATTCCCAGTTAACGTAAAAGAACACCTTTTCTCAATAGTAGGAGAGTCTGAATTTCAGACCACATTATAATGTCGCCTATTTTTCTTCAATCAATAAAATACACTACTATCAACCCAAGAAAGTATAAAAAGTTAAGTTCAACTACTGCTTGTCGCTTAAAAATAATATTAAACTCCTGCAATTTTCTATGACAGTTCAAACGTCCGTAGCTGTCGCGGCCATGATGTGACGTCATTTACCACAATCTGCCTTGCTCATCAAATGTTTTGCTTTTAATTGAATAATTTTACTAATTGTATGTGCTTTAGACAAGTAAAAATTGCAATAACAATATTACAATAAAATCTTAGTGAAACTTTAAGCACTTTTCAAATAAAAGTGTTTTTTTTACACATAGACCGACGCCACTACCGGCGTTATCGAAGACGACGCGTTTTTAGAGTGCGTCCGTTTCACCAAACACATGCTACATAAAACAGTAAATTTTAAAATAAGTGATGTATTACCAACTTAAACAAGTGTACCACAATGTTTTTATGCGTCAATACAAGGCATTTTTAATAAGTAAAAATACTTTTCAGAACATTGGATCTGGCTTCCTGTCTAACCGAATGCAGCTGAAAAGCAATATTTAACATGGAGCGACTGCCCATCTGACCTGCAGGCTTAGCCAAGGTGACAATCTACAAAAAACTATTCAAATGTATGGGAATGACATCATCTCAGCGTTAAATCACGTGATCAACACAAACGAATAGAAAATTCGTAGACAAGTTTACATCGTTCAAAATTATAGAATAGAATGTTATGTTATGTTGTTATCGTTTGAACTACAATGTTAATCGCTATACTCTTTGGTAGGAACGCTCACCATATACTAAAGTGTAGATTTTTTTCTACAGGCATTATAGAACAAGCGATCGACTCAGTCGTGTCAACTTGGCTGCCAATTTAGCGCTTTCTACAATCGCTTACGCCGAGGCGTTTACGATTGTAGAAAGAGAATCGATACGAAACGTTTGTAACTTGGCTTTGCCTGTTGTTCTCTTGGAAGAGCACTTTGGACAAAGGTATGGGTTGGCACAGTAAAATTACAGGCCATATAATAGCAGGTTATCTACGGTCTGATATCATGCCCATATCTTCCCAAAGGTCGGGTTCCACATGTATAACATAACTCGATTACAGGGCTGATAACTACCCCACGGGGTAATTTCAAACCCCGTGGGGTAGTTTCGACCCCATCAATTAAGATCTAATGCAAATATGTTCGGAAAAGGGTGTGTGTGACGGTATGTAGGGGTTTGTGTTCGGTAGCTAGGTTTATGGGGTCAGCAGGGTTGAGGATTAAAGTAAAATACTGAGTTTAGTACTAATAGTATCGATCTACCTATATCTAACGTATTATAAAGGGTGTAAAAGTACTTTTAACGAAGCCGAAAGGCACTTGTTCTCCTCGTCATTACGATCATTTTTTGTTCTACACCATACCTGGAAACCTATTTTAGTTACGGGGATTTTGGGGGTCAAAGTTCATACTTTTCACATGTTTTACTTTTAATTTAAGTTACTTTACTTAAAGAAAACGTTTTCAGGTGATGATTCATAGATGATTGCCGTGGAGTGTAAATTACTAATTACTTTCTAACACAATAAAATACCTACCTATTATTTACATTCTTCTCTATCCGAACTCATCATCATCTGCCTAGCCTTTTCCCGAACTCATCTTTTACCCGAACTCATAAATACACATTTAATTAATTAACTCGTTTTCTATCTATTTATTTGTAACCATTTATTACTTACCTACCCCCTCAAGGTTCATTAGAAGACCAGCGTCAGACAGTATCACCTGTCTGGCATGAAAGCTGAAATGAACCTTTTTGGCGCAGCCATGAGGCACACAGCACAGCATCTTTATGTTATCATCATTATTTTGTACCTATATTTTTTTTTATGTGTGTGCTTTATTAACTGACGTCACATTAATATTTTTCTTTCTTTCTTTCTTCCTTTCTTCCTTTCTTCCTTTCTTCCTTTCTTCCTTTCTTCCTTTCTTCCTTTCTTCCTTTCTTCCTTTCTTCCTTTCTTCTTTTCTTCCTTTCTTCCTTTCTTTCTTTCTTTCTTTCGAAATGTGGTGTTGCCCACTCTTGATAAATATCCTGTCCTGCCCGTCCTGTTGCTTGTACATCACAGGAACTGATGAACGCTACTAAAAGTGACAAACTCAACACACAAATTTTGGAGTGACTCAATTTAAATATTGTCATTGACGCGCTAAGAAGAATACCTAGGTACATAATTATCATAACATCAGACCTGTAGTCTTAGATTCCCGACCTTCGAAGACTACAAAACTCGGCTATTTTGAGAATATAATATTTGGCGAATCTAATATTTTGAGAATCTGCTATTTTGAGAATCTAATATTATGCGAATAAATGAACAGTTTACCCGATTGATCGAACCTGAGACCTTATAAAGTGTGTAAAACACCTCTTAACGAAGCCGAAAGGCACTTGTTCTCCTCGTCATTGCAATCACTTTTTTGTTCTACACCATACCTGGGAACCTTCTAGTTACGGAGATATTGAGAGTCAAAGTTCCAACTTTTTGACAAGTTTTTTGAAATGGGTTGACTAAAAAAATTCAGCCCAGAATATGAAAAATTTGCAATTTAAAAATTATATATTTTTTAAACATTTATCTGGTTTGGTTAATAGACACATTCCATACCAATTGAAAGTATGAAGCCTATAGAATATATGCAAACGTTAGCCAAACCATCATCATCATCAGCCTATTAATGTTCCCACTGCTGGGACAGGCCTCCTTTCTATGAGAGGGAATGGGCTATAATCCACCACGCGGGCCCAGTGCGGATTGGTAGATATCACGTCATGTCTTCGAATGTTTTGGTTCTAGGACATGCCGGTTTCCTCACTATGTTTTCCTTCACCGTTTTGAGAGCAGTGGTGATGAAATAAATTACACAAAGTTATACGCCTGTCTGTGTTCGAACCCACGACTTACTGTACGTAAGTCGGAGCTGCCAGTGGCCACCACCGCTCTCGTCCAACAAGTTTTAAATACTAACAAATTCTGAAGCTCGAAAATCGCATAACATTTTAAAAACCTCCTGTCAAATAAGAATAAATACAAATAAAACGGGTCCGGTCTTACAAAGAGGTCACCACTATGCCAATCAAGGATTATGCAAAACTACTACTAAATGTAAAACGCCAATGGTCATCCCTCTCTGATCCCCTGACCATCCCCTATTGTGAATGAACGCACACGTAGTGTGGGGTTACCATGGTTTAGGGAGAAAACCGGGCAAAACCTTGGAGAATCTATTCCTGTTTTTTTAGAACATTCGCATTCTGATTTCAATTTAAGGTGAATGCTCCAACCAACCCGCAAAATTCAAATTTTCTTACGTTTTTTGCAATTTGCAGGCCAATGCTAGGTTGTATGTTGATTAAAATATTATTCGCGGCTGTAAGACGTATGTAGTTACAGAATTACATTCATCAAAATAATCAATACATCCCTTCAAGTTCATAAAGGTTGCAGGAATGACCTTGACCTTGAAAAAGTATTTTTTCCACCACATTCTCCACAAGTCACCTTCCACCCGAATAATATTCTAATCAACTGTACTGAGATGTAATGACATCTAGGTTTTTAACGTTTTTAAAGGCGTGAATAAGCTTTCTGGAGGATCTGGGGTATGAAATAAAAGTAGTTAATGCTTGATTCACAGTTGTTTCGTTAGCAAATGCAACTGAAATGTCGTTTTTGTAGTAAGTTCATACTGAAAGCTTTATAATGGGTGTTGGATGTAACAAAATCAGATTCGATCAGCGTGTTTTAGTAATATGTAATTATAAAATTTGTTACCTACAGGGTAGAAGCAATTAGTGTGGCGTGCTTTAATGAATATAAGGACAACAAAATACGACATGTGTGGTCGTTTTTTATCTTAATGGGCATACAGTTAAAAACTAATTACAAACCCATAAAAACTACGAAAAAAAAACCATTTACCAAAACAAATAAAAAACGAAACTGTCTCCTTTAATATGATTGAAAGGGTATTTTTATGGTCACCCTGCTTACCCTAATCTTTTTTGCTGGGGCCCATAAAACCGTGGCTGCAATTTGCTAAGCGCGCCCCCCGGTGCCACTCGGGTTTTATTATTCAACACTATTCATAATTTTGCTTTTTTAAGTAATTAAATATTTAAATATTTTTTGTTGAGTTTATTAAAATTCATAACTACTCTAGTTTATAACCTGTGTGTTTTTATTTGAAAAATCAGCGCCTAAAAATATTGAAAACTTACTTATGATCGCAGCTTCGCCCGCGTGAAATTCGATAATTGTCCCACGGGATCATAGGTACTACCTAAATAAAAAGTATCGTATACAGGGTGTAAAAGACTTCATCACGAACCCGTCAACCAAGCACTCTGTACATCAAACTAAGTAACTTTACGCAAAAATTGTTGCTGGGAAACTACTTTTTTTTGGCTTGAAAAATCATGTTTTGTAGTAGAACTCAATGTAACGCACTCAAAACATTGTGCTGATGGATGGATTGAATAGTACGGGGGTCGTGGAGGTGTTTAAAGTAAAAACCTTCATTAATAACTTGTATTAAAAAAAAAACTTGTCAAAAAGTTTTAACTTTGACCCCCAATATCTGGGGTCCGTAAGGACCGATGCCTGCCGGGGTTGCGCGACTATTCGAAAGAGATACCGCGGCCCCGGAACACAAAGGGCGATGAAGGAACATGGATGGGTTTTAGTCAGTAAAAGTCTGCCACTCCTGCTCCGCCCAGAGCGGGAGGGGTTATTTGATGATTTCCCATCCGAAAAAAAAAAAAAAAAAAAAAACCCCTAATATCTCCGTAACTAGAAGGTTCCCAGGTATGGTGTAAAACAAAAAATCATCGCAATGACGAGGAAAACAAGTCACTTTCGGCTTCGTTAAGAGGTGTTTTACATCCTTTATGTTAATCCAGGTTATAAATTATCTAGGTGCCATTTTAACCAAATCGTTTGGTAATTTCTACGTGAAAGAGTTCATCCTCATCAAACTTTTGCATGTATAATATTAGTAGAATTAAGTAAGATAATTATATCGGTACATAACATATTCATAGAAAAACTCATGCTTTTCAGCTTCCATGCAATCAATCAATCAATCATTTCATTATCAGGCATCATAAGGCTGATGCTCCAGGGTAGCCCGCGAAATTCAAATTTTCTTACGTTTTGTGCAATTTTCAGGCCAGTGCTAGGTCGTATGTTCATTAAAATATTGTTCGCGATTGTAAGACGTATGTAGTTACAAAATTATAATCATCAATACAACCCTCCAAGTTCATAAAGGTCGAGGAACGATTTTTTCAAGGTCAAAGTCATTGCTAGACCTTTACGAACTTTAAGGGTTGTATTGATGATTATAATTCTGTAACTACATGCGTCTTACAATCGCAAACAATATTTTAATCAACATACAACCTATCACTGGCCTGCAAATTGCATAAAACGTAAGAAAATTTGAATTTCGCGGACTGGTTGGAACATTCACCTTAAGGCCCATAGATAAAATACACAAAATTACATTACAAAATAAAAATATACACTAATACACACAAAATATAACTTATAACTATGACACACGAAGTGGCGGCGTCGTGTTACGCTGCGCGGTGTCACGTAGCCTGCCGCGAAAGCGTCGGTAGACTACACCCTTCGGCCAAAACTCTTCCTTGATAAACTTGTCGAGATGTTATGTCGGAACTCGCACTTCAAACGACTTGAAGTTGGTGTTGTGACGTGGGTCCAACTTCTCGACCCTCAAGATCCAGCTGGTCTTCACCTTCATGTACTCTACGATCTCCTCAACCTTTGTGGAGTGATACAGTCGGGACACATACAATGCAATGTTTGCTTCCAAGAAATAAACTGTACGACAGTTTCATAATGACAATTAGTCTCGCCGATTATTACGTAGAAGTAAGACATAACTAGCGAAATTCTGTTCCTACACCTCTGCCTAACCTATCGGCGATTATAAGCGTGATATTACGTTACGTACGTACATACATTGCCGGGTACCTAACCGTCCTCAATTGAGAGGTCAATGCCCCCATTTTAATAAAATTTAATAATTGAGTCATCACGGATCGTTGGGGTGAGTACAATACAATGGGCTCTCTTGGGACCTTCTATTGGATCAAGGGACTGTGGATTCCATGGTACCTATAATATGGGAGATGTAGATACTGTACTTTATATTGAGTATTAATGTAGATGTTTAGTCATAGTCATAGTCATTTATTCATAAACAAGTAACTTGTATCTGAATTTTAACACAAAAATTATACACAGGTAGTCACACTAAATAAATTACAGTTTAAAATAACAATTTAAAATCAACAATTTAAAAATAATCAGTTCACATTTCATCAAATGTCAACATGTAAATGAAACAATATGGCCAAAAGCTTAAAATTTAAAAATAATAACAATAAAATAATTAACAAAATATAAATTTGATACATTGACATTAGATATAATTAATTAAAAATAATAACATCAAGAGGAGAGAGAGGAGAGTAGAGGAAAACCAAAGAAACGATGGATGGACTGTGTGAAGGATGCGAGAAAGGAGGTGTCTGATCTGTCTGAACTTCTCTATGACGAGTTATAGAGAAGTATGGAAGAAGACTATATGCTGCGCCGACCCCAAGGGGACGAGTTACAGAATGAAAATTTTATTTATTTTGAGTTTCATCAACTCGTCCCAAATGGGCCGTGGGCATGTGGGACGAGTTGATGAATTACTCAAATTGAGATGAGGGCAGGAGAGGTTACGTTCATAGCATCGACGGTCGCTGTATCGACAACGTTCCATCGACGTGACAGTACACTAAATCGACGGTACGCTACATTGACAGTACACCAAATCGATAGTACGCTACATTGACAGTACACAGAATGACGAAGTGGGTGTTGGTGAGTTTGAATTTTGGATTGATTACCGTTGCGGGTGTAGCAAAATCATAATTAATTTAAAGGCGAAGAACCTCTGTTTTTATCCCGATGTTGGTTAAAGTCAGTCAGTTTGTGGATGGGTAACCGTACATTACATACCGATTTTCCTCCGTGCCTCGGAAAGCACGTTAAGTCGTTGGTCCCGGCTGTCATTTGTAGACCTTTGACAGTCGTTTTATGTAATCAATGGCTTGAAAGTCTGACATCCAGGCTTACTAAGTGGTATTGTACCCAGTACTAACTGGGTTTTGGAGGTCAGATAGGCAGTCGCTTCATGTAATATACTTGTATTCAGCTGCATCCGGCTAGACTGGACGCCGACAGCGGGGAAAGGGCTAGGCAGATGAAATGTAGTCTCATGGAGGTGCAAAATAGCTGTAACAATTAATAAGTTTAAATTCCTATGATCTTGCGTTGCCATTAAATAACTATCGAGTTTGGCATAAATATGAATCATCATAAATAATAAATCTATACTAATATTATAAAGAGGTAACATTTGTTTGTAAGTTTGTATGTAGGGGGAAATCTCCGGAAGTAATGAACCAATTTTAAAAAATGTTTTACTGGTACTACGCGGGTGAAACTGCGGGACGTCAGCTAGTCATAAATATGGATCATATGGATCAAGGTCTTTAATAAAGTATTTATTATATTTTATTAATATAGCATATTACATACATATAATTACCTAACATGCCAATCAAATAACCTCATTAGAAAAATTACATAAATTATTCATAAGGTTTACATTTATTAATCAAACCGTATGTTTTAAGAATGTTACAAAATATTTATGAATTCATTGATAACGGACTGATATTTGTTGTGATTTTTACATGATACCTTCAAGAGGTTCACGCACCCTCAACAGCCAGGACAAATGAGAAAAGTTTTCAATACAATAGGCTAGTTTCCACCATCAACAAATTGCAAATCTATTTAGTCCGTCAGTTAGAGTATTGGAAAATAATGGACACGTATTTTTGTTTTTGTAAATCAATGAATATTGACAAAAATAAAACGCATCAAAACTCGAGAGTGGTGGCTCGTGATGTCACAACGCACTAACAATTTATAGCACGGGCGTGACGTATCGATAATTTTAAAAGCGTCGTATCTTCGTCAATTTTGGTTTACGTAACAAAAGAAAAAATACGTGTCAAATATTTTTTGATAATCTAACTGACGGACTAATTAGATTTTTTCAGTACACAAGCCTATTGCATTCATTTAGTTTTATTTTAAACTGCGCTCATAATACAGGTGGCCGTACGTCTGGCTCAGTGACAACCGTGGCTACAACAACAACAGCCCATAACGTCCACTGCTGGACATAAGCCTCTCCCATGATGGGAGGAATTTGCCGTAATCTCCACGCTTGGCAGGCGGATTGGAGATCGCAGTGATGAAAGACTAACAGAAAACGCTGCTGCCCATTCTCTGGTCTACGGAGGCGCAAGGTGTTCTGCCTCAGACATTAGTCGCCTTATACGACTTCCATGAGTGTAATGGGTTGGTTCTATTCTACTCTGCCGGATACCACACGGCTAGCTCCCGTGGCTATTACTGAGAAATTACTAATGGAAAAACCCATTTTTTTCAATGCAAGCTGAAACCACTGAAAGTCACCTGTTACAAAATAATTAAAAAAAAACAATAATTAAGATGATTTTTAAAGATCATCATCATCTGCCTAGCCTTTTCCCAACTATGTTGAGGTCGGCTTCTAGTCTAACCGGATGCAGCTGAATACCAGTATTTTACATGGAGCGACTGCCTATCTGACCTCCACAACCCAGTTAGTACTGGGTAATACGGTACCCCTTGGTAAGACTGGTTGTCAGACTTTTTGGGCCACTGACTACCTTTAACGACTGTCAAAGATCTACAAATGACAGCCAGGACCAACTGCTTAACGTGCTTTCCGAGGCACGCAGGAAACTCGGTATGTAATGGGTGGTCACCCATCCACAGACCAACCTAGTCAAGCACGGCTTAACCTACAGATCGACCCGAGCGGCTGATAGTGTTTAGCCACGAGCTCTTCTGATGATTTTTAAAGATAACACAATAATATTTAATTTATTAATAATTTAAATACCAAAAACACAATTTCCCCTCGATATTAAAACTCAAGGAAGGTTAATATTACCTGAGGTCCCTTTGACCTGCGCAGGCGCCGATGATAGATGAGACGACACTCGATATAATCTGTGCCCGTTGTAACATAACATTTTTGAAGCCACAGACCCGTTGGGCCATATCCCAAAATGACCCTTTTTTGTACGTTTCCAATTTCATAATCCATGTGGTATTTTAGAAGGGAGTCAAGCGTGTATTTGGTTTTAAAAGTGGGTTCAGTCCGTCAAAGCCGGGGTGAGCGTTAAGAGGGCTTTTACACTCAAATACAAGAAAAATTTTGATTTTTATTTTAAGCGCCTCCTAGAAAAATCTGCCGTCCTCTAACTAGAAACCCGTTAACCCTCAAATGGTGTTTTTTTACTTTTTAATAAAAAGCGATAGAGTTCAAAATTCTCTATCTTTCTGTCTAAGAAACATTTTTAAATTCCAAATAGTTCCAGAGATATGAAAATTTTGTAGGCCGTTAAGCCACATAATTTAAGAAGATTCCATCACTTGATAGCGTCTAACCCGCACTTCTTCGCTTAATGTACGTTAAAATACCTTAACTGCCCGATGTGGTGATTATTTTCTGGTCTTCTACTTAACTTAAAATACGTTATCTGATTATTCTTGACTATAGAGACGTAAAAGGACTATAACTTCTGTAAAGTGAAGCATTTAAAGAACAGTTTCAGTGAAAAACTTAACTTATTTGCAGCTACCCGCTAACGCTATTTTAGTTAAGCATTTTGGTTAATCTTGAAAATAATTCTTACCTGTTAGATGAAAAGGGTGAAAAAAATTAAATTATTATTTATTTATTTATTTATTTAAACTTCATGTACAAGGGTGGTACATAGGCGGACTTAATGCCACAAGACATTCTCTACCAGTCAACCTTTGGGTCAAATAGGATAGTACTGTGATAGAGAAAAAAAAAAAAATTATGCTATTATGTTATGCTTATTATGAAATTATGCTTAGCTACAAAGCAGTTAAGCCACATTACTTAACTAAAAGGCAGTTTGCCGACTCTCGCGCTGCGTTTATTCCGGGAGTGAGCGGCCAACTTATTAGACCACGTCTACCTCGTTTGCCTATCCACAAGAAAAACAAGGCGCGTGCTCTAGATTCGCAGCTGTCAAACTGCTTTGACAGCAGCAAAGCCCTCACCGATACCCACTCAATGTTGTACTGTGGAGCTGTGGCGGCATGTCGTGTAGCTCACGCGAAACTCAGTACGTTATACTGTGTGGTGTCGGACGTAAAGAATAGAACCATCCCATATCTTCCCGTGGGTGTCGTAAGAGGCGACTAAGGGACTTACCAGTGAATGGGCAGCAGCGTTCTCTGTGCTTTTTTGTAATAACCGCACTGCGATCGCCAACCCGCCTGCCAAGCGTGGCGATTATGGCAAAAACCCCCCTTTGGGGGAGGTTCATGTCCAGCAGTGGACGTCTTTCGGCAATAATGATGATGATGATCGCCCGCGTCACAGAGCGTATGGATTTCCTAAAGTAGAAGATCTGTGCATGGGCAAGCCGTATTCGTCAGTACAAGCGGCGAGTGAAACGATACACTCAGAATCACATATTCCAAATTAATTAAAGGTACCCACCTTATATACCCATATAGGGCTTGGGGCGAGCGGGCCAAGGTGTAACTGACACGCGTCTGCCGGATGGTGACACCATGTGTTCATTCTTGCATTGTTATGCCAAACGCGAGGCGTTTTCCCTCAGTGTGACTGATAGGTACCGACCAGATGTTTCTGGACCCGGGAGATTGAACAAGCGTGTGATACAATGCCAAAAATGGGGGCAATCATCCCCCAAGACGTAGCTCGCGCAGTCCGTCTGTTGCCTAACTGGAAATCTCTAGGGCCGGACGAACTGCACAACTTCTGGATCAAGTGGTTCCAAATATCGCACGCTCGCTTGGCGTCCCAGTTTCAATCAACCTTAGAGTCAGGGTCGCTAGCCCAGTACTTGACGACAGGAAATACCCACCTGCTCAATAAATCAGGTATTGCGGAGCCTAAAAATTATAGATAGACCAATCACTTGTTTAACAACGGTCTATAAAGTTTTTACATCCATTTTGAGAGCTAAAATCAACCAACATAATTGAGAGTAATTCTATCATGTCTGCCTCTCAGAATGGATGTAGGAACGGGTCCCGCGGTAATAACGAGCTCATTGATATGGCCATTAGCCAGTTTGACGCTCCCGAAGGGATCTGCCTACATGTTGGATAGATTATAAGGCCTATGATTCTGTGCCTCATACATGCTTCATGAGGGTGCTCGAGATGTATAAAGTATATGCAACTCTGCACACCTTTTTAATGTCATGTATGGGGTAGATGAGAATGGTCTTTCGCTATTCAGGATGTCGACAGATTCAGGGGAACAGCGAACCGATAAGAATCGAGCGCTGTATATTCCAGGGTGATAGTCTGAGTCCATTGTAGTTTTGTCTAGCTTTGAACCCTCTCAACACGCTGCTGGAGGGTTCAGTTCTAGGCTATCGGTTGACGAAAGATGATCAGTTCATATCTCACCTTCTTCACATGGATGATCTGAAACTCTTTGCCCCCCACAATTGATTGATTTATTGCAACTGATTAAGCTACTGAAGGTAACAGGTGCTACAAGAAGTTTTTTCAGTAGCACCATCAAGATGGAATTAGGTGTGGATAAATATGCAGTCATGCATGTGAAGCGAGGGGCTATGATGAAATCCATGGGATCTCAACTCTCGGATTCCATACACGTTAGACCCCTCTCCACAACAGAAATAAACCTCAAAAAAAGAAACCTACAAGTATTTGGGTAAGTTGGAAGCATTAGGTATCAATATTGCCGACATGAAACAATCGTTGAGGGAGCGCTTTTTTGGCCGCCTCAATAGGGTGCTGCACAGTCTTTTTTTAGGTGGAAACAATGTGCGCGCCTTCAATGGTTGGGCCATGCCGGTTTTGATGTATTCTTTCGGCATACTTAAATGGACTCAGATGGAACTTGATGCCCTGGATAAGAGGGTTCGCACGCTGCTGACCGCAAATCGAATGCATCACCCACGGTCATCGGTAATGAGTCTGTATATCCCGCGGAAGTGCGGGTGTCGTGGCTTCTTAAATGCTAAGGCCCTGCACAATCGTGAGGTATGTAGTCTCAGGGAATACTTCCTAGAAGCCGACGTGGAGATGCACCGAGACGTGGTCTCAGTGGAAAAGGACCTCACCCCGCTCTCCCTAGCTAACGAAAACTGGCGCAAGCCAAATTATAAGACACTAATGACTGCAGGGAGAATTGGCAGGGCAAGGGGCTTCACGGATACTTTTACCGGGCACGAACACACACACACATGACACACATTCACTTGCACTCATTTTTTTATATGGGCGCGATGTAGACTTCTTAACGTCCATATCCTGGCTGCGCTTCGGTGACCTCTTCGGGGAAACCAACGGTTTTGTAATTGAATAGTGATCTCGTGATCTGTAAGATCTTAATTAGTTATCAGTTGATTATTGACAACTAAAATTATGTTCAGGTTAACCTTTCGTTTACCTTTTGAAATATACTTTTGATTTTTAAAGGAACATAATTTATTACGTCTTTAATTTTTCACATATTCCCTTTGAATGCTAAACTATAAAGAAGTTAACCCCAAGCGATACATTTTTAGCCACCTTTTAGTTAAGTGAAGTAGTTAAGATTTTACAAAAGTTCCATATAAAATTGGCAACAATTAGCTTAAAAGCATCTAAAGTCACGTAACTGCTCATTAGGAAAGTTATTCAAATTTTTAAATCGAAATGAATTCATAGCTATAAAGCAGTTATGTTAACTTTACAATTTTATAGTTAAGTGTTTCTAAACAAATTTAGCGAACATTATGAAGGTTAAAATTTTCAATAAATTACGTTACTAAAAAGCCGCTACGGTATGGTTAACGGCCTTTTAGTACAGTAATAAGATGCAATAACTAGATTAAACGCTTAACGAAAGAAGAAAAAATAATTTTAAAACTAATTAAAAAGAGTTTTTGAACAGAAAGGATTCCTTAGGATAAACAGAAAAAAATATCAATCGATGTGTGCAACAATCATTAACGTAAGTATTATAGTTTTTAAGAAACAACGGTTCCCACGTTTTTTGCCATTTTCTCCGAAACAACTTTTTGGGCCTTTTAGTTAAAGGACGGCAGAAATAATCAAATATTCTCGGGCATATTTTTTTTAATTTTGTGGCCATATCTAAACCATACTCAATCATCTAAATTGAGATTTTTGATGTGTGATTACGGTTTAGATACCTTTGGCCACAAAATAAAAAAAAAATATATGTCCGAGAAAGTTTGATTGTTTCTCTAGGAAGCGCTCAAACCAAAAATCAATTATTTTCTTGTATTTTAGTGCTGGACTCTTAAGGCGACTACAGGAGCTAAATTAGCAACTCTATTTGTGGTGGTTCAAACTTCGTTTGAAATAAGTACTGTTAGATTATAGTTCTAATCATCTTGCACTACAAAGTAGTTGTTACGTCAATCACTGCGGCCGAATAGTGCAAAATGAGTGGTTTTTGCGATTTACAAAAAATCTATTGATTGGACTAAAAAAAATATATAATATAAGACCTGCTGTATAGTTAGTTCAGTTAGTATAAAAAGTTTCATGATCTAATTTGAAGTATTTTATGATTGCCAGCGGTTTATTGTTCAATTTAGAGGTAACTTTGGGATTTTTTTTCTATCGAGAAAATTTTATGAAATAGTGTTATCGCTAATAGGACTTAACATTAATCCTCAACTTTACCATATATTTATTTCAAAATTAATGCTGCAGTATTTAGGCGTAACGGAGGATCATGCTAAGCCATGTGACGTAGTATAGGCCCTTAAAAAGAGTTATTTTTACTAGATCAGAGCACCGCGCAAATCTACGGGCCAGCATATCTTATTACTATGTACAATAATATTGTTTTTTTTTATCCTGTCATTTTTCCCACTGCTGGACAAAGGCCTCCCCTTTCTCTTTCCAACCCTCTCTATCTTGTGCGATCTCCGGCCATGTTCGCCCATAATATTAGAACCTTACAAATCATATTTGGTTTAAACCAGTTCTGCTTTGAAGAGCAAAAACAAAATGTAATTAGAAGCAATATTTTTATTATCAGATTCGTCACTAACTAGCATTTTATTTGATAACAACAACAACAACAGCCCATAACGTCCACTGCTGGACATAGCCTCTCCCATAATGGGAGGAATTTGCCGTAATCTCCACGCTTGGCAGGCGGATTGGAGATCGCAGTGATGGAAGACTAACAGAAAACGCTGCTGCCCATTTTCTGGTCTACGGAGGCGCAAGGTGTTCTGCCTCAGACATTAGTCGCCTTATACGACACTCGTGAGTGTAATGGGTTAGTTCTATTCTACTCTGCCGGATACCACACAACTTATTTGATAAATTGCTACATAAATACTAGTCATTTGAACAGTTGTGACTTACAAACAAATTAACACATTGTTTGCTAATTAAAACTCATCATCATCATTCTCTTGCCCTTTTTAACCGACTTAAAAAAGGAGGAGGTTATACAGGGTGTAAAAGACCTCATCACGAAGCCGTCAACCAAGCATTCTGTACATCAAACTAAGTAACTTTACGCAAAAATTATTGCTGGGAAACGACTTTTTTTTGGGTGAAAAATCATGTTTTCTGGTAGAACTCAATGTAACACTCTCAAAACATTGTGCTGATGGATGGATTGAATAGTACGGGGGTCGTGGAGGTGTTTAAAGTAACAATCCTAAATTAAAAACTTGTATTTTTAAAAAAACTTGTCAAAAAGTTGGAACTTTGACCCCCAATATCTCCGTAACTAGAAGGTTCCCAGGTATGGTGTAGAACAAAAAAATGATCACAATAACGAGGAGAACAAGTGCCTTTCGGCTTCGTTAAGAGGTTTTTTACACCCTTTGTATTATAACAGTAATATCCTATTTTAGTGTGGATGGCCTTATTCCCACGTGCAGAGTGCATACATACCTACCTAGTGCTCTGGGGGTCTGCCACTCTTATGCTCTAAGTAATAAGGTTGAAAATTGGTCGTCTCCAAGTGAACTCGGGAGTACATACATACATACTAAGGTCTCAAGATATCTTGAATAGTTTAAACATTAGAGTATTATGATTTATCTAATCCTTTACAATGCAGTGTTAATTTTGTAGAATGATTTGTTTGACACTATGCCAATTGCTTGTTTTAGAGCTGAGACATTACGCAAATCTTAAACTGAAATTATCGATAAACTTTAGAGTTAAATATTATCAACAACCAACTTTTTCCCAACGACCGACGTTGGGGTCGGCTTCCAGTCTAACCGAATGCAGCTGAATACCAGTATTTTACATGGAGCGACTGCCTATCTGACCTCCGCAACCCAGTTAGCACAGCGGTAATACAATACCCCTTGGTAAGACTGTCTGTCAGACTTTTGGGCCACTGACTACCTCTCTTCTCTCTCTCTCTCTTCTTTAACCCTTGGCCACCATTGGGTGGAGTGTAGAGTGGAGTGGAGTGGAGAGATTTGGAAGAGACCTACATGGCTGAGTGTAAGTCTCTTCTAAATTTCTCCACTTTAGGCGGTTTTGTGACTGACTACCTAACGACTGTCAAAGATCTTCTAATGGCAACAGGGACCAACTGCTTAACATGCTTTCCGAGGCACAGAAGAAACTCGGTATGTAATGGGTGGTCACCCATCCACGGACCAACCTAGGCAAGTGTGGCTTAACCTTCTTCGCTAGTTACGTCTCATGTAATGGCGTCACTGAGTGGGCCTATTTTCAGTGCTTAACCTATAAAAAACTCGGTTATTCCATGTATGCCTAGAATTCTGCCAGTCCCTATAAGGCAAGAGGTCGTAATAATAAACTAACTAGCCGTGACTGTTGAGATAACATCTCTAGATCAAGTTACGGACAGGGGCGGGCAACGTTTTGGTTACAAATGTGTTTAATAGAGAAAATGCTTTTTTGTGCGTCGTTTTTAGGGTTCCGTACCCAAAGGGTAAAAAACCGGCCAAGTGCGAGTCGGACTCGCGCATGAAGGGCTCCGTACCATTATCTATACATTAGACAAAACGGCAAAAAAATCACGTTTGTTGTATGGGAGCCCCCCTTAAATATTAATTTTATTCTGTTTTTAGTATTTGTTGTTATAGCGGCAACAGAAATACATCATCTGTGAACATTTCAACTGTCTGGCTGTCACGGTTCATGAGATACAGCCTGGTGACAGACAGACGGACAGACGGACAGACGGACAGACAGCGAAGTCTTAGTAATAGGGTTCCGTTTTTAGGGTTCCGTACCCAAAGGGTAAAAACGGAACCCTATTACTAAGACTTCTCCGACGTCTGTCTGTCACCAGGCTGTATCTCATGAACCGTGACAGCTAGACAGTTGAAATTTTCACAGATGATGTATTTCTGTTGCCGCTATAACAACAAATACTAAAAATAGAATAAAAATAATATTAAAGGGGGGCTCCCATACAACAAACGTGATTTTTTTATAATAATTGGTACGGAACCCTTCGTGCGCGAGTCCGACTCGCACTTGGCCGGTTTTTTTAAAGTAGATATAGTTGAATGATTTCAAAGTTGACCGTTCAAATAGTAGTTCATAAGTTAATCCCATCGTGTGGTTATTGCCTTAGGTTACCGCACACTTGACACAAAACTGTCTTGAGACAGACTATTTCCCTACTAGTGCGAACGAGACAGACTATTTATCTCTCGCTCGCACTAGTAGGGAAACAGAATGTTTCAAGACAGTTTTGTCTCAAGTGTGCAGTAGCTCTAAACAGGCGTCGAGATGCCGCCCATAGGTCTCTGACTTGGCTTTATATGCCGTCAAGAAATATCTTTCAGGCATGCGCTGGTTTCCTCACGATGTTTTCCTTCACCGAAGCAAGTGATAATTATACAATTCGCACATCAACAACAACAACAGCCCATAACGTCCACTGCTGGACATAAGCCTCTCCCATGATGGGAGGAATTTGCCGTAATCTCCAAGCTTGGCAGGCGGATTGGAGACCGCAGTTATGAAAGACTAACAGAAAACGCTGCTGCCCATTCTCTGGTCTACGGAGGCGCAAGGTGTTCTGCCTCAGACATTAGTCGCCTTATACGACACCCGTGACTGTAATGGGTTGGTTCTATTCTACTCTGCCGGATACCACACGGCTATGGGGAGACACAGGCAAAGACAATCTAAGATGGCGCCACCATAGCTGGTCTCAATCTGACCAATGAGGTTAAGCTATTGTGTGAGACTGCACCAGCAGACTCACGATGTCCGCGATTACGCGGAGCCCTAATCAAAATAATACTTGTCCAATCGACAAGGGGAAAACAAATATTAGGTCCACTTACCCATCACGTTGGAACCGGAGATGTGGCGTAGTCCCTGGTCACGTCGTATCTGAGTGGGGTGTAAGTGTAAATGTGTTTTGTGTTGTGCATGTAAGTTAGGTCAGATTCGACGGTATTCCAAGGACGCCCCACAGCGCGTACCGTCGACTGCCTGGTCAAACCTTCCAAGATCACACACGTGGCACTTTCCAGTCAATGTCCAACTGAATCTTATCCCGGTTAGCCAACCAAGTGGGGATTTTCAATAGTTCAGCACTTAGTTTAGGAAGTCACCGGCGTCCAAACGACACAAAGCCGGCTACTTAACCAACAAATTATTCGCGGTCACGACCCAAGATGGCGAAATGTCTCAATTTTCACTCAATTATCAACAAAATATCAAACACCGATCAAGATTGTATCGGATTAACATTAACTCAAAGTTTCAATCAATAATTGCCCGACAACGCGTGCATCAAAAAAACAAGACAACGGAAGCAAGTTTCTTGCCAACCAAGATGGCACTGACAACCAAACGTCATCGCACTGACAACTGAAACGTCATCTGTCAAACGTCAAAAAACTGCGTTCGGAAACTTATGGGATGAAACAGCTATTTTGAAATATAAAATGACATTACCACATTTTCAACCAATGACGATGTTGGGAACCAGCTATGCTAGCGCCATTAGTTCTACAGTGATGTCTCCCCATTACAAGCGATCACCAATCTTGTCCCCAAAATGTTGCGCGCCCCTGCAGCCTCCGCAGATAGTATCAACAGTTCGTTAGGCACAACCATTAAGCACATACAATGCATTGTGAATAGTGATGTAGTATATTAGGAATAGGGTATATTTATGCATGATTTTTTTATCACTCTAAACAAAGCGTATTAGCATCAGAAATAGCAAAGTGAAATTATTTATTTAATATCTATAAAAAATACTAAGTTATAAGCATTTGAAACTGCTGATTAGACAGAGAGATCCGATACAGCGAATGACGTCATTCGCTGCATCGACGTACAAAATCCATACTAAATTCCGTTTATCTAGAAAGAGATAGAAACAAAAGTATAAATGGTTATAACTTTTGTGTTGTTTGACCGATTTATGTCTTGTTTTCGCTTTTTGTCATTATTTCTATAGTACTTTAACATTTCAAATCGAAACAACAAAATAACAAAAATTATGCATATTCCCATATTGTACTATTAGAAGAGGAGGAACTCGGGGGTCGATCTTCAGGTCATACCGCGGTTGCCCTTCTCTATGAGGGATGAAGAACGATACTTCCTGTTCTTCACACCCCTTTTTTCGGATGGGAAATCATCAAATGACTCCTCCCGCTCTGGGCGGAGCAGGAGTGTCAGACTTTTACTGACTAAAACCCATCCATGTTCCTTCACCGCCCTTTGTGTTCCGGGGCCACGGTATCTCTTTCGAACAGTCCCGCAACCCCGGCAGGCATCGGTCCTTGCAGGACCCCTTTCTTTTGCTGACTCTCTTTGAGGCGCGCGTGGAACACGAACGCGCCGTCGACACGGCCTGTCGTCATGAGACGGACGGACGGTGAGCTAGCCCATAGCCCACCGTCCACAGGCCCGTGCCTACAGTGGCCGGGGGCCACGTGGTGGTGGCCCCCGACGCCCGGGTTGTCTCCCTCGGCGGCCGGGACGTTGAGAGGTTCTCTCCCTCTCACGTTCCGCCACCTCCTTCTCTAGCATTACTGCTTCGCAGAAGGAGGTGACGGCGTCCCATTCCGTCTCGCTCCGGACCATGGCTTGCACCAGGGCCGGACGCGAGAGGTCACCGCCGCTTCTTAATGCCCCTAAAGTAGCAATAAAGGCTTTTATTCCGGTAAAGAAGAGCGTTCTTGGAATGTTTGTTGTGTTCGCCACTTCCTCAGCGATTTGGCATCCTCGGTAACAGTGTAGAGCTCACTCTAGCTGCATGTTTTAGAGTTTTACGAGGATTCCTCTTACGAAAATAAACTTACACAAATCTAGACTCCATGGCTGCAACTAAGAAATTTGGAAAACCCCAATAACACTTTGCCCGACCCGGGAATTGAACCCAGAACCCATGCTTAGCAATCGCGCTTTCGACTACTAAACCAACGAGACAGTCAAACATTGCATTGGCAAACTAACATTGTTTGAAATTCCTAGAATGCAATAATATTTAGGAATTAATGTCGTTTACAGGGTGTAAACAACCTCATTACGAAGCCGTCAACCATGCGTTCTGTACGTCAAACTAAAACTACGCAAATATTATTGCTGGGAAACGACTTTTTTTTTTCTTGGGTGAAAAGTCATGTTTTGTGGCAGAACTCAATGTAACGCACTCAAAATATTGTGCTGATGGATGGATTGATTGTACGGGGGTCGTGAAAGTGTTTAAAGTAAAAATCTTACATTAAAAACTTGTATTTAAAAAAAAAAACTTGTCAAATAGTTGGAACTTTGACCCCCAATATCTCCGTACTAACTAGAAGGTTCCCAGGTATGGTGTAAAACAAAAAAAATATCGCAATGACGAGAACAAGTGCCTTTCCGCTTTGTTAAGAGGTTTGTTACACCCTTTATAGTGCAAACGTAAATTTTTCAATTTAAAAAAAAAACAATTCATTTAAATACATAACACCTAATTCCGTCACACATACGACTCCAAACTACACACATTCTATAAATATCTACAATTTACAACAAAGGAAACATTACTTAGAACAACACTAAATTCATCGACAAAAGCGCATCCCTAGCCGTTAAGTGATTTACTGACATTCATTGCATTCCTGAACTGTATGCCTGTCTCGCTCACTCATTGGTTTTAATAGGTTTGAGGGAAAGAGAGAGATGTAGTGTTTGAATGTTATGTGAGATTTTGGTAATACTACAAATAGTTTGAAAGTTGGGGTGAGTGTTTACGTTTATAGGTAAGGTACTAGTTGAAGACAGTGACCATCCATTGCATGCTGAGTTTCCTTCATACATCGGAAAGCCGTTGGTCCCGGCTGTCATTTGTAGATTTTTGACAGTCGTTACAAGCAGTCAGTGGCCCAAAAGTCCGACAACCAGTCTTACCAATGGCACAGATATTACCAATGGGCCGTGTTACCCAGTAGTTACTGCACTGTTGAAGTCAGATAGGTAGTCGCTTCTTCTAAAATGCTAGTATTCAGACTAGAAGCCAACCCTTAACATAGTTGTGAAAAGACTTGGCAGATTCAGATTGTGATTGCATGCGACGAAAATACAAAAAAACATGAAAGATTGCATGTCGGTGTACGTTCAATGAATACTTACAGTCAGTTTTTGATGAAATATTGACAAAGAAAACTCATTCCGTTCAGAAAATTTTCAAAATATTACTAATAAAACAGGTATAAACTATTATTTTACTTATTTAATGCCAAATCTTTCTTAGCATTTTCAGTGGCGACTGAGCATTTCGTTTTATCAAAGAAACAGTTAATTATGTAATAGGTGTTACAAACATAAACACGTACAAACAACTACAGCTTTTCAGGGTTCCGAACCCGCGAGATTGCGGGACTGTTCGGGGTTGCGGGACTGTACGGGGTTGCGGGACTGTTCGGGGTTGCGCGACTGTTCGAAAGAGATACCATGGCCCCGGAACACAAAGGGCGATGAAGGAACATGGATGGGTTTTAGTCAGTAAAAGTCTGACACTCCCTCCTGCTCAGCGGGAGCGGGAGGAGTCATTTGATGATTTCCCATGCGAACAAAAAGAAAAAATGGGTTCCGTACCCAAAGGGTAACAAACAGAACCCTATTACTAAACCTCCGCTGTCCGTCCGTCCGTTACCTGCCAGTACCAGGGATGTTACGAAGCTTCGACTCCGACTCCAATATGTCGGAACTTCCGATTGATCTTACACCTCCGGTTCCGATACTTTTAAATCGGAGGTCGAAGCATAGCAGATAGCGGCGGGCGGCGGCTGCGGCTAACGTGTACGAACAGGTTTATGCATATATGCATATGCACGGGAAACAGCACGCGTTCTGTCTTTTATTGCCTTTTTTTTTCAGATGGGAAATCATAAATGACTCCTCCCGCTCTGGGCGGAGTAGGAGGGAGTTTCAGACTTTTACTGACTAAAACCCATCCATGTTCCTTCAGCGCCCTTTGTGTTCCGGGGCCAAGGTATCTCTTTCGAACAGTCCCGCAGCCCCGGCAGGCATCGCCCCTTGCGAATCCCTTCCTGTTGCTGACTCTCTTTGAGGCGCGCGTGAAACACTTTATTGCTTCTATTTTTACTCTTTAATTGCCTGCCCTTAACACATTTTTCTTCTGCCACTATCTCCGACTCCGCCTCCGACTCCGGTAAAACCACCTCCGTAACATCCCTGAAGCCCTACTCTCTAACGTCCGTCCGTCCATCCGTCTCTATCCGTCACTCTCGCGCACGTCTGCAGATGAGTGCGAGTGAGGGAGATAGATAGAGACGGACGGACGTTAGAGAGTAGGACATCTTGGTCCGTACGTCTGCCTGTCAGCGGGCTGACATGATCCGTAACAGGTAGACAGTTGAAATTTTTACAGAATGTGTAATGTCCAGCAATATTTATTTATTTGGCCGTTTCTTTTTTTTAATTAACGGCAGGTTTCTTTATTTCAATATTTGCTAACTAAATTCAATAAAAAAATAAACGATATAATAAACTTGAGTAACTAAAACTAGAAATGGCATCAAATATCTCCTCCTCGACTTTGTCACCTAGTAATGTGCCTGAGAAACTGTTGGCGTTGCCACGTTGTATGGATTCTACATTCAAAAAATATGGGTGATTTCAAAATTAATTAGATTGTACTTCAACTACAACAGTCGTTTTGACAGGTTTCCGGCAATAAGCCAACAGATTCGCTACGGTTAGACTACCCTCTGTGTTCTTAGGTAGCTCAACAGTTACAGCATTTTTAATTTTACTAGCTTCACATCTTGTACCCTCGTGAGCATCAGAACATTCGCAGTACGGGTCACTCTCCTCATCCAAGGAGCAGGTGCCGTTGTTCAAACAGTACCCAAGACACACATTCACCTCGCACCTGTCTCCGATGTAACCAGCGTTGCAACTGAAATAAATGAAAATGTTGATCAGTGAACATCGTGAGGATGCCTGAGAGATAATTCTCGACGGCATGTAAAGCCAAGTCAGAGGCTCATGAGCGGCATAAAAATTTTGACACCAAGTTAGGTACTTATCAAACCATAAAGAAGAAGAACCAAATAGAATTAAACAAGGTAGCCAAACTCAAGGTTTGCCAAAGGGCGATAGAGCGTAGCGTATTAGGTATTAAGCTCAGCGACAGAATTCGCAATACTTCGAAACGCTCCAAAACTGAAGTATCTGATGTGGGCTATAAGACTGCTAGATTGATGTGGGATTAGGCGGACCATCTCTGAATGCATCAGAACCGATGGGCAAGAGTCGTCACGTAGTGGTTGCGTAGGAGGTCAGTTAAAAGATCGGTCGAAGAAAATCGCACAGAAGGACAGTGGAAAGTTACGGGGGAGACATTTTTCCAGCAATGGGACCACGTTAAAAAGCCAATTAAATAAATAGAATATGTGTTAAACTTAAATTGTCACTTACGGCATACCTATCTTCTGTGATTGTTTATAGTTTTGAGCTCCCGATATTTCGGTATAAACAATCACGGAAGATATCCCGTAAGTGACAATTTAAGTTTAGTTTTAAACCGTGAATGCTTAAAACAGTGTGAGAATATGCGTTACCTGCATTCAGGGACTCCTGTGTTATTGAAACGACATATGCCCTGCAAACAGTAGTTCTGACAGACCGAAACATCGCATCTGTCGCCAGTGTATCCGGGTGAGCATTTGCAAAGGGATTGTCCGTCAACTTTAACACCGTGTACACAAAACGGCCCTTCGTGTTGTCTAGCAAACTTCAGTGAATTATGTGATACCAGCCTTATTAGACCTTGGCATTCCTGAATGTCATCAAACTGTTCTCTTATTTTGTAGTCTGCGACTATGCCGACCTCGCTTTGAGTAGATATGTTAAGGTAACTGTCCCTATATGTTACTGAAGACTTCGGTAATTTCCAAACCTTCTTCAATTCACAGTTTGAGCACCAGCCCATAACAAAGACGTTTTTTCGTGAAATAGTTATTAGATTTGGATGGGTCACAAACCCACTTTGATCGCTTGGAAACGTGTATTCAAATAGATATTCAATGTTTATTCCCGTCAAATCTGCTCTATAAAGTTGGTGTAATTCACTAGTTTTAGGCATAATCCAAAAGATTTTCTTTGTCTGTTGGCATATACCTAGACTGTGTAAGTCCATTTCGTATATAGAATTTATAACAACTTCTCTTTTGGAGCCATCAAATTTAGCTCTCTCAATTGTAGATTTCGTAAGATTTGTGTTGATCCAGTAAATATACCTGCAATTTGAAAACCATTATTGGCAACTATTTTGAGCATTATCTACATAATTTAAAAATCAGGGAAGATATCCCGTAAGTGACAATGTAAGTTGAATTATAAACCGTTAACGCTTAAACAGTTAACAACAGCTTTAACAATTGTCAAACTATTATTGATAAGTAACGCACCCTCTACAACTATCGACGGCAATGTCAGTGGGGATTCCCTCATCCATCTTGATCAAAAGATTTCCGTTAACATTGTTCCTAGATCCAGGTTGAAATGATAACCAATTAATACTTTTTTCCTTCGTGTCTGTGAAGAATAGGGACTGTGTTATCGGATCGAAGGCCAGATCTTGGATGTCTCTACCGCTTCTCTGTGTGTAACAATTGTATTCTACTGAAGATATGTTGTAGCCGCAGATAACGTCATCGCTGTTCTGTTTGTCGACGTACAGTATAACGTTATTAACTTCGTCGTGTGCTAATGCTTTGGGGTTTTGAGACACAAGACGTACTGTGTCGGTTTTGGTATCGTTAATGTAAAACTCTAATCGATCGTCTGCACTTACGGCGATCTCTGAAACAAATAAATCATTTATCGTTAGGATGTGGGGAACTCTCCTAGTAACAAAAGGTTGCAATGAATCACACATGTCTGACTCATTGGGAACCTACCGTCAGTGGCCCGAAAGTTTGATAACCAATTTTGTTTGAAACCAAGGGGTATCGTATTACCCAGTACTAACTGGGTTGTGGAGGCCAGATAGGCAGTCGCTTCATGTAAAATACTGGTATTCAGCTGCATCTGGTTAGACTGGAAGCCGACCCCAACATAGTGGGGAAAAATCTAGGCAGATAATGATTGATATGACAAATTGCAGCTTCAGAAAACCGAGAATCTCCGATTTAAACAAACGGAGGGACCAACAGACAAGCTTAGTGAAACTGTAAGGCTTTGCTTTTCTGACAACAACAACAACAACAGCCCATAACGTACCCTGCTGGACATAAGCCTCTCCCATGATGGGAGAAATTTGCTGTAATCTCTACGCTTGGCAGGCGGATTGGAGATCGCAGTGACGAAAGACTAACAGAAAACGCTGCTGCCCATTCTCTGGTCTACGGAGGCGCAAGGTGTTCTGCCTCAGACATTAGTCGCCTTATACCGACACCCTTGAGTGTAATGGGTTGGTTCTATTCTATTCCGAAGAACCCTAGAAACTAAAACAAAAAACGTATATTTCTTGTAATACTCACCCCAAGAGTGCGCGAATCCCATGAACAGCACTACAAACGCCAACAAACACTGTATTTTAAGCATTTTATATTTCAGAAATACAAAGTTATTTTTAAAGAAGATAGTTGGTGATTCTGCCGCAAGCAAAAGTTATACACTAAAGCAAACGCAGTTTTTTCCTCAAATATTAAGATTCATTCGCTTCATAAGGTCTCATTAAGAGGTTATCAAAAATGCAAAACACAGATAACTTGGTGATCATTTTGTTTGTTCGGTTTTTCCCGTGTTTTTTTTTGCGTCACATAACTGTCTAGCTGCAGATAAATTTAACTCAAAACAACGACTATCACAATTTAATCGACTTCAAAAAAAGGTTCTTTTTTTAGGTTTGAGGAGCTCGTGGCTAAATAATAACTGCCATTCGGGTCAATCTTTAGGTTAAGCCGTGCTTGCTTAGGTTGGTCTGTGGATGGGATGAATATAGCCTATGTTACTCAAGGTGAATGTAGCTTTCTAAGGGTGAAAGAATTTTTGAAATCGGCGCAGTAGTTTTTGAGTGTATTCATTACAAACACACACACAAAAATACAAATCTTTCCTCTTTATAATATTAGTGTAGATTAGTGTAGATAAGTCTGAAATCGCCAACCCGTCTTGAGCAAGCGTGGTGATCATTGCTCGTGCCTTCTCTGTTTGAGAAGAGGCCTTTGTCCAGCAGTGGGACAATAATAGGCTGGTATTATTATTATTACTTCTTCCTGTATCCCAATTTATTTTATTTATTTTTTTAGACTGGCGCAACTTGTCTTCTTACATATTTGTTTCTTAGTAACGCAGAAATATTGTAAACATTTTTGCATAACTCAAGATTCAATCATGACGATTCACATAAATAAAAAGTTCCATTGAAATCGCTACATCAATTTCTTAGAATTTAGGTACCTTACAAAGGAACGTTACAACGAATGGTTAGAATTCCTGCGGGGAAGTACATAATATACAGGATGTAGTTGCGCGAAGGGCTAAATTAGTGGATCGATTTTGCAATGCGGAATAAAAAGACTGACAAACGCTTGGTGATAGGTGATTCGAGCTGCAATGGGTGTTGGACAGTAGAAAAACAACCCGAAATAATATGGAAGGAAGCACAAAGCTTTTACGGGAGCCACATGCTCGTCACGTGCACCGGTTCACTTTCCAGGTTCAGGGGCAGTTAGGCTTCAATTCACTGTCTCACACGTTAAACAATAACACAGGCGGTTGATTAAAAGTCTTATTATATGCGAAAATGCAGTGATTCCAAAGTTATCAATATTTTTAAGCGGAATGGGCAGACGCCATTGCGCGCGCGGTGCGATTCGATCCGGAAGTGGTTTCGCGACAAAATGACGAGCGAAATCTTCTTATTCACTCGCGAGGTATGTGCGGGAGGGAGATGGGTAGAGGAGGTAGCGAATGTCAATCAATTTTTGAATGTTGGCGCAACCAGGATGTATAAGACTCACGAAGCCGTCAACCAAGCATTCTGTACATCAAACTAAAGTAACTTTACGCAAAAATTATTGCTGGGAAACGACTTTTTTTTGGGTATAAAACACAGGACTTGGAAAACAAAGAAAACAGGAATAAACAGTAAAACTTAAGGACTATAAACGACGAGATTCAGACTCCGTGACTGCTGCTAAAAAAATCCTGATTGAAAAACCCAATAACAATTTGCCCGACATGGGAATCGAACCCGGGACCTCATACTTAGCAGTCGCGCTTTCGACCACTATAGGGTTACCAGATGAAAAAATCAAAAGCCCGGAGAAAAAGCCTGATTTCCATTGTTCCATATGTTAAGTGCGGCACCGGTACTAATTTTAATTGTGCAATTATTACCATAGGAAGATTATTTTTAGTTTGTTTAACTTTTTATTGAAGAGATCTTTAAAATGTAAGCTGTATTTTAAAATTCAAAAAATCCTGAGATTTCATGAGATTTGCAAAATCCAGCCGCAATCCTGAGAAGAGTCCAAAAATCCTGAATTCTCAGGACAAATCCTGAGATATGGTAGCCCTACCACTGGACCAACGAGACAGCCCGCAACTAAATTAAACAGAAAAGAAGTAATAAAGGGTGTGAAACACCTCTTAACGAAACCGAAAGGCACTTTTTCTCCCCGTCATTGCGATCATTGTTTTGTTCTACACCATACCTGGGAACCTTCTAGTTACGGAGATATTGGGGGTCAAAGTTCCAACTTTTTGACAAGTTTTTAATGTAAGATTTTTAATTTAAACACCTCCACAACCCCCGTACTATTCAATCGATCCATCATCACAACGTTTTGAGTGCGTTACATTGAGTTCTACCACGAAACATGATTTTTCACCCCAAAAAAAAAAGTCGTTTCCCAGCAATAATTTTTGCGTAAAGTTACTTAGTTTGATGTACAGAATGCATGGTTGACGGCTTCGTGATGAGGTTGTTTACACCCTAATTGTTTGTTATTATTGTCTGGATGACCTAGCTTTGCTCGATTTTTTTTTTCTAAAACGAAACCTATCTAGATTGATTTATCGCCCCCGAAACTCCCTCCTACTAAACTTCATGAAAATCGTTGGAGCCGTTTCCGAGATTCAGATTATATAGGTATACATAATTATATACAAGAATTACTCGTTTAAAGGTATTAGATAGATAAAAAAGCTCGCATGTTTTCAGTCTACTAATATTGGACCACACAAAAAAAAAACACTTTTTTTGTTTTATTAGTCCGCCCGGTAAACAGACTAACTAATATGTATTAATACGTTTACCAACGACGCAAAAAGAAGAAACAAATCACATACTAAAAGCCGCAATTTTAAATGAAATAAATATGGCGCAGTGACGCCTTGTTAGTATTAAAATAACAGACCTTTTTTTTTTCGGATGGGAAATCACCAAATGACTCCTCCTGCTCTGGGCGGAGCAGGAGGAGTGTCAGACTTTTACTGACTAAAACCCATCCATGTTCCTTCATCGCCCTTTGGGTTCCGGGGCCACGGTATCTCTTTCGAACAGTCCCGCAACCCCGGAAAATAATAAACCTCAAAAACAGCTTTTCACGACCCAAATATTAACTTAACACCTAAAACTAATCAAGGATATCCTCTAATTAATCTAAGCTCATGTTTACGTTACTAAATACTCCACAAAACTGGGTTAACTCCTGTCACTGATAGCTTTAACTGATAACAGAGAGTCGGTCACAGCTGCTGAACTGAATTACTAATTAACAGGCTTATGTTTTAATTAATTATATATAACCACCAGATTAGCCGTGTGGTATCCGGCAGAGTAGAATAGAACCAACCCATTAAACTCACAGGTGTCGTATAAGGCGACTAATGTCTGAGGCAGAACACCTTGCGCCTCCGTAGACCTGAGAATGGGCAGCAGCGTTTTCTGTTAGTCCTTCATCACTGCGATCTCCAATCCGCCTGCCAAGCGTGGAGATTCCGGCAAATTCTTCCCATCATGGGAGAGGTTTATGTCCAGCAGTGGACGTTATGGGCAGTTGTAGTAGTAGTGTAGTAGTAACCACCAGATTTAGCATAATGTAACGGCAAAAAAAAAACACTTTTGATTGCCAAAATTAGTAGATGTAAAAGTAATCCCCATTTTATCGTGAAATTAGAACCAAAAAATTATTTTTTAGTTAATGACCACCAGAAATTGAACTGATATGCTCTGAGACCCGGTCGACTACTTCTGAATGGTTTATAAAAAAATAACCACTTCTAACATAATCTACCCGTGTCGGGGTGCCCCAAGTCGGCCTAGGCAAAACTAGTTTGTCATCAACCACTTCATTAAAATTTGGTGCTCAATTTACTAAATTTAGTGATCAATTGATATTTTAGGTGATAGATATTAGTGGTCACAAAGTTATTTTTGGTGGTCATTATATTTTCCCCCAAAGTTTAGTACACAGAATAACAGCCACTCGGGTCGATCTTCACGTTAAGCCGCGCTTGCCTAGGTTAGTCCATGGGTGGGTGACCACCCATTACATACCGAGTTTCCTCCGTGCTTCGGAAAGCACGTTAAACGTTAGTCCTGGCTGTCATTTGTAGATCTTTGACTGTCAGTTATATAGTGGTAGTCAGTGGCCCAAATGTCGGATAACCAGTTTTACCAAGGGGTATCGTATTATCCAGTACTAACTGCGTTGTTGAGGTCAGATAGGCAGTCGCTCCATGTCAAATACTGGTATTCAGCTGCATCCGGCTAGACCCAACATAATGAGGAAAAAGCTAGGCAGATGATGATTGTTATGGCAAATTGCAGCTTCATAGCAACCAAGAGTTCCTGGGTTAAGCAAACGGACGAAAAAACAGACAGGCTTAGTGAAACTGTAAGGCTTTGTTTCTCTGAAGGTTAGATAGGCAGTCGCTTTATGTAAAATACCGGTATTTAGATGCATCGGGTTAGACTGGAAGCCGACCCCAACATAGTTGGGAAAAGGCTACGCAAATATGGATGATCATGTTACTATCATTAACCTTTAGTCTGCGACATTTAAGTAGGGAATAAAGGTCATTTAACCCGCATACATTTATTCAAATACATAATTCCGAAAACAGAAATAATGACATAAACTTGTCCCGAAACTACCTTTATCGTAATCCTTGACTTTAACTAGTAATCAAAAACGATTCATAATGTATTGTTGTATCATCCACCTACTATTTCCCAACTACGTTCAATTTCAAGTCAATTTTGGTCAATTTTCAGTCTAATAAGCAGTGATAGGAATAGGTAGTGCTTATTAGCCTAAACTTCGAAGAACAGAGACAAGAATCGGAGACTTCCTTAGACTATATTTTTTTCCGGGACATCACGTAAGTACATCAAAAATTAATGTTATTTGGAATAAGTAATTGGTCTATGTTTACCTAAAGTTTGCGACTAGACATAACATAACACAGTCGTTACAACCATCAAAATTTCTGAAAGTTTTCTTTTTAAGAACATTTTGGAAACGACTTCTTCATCATAAAACTATGATACGCTCTCTTAGGTACGCACTCTTAGCATTTACAAAAAAAAACTCGCCGTGGTCGCATAATAAAATATAGTCTAAGGAAGTCTCCGATTCTTTTCTCTGTTCTTCTTCGAAGTTTAGGCTAATAAGCACTACCTATTCCTATCACTGCTAATAAGGTATAGCGAAATACCAGTATTTCACATGAAGCGACTACCCAGGCACTCAGCTATTAAATGCTCAGTCATCTGTTTCGCGACTTTACTGACTGTCTAAACTTTAATCCTGCTTACCCCAACAGGGCTTAAATTTCTTTGTCCTTTCATACTACAGTGTGTTGTTGTTCGTGTTTCTCCTGAGAGATGTAAGTAAATATAAATAAATATCGCTGGACATTACACACAGAGCCATCTAGCGCCTTAAGCAACGAGGCTTGTGTCGTGGACACCAGATACATAGTTGATATACTACATAGATACTTTTTGTTTGTAAATACATAATATAAACATCCATGACTCGGAAACACATATCCATGCTCATCACATAAACATTTGCGCCTACCGGGATTCGAACCGGAACCCTAAGAACGCAAAGCAGCCTCACTACCGCTACGCCATTCAGGTCGTCAATAAAAATTTCCTAATACTCCAAATACCATGTTCTTTCGTCAATCTCTAAGACCATTCGTTCTCCATAAATCAAGCAGTCATAAAACATGTAACATACAATTAAGTATAACCCAGGGTGTTTAGTCTGAACGGACCAAAACGAATGGACCGCGGTCCGTTTAGACGTAGACAAAAAATCCACACATTCCTGCTGATCCCTTCACGTTACAACAAGCCTTATCATCGTGTCAGTGCAGTGAAGACAGCCTGTTCAAACATGTCAAGTCATTCACAAGATAATATGTAAAGGTGGCGCTCCAGAACAGCCTGCGGCTAAGATGCGCAGTGCAAGCTTCGCTTTGTATAAAAACTAGCTTCACCCGCGACTTCGGTCACAAAAATGACGTATTCCATGAAGCACACCCAAACGAAGCACACCTAAAGTAATCCACTTAGCACACCCGTGGGTGGGCTTCAAATAAAAATTTAAAATAATTAATTTTCTATTCCACGAAGCACACCTACGAATATCACTCGCATAGTGCGGAGACTAAGAAATTATATTCGTAGGTGTGCTTCGTGGAATAGGAAATTAATTATTTTAAATTTTTATTTGAAGCCCACCTACGGGTGTGCTAAGTGGAATACTTTAGGTGTGCTTCGTCTGGGTGTGCTTCGTTTGGGTGTGCTTCATGGAATACCTCACAAAAATTGTGATAGCTCGGTTAAATATATATCTACATGATATAAATATAATTGATAGCCTATAAAATAAATAACTATACCAGCCTATTACTGTCCCACTGCTGGGCAAAGCCCTCTTCTCAACAGAAGGCACGAGCATTGATCACCACGCTTGCTCAAGACGGGTTGGTGATTTCAGATTTATATTAATTATAAGTCCAGGTTTCCTCACGACGTTTTCCTTCACCGATGTCTGTGATGTCTAATATAAACATAGAAAGTAGATTGAATTGAAAAAAGACTAAAATTTGAAATGCATAAGAGGCTAGGCCTTAACCTCTGGGCCATCACGAGACATATTACACACAGCACTATTATTACACCCACGAATAATGTATTTATCTATACTAATATTATAAAGAGGTCATCATCACCCGGCCTAGCCTTTACCCAACTATGTTGGGGTTGGCTTCCAGTTTCACCGGATGCAGCTGAATACCAGTATTTTACATGGAGCGACTGCCAATCTGACCTCCACAACCCAGTTAGTACCGGGTAATACGATACCCCTTGGTAAGACTGGTTGTCAGACTTTTTGGGCCTCTGACTACCTAACGACTGCCAAAGATCTACAAATGACAGCCGGGACCAACAGCTTAACGTGCTTTCCGAGGCACGGAGGAAACTCGGTATGTAATGGGTGGTCACCCATCCACAGACCAACCTAGGCAAGCACGGCTTAACCTAACGATCGACCCGAGCGGCTGTTATTATTTAGCCACGAGCTCCTATAATAATATTATAAAGAGGTAACATTTGTTTGTAAGTTTGTATGTTTGTAAGTTTGTATGTAGGGGGTAATCTCCGGAAGTAATGAACCGATTTTAAAAATTCTTACACCATTAGAAAGCTACATTATTCATGAGTGCTATAGGCTATATTTTATTCCCGTACTCCCACGGGAACGGGAACTACGCAGGTGAAACCGCGGGATGTCAGCTAGTTTATTTATATACACACAAAATAATAATACTACTAATGTATCTTTCTGTGATCTGATGATCATCTGTTTTTTTTTTATTAGGTACTAGCTGACGGCCCGCGGTTTCACCCGCGTAGTTCCCGTTCCCGTGGGAGTACGGGGATAAAATATAGCCTATGCTACTCAAGGTGAATGTAGCTTTCTAATGGTGAAAGAATTTTTGAAGTCGGTTCATTACTTCCGGAGATTACCCCCTACATACAAACTTACAAACAAATGTTACCTCTTTATAATATTAGTATAGATTGGTGGTAGTGGAAGGCCGACTTGATATATATACCACCTACACATACATATACATGGCAAGAATGGAGACAGGAAGAAAAAATATGGTTCGACTGACGGCCTTCATTCCGGATACGTTGTTACAATTTGAATGATTTCATTAATAAGCTCATTGTAACTTTGAGGAGCTCGTGGTTTAATAATAAAACAGTCATATCGATCTATGAACCAAAAGTTCAAGTAATGCTACCCGCGAACATTTCCAAGACCGGAAACCAATAGGCTTGTGTCCTGAAAATAATTAGTCCGTCAGTTAGATTATCAAAAAATATTTGACTCGTAGTTTTTCTTTTATTGCGTAAACCATTCGACGGTTTTAAAATTCTCAATACGTCACGCCGTGCTATAATTTTTAGTGCGTTGTGACGTCACTGAGCCCCCACTCTCGAGTTTTGATGCGTTTTATCTTTGTCAATATTCATTGATTTACAAAAACAAAAAATACGTGTCCATTATTTTCCAATACTCTAACTGACGGACTAAATAAATTTGATGGTGGAAACTAGCATATTATTCCTAACACATCTATGGCTTCCCTTCAAAAAACTCATTGTGAATGGACCGGTCAAAACTTGGATGCCAGACTTCCAATTCATAATTATCTGTGCATCATCTGTTTCCTTATTCTCAACTAAGAATAATGGGGTCGGCTTGCAGTCTATCCGGTGGATGCAACTGTATACCAGTATTTTACATGGACGACTGCCTATCTGACCTCCACAACCCAGTTATAGTACTGGGTAATACCTACGATACATCTTGGTAAGACTGGTTGTCCAGACTTTCGAGCCACTACCTGTAACGACTGTCAAAGATCTACAAATGACAGCCGGGACCAACGGCTTAACATGCTTTCCGAGGCACGGAGGAAAATTAGTATGTAATGGGGTGGTCACCTGGTCACCTATCCACGGGCCAAGCCAGGCAAGCACGGCTTAACCTGAAGTTAAACCTTGTTATAATACAGGGTTTAAACAACCTCATCACGAAGCCTTCAACCAAGCATTCTGTACATCAAACTAAGTAACTTTACGCAAAATTTTTTGCTAGAAAACGACTTTTTGATTAGTGAAACATCATGTTTTGTGGTAGAACTCAATGTAACGCACTCAAAACATTGTGCCGATGGATAGATTGAATAGTACGGGGATCGTGGGGGTGTTTAAAGAAAAAATCTAACATTAAAAACTTGTATTTAAAAAAAAAACTTGTCAACCCCAATATCTCCGTAACTAGCCTTCTAGTTACGCGTTCCCAGATATGGTGTAGAACAGGGGTTCCCAAACTTATTTTGTCTACTGCTCACTTTGAGAATAAATTATTTTTTAGCGCCTCCATTTTTTCAAAAACCACTATAACTTCAAACTAAATTAAGTATTGTGAGCTATATTAGCAGAGATTAAACATTCATTCTAAACGAGACTTTTACTACACCCCGCAAGAGTTAACTTGAGACCTAAGCGCAGTAGGTAGTATGGTCGAACAAACTATTTGGTTTACATTTTGCAATGTAATTTGTGGGTTAAACTGTAACCCAAATGGTTTGTTCGACCGTACACAACGGCGCTCAGGTTTCAAGTTAACTCTTACGGGCTACACCTGCCAATGAGAATGATTATTGAAACGCTGGAAACGCTCGCTGGACTTTATAGTATTCAGACAGAGTATCTTCTAATAAAAAAAACCAAACGATCGATTCTTCTCTCGATCTCTATCTCTTAATTAATATTACTTGATGTTCACAAGTTGTAGTCGAGAGTCGAGAACTTAGTCGGTGTCTAAGAGTCTACTTAGATGAAATTACAAATTGCCCCTAAGCCTCTACACAACAACGCCCCCATTTTTTTTCTGGGTCTCTTACTCCCCCCCTTTAGGGCTGCAGCGCCCACAAGGGGGCGTTATCGCCCACTTGGGAGAGGCTGGTGTAGAACAAAAAAATATCGCAATGACGGGGAGAACAAGTAGTAACGTTTCGGCTTCTTGAAGAGGTTTTTTACACCCTATATAGCCACGAGCTCCTCCAAAACATCTCCGTACATCATTTTTAAATATATTTTATCAATGGCATCCTCCATGTTGTTAGTGAGTCGATTTATCAACGGGTATCACAGCATCAGGGAGATAAGTGACAGTCGTGATGCATTGCCGTCGTACTTATGCACGGGATATAAGCGTATGTGTGGTTGTAGAGTTATGAGAGTGTTATGAAATGTATGCGTAATGTGAAAGAGTTGGTGAGCAGTTATGATCGTGGACTAGGAGTGCCCCGAGGTCTGCGTGTCTGTAAAATTATTATAAATCGGATTTTGTTACACAGGGTGTAAAAGACCTCATCACGAAGCCGTCAACGAAACATTCTGTACATCAAACTATGTAACTTTACGCAATAATTATTGCTGGGAAACGACTTTTTTTTTGGGTTAAAAATCATGTTTTGTGGTAGAACTCAGTGTAACGCACTCAAAACATTGTGCTGATGGATGGATTGAATAATATGGAGGTCGTGGAGGTGTTTAAACTAAAAATCTTACTTAAACTTGTATTTATAAAAAAAAAATTGACAAAAAGTTGGAACTTTGACCCCCAATATCTCCGTAACTAGAAGGTTCCCAGGTATGGTGCAGAACAAAAAAAAATATCGCCATGACGAGGAGAATAAGTGCCTTTCGGCTTCGGTAACTAACTTTAGATTTTTTTTCTATCGGCAAAATTTTATGGAATCGTGTTTTCGTCACACTTAAGACTTGGCATTAATCCTCAACTTTACCATATATTTATTTCAAAATTAATGCTGCAGCATTTTAGGCATAACGGAGGATCATTCTAAGCCATTTGAGGGATATATAGCCCTTAATAGAACCTTAACTCATTTGCCTCACACAAGAATCGAACCCATCTCCTCACACACCAGTTACATCACCCACTGGACTACAGCTAGAAACTAATTATACATCGTCACATAATATAATTAGGTACTGTCCCACCATGCGCACAATTAGGTTCATTGAATCTATGTCCCAGTATCCAATTGATTTAGCTGTACGGGTAGGAAGACAAGCGGTTGCATTTACTGGAGAATTACATCTACCCTTCATTTTTAGAAAATACTAGCTTTTTTTAGTGGGAGAAGCTCATCATATCATCATGCACTGTTTTCGACTTTCACGGTTTTTACTACACTTAAAGTACTTACGGGATAATATCCGTGATTTTCTTTTGTATTTCGCCCCACCCCAATGATATTATACAGGGTGGAATTTTGTAATGCCACCTGGAGGGAAAGTACTCTTAATACTGCAGATAGAAAATTTTACTCAAAGGAAACATTACTTTATTTTTTTAAAGAAAATAATCTGCATTCAAAGATTTTGAAAATTCGCGTGCCACACTCGGGAATCGAACCGGCTAAATTCCAAAAAAATAACACCCTGTACTTATATGGCACCAGTCGATAGGGTCAATCATAAGGATCAAATCTCTCTAACAAATATTATAAATTAAATGAAAGGAAAACCATGAAATCTAAAGTTATAAATTCATTGGGATAAATTCAATACGTTAAAGCACTTTTATTCAAAGGATGGATATTTACAAATGAAGAAAAAAGATTGCAATTTGCAAGTGTTCGTTTGAGAAAATTGCAATCTTCCTATCTAAATAGTTCTTCGTCATTTTAATCAATAAATGTCGTCAAAAGATAATTGTTTATTAGGTTCTAACAGTAATTGGAGGATAGACCTTTGAGTAAAAGTGCTTTATGTTGACCCATTGAATTTATAAGTTAATATTTTATGGTTTTCTTTTCATTTCATTTATCATGTTTGTTAGAGGGATTTGATCTTTATGATTGACCCTATCGATTGGTGCCATAAAAATACAGGGTGTTATTTTTCTGGAATTTAGGCGGTTCGATTCCCGAGTGTGGCACGAGAATTTTCAAAATCTTTGAATGCAGTTTGCTTTCTATTAAAAAATAAAGGAATGTTTCCTTTGAGTAAAATTTTCTATCTGCAGTATTAAGAGTACTTTCCCTCCAGGTGGCATTACAAAATTCCATCCTGTATAGTAAAAAGAGGTAGATATCGCACTAGCACGCACAAATTGTTGAGGACAAAGTGACACAATTGTTGCACTTTGATAGCTAGCTATCTCTTTATATCTTATACGTTCCGTATTATCTATCGCTGTCGTAGTTTTAAATTACTCGCAACGATATCTGAACGCCATTCAGTATGAACATGGCGTATCTTCTTTATAATATCATTGCCCCACCCGCATACCTCTTCAGTATTCCCGCAATCATGATGCTTGCAACAGCGTCGACATATCGGGAGCTCATAAAAACAAAAGAAAATCACGCATATTATGCCGTAAGTACTTTAAGTGTATCATATCACCATAATCTCAGCCTACAGACGTCCACTGCTAGACATAGGCCTCCCCCAAGTGTGCCTCCCACTCGCATGCAGCATCCGCTCTCCGGCACAGTGCACGGTTGATGGCAACATGCTCGCCTCTAATTACTTAAACATAACTGCCGAAATGTGAGCTTACTATTAGGGACACTTCTGCCTTTCCTTTGGTGGATTACACGCGTGATGTAACGTTATTCATTTTTCACTGTAGAAAATTTGTTTTCCTGTAATTTGAACCCCTGTGTGGCGCGTTCAGGGATTGAATTTCAACGCTCTCTATAGCGACAAACAATGCCTTGCTTTCAGTCGCAAGTTTCAAATGTCTGTCGTCTTCTAGTCAGTTACAAAAATGTTATACGATAAAAAGAAGCATGAGGAAAGAAACCGTTAGGTAACGCGCCACTTTTGTTTTCGTAGTTTTATAAATTCCGCGAGAAAAGAGATGCAGGACCGGATGGAGCTGCATCCTTGTATGAGACATTTGAATAAGCATGACATTCTCTCAACCACCAGGGCGAGGGCACATTCGAGTCAATGACAATACGGTCGAACAAGCTATTTTGTTTACAGTTTAACCCACAAATTACATTGTAAAAAACTCGACCGTACATGGTACTATACAACTAAACAATACTGGGAAGAGTCTATACAATGCAAAGATAGTCTTACAATCTTCTGCAGCTTCTACAATAAATACTCGTATAAACATGCTAATCAAGTTTCTGGAACCTATGTCCCATTTAAGGCTTCGTGCTCTAGAACTATCTTCATCATCTTCCTGCCATTGTCCCATTCTCCCCTGTATCACTTCCATTCTCCCCTGTATCATTTCCATTCTCCCCTGTATCATTTCCATTCTCCCCTGTATCATTTCCATTCTCCCCTGTATCATTTCCATTCTCCCCTGTATCATTTCCATTCTCCCCTGTATCATTTCCATTCTCCCCTGTATCATTGTCAGTCTCCCCTGTATCATTTCCACTCTCCCCTGTATCATTTCCATTCTCCCCTGTATCATTTACTCCTTTCATCTCAATAATATCATTCCTCTCACAATCCATCCATCATTTCTTTGGTCTTCCTCTCCCTCTCCAGCCATCAACACGTCCATCACTCTTTTAGTCACTGTCGTTGTATCACTCCTCATGACATGTCCACCATACTAAGACAAACGACTTCCTTTCAATTTTTCTCTTGAAGTATCCTATCGAACAGTACTCTCCACAACTGTACCCCGGAGTCGCGTGTCGCCCGTCCATCTTACTTACTTCCCCCTCGCAATTGTTTGTCAATTCGCGGACCGTGGCCACTGCCTGTACTGCCGGTGCATGGATTTATGATTATAGTGGCGTTTGGCGCAGGATTTTGTGGACTAATGTGATCGGAAAGCGATTACGGTTATAGATATTTTTTTCACAAAAGAATTACAAATTCAAAACTTATATCGACGGACAATCACGGAAGATATCCCGTAAGTGACAATATAAGTTTAGTTTTAAACCGTGAAAGCTTAAAACAGTGTTTAGGTATTACAAATTCACATAAAGAGAAAAACATAAATAGGTTTACAATGTTATCTGCCAGTATGCGTAGACAAAAACAAAAAAAAAATATGCACCTTAAAACTACGTTACAATAATACTTCGACTTAGCATTCATTGTTTTAGCATAACAAGTACAAAATTAACAAATCAGAAGAAGGTAGGTTACACACAAGAAACAAGAAAAAACATTGGGTAGGAGATTGATTGATTGGAACGTCGGGCAGGGTAGCCCGCGAAATTCAAATTTTCTTACGTTTATTGCAATTTGCCGACCAGTGCTAGGTTGTATGTTGATTAAAATATTGTTGGCGATTGTAAGACGTATGTTGTTAAAGAATTATAATCATCAAAATCATCAATACAACCCTCCAAGTTCATAAAGGTCTAGCAATGACTTTGACCTTTAAAAAAATCGTTCCTCGACTTATATGAACTTAGAGGCTTGTTTTGATGATTTTGATGATTATAATTCTGTAACTACATACGTCTTACAACCGCGAACAATATTTTAATCAACATACAACTTAGCACTGGCCTGAAAATTGCAAAAAACGTAAGAAAATTTGAATTTCGCGGACTGGTTGGAGCATTCACCTTAAAGGTAAAATTCGCGATAAATACCTGTTTACCCGTGTGTTTGTTATTGAGATTGACATAGTTTTTAGTGAGGACTTGCTATCATATCGGCGGCATAAAACTCTTGTTACCATTTTAGGCCCTAACCACTTGATAAAGAAAGATTGCGATCAATCTTAAGGCCCTTCTAACCCTAAAATTAGCAACTCTATTTGTGGTGGTTCAAACTTCGTTTGAAATACTGTTACGTCAGTCACTGCGGCCGAATAGTGTGAAATAAGTAGTTTTTTGCGATTTACGAAAAATCTATTGATTGGACTAAAAAATAAAACACATAAGACCTGCTTTATAGTTAGTTCAGTTAGTATGCAAAGTTTCATGATCTAATTTGAAGTTCTTTTTATACACTTTGGATTTTTTTTCTATCGAGAAAAGTTTATGGAATCGTGTTTTCGTCACACATAGGACTTAGCATTAATCCTCAACTTTACCATATATTTATTTCAAGATTAATGTTGCAGTATTTTAGGCGTAACGGAGGATCATGCTAAGCCATTTGAGGAATATATAGCCCTTAAGTTCTTCTAGGAAAATACTATCACCGCACCTTCCTTCGCGGTAGACCTCGCAAGAGACGGCGGGGCGAGCTGGACAGAATCAACCATCAGTGGTCCACATTGGCCTTTTTATTTTTCGGATGCGAAATCATCAAATGACTCCTCCCGCTCTGGGCGGAGCAGGAGGGAGTGTCAGACTTTTACCGACTAAAACCCATCCATGTTCCTTCATCGCCCTTTGTGTTCCGGGGTCACGGTATCTCTTTCGAACAGTCCCGCAACCCCGGCAGGCCCTTGCGGACCCCTTCCTTTTGCTGACTCTCTTTGAGGCGCGCGTGGAACACGAACGCGCCGTCGACACGGCCTGTCGTCATGAGACAGGCCAGCAGTAACACCTTCACCACCTAGCATTAATCTCTTACCGTGTTCACATTCAAAAAGTCAAGTGCGCAATCTTCTGCGAACCTTTATTTAACATAACAAAAGAAAACAGTAGCTTTCACCATACTCACCCAGTTTCTATTCAACATTGTATATCTACAAACAAACTCACAGACAAACAGACAGAAAACCTTTGGAATTTAATTAAAACATCACGTTTTTGACAGGTACCCGCTGAGCTCATTTAGAGTTCCGTACGAGGAGCACCCTTAAGGCATCTGTCGCTTAGCGGGCGGAGAGCGACTAGCGATTGTCAATTGTCTCATTCAAGAAACCTACAAAAGATTATAGGTCCCGTGTGAGTAAAAGAGATACATGTATAGTTAGTTGACTGTTCACACCCTGTGAACTCTGACAAATGAAACATTAGTTTTTATTTGCTAGCTCTACCCTTGTTCCCACTGCTGGGACACAGGCCTCCTCTGTATGAAAGAGGCAGAGGAGAAATAGGCTGTAATCCGCCACGCGGGCCCAGTGCGGGTTGGCGCGGGTTGGGTTGTAGATGTTACATGTCTTCGAATTTTTGGTTCTAGGACATGCCAGTTTCCTCACGATGTTTTCCTTCACCGTTTTGAGATCAGTGGTAATGAAATGAATTACACAAAGTAGGTAACGCGCCTCCCTGGGTTCGAACCCTGGACCTACAAACTACATGTAATTCAGGGCAGTTACCATTGGGCTTTTGCTCCGCTTGTCGCTAATCGCTAACAGTATAACAGGTGCTTCAAACATTTGTATGTAGGTACGGCACTTGTAATTACAGAGCTGTCAAGGTGAATTAATTCTAGGCGGTTCTGAACGCTTTCTACGTTATTTTAAATGCGATAATTAATGCCTTTTCTCGTATTTTATTTTAATCTGCGATGAAAACTGGGGGTTGGAGTTTTTAAAGTATTTGACATTTCATTTTAAATTAAATTCAGGATAGAACCTGAATTTGAATTTAAAACCTAGAATAGTATTTACCGAATATTTTATAAACATTATTATTTTAATTTTTATTTAAGTAAACGCTAATTATTTCAAGTGTTGATAATAATTACTTATTAAAAAAATGTTTTTAGATCTTTAAGCCATACAAAACAACTGTAGCCTAAAATTAAAAACACAAAAAATCTTTGACCACTGCTCTTGTCGTCTCCTTAAAAGGCGTGAACACAAAAACATAAATAAAACCACGGAACCCATTCTATTTATTTCAACAACCTAACACAACACTATTCTTCGAGGTGTCAAACTATGACAATAGCGTTTTGACGTTTCAATTGTGTGCTTTTTTTATAAGCCGCCTGAGGTAGTCGGCCATTCAGCCTTTTAATTAAAGGTGAAAAAAAAAATGATTTATGAGTTGTTAAGTCGGTTGGTGTTTCGGCGAAATTGAATGGGTACTTGGTCAATTTGGGAGCTTCTTGTAATAGACATTATATTTACTAGGTGTTGTCCGTCCGCGTAAAATCATTATAAAATAAAAATATAACGAATTCGAGGAATCGGGCTATATATCCCTCTAATGGCTTAGCATGATCCTCCGTTACGCCTAAAATACTGCAGGATTAATTTTGAAATAAATATATGGTAAAGTTGAGGATTAATGTTAAGTCCTATGTTTGGCGAAAACACGATTCCATAAAATTATCTCGATAGAAAAAAAATCCAAAGTTACCTCCAAATCGAACAATATTCTTCTTAGCGTGCAATCTAAATTGAGTCGGTCCAGAACTGAGCCACTATAGTTTGGCGCTTTCAGTTGCGTCTGTGTCTAATTGTTAGCAAAATCCGATTCAAATCATCATTCGTCATTGCGTTGGGCGCAGATGACGCATCGTTTTGTCTTTATAATGCTCAGACCGTCGCTTGCAGCTAACTTCCGAGCCGCTATTAAGTTTGAACCGGACCATAATAGCTATTTACTCAGTTTATTTCTAAAAAAGTTAAATTGAAGTATTGTTCTCATAACGTCCTAGGTAATTTATTTAAAATAGAATAGTTAGTAATAGTTCAATAAGTTCGGTTCACGCTCAATCTATCGATCGTTAGCTGCTTTTAGCTGTGCTGTATGACTCATAACTTCACAAGTTAGTAACCAGTCAGTGGGAACTACGCTGCGATTGATTTATAGCTAACTGCATTATTAGACAGATATATTATGTTTGAGTAATGGCAGTCTGTGCTGTGAGCAAAGAGGTAGGTAGTTGCAGTCAAGGCCTAAAAATTGTAACACGTTCCTTAGTTGTCGAACCTTAGACTTGAATTCTTGTCGCGCTGACGGTCGGTCGCGCACGGTTGGTCGCGTAACAGTATACATTGTGTTCTTTAAAGCACCATACTGCGACGCTGACGTCAGCGAGGACCGACAGCCGTATTTTGTTCTCGCTGACGTCACGACCGACCGTACGCGACCGACGACGAGCGCGACAAGAATTCAGGCCTTATTGTAAAAGAACATCTATGTACAGTCGAGGACTTCAATTGAAGAGCCTCTTGCTACTGTTCGTATTTTAGCCGTGTAATGCAAATCGGGTCTAATCGGTAATATATTCGGAAAAAAATGAAATCAATAACGGAGAACACGAGTGCCTTTCGGCTTCGTTAAGGCTACATTTACACCCTTTATGTACCTAATTGGCTAATTGTAACAAGATTTTGATTCCATTGTACTGTGCCACTAAAAAACAATCCCAGAAATATTTCTCTAGTTTCTAAAATGTCTAAAACAAGCTATATAATAGCGTATTTTGCCAAAAATGCGCGTAGATTTCACACAATTTCTTTCTACAAATTGGCCATGAAGTTCCACACCTATGTAATCCGATTAAACGTTTATTTTTAACCGAATAATCGTCGGAAGACGATTATCTTAAACGGGGCCGATTAGCCAGCCATCCGATCAGCCGGATATAATTGGGACGAGTTTAGCACAAATCGATTGAAGAGTTTGAAGTCTTCAAGTGGCAGACATCTTTGTTACGAACCATTTGGGTTTAAAGAAACTTTATTCTCAATAAAGACAAATGTCACTCACTGAGAACAATACTAGAATTTAAAATTACATAAAGTTCGTCGCCATCAGTTACAAACTAGACTGCACGCATTCAATGCCTTCATTTCTCTAGAAGTGCTCAATCCGCCATAATATACTGACTTAGTTGAGTTTTGAATGCATTGAAAGAGTGCAGATTTCTTATTCTAGAGGGTATTCTATTAAAAAGCTGTGCTCCTTCAAAAGTAAGCATTTTTTTTTTTTTTTTTTTTTTGCCGTAGTTAGTTCTAGTTTTGAAACCATTTTGTAATTATCTTCAATTAAAATACCATACGTACCATACTTTCATAGGTCTTAAAACTGAGTCATAAAAACGACACGAAGAAATAACAAATTCGTCAAGTCGTAGAGTAGAGTGTACCAAATAGTAAGAGATGCTGAGTGAGAGGCTGCTACTGAGAAATTCCTTATCGAAAGACCCGATAACACTTTTCTCGACCCGGGAATCGAACTCAGAACATCATGCTCAACACTTCTACAGTCGCATTTGCGAACACGAGACCAACGGGGCAATATATTAAAAACTAGCGGATGTCACGCTGTTTCACCCGCGTATCGTCCCGTTTCCGTGAGAGTACGAGGATAAAACATAGCCTAAGTTACTCGCTGATAACTTAGCTATCCATTGCTGAAAGAATTTTTGAAATCGGCGTAGTCGTTTTTGAGTTTATCTATACTAATATTATATAGAGGTAACATTTGTTTGTAATTTTGTATGTAGAGGGTAATCTCCGGAAGAAATGAACCAATTTAAAAAATTGTTTCACTGGTAGAAAGCTACATTATTCGTGAGTGCTGTAGGCTATATTTTATTCCCGTACTCCCACGGGAACGGGAACTACGCGGGTGAAACCGCGGGACGTCAGCTAGTTCATTAACATACACACACAAAAATACAAATCTTTCCTCTTTATAATATTAGTGTAGACTAGCCAACAAGACGACACAAATAACATTTACCTTTATCAGACACTTAAAAGACTTTCAGCACCCATAGTTTTCTTCTGATCTCCAAGCGATATTTCGGCTTGCAATCTGCATAAACTAGAGCATATAAAAGCGACCGATGCCAGAGGTCACACGTAGTATAATATTAGCTCCCATGTGCATTACAGGCAGCCTCCATTAGAGAGAGCAATGATAATATTAAGTGCACGACTCTCTAGGGTTGGCAGTAAGGAGAAATTGTCCTTTTAAAACCACTTTTCTTATTAAAACGTGGTATCATCTAACGAGAGGTTTTCTCCATGTAACTCCTCTTTGATGAGTGAATATAAATGTGCAAAAAAAAATTATGTTGCTTATTAGACTCGAAACTTAGATTGGTACAATTGAAATAATTCTAACTTTATTATTACTATAAAAAAAAAATATTCAAAGTGTCCTAAACGGCATTAAGTTTTAGTTTTTTTTTTTCCACACAAATATTTGTCAAATATTTGGTCGGGTCAATGTGGCGACACTTGGGGGAGACCTATGCCCAGCAGTGGACGTCTTTCGGCTGAAATTATGATGATGATGATTTGTCACTTTTTTCTTCACAAAGTGTACAATTGGCATTTTGATCTAATGATATATTAGGCTACAATTAAATAAAAACCACTCATTTCGCATTATTCGGCCCGCAGTGACCGACGTAATAACCACTTTGTAGTGCAAGCTGATTAGAATTAATTAATTAGAATTGTTAATTTAGCAAATACCACAGCCTTAAGGTGATGAAGATGGCTTTTATTTGTTTAACACTTCAAGCACAAAGTACAGAGGCGGACTTAATGCCATAGGTATTTTCTACCAGTCAACCTTTAGGTGATGCAGAGACAAACAGTGGTAGGTGTCACTTCTAAAAAATAGAGAATAATTTGGCTTTTGGGTTAGAAGACAGGGGCCCAATTCTGTAACTTTGGGTTAAGAAACACGCCATTGACACTCTATCGACACTTTACAGACATTATGTTGCCACTGTTGCAAATTTGGTATTCTGCAAAAACTTCAATGGCGTTTCAGTGGTGTCTCAGTAGTGTGTCGATAGTGTGGCGGTACAATACTTTTCAGTGTTTTCGTTGTTCGATGGCTTCACAATGGCGGTTCGATGGCCAAAACACTTTTCAAACACGATAGACACAACTTTCAATTACACTTAAAATATTTACAGACTAGCGTAACTTTGGCCATCATGATGACGTTGACACATTATAGTGGAACAGAATACCAATTATGTATTACAATAGTCTTCTATGACGTTTCAATGACACTACAGTGGTAAGTACCATAGATAATTTTAAGAATACCAAATGTCAATGATTAGACTATTGAGACACTACTTACACACTACCGACACACTATTGGCAAGTTGGTAATTTTACAGAATTGGGCCCCAGATCATATTATGTTTATTTTGCAAATAGGTTTTTACAAACACTTTACAAGTAGCTTTTATACTACTAGATGAGGCCTGTGTTACGTACCTGACTATTCTGAGAAAAACAGCCGAAACAAACGTAGAGGTCATTGGTGTCGATTCTGTTGAGCACAAACTAAACTTAATTTAGGCTATTGCTATCTTTTTCTCTCTATCAAAACGAAAAAGAGACGGACGTAATTTAGAGCTGTCAAATTTAGTTGGAACTAATATTTCCATACAAATGAAGGGTGCACGTAAAAACATGTCGACTAAAAACACGGTGAAGAGCAAGGTATAAACTAGTTTGACATCTCTAACTTAGTTCATATAGCTATAGCCGCCCTTTTCTCGCACTGCCTTTTAGTAAAAGATAGCAATAGCTAAATTAAGTTTAGTTTGTGCACAAAAGAATCGACACCAATGTGAATTTTAAAAGAGTCGTATCTTCACTATCTTCGTCAATTTTGGTTTACATAACAAAAGATAATATACGTGTCAAGTATTTTTTGATAATCTAACTGACGGACTAATTAGATTTTTTCAGGACACAAGCCTATTATGAAACTAAATATTCTTATTTATTATTCTTTCTTTGCTTAAAATCCGACACAAATTCCTGATATTCGGCACGTATCTAAACATTCTTGCATATCTATGCATACTTGTAGGAGTATCATAGTAATAGGTAGTACGTATGTCCCAGTACTTGTCCCTCGGAGTATTTTTATCACAAGGAGCTTTTCCAAAACTTTTCACAATAGGTGCTACCGAGTGCACTGAGGGTCGCCCACTTTCAACCTTATGTTATGAGTAATAAGGTTCAAAACTGGCAGACTGTCAGTGAAATCGGTAGTATACAGGGTGTAAAAAGACTCTTAACGAAGCCAAAAGGCACTTTTTCTCCTCATCATTGCGATAATTTTTTTGTTCGATACCATACTTGGGAACCTTCTAGTTACGGAGATATTGGGAGTCAAAGTTCCAAATTTCCTTTTGCAAGATTTTTACTTTAAACACCTCCACGATCCCCGTACTATTCAATTCATCCACCAGCACAAGGTTTTGAGTGCGTTACATTGAGTTCTACCACAAAACATGACTTTTCACCCCAAAAAAAAAAGTCGTTTCCCAGCAATAATTTTTGCGTAAAGTTACTTAGTTTGATGTACAGAATGCTTGGTTGACGGCTTCGTGATGAGTCTGTTACACCCTGTATGTGCTCGGTTAGCGGCTAAAGTTCACCGATTACGTGTAACTTACAACACAACTAGAGAAGTTTGGGTTTAATATTATACACCTGTGCCTACCTCTTCACGGACAATAGGCATTGGTGTCGATCTATTGTTATCTTTTTCTCTCTAATAAAACGAGAAAGAGACGGACGACGGCGACGTCTAGAGCTGTCAAATTTAGTTAGAACTAATAATTCCATACAAATTAGGGTGCACGTAAAAACATGTCGACTAAAAACACGGTGAAGCGCAAGGCATAAACTAGTTTGACATATCTACATAGTTCATAGCTATAGCCGTCATTTTCTAGCACTGCCTTTTAATAAAAGATAGCAATAGCCTAAATTAAGTTTAGTTTGTGCACAACAGAATCGACACCATTATGTCACGTTTTTATCATAACACTGGCTGACGTCCCGCGGTTTCACCCGCGTAGTTCCCGTTCCCGTGGGAGTACGGGAATGAAATATACCCTATAGCACTCACGAATAATGTAGCTTTCTACCAGTGAAAGAATTTTTGAAGTCGGTTCATTACTTCCGGAGATTACCCCCTACATACAAACTTACAAACAAATGTTACCTCTTTATAATATTATATTATATATTATTATATATTATAGTATAAAGTATAGATAACATTACGCCTGTAATCCCCGAAGAGGTAAGCAGAGGTGTACTATCCACCGACACGGTTGTGTTACGACCTTTCTCAATAACTTACTCACAGGTATCGGTAGGTTGCTATCTCTGTCTGTTTGACATTTAGCTTACGGACCGTTAGAAATAAAACGTCACAGAAAAGCTTTCTTTGATAATTAATTCAAGCTAACTTTGTTTAGAAAAACACCGACAGCTACGAGACGTGGCATATTAATAAATAAATAAAATAATAAAATCTTTTTATTTCAGACATTGGACCTTAATAAATTAAAATTACAATAAAAAAATATATTTAAAAAATTAAAAATTTTATTTAAAAAAAATACATTAAAAAAAATACAAATTAGTTTAAAAAAAATACAAGTTACATTATTATTATATTATATTATTATAACTTATATTATTATATTATTGTGACAGTCAGTTTTATGTAAGTAAGTTATAGAAAAAGGGCCTTAGTGGCTGAGCGGTTGGCTGCTGCGGTGGGCGTCGCGGGTTCGATTCCCGCACGGAAAAATACTTGTATGATCTACAGTTAGTTGTTCCGAGTCTAACTGTTTGTGTATGTGAGTTTTAAATTTGTAAACGGCAAACGCCCCCACAGTACAGAATAAATAAGGGATTTTCTTTTTAGCTCTTCCCTAGGCGCTGGATAGATGGTGCTGAACTTAGTATGATAATGCAAGGAACAGAACTAAAAAAAACTGATTTTAACTAAGCGCGAGAAAACTAGGTTATATTAGGAAGGTTAAGCAAACGAAAATGTCAGTCAACAAGCGTATTTGACGTGACGCAATGTTTTTTTTTTCCAAGCGTTTTGGCTTTGGCACCAGCTATCATAGTCAGTTCAACGCCATCTATAGAGTTGTTGGAAACTAAGTTTTTTTTTTAATACCTCAAAAGGAAACCCTCTCATTGCTAGTGAATATTTTTTTCTTAGAATTAATATTTTTCGTGGCAACCCTACCATCATATCTTGAGAACTCAGCGTTTTTATCATTACGACTTGTATGATGGGCGCTGGGCATCATTAAAGAGTATCAGACGCATATTTAGTGCAAAGCTTTTAAGTTTACGGGTGTAAGCAGAGTGGGAGGTGTCGGGGATAATGTTTTTCTTTTGTACTTCAATAATTTCGCTCTAGATAAGAGATTTTTTTAAGATTTTAATAGACTGATTAATTTTCAGATATTCAATCTTAGTGAGGGCTCGTATCAGAGCAGCGGTGGCCCAGTGGTGGCGGCCGCGACTTACGAACAGTAAATCGTGGGTTGGAACCCAGACAAGGCGCATTACTTTGTGTTGTGTAATTCATTTCATCACCACTGCTCTCAAAACGGTGAAGGAAAACATCGTGAGGAAACCGGCATGTCCTAGAACCAAAAAATTCAAAGCATGTGACATCTACCAATCCGCACTGGGCCCGTGTGGTGGATTATAGCCCATTCCCTCTCACAGAGAGGAGGCCTCTGTCCCAGCAGTGGGAACCTTAATAGGCTGATGATGAGGGCTCGTATATAAATGATAACAGCCACACGGACCGGTTTTCCGGGTTAAGCAACCCTTGCCCAGGTCGATCCGTGGATGGGCGACATCCATTTTATATTAGTTTCCTCCGGGCTTCGAAAAGTAAGTTGAGCCTTTGGTCCCGGCTGTCATTTCTAGATCCTTGATGTTTTTTACGGGTAGTAAAAAACCCCGGAAGTCTGACAACTACGTATAGTCTTACGAAGAGGTATAAAGCTCTAAATTGGTAAGCAAAATCTCGAAACCACTCTTTAAAGGTAAATGAACATCATCAGCTGTTTTTAGATGTAGCTCAGGCTTTTGACAAAGTTTGGCACAAGGGATTGATTTATAAACTAAGAACTATGTTGCCAAAACAGTTCGCTGATATATTAGAATCATAATATAACTGGTAGAGTCTATAAAGTAAGGCAAGAAAATGCCTATTCTGAACTAAAAGAAATAAAAGCAGGGGAACCACAAGGAAGTGTTCTAGGCCCGGTCCTGTACCTATTGTACACATGTGATATACCAGATCTAGAAAATGCAACTATTGCTACTTTTGCTGATGATACCGCAATAATGTCCACAGGATCTAGTCACAAGGAAGCTGTGGTAAAAGTACAAACAGCGATAAATCAATTCCAATTGGACCAAAACATAGAAGATCAAGTTGAATGAAACAAAATCCATTCACATTGACTTTACTAGCAAGAAACCGCAATGGAAAGCTCTTAGATGTATGTAATTTTACTTTTAGTAAATTAAGTTAGATTAAAATTGAAATTAAAATTGCAATAAGTATAAAAAACAAATTAAAATAAAAAACAAAAATTTATCATTTCTGTTTAGCCTTTTCCCAACTATGTTGAGGTCGACTTCCAGTCTAATTTACGGTACCCCTTGGTAAGACTGGTTGTCAGATATTCGGTCTACTGACTCTAACAGCAACGTTTTTTATTAGTGTTCGGATAGGGGTCATCCGCAAATTACGTCACATGAATGGCCCACATTAGCCCTGGATTGAAACAATTGGAAGTCATGGGGAGCCGAACGATAACAGAATGTCAAGTTTGTCAACAACAACAACAGCCCATAACGTCCACTGCTAGACATAAGCCTCTCCCATGATGGGAGGGATTTGCCGTAAACTCCACGCTTGGCAGGCGGATTGGAGATCGCAGTGATGAAAGACTAACAGAAAACGCTGCTGCCCATTCTATGGTCTACGGAGGCGCAAGGTGTTCTGCCTCAGACATTAGTCGCCTTATACGACACCCGTGAGTGTAATGGGTTGGTTCTATTATACTCTGCCGGATACCACATGGCTTCAAGTTTGTCAAGTATTTTGTAATTTCTACATGTTTATACAGGTAGATTTGGAAGTAATGTTAAGTTTTTCGTTAATACTTCTTTCGTGTTTTAATACTTAGATATGACGTCACAAAATTTAGAACCCCTCCCACCCCTTCTCACACAATGTCGCAGTTCGTCGACCCCCTCCCCCCCCCCCCCTTCAACGTGTGACGTAATTTATGGATGGCCCGTAAAGGAGAACGAACTCTCTCCTCAATTTGTCACATGACTGAATTTAAATGCTCTTTAAAACAATTCTGTGAGTGCTTTCCGATTTAACAACTTCTAAAAGGGTTATTTCTATTCAAATTTAAATAATAGTTCACACTACACGTCATCTTTGTAAGACAATAGCTGGATTGTGTGATTGAGGGAGCGAGTTCGATTCCTGGTTCGGTTAAGTGTGAAACTACTGGTACTTTATGCCTTTTGTAGTCTTTAATGCTGGAAATGTTTTGTGAAGGGGTGAGAATTACCCCTATTGTATATTCTCACAACGGCCCATGATGATTAATACCAATCATCATCGGCCTAGCCTTTTCCCAACTATGTTGGGGTCGGCTTCCATTTTAACTACAACTACAACTACAACAGCCCATAACGTCCACTGCTGGACATAAGCCTCTCCCATGATGGGAGGAACTTGCCATAATCTCCACGCTTGGCAGGCGGATTGGAGATCGCAGTGATGAAAGACTAATAGAAAACGCTGATGCCCATTCTCTGGTCTACGGAGGCGCAAGGTGTTCTGCCTCAGACATTAGTCGCCTTATACGACACCCGTGAGTGTAATGGGTTGGTTCTATTCTACTCTGCCGGATACCACACGGCTACCAATTAACCAATTTAACTAGATGCAGCTGAATACCAGTATTTTACATGGAGCGACTGCCTATCTGACCTCCACAACCCAGTCAGTACTGGTAATACGACACCTCTTGGTAAGACTGGTTGTAACCAACTGGTTGTTTCTGGTAATAACCAGTTACTTCTTCGTGACTGAACTAATATCACATTATCATGATAATATATTAAAACTATACAACCTGGTATTGACGATAATTATCACACTTGTCATTAAAGTACACAAGAATCATTCTGGGAGGAAGTGATTTAGTTCTTTGAAAACAAAATGCTCTAATTATAATGGTTAGTTCTCTGTTTATCCTTAACGGGTAATAGCGTGATAGTGCAGTGGTGATTTGTGTTGTTCAAGGCTATATTAACATACTACTTGCATTTTACATTATATACAGTCATCATTTACCTAGCCTTTCCCAACTATGTTGGGGTCGGCTTCCAATCCGGATGCAGCTGAATACCAGTATTTTACATAGAGCGACTGCCTATCTGACCTCCACAACCCAGTCAGTACTGGTAATACGACACCTCTTGGTAAGACTGGTTGTAACCAACTGGTTGTTTCTGGTAATAACCAGTTACTTCTTCGTGACTGAACTAATATCCCACAACCCAGTCAGTACTGGATAATACGACACCTCTTCGTAAGACTGGTTGTCAGACTTTCGGGCCCCTGACTACCTGTAACGACTGTCAAAGATCTACAAATGACACCCGGGACCAACAGCTTAAAATATTTTCCGAGACACGGAGGAAAATCGGAATGTAATGAGTGGTCACCCATCTACGTAACAACCAAGCAAGTGCGGCTTTACCTGAAGTTCGACCCGAGTCCGCGCTCCAAGGCTCTGAGACTTGAGACACAGAGGGGATTCTCTCTTGATACTCCATTTTTAATAGACGGCCACCCATCTCTGAACTGACCGTGGCTAAAGTAGCCTAACTGTGGATCGATCTTCGGAGAATACAGAGGTGTACCTAAAAGAACACCCATTTATCACCAGTTTCGTTTGAATCTTCTTTTATTATAAAGCTGAAGAGTTTGTTTGTTTGTTTGTTTGTTTGAACGCGCTAATCTCTGGAACTACTGGTCCGATTTGAATGATTCTTTCAGTGTTGGGTAGTCCATTTATCGAGGAAGGCTATAGGCTATATAACATCACGCTGCGACCAAAAGGAGCGGAGCATAAATGAAAAATATTGCAAAAACGGGGAAAAATGTATTCCTTTTGTGAGCTGTTTCTCTTTTATGTGACGCAGACGAAGTTGCGTGGCTCAGCTAGTATAATATATAAGGCTCGAGCCTAATGCCATCAAACGGACACAAATCCGGACTCCGTGGTTGCTACTGAGAAACTCCTTATAGAAAAACCCAATATCACTTTACCTGACATGGGAATCGAACCCACGACCTCTTGCTCTTGCTTGGCCGAAGGGTGTCGATTATCGACGTTTCCGAAGACGGTTACGCGACACCACGCAACGAAACACGACGCCGACAACGTTACGTGAACAGTTTTAGTTTTCTATGGTTTAGTTTTAAATATGTATTAGTTTATGGGGAAAAATATAATGACCATCAAAAATAACTTTGTGACCACTAACATCTATCACCTAAGATATCAATTGATCACCAAATTTAGTAAATTGAACACCAAATTTTAATGAGGTGGTTGATGACAAACTAGTTTTGCCTAGGCCGACTTGGGGCACCCCGACACGGATAGATTAGGTTAGAAGGGTATAGCGGGGTCGAATGAGCGAGCGAATAAACCCCGCCATACACTTCGTAGTTTTTTTTTTATAAACCATTCAGGAGTAGGAGCCCCGCGAAGCAGGGCTCCGTCGACCGGGTCTCCCTTGACTCGGATGCAAGAGCATAACAGTTCAATTTCTGGTAGTCATAAATACATTTTTGGTTCTAATTTTACGATAAAATGGGGATTAATTTTGGTAATCATTTACTAATTTTGGCAATCAAAAGGTGTTTTTTTTGCCTTTACATTTTGCTAAATCTGGTGGTTCGTTAATTGTATGCCTTAGTTTATTGTTGTTAAATGTTATTTTGTGTATTTTATCTATGGGCCTTAGTTTCTCTACAATAAAATGTGAAATCTCTTCACAAAATAAACCTATGACTCCTGCCTACCACTTTAAAAGTAAGCATAAAGTCAAATGAACCGAGGTCAGCGGTTCAATTGTATGGCATCGGAATTAAATTTATGAGTTCGATACCCCGGCGGTACATTCAAGTTATTGGTTTCAGTAATTGCTTGAAGTTCAAGTATATTGATTCTGAGTAATTGTTTTGGTGAGGAGGGATTTTGAGGAGTGTCTTATTGTATTGTTGGGGTTTGTAAGCTGATGGGATAAGCTCCTGGTCGCCGAAACCTTGGTTTAGCATTTGAATTGCAAAATCAATTTTTGGAAAACAATGTTATGGAGTCAGACTTGGTTTTCTAACGTTTTAAAATGCATATAATAATGTAGAACACCATCATATGCCTAGCCTTTTCCCAACTATGTTCGGGTCGGCTTCCAGTTTTACCGGATGCAGCTGAATACCAGTGTTTTACATGGAGCGACTGCTTATCTGACCTCCACAACCCAGTTAGTACCGGGTAAAACGATACCCCTTGGTAAGACTGGTTGTCAGACTTTTTTGGGCCTCTGACTACAAAAACAACTCTCACACATAACACAACAACACAACACACAACAACAAACAACTCTCTCTCTCTCTCTCTCTCTGACTATAACAATGTAGAGCATTACATTTAAATTGAAGAGCGAATTCGCATTTGCCTTTTTGTACGCTTTCCAGAAAAATAAATTAACCAAAACCAGTAGAAGAGTTGTTCTTCTACGTTGGCGTGAAGATGAAGTTTTTTTAATTCTTTAGCTTATAAATTCCCACTGCTGAAAAAAAGTCTCCCCCATAGCTTTCCACTCTTCTCTCCGTGCGGTTTTCTACGGCCAACTTACTATCACGTTCCGGTAGGTTGCTGTCTGTTTGACATTTAGCTTACGGACGGTTAGAAACAAAACGTCACAGAAAAGCTTTCTTTGATTTTTCTATGAATCAATAAAGTGAGATAGAAACACCGATACCTACGGAAGTAGGCATGTTAACCAACAGTTATACGTAAGTAAGTTAAAGTAAACGTTCTTTAAGGCGGCACGCGCTTTCTAGGCCACCATCGGTCTCATAATAATGAGGCCTATACAAATACTATGTTCTGTATGGTGTCGGACGTAAAGAATAGCACCATCCCATATCTTCCCGCGGGTGTCGTAAGAGGTGACTAAGGGACTTACCAGAGAATGGGCAGCAGCGTTCTCTGTGCTTTTGTAACAACCGTACTGCGATCGCCAACCCGCCTGCCAAGCGTGGCGATTATGGCAAAGACCATGCCCATGTTCAGCAGTGGACGTCTTTCAGCTGAAATGATGATACAAATACTTACAAAGATTACCATCAACCATAAAACTAACCAATTTCTCCATCTTTCCAGGCCACTAAAATGACGTAACCACCATACGCGTCCCACCGCTCTCCCGGCGCACGCTAGCCGCGATGTCTGCCTACCTCCGCGTACTGCTGGTGTGCGGCGCGGTGCTGGCCGCAGCGACACTTTCGCGCGCCGCCTGCCCCTGGGCGTGCTCGTGTCGGGCTGCGGCCGCTGACTGCGCTCACAGGGGGCTGCTGCATGTGCCCAAGAGGCTGCCCACTGACTCGCTAAGACTGTGAGTATACCAAGTCACTTTATTGAGGAATTGTTGAATTTTCAAATTTAACCTACCTTCTGTATGTACTCACCACCCGTACTCTAATATAGAGTATTGTCCTCTTTTTCATGTAGGCGTACTTTATAATCTACTAGCTGACGTCCCGCGGTTTCACCCGCGTAGTTCCCGTTCCCGTGGGAGTACGGGATAAAATATAGCCTATAGCACTCACGAATAATGTAGCTTTCAACCAGTGAAACAATTTTTAAAATTGGTTCATTACTTCCGGAGATTACCCCCTACATACAAACTTACAAACAAATGTTACCTCTTTATAATATTAGTATAGACGACACCAATAAAATACGCTAAAATACTCTATGTAAAAATGATTGTTACTGGCTTTTTACTGATTATGGGTACATCATCATTCATCATCATCATTTCAGCCGAAAGACGTCCACTGCTGGACATAGGCCTCCCCCAAGTGTATGGGTACATAAGAGACTAAAATAAACTGGTATCCACAACCACAAAATGTATTGGGCTGCAACAAACTCGCTCGTCATATATTTGAATGTCTTTGGGCTGCAACAAAAATACGTTTTTATGGACAACTATTGAAAAATAATAATAAATAGGTTTCTTTTTTTTCATGCTGTGTACTATAATTTGGCAATGGCAACCCTAAGTCAGACAGAGCCCCATGAGCGGCATAAACACTCTGGCACCAAGTTTAGCACTAGCCAACAATAAAGAACGGAGGATGCCAAAATCACCTTATGACAGCATTGCCGAATGACAAAAGACAGAATTACCAAATGACAGAAATACCAAATGACAGAAATACCAAATGACAGAAATACCAAATGACAGAAATACCGAATGACAGAAATACCAAATGACAGAAATACCAAATGACAGAAATACCAAATGACATAAATACCAAATGACAGAAATACCAAATGACAAATACCAAATGACAGAAATACCGAATGACAGAAATACCGAATGACAGAAATACCAAATGACAAATACCAAATGACAGAAATACCAAATAATGAAATTATAAGAATGACAGGTTAACCATTGCGAGGAAACAAGCATGCCTGAGAGATATTTCTCGACGGCATGTAAAGCTAAGTTACAGGCCAATGGTCGGCTTAAAAACATTGACTCCAGGTTAGGTAGGTAGGTACTAAGCACACGATAAAGAAGATTATTTAGAAGATTAACCAAACACCAGATATGACAAATCACTATAAAATTGGTAGGTATGTGTGGTAAATAACTATCTAACTAACCTATGACATAATCCAAAAAAGCTGTATACAAATCGCGGCACGAAACTCTAGCGCTGACCGTTATTGCGCAGAAGTAAAAATAAGAATGTCTTGGGGCGTGCGTTGCGCCGATTGGCTCTCCAGTCGTACAACATGCGCAGTTATCCCCTCCAGGTTTCGTTCAGCGCTAGAGTTACGTGCCGCGACCTATACGTACTACATTACTTATGGAATCTCGTTTCTTGGCACGAATGATACAAAATTGAAGCTCAAAAAGATTAGAAAGGTTGTCGATAGGATTGACGCCAGACGATCATTAGAGTATCATCACGCATAGTGTTTATTTTAAAGCACACAATAACAATTACAATGACCTACCGAACATGTAAGTGTACTGACGTACTTCAACGACTTGAGAAAATAGTGTATGTCCTAGCCACCTCCAGCCAAAGACATTCAAATATACTTTTTGTGATAGACGATCAAAACAAACAATATCGAAATTTACTTTTCAACACATTTGCTTGGTGGAGAAATGCATTTACGGAGCCTGTATACGTATTCGAAAGGTTAAAATTACGCACCATACAACGGAACGTGCGGTAAAATAGGTACTCTCACCTAAGTACCTATTTTAACGCATACCCCGTTGAATAGCGCCGGGCGTATTCTTTACAGTTTTTTTAATTAGGTCAAAATGAAAATCTAAAATGGCACTGCCGAAAATTTTCGGTTTTTCTTCATGGGTATCGATTTCATGGTTTTTAGGGTCGCTGATAACGAACATGTGGTGTAAATGAAAATCCAAGATAGCGCCGATGAATATTTTCGGTTTTTTCTTCATGGGTGTCGTTTTTGAAGTTTTTGGGGTCTCTGTTTGTTTCATTACATATTGTACTGTTTTCTCGCAAATGTTTTGAAAAACATTGTATGACACACGTACAGAAATTGGTATTTACAAACTCATGACTATGGTAAGCCCTACTCGTTTGAAAAAAACACTAACCGCACTAGTATCATAAATAACTATTGCAATAACCAACTGTTCAGTGGCGGTACCCTCATACAAACCAGAAAGCTTAGCTTGCCCATTAGGTACTCGCCATAATTTTAAGGTTTCCACATTTCCATAACTTGCTGTATTTTGATACCAAGACACTCCACTGTCTGTTCCCCCTCCAGGCCCCGTACCCTCTGAGTCGTGACGATTAATTTATCGTTACATATTTATTTGAAAATGAATGCTGCAGTATTTTAGGCGTAACGGAGGATCATGCTAAGCCATTTGTGGGACATATAGGTAGACCTTAAGACGTTACTGGACGTTACTGAGGCATGGGATTATTTTTCCATGACACTTCTTCTGATATTCATTCTATCTAAAGCACGTTTCACAAAGGTGTGGGTATTTTTCGCAATTACAACTCTTTGCCACCATTTGCGGCATTTGTGTTCCCTCCCACATTTAACCCGTCTGCCTTCAAAGCAAGAGTGAACAGGCATCTTCTGGGCACGCTCGTTCCATCATAGATCTCATCCATCGCTTTCTTTCAGGCGTGATCGAGGTCGAGAGCAGGCCCGTTTTGCAATAAAGATAAATTAAATAATTACGATAACAGTTGCTGGAGAAATCGGTTTAGTTTGATGATCTATACTTTTTTTTTTTAGTTTTTTTCTTAGCCTGTCATTGTGTCCCACTGCTGGGCAAAGGCCTCCCCTTTCTCCTTCCAAACCTCTCTATCTTGTGCGATATCTGGCCATGTTCGCCCCGCAAACTAGATCAGGTCGTCACACCACCTTCGCCGCGGTCTACCTCGACGGCGATTTCCTCCGTCAGGCATCCAGTGAGTGAAGATCTTTGCCCACCTTTCCGGGTGCATTCGCGCTACATGGCCAGCCCACTCCCACTTTAGCTTGGCGGTTTTTTCTCCGACATCTGCAACGGACATCTGCATCTGCATCTGGAACGCAAGGTGGTGTTTCTTACGCGATCTGTCCGCCTCACAGCTAATATGCTGCGCTCCATTGCCCGCTGGCAAATCTTGAGTTTGGACTTCTGTTGTTCAGTAAGTGACCAACTTTGCGCACCGTAGGTTAGGACGGGCAGGATGCACATGTCGATGAGTTTTCTTTTTAGAGTCATAACTATACTATACTATTTATTTTTTCATTTAATTACCATTTAAAAATGATTGCTTACATTTGTTTTAGCAGAGTAGCTTTTTAAACCATTAAGGTTTGTACAAAGGTTGTAAAGTTGTATGTAAGGGTGGGTGTAAGGTTTGTGTAAGGTGTGTATTGCATGTCCATAAATACGACCACAACTTTCTGATACATACTGTATTACATCTCTTACATTACATCTCTTTATGCCTAGTAAATATCCCTACAAACAAAATGAACGATATTACGCCAAAAACATAAACACAACACAACACACCAAGAATTTGATCTGCGAAGCCGCCAAAATTGTATCGCTAAAGGAAAGTAGCGCCGAAATATTGATATAATACCAAAAACCATGAAAACTATCTAAATTACCAATAAACACCCCATAGCATTTATGGGGGTGAGAAACCTCATTGTAATATACCCTTATATTATAGAAAAACCTTCCGATATTTTCCTTGGGGAATGAAACTCGGGAATATATTGTAGAGTGTTGAGAATTTAGAGGTGGACGTTTTATTTAACACTAGCGGACGTCCCGCGGTTTCACCCGCGTAGTTCCCGTTCCCGTGGGAGTATGGGGATAAAATATAGCCTATGTTACTCAGGGTGAATGTAGCTTTCTAATGGTGAAAGAATTTTTGAAATCGGTCCAGTAGTTTTTGAGCCTATTCATTACAAACAAACAAAGTTTTCCTCTTTATAATATTATAGTATAGACTAGCGGACGTCACCCGCGTATTTCCCGTTCCCGTGAGAGTACGGTGATAAAATATAGCCTATGTTACTCAGGGTGAATGTAGCTTTCTAATGGTGAAAGAATTTTTGAAATCGGTTCATTACTTCCGGAAATTACCCCGTACATACAAACTTACAAACAAATATTACCTCTTTATAATATTAGTATAGATAGCATCACGCCTAATCCCTGAAGAGGTAGGCAGAGGTGTATCTAATAATACACACACTTGTTGACAGTTTTGTTTAAGTCCTATCCTATATAACAGGGCTCCTATACATATATGCAGGGTGTAAATAACATGTCCGTAAGGATTGAGGAGCCATTTTTTGTAGCTTAATGAAATTAATATACTTATTTAGTAGTAAGTTTAAAAAAAATTGTAGGATCGATCCTCGATTTTGTAGTATAATACTTCAAAAGTTATATAATCATAAAGGTGGCACCTCAATCTAACCTCATCACGAAGCCGTCAACCAAGCATACTCTACATCAAACTTAGTAACTTTATGCTGCTGTTAGTCTCCTAATACAGGCTTTTTCTTTGCTTAAAAGGAGGCTCCAATCATCAACTTGTTCTGATTTGGTTAAGAAATAAACAAATTTTTATTTTTTTATTTTTATTTTTATGCAAAAATTATTGCTGTGAAACAACTTTTTTTTTGAGGTGAAAAATCATATTTTGTGGTAGAACTCAATGTAATGGACTCTAAACATTGTGCTGATGGATAGGTTGAATAATACGAGGGTCGTGGAGGTGTTTAAAGTAAAATTTTTACATTAAAAACTTGTATTTAAAAAAAAAAACTTGTCAAAAAGTTGGAACTTTGGCCACCGATATCTCCGTAACTAGAAGGTTCCCAGATATGGTGTAGAACAGAAAAATGATCGCGATGACGAGGAAACCAAGAGCCTTTCGGCTTTGTTAAGAGGTTTTTTGCACCCTTTATAGGCTCCTCGCCTATTGCCATCAAACGGCCAGGAAATTAGGCCACAAATGAGACTTTTCTGATGTAAAATCTCAATAGCACTTTGCCCAATCTAAGTTTCTAACTGAGGACCTCAAGCTAAGTCGTATATTACGACCACTAAACTACACCTGACACTGAAAGACTATAATATGAAACAGCATCTAAAAATCAAGTAACACTTAAATAAAACACCCATAAAATAATGAGATATCATACTCGATTCTACAATAGACAATTTCAAAAGCAGATTTTTATGATAACAAAAGCCTGAATAAATTTCTCTCGTATCCGCCAGATAGTTTTAGATCAAGCGTGCAGGATTCACTTTTATTCACTTCCATTCAGAGAATAATAAGAAAAGAATTTTCTTCTCTACCGATTCATAATTCTACAAACTATTGGTTGGTAGGGGAGATAGGACGGTCGGGTAGACAAGTGTTTATTGAACTTTGTTTTTTTTTCGTTGATGTTTTTATGTGATTGTGAAAAGATAAGGTAGGTGTGTTTTCTTCTTTTTTTTTACCAATAGAAAACAAAATTATACTACCCACTGACGAAACATTGACTTAAAAACCTGTTGAAATATCTATCTGAAAGAAAATCTCTATTTTTTAAATCTCTATCTTCTCTTCGTATCATTAGACATGTTTTTATATGGAGAATTTAATGCACTCAACAATTTGTGTTGTTGAATGCATTGAATAGTACAGGCTACATGCAGGAGGTGTAAGTTGCAGCATTAAAAACATGTAAAAAATTTGGAAATTTGTCCTTCAATATCTTCGTAACTAAAAGGTTTTCAGGTTTCGGCTATAACGCAAGAAAAGCCACGAGCAAAACCTAGCATTTAATAGAAATACAACTGTAACTTACTGAGTTTCCACCATCAATAAATTGCAAATCTATTTAGTCCGTCTGTTAGAGTATTGGAAAATAATTGACACGTATTTTTTTTTTGTAAATCAATGAATATTGACAAATATAAAACGTATCAAAACTTGAGAGTGGGGGCTCGTGACGTCACAACGTACTAAAAATTATAGCACGGCGTCGTATCTTCTTCAATTTTAGATTACGTAACAAAAGAAAAAATACGTGTCAAATATTTTTTGAAAATCTAACTGACAGACTTATTCGATTTTTTCAGGACACAAGCCTATTACTACTACCTCCTGCGGTCACTTTTCAAACCGTCCCCTTGCTGTCCTCTCCCAGCAGCGACGCCCTAAGCCGAGGCCCGTACCCCGCAGGGGGTGCCCTTAGCGTGTAGTCGTTTAGTTTGTAAGTTGTATGCCCTGGCTGGAGGCCTTACACTTAAGGTACCCACAGGATTGTCCGGTTAAGCAGACGACAACCTCTCTAGGTTGAACTGCGAGATGCCATTTCGGAAAAAAAAAAACACTTTTCAAACCACAATACCCCGAAGCACCTCTATCCCCGCCTGTACCTAGGGTGGGTTCATATTAGCATCATATTGGTCGGAACAGCACGTGCCGACAATATGTCTTCATGTGTGCGCAGCTCTATAATACTATGTTATTTTTGGTATACAAATACAGGATTACTTTTCAATGACCGGTCAAATTTTCAGAAATGGTTTAGAATCGATAATATTTTCGATATAATGAAAAAATAAATCGGAGCAGTCTTTGGGGACTGCCGGTAGAAGTGAAAACAAAAAGTACACAGGCCCCGCCACACTTGTAGCACTGGTAATGCCTCGCGCATGCCTATGTGGTACTACGCCGTAGCGGGTGCTACGAGTGCCACGAACGGCTACGAAGCGTGACCGCACGTTACGTTACGTGACGATGAGTTCAATGTTTTTCCTTCACCCAAAAAGTGCCCAGCGCGCCTAAAGAAGTTTTCACTTCAAAAAAACAACATTTTGAAATAAAATTTCATTCCTGTCCGCCACTAAAAAGCATAAGTGTGGATATTACAACAGCACAATTCAGTTCAAAAACCTAGATAGGTAGCAGTTTAGCACACACATACATTTGGCGGTGCATGCACGCACACAAGTGCATTGATTTCCACTAGGTTTATGATTTAGGAAATTTTTAGGACACTTTCGAATGAATGCTATTATTTTATTTTATATTTTTCGACAATAATATTTAAAATGCACTTTTGATTTGATATCTAGATCTTAATTTTAAATTTTGGTTGGTCATTGAAAACTAGCCATTATTAATTTTAACGGGTAAGGTGTTGAAGAATTATTTAGGAAGAATTTTTTATTTATTAGGTTCGATTCCCGGGTCGGGAAAATTGTGATTGGGTTTTTCAATCAGGAATTTCTCAGTAGCAGCCACGGAGTCTGATTGAGCCCGGTTGATGGTAATAGGCTCGTCCCTATTACATGGGACTTAAACCTAACTGGCGATATGTGGGTGTACTATAAGGTACAGCTCTGCTGCCTAACCCTTCTGGGTTTAGAGGCGTGACGCTATGTAATGTATTTGTTTACTTTGCATAAAACAAAAAGATAAAAACAAAATAACGCCAAATAGCCTTTCTTTTTACATTACTTTGCATATATGCACGGACAGAACCGGAAATGTAAATTTTTCCTTTTTATTACAACAGGAAGTTGCGTCGGCGACGCCCTCTCTATGTCCTTTGTGCAATTTAGGAAAAACGCTTTCCGAAAATATGAATATGTATTTTCTTTTATTCGGTAAGAACAAAGTCAAAAGAAATTGTCGCATTGCTTGAAAAAGGGGAGATAAAAGTACTACCAGTTGGTTTATTTGCTTATACTTACTACTACTTACTTACTTCTAACTCTAAAATTAGCAACTCTATTTGTGGTGGTTCAAACTTCGATTGAAGTACTGTTAGAATAAAGTTATAATCAGCTTGCACTACAAAGCGGTTGTTACGTCAGTCACTGCGGCCGAATAATGCGAAATAGGTGTTTTTTTGCGATTTACAAAAAATCTATTGATTGGACTAAAGAAATAAAAAACATAAGACCTGCTTTATAGTTAGTTCAGTTAGTATGCAACGTTTCATGATCTAATTTGAAGTACTTTTTGAATACCAGCGGTTTAGTGTTCGATTTGGAGGTAACTTTGGATTTTTTCTATAGAGAAAAGTTTATGAAATCGTGTTTTCGTCACACACAGTACTTAGCATTAATCCTCAACTTTACCATATATTTATTCATAATTAATGCTGCAGTATTTTAGGTGTAACGGAGGATCATGCTAAGCCATTTGAGGGGGTATAGGCCCTTAATTCACGATATAACGTCACGCATGCTTCCTTCAAAGAGTTAGGCCTGAATTCTTGTCGCGCTGACGGTCGGTCGCGTATGGTCGGTCGTGACGTCAGAGGGAACAAAATACGGCTGTCGGTCGCCACTAACGTCAGCGTCGCAGTATGGTGCTATATACAGGTGACTTTGTATTTATCACTTTCCAAAAACAGTGGGTTTAATAGGTGAACGGAGCAGAAACAAATAGCATACTTAGCTTGTTTTGCAAAAAAAAAAAAAAAAACGAATCGATCTTTTTCATTTTTTTTTTTCAAAATTTTCCTTTGTCCTTCTTTGTTCTAATATAAAAAGTTCACTTGAAATTAGTAGCGTTTTTTGATGATGGATCAATTTTTTTCGAAGCTGTGGAAAAAAGAAAAAAAAAACTAGGTATGCCATTAGCTTCTACTCCGTTCACCTAATATACCCATTTGTTTGGAAAGTAATAAAAAAAGTCATCCGGTAGAAGAACACAATTGTGCCGGACGGGCGTAATCCGCTGATGGCGTGGATACGTGTACCTGGTGCTCTGCCTATACCCTATTATTACCGGGCGCACGCTTGTACTATACTTCGCCGCCAGACGGCGCTGACGTCCTACACCTAATTAACTGTAGCTGATCATTCTTCGCTATCTCAGGCGTAGACCTAACGAGGGGGGATAGGGGTTACTGGGAAAATAAGACACTTATTTAACTTTCATGACTGTACAGGAAGCGATTTCAGGACTATTCGCGCACTACTTATTCACTGTTCTATATTATATTTGCCGTACTGATGACTACAATTCCAAGAAAAGTCGAGTTTACTAAGGTACTCCAGAACTTTACTATAACGAGGACCCTGATTTCGCTTCCTGATTTCGGAAAACTAATGAAAATTTGATTATGGAAATGTACAATCTTTCTGCAGATTACAATTTTGAGCTTATGTTTAAACACATTATATACATCACCACACTTCTACATAACGTTATTTATGTACAGACATAGAAACAACGAATATCTTTATTAAACTGTGGAAATTATTTCCATAAAACCAGACTACTTTTCCAAAACTGTCTGGAGGAAGGGTCTTTCAGGCTGAATTACACGAAAACTGTTGCTGTGACTGTGAGTATATAATTGCCATATACTAGACGAGTATATGGCCCGTCTAAAACTGTTACTTATTTTTTCGTGTCTGTATTTTTCAGCCTGTAACGATCCTTCAACTGTAAATCTGTAAGACATTTTTTTTCTTGTTTTTGTCGAATATGGCCGCGCTAGACCGTCATACTCTCGTCTAAGTGGTTCAACTATAAGCTAAGTTATAAAAAAAGACTATATCCAGGCCTAGGTCGCAACCTAGGCTACCTGGACCTCGCGAAAACGTTAAATTATACTATGAAACTCCACTTGCTAGCCCTATATGTGTCTAGCGCGTCTGTAAAATACTATCTAACTATTCTAATTCACTGATGGCACTTGTTATATACCACTATATTGCCCATACACAGACTCTACACTATTTTTAACTGTAAAGCAACACTTTATGTGCTGGATTGGTGACGTTCGTCGCGAACAACAATGTATACTAGTACGCGACCAACCGTGCGCAATCGACCGTCAGCGCGACAAGAATCAGACCTTAGGTAAATGTAACGTACTACCCCAAATTTTGACTGTTATTTTTAATTTCCTCGTAATAGTGAGCGACCCTATTGCCATCAATAGGGTCAGATCCAGACTCCGTGGCTGTTACTGGGCATTTCCTTATGAAAAAACCTAATAACAATATGCCTGACCCGGGAATCAAACTCAGGATCTCGTGCTCGCTATTGCGACCACTGGACCAACGATAATACACAATACTTACTTTAAGAAAAAAAGAACAACAAAATTCTCTCTCAAATCAAAGCGAACACTGCCATCTCAGCTTACTGCTTACCTCACTGTGATATACAGTGTTGTGTAGAATCGGTACAGTCACACGCACGAAGAAAGCACACACTTGGAGAAATTGAATAAATATTATTATGTGTGTAAAATTTATTGTTATAATTATCTATATTTATTTATACAAATGCTACTGGGATTAAAGTAGCCTATGTACTTCCTACCGGTCAGTGTACAAAATTCCACCCAAATCCGCTCAGCTGTTAAGACGTGAAAAGTAACAGATAAATGAGCAATATAATAAACGTGATTATAAAATCACGTTCTCGAAAACTGCTCTAACGATTCCGATGAAAATTGCAATATACGAGGGTGATTCTGTGATTATTAAAAACTAGCGGACGTCACGCGGTTTCACCCACGTAGTTCCCGTTCCCGTGGGAGTACGGTGATAAAATATAGCCTATACGAATTTGGAAGAATCCCTCTAAGTAATGGTAAAAGAAATTTTGAAATCGGTCCAGTAGTTTTTGAGCCTATTCAATACACACATACAAAAATACAAAGGTTTCCTCTTTATAATATTAGTATAGATAAAGAAATAACGTTATAATCTACTTATTGTTTGATTTTTCTGCTATCTATACAGAAATAAACAATATGGCGGATTTTACTTCATGAAAATAGACTTGTGGCGAGTTTACACATACTTTTTGTCGTGGCGAATTAACTTTGTGGCGAATATACAATAACCCGAAGAATCGATCTAGCTAGGCCTCACATCAAGGCTGGAAGTCTCGGCAGAGATAACGACAAAATCGCTAACTTTCGATTGCTAATAACTAACGAATAAATTCAGTTGCAATAACGATGCTTTCGAGAAACGCATCTTGGATTTTTTCGTGAGTTATTAGAAATTAAATGTTTGCGATTTTGTTATCTCTGTTGAGACTGGGAAAATTAGTTTTGTATATTTTTCACCCGAGCAGAGTTTGGTCACCCATCAGGCAAATTGTAATATTAGTATGAATTGAGAATATTTCATGTGATAATATTTACTATTATAGTTAACTTCCCTGACTAGGAACTGAAACATGACAAAGATAACTGCACTTAAAATGTCACTTACGGGATATCTTCCTGATTATTGTTTATTTTTGAGCTCACGATATTTCGACGCTGTTGCAAGCGCCATGATCGCGGGATAACTTAGTAAGAAAATACACCATTTTCTTACTAAGTTAACCAGCGATCATGGCGCTTCTGGCGATTCTGTTTTGCACAAACTTAAGTTAATTTAGGCTATTGCTATCTATTTCTCTCTAATAAAACGAGAAAGAGACGGACGTAATTTAGAGCTGTCAAATTTGTCAAAATTGGAACTAATATTTTACTCTTATAGTGGCTTTCCTGACTCAGAACTCAACCCCGTCAGAGAAAACTGCTTTTAAATGTAGCTCAGAATGTGAACACATATTCTTGCTGATGACTGTACATCGAGAAGTTCAATGAGGATCATTTGCAGGATTCCTTCCAAGCGTTTTATGAAAGTAGGGAGCCGCGGGCGAGTAGGGGGAGCATGTTCGTGGGTGCAAGTCGGAATGTCTTCAAAAGATTTCTTGAAAATATATTTCTTATAAACACCTTTCTTTTATCATCTTTTATTTGAAGTTAACTTAAGTACTTCTTTTTTACATGTATTTCTGTGTCAATTAATTTCTTATTTTTTCGGAATATTATACATAAAAAAAAAAAACATCAATAAAAAAAAACATTTTTCATCATGAATGAAACAGTTTTAGTATTTTAATTTAGAAACGTATGCTTTCGATTAAATCAATCAACTGCAATATAATATCGTTTCCGTTATTAGAATTTTTACTTACCAACGCTGTGTTGCTGCAAACATTTTAGCAAAGTAGTTACATAAATTGAAAAATATTTTTGTGGTCAAAAAGTAGGTAATTTATTTGAATCATATATATTGATCGGTATGACGGCCTGTCCAAAAACAGTATTGACGTTGCATCTCATTAAAGCACTACCCCAAAACTTGTTCTTTTTGTGTTTTAGGTAGGTAGTTTATTTCTTAAAGCGTCACGTTTAGTCATCATCTGCCTAGCCTTTTCCCAACTATTTTGGGGTCGGCTTCTAGTCCAACCGGATACAGCTGAATACCAGTATTTTACATGGAGCGACTGCCTATCTGACTGATACCTCTTGGTAAGACTGGTTGTCAGATTTTTTGGGCCACTGACTACCTGTAACGACTATCAAAGATCAAAAATGACAGCCGGGACCAACTGCTTAACGTGCTTTCCGAGGCACGGAGAAAACTCGGTATGTAATGGGTGGTCACCCATCCACAGACCAACCTAGGCAAACACGGCTAGCCTAAAGATTGACCCGAGCAGCTGTTATTATTTAGCCAGTTTATTTTAGCTTTTAGTTTAGTGTGAATAATAATGATTTATTAATTTCTGTCATTATTGATATTTCCGGCCTTATCCTACTACTTGGTCACCCTACCCTGTAGCTAGCGGCATCGTCTCCTCGTCTCCCAATGAACGTTTCCGCTCGATAGCTCCTCTATATTACATCCACAAGAAAACTCCCTTAAACTGAGCATTATACTCAAATTATTGTGGTTTAGAACCACTTGGCTGTAAGGGGCTTGGGGCTAAATAATGACAGCCACACTTATTTTTAAGAGGAAGCAACGCTGGCTGAGGTCGGTTCATGGATCGGTGACCACTCTATTACATACCGAGAGAAATAAAAACAAAATGACTCCATTACAAAAGAAAAATCCTTTTAAAACTCGAAGTCACGAGATTGTAACCCAGCGCTATGCCCCGAGACCAGCTGGCTTGTTGTAAACCGTGGCGAATATGTAGATCTTATGCTGCTTCAACAGGTCGGTAATGTTCGGGACTGTTCGGGCCGGGTTGACAACATGACAGTTGTCAAGTTACTCCTCCACTCCATTTTCCTAGTCACTCCTAGTTACTCCATTTTTTGGTTTTACCCGCGCCTATAGATGTTTCACACCAAAATCAAAGAAAGCTTTTCTGTGACATTTTGTTCCTATCGATCGGTAAACTAAATGTCAAACGGACAAGGATAGCAACCTACCGATACCTGTTAGTATGTTTGTGAATATGGCCGTTATACTGTCGTTACAGGTAGTCAGTGGCCCAAAACTCTGACAATCAGTCTTACCGATGGGTATCGTATTACCGAGTAACTAACTGGCTTGTGGAGCTCATATAGGCAGTTGCTCCATGTAAAATACGGATATTCAGGGGACTACAGGAGCTAAACGCGAGTTTTATAATGCAAAAGAGCATAAATGATTCACTGCAATAAACAAAACCAGAAAAATATATAATATAATATTCTTCAGGATATATGCTAGTATGAGTGTTTTGAAAACATAATACAACAAATTTTACTTGATAAAAAAAATCACGAACTCATCTCTAAAAATTTCTTTTAAAAAGTAAAAACCATACTAAAATACATGCGATCATTCTGATTTTGTGGCAAATAATTCTACAAGCAACATATTGGCATGATAGTGTTTTATATTTTTAGTCCAATCAATAGATTTTTTGTAAATCGCAAAAACCGCTCATTTCGCACTATTCGGTCCGCAGTGACTGACGTAACAACCACTTTGTAGTGCGAGCTGATTAGAACTTTATTCTAACAGTATTTCAAACGAAGTTTGAACCACCACAGATAGAGTTGCTAATTTAGCTCCTGTAGTCGCCTCCAGTGCTCCAGCTGCATCCGGTTGGACTGGAAGCCGATTCCAACATAGCTGTGAAAAGGCAGTCAGATAATGAGCTCCTTCATATTCTTCAGAAGATTCCCTTAAACTGTGAATTGTGCACAAATGACTGTGGTTTAGAAGATATTGGCTTTGGCCGCGGGCGCTTTTGAAACGGTTGATTTGATATAGCAGCTTGTGGTCGAAGTAAATGGTGTGCAATACCGCATAGTTGCTTTTCGTCGGGCTGTTTGTGTATGTGTGATTATTAGACACCCGATTACATGCATATTTTCATATGCGTACGTGCATGTTTGCATATGCATTTGCAATTTACGGCTGTTTCTTGAAGAACGTGCATGCACATCTTTTTGCTAAAATGGGCATATCGTGGAACTTTTGGCTATGTTATTTTATTTATAGCTTTATCTAAAAGTGCCAAAAACAGCGAAATATTAATATTTAGTTCTCAATAACATAAGTGAATGTAGAAATTTTGTTTATAAGTTAATAATATTTTAATTAATAAAAGGCTATTTGGCACAGTTTCCCGCGGCAATTGCGAGTATTATGCACCTGAATATTCTGAATAAAAACAAAAAACTGAAAAATAACTTTAGCTTCAGAAGTCGGTGACCTTTGTGATTGATTTATTTTTTGTCACCGACTTCTAAAGCAAAAGTTATTTTTCAGTTTTTTTGTTTTTTATTTAAGTCAGTTTTATTTTTTGCAAAAATGTTTTTTATTTTTCCATTTTTAGTTGGAATGTATCCTATACAAATATTTGCTTTGCAAACTTTAATTTGAAGTAAGCCCAACAAAAGGTAACTGCTGTAAATCGTTGAGGAATTCCGTCGACTGTCTATGGTCTCCATCATCAGACCTGTAATGGCACTTATAACCCTCCTCCTCCTCAAGTCGTGCTCCTCATTACTGAGGGTCGTGATCCTCCCTTGAAAAAATTTTTCCCCTGACAAAGTTTCGCCATCTCCGTCTATCCTTGGCCAAATGAAACGCATCATGCAATTTTGTTTCGAGAGAAGAGCTTATCTGGTCGGACCATCGCAAAGGGCTGCGACCTCTTGGTCGTTTACCATCCACCTTGCCGGTAACCATCAGTTGTTCGAGGTTATTGCCATCTTTCCTTGCTATATGGCCGAAAAATTCCAAAACTCTGCGGAGGCAGGTCGTAGATAGTCTGGTCTTTATCTGAAGTTCGCGTAGGATGGACTCGTTGGTGCGGAATGCCGTCCAGGGTATCTGAAGCATCTTCCTCCAACACCACATCTCGAAGGCGTCTATACGAGTCCGGTCGGCCTTTCTCAAGGTCCAAGTTTCTGCTCCGTATCCAAAAATTGAAAAGACCAGCGTGTTCACCAATTTCACTTTGGTATTTCGCGAAATGTTGCGATCTCTCCATATTTTTTGAAGCTGAGACATAGCATTCTTGGCCATACCTATGCGTCTACGGATTTCTTTTTCGCATGAACCTGTGTTGGATATGTTAGAGCCCAGGTAAATGAAGTCATCGACCGTTTCGAGATTAAGAGCGCCAGTAAGTTCCAAATTATGTGCTCGGTCCACCACCATTAATTTGGTTTTTGCGTGGTTTATTTGTAGGCCCAGTTCCATGCTGATACGTTCCATCCTTGCAAGGAGTTCTACCATTTCCGACTCTGAGGCTGCTAGGAGAGTAGTGTCATCAGCGTAGCGGAGATTAGTTAGCTTGGTTCCGCCTATAGTCACACCACCTTCCCAGTTTTCACAGGTACGTCTGATAATATATTCTCCATATGCATTAAAGAGGATGGGAGATAAAATGCAACCTTGCCTTACGCCTTTTCCGAAACTGAAGGGGTTGGAAATGGTTTGGTCGACCTTCACTATGCCTTTATTTTGAGAATATAGGGCTTGAATTAGGGATACCAGATTGTAACAGACGCCGAGCTCCATTGTATCACTAGGAGATAACTAGCTAAGATAAGGATTAATAAAGTAAAAAGACAGGCCCGCACAAGGCGGGAAAAAGGTGTAGACTTTATTAAAACCACATACCATGACATACGATTGCCTTATATGGTAGCGAAACTGACGGTTTCATAACAAGCCAAAAACGTTACCATATAAGGTAACAAATCACCATTTCGCGTGTTGTGGGCGGAGCCTCCGACAAGTCGAAACTTGACCGACCCGCAGAAAGATGGGAAAGTCCATTATAGAGGGAACGATTAGCCAAAAGGATTGAGTACAACGAGGCCCCGCCACTACTTGCGACATGGTGTTTTGGTATAAAGATAGGCGACTAAAGTCAGTCGATACAGTTTTATATTTTTACAGTGTTCTATTTACAAGTGTCTAGTTTTAAGTGTTTATTGTGAGTCCCACGTGCCCTAAGTATATTATGTTCTTGTGATTATTATGTTCTGACTATTGTTCTTTGTGATTATTGTGTACTTGTGTAAATCAGTTTATGTAGAATAACGTGCCCGCTCTAAAATATAGACGAAGTAATTAAACAGTGTTAAACCATCGAAGAGTTTTAATTGAAAAGGAAATCCCATAGCCACCTGAGCTATCGAAGAAGGGAACAATAAATAAAAATACAGTCCACCCATAACACAGATGATGCGGTACTCCAAGCTCCAAAAGTACCTTCCACAGGCTTTGCCAAACTACGCAGTCGAAGACTTTACTGTAGTCTATAAAACACATGATGAGAGGTGTGTTAAACTCATATGCCTTCTCTATGAGGTGGCGGACGTTGAGGATCTGCTCACGCGTTCCCTTGCCTTTAACGAAACCAGCCTGTTCTTGAGGGATCTGCCAATCCAGAAAGTAACGAATTCTATTGTTTATAATATGTAACAGTACCTTGCTGGCATGAGATATTAGAGCCAGGGTTCGATAGTTATCACATTTCGAAGTGGAGCCCTTCTTATGTAGTGACAGGATGACAGATTTTGTCCAATCGCTTGGCCACTCACCAGTACGCCATACCTTTTTTTTTTTTTTTTTTTTCGGATGGGAAATCATCAAATAACCCCTCCCGCTCTGGGCGGAGCAGGAGGGAGTGTCAGACTTTTACTAAAACCCATCCATGTTCCTTCATCGCCCTTTGTGTTCCGGGGCCACGGTATCTCTTTCGAATAGTCCCGCAACCCCGGGGTACGCCATACCTCATTACAAATTTTGTGGAGGGCATCTATGCCCAACGGCCCGGAAGCTTTTAATAACTCCGCTGTGATTTGGTCGGGCCCCGGTGCTTTTTTGGTCTTAAGTGAGGCTATGGCAGCTTCAATTTCCGAGTACATAATAGAAGGTTCCCTCGAAATCCTATCCCACTCATTACTTGGTGCATCGCCTGCCGCATCAGGATTTCTGTATAACTCTTTGCAGTATTTCCGCCATCTTTCTGAGATTGCGTTCAGATCTTGGAGTGGGGTGCCATCTTCGTCTTCTATTACCCATGTTTTGGGTTTGAACTGGTTGGTTAGAAGTCGCACTTTTTTAAAAAGATCAGCACTTTGGATTTTGAGCGCGTGTGCTTCAATTTCTTGGCAGATATGCTCCACGAAATTGTTTTTGTCGCACCGACATTTTAACTGAATGAGGCGGCTAAGCTCCGAGTATTTGTCTCTTCCCTCTTGGCTTGACAGTCCTTGGGCTTTAAGGTCTTTCCTGTACGTAATCATTTGCCAGGTGTCCGCCGAGATCCACGACTGCTTGCAGATGTTCGGTGCATGGTTAATGGGGATGGAGTCAACTGCCTTCCATATAATGTTTTTAAAATGCTCCCACTGTTCCTCTGCACTACCGTTATCAGGCTCTGGATGTTCCGCCATAACAGACTCTAAAGCATTTTGTAATTGTGTACTCTCTGCTGGCGATAGAACCCGTGTTCTTTGCGGTGGTCGTTTTTTGACTGCTTTTAAACGGAGAGCAAAGTTTGCTACCAAAAGACAGTGATCAGATCCGCAATCGGCACCCGGGTAAGTCTTAACATTGGTGATTGAAGTTCTCCAACGACTATTTATTATGACATAGTCAATCTGGTTGCGAAATCGTTCGCCAGGAGAGATCCAGGTGTAAAGTCGGCGGGGATGGTGTTGAAAGCAGGTGTTCATAATTGTGAGCTTCCTTCCGATACAGAATTCAAGAAGTTTGGATCCTCTGTCATTACGTATCCCTAGTCCATATTTTCCGACAGTACCTCTAATATGACTATCATCCGTCGTTTTTCCTATTTTTGCGTTCCAATCACCGATGACAAAAGTTATCTCTCGATTTGGTATTTTGGACAGGGTTGTTTCGAGCTCCGAGTAGAAACCTTCAATAATGTCGTCCTTGGCACTAGCTGTAGGGGCATATACCACAATGATATTCAGGGTACAAGGCCTAGTGCTCAGTTTCAGTGTTAGTATTCGGTCAGAAACAGGGTTATATCCAAGCACAAATTTATTCATGTGTTTGGACAGCCAAATACCGACTCCGTTACTGCTGGAGTCTGTGGGGCCTGAGAAATAAAGGGTGTTCCCACCAGGCGTCCTTTGATGACCTTGTCCACGCATATGAGTTTCGGTAATTCCCAGCAAAGTAAGATTATGGCCTTCTGCTTCCCTTTCCACGATTTCGAGCTTGCCTGGTGCCAGTAATCCACGTACGTTCCAGGTTGCAATACGTCTGTGTTCTTGCACTGAGATCTTGCTGTTGCGTGAATCACCAGTAGCATGACCGCTATTCAAGACCTGGTGATGCGTCTTGGTAGAGGCTTCGGTAGCCAATTTCACACCAGTCAGCCCGGGAACTGACTGGCGCCGGGTGTTAGTCGGATCGTCCAACGAACTAGCATTATCTGTTGTACTTTCTATGGGGGATTTTCTTGGGAAATACATCATAACCCATAGGGGTGCAAAGTTATCATCAATAGAAATGAATTAAGTCCAAATACAAGGTAGCTACTGTAAAACGTTGAGGAGTTCCCTTAACTGTCCTTCGTCTTCATCATCAGACCCCTAATGACAGTTATAACACATCTAGGTGTAAAGTTCTAATCAATACAAATTAGTCAAGCCCAAACACCAGGTAATTGCTGTAAATCGTTGAGAAGTTCCCTCGACTGTCTTTCGGTTCCATCATCAAAACTACTCCAGACCTGCATTAAATACTAGTGCTTTAAAATACTTAATGAAAAAATTAGCAAACGTACTACTCACCAGTACGATTTTTTGAAGGTTTGCCTCGATTTCTTTGGGATGTCATCATCAGAACCTTGTTTCCTTATCATGGTACCACCGTTGGGATATCTCCTTTCCAACAAAAAAATAATCATCTAAATCGGTTCATAAACGACGAAGTTATCTGCGAACACTCATAAAAAAAAACATATATACGGTCGAATTGAAAAACCTCCTTTTTTAGAAGTCGGTTAAAAATCATCTGCAGCGCGGCCCCACTAGCATATTACGTACATCCAAACAAAAAGACGAAGTTTTATCATACACTTTTCTCAAATCACTAAAATTTACTCAGATTCCGCTCTCAAGCAGTAATAATAACAAATCAATGACAAGACGCTAGACAGCATTTTTAAATTGAAAAGAAAAGACACATCTTTTCCATGATTACCTATTAGAAAACCTTCTTAGGGCCCCTACCGCCCCTCTTTTGACAAAGTGCGCAATAATACAGTATTTGGTGAAACGTTTCCGAATGATAATTGTTATTAATAGCTATGGGGTGAGCAGGGAAGGCCCATAATGTAGTATTTATTTAAGGTTTGGGAATAAAATTGTACCTCGAGGTAATGTGGTTTTGAACTGACCACGATAGTTTGCCTTTTCATGGCAATTTTTGGAGGAATTCTGTGGTACTGGTCATCTTTCGGCTGATGCATAAATTTGCACTGCTAAAGAACTCTTGCTACACCTACTCTTAGATAAATGGTATCCGTAGAACACTACGAACACTACTTATAAATGACAAAAAAAAACCATTAAGTCCCAAATAATGAGAGTGGACCTATTGACTACTGACAAATCCCTATTAAAAAAAAAACAACAATGAGAGGTTTTCTTTTTGAGGTATTAAAAAAAAATAGTTTCCAAGAACTCTATAGAAGGCGTTGAACTTACTATGATAGTTGGTGCCAAAGCCAAAACGCTTGGAAAAAAAATATTGTGTCACGTCACATACTCTCGTTCACTGACACTTTCATTTGCTTAACCTTCCGAATATAACCTAGTTTTCTCGCGCTTTGTTAAAATCAGTTTTTTAGGTTCCGTTCCTTGCATTATCATACTAACTCCTAGCGCCATCTATCCAGCGACTAGAGAAGAGCTAAAAAGAAAATCCCTCATTGACCGGCTACAGGTTTTTTTTTGTTTTTTTTTTTGTTTTTTTATTTTGATAATCCCTTCAGAACCTTCTAAAGCCGAGATATTGTATAAACGCTGTGTAGCAGGTACATACGGCAACACATCATTAATAGTTCAATAATATTTAGTACACATGTAACAGGAAAAAACTTAATTTAAGCGTACAATAAACAAATAAATGATCAATGACCCCCATGTTATGTAAAACTTGCGTTATATGGGTCTTGAATTGAATCCAGAGGGGCCTAAAAATACCAGTTTAACAGAATCATAATAAGTGTTACATTTCGTAAAGTAGCCAACTGACAATTCATAATATTAACTGCGTCTGCGGCAGCCGCAATAAGTATTATGATTACTGTGATTCTGCAAAAACGGCCCTTTTAGGCCCCCAGGACAGGGCCTACGATTCACACTAAACTTTAACTACTAGAGCAGACAATAAAGAAGTATATTATCTTGGAGTAACAATAAAACTCGTGAGGAGCTCGTGGCTAAATAATAACAGCCGCTCAGGTCGATCGTTAGGTTAAGCCGTGCTTGCCTAGGTTGGTCTGTGGATGGGTGACCGCTCATTACATACCGAGTTTCCTCCGTGCCTCGGAAAGCATGTTAAGCCGTTGATCCCGACTGTCATTTGTAAATCTTTGACAGTCGTTAGGTAGTCCTTTGCCCAAAAAGTCTGACAACCAGTATTACCAAGGGGTATCGTATTACCCGGTACTAACTGGGTTGTGGAGGTCAGATAGGCAGTCGCTCTATGTAAAATACTGGTATTCAGCTGCATCCGGTTAGACTGGAAGCCGACCCCAACATAGTTGGGAAAAGGCTAGGCAGATGATGAGTTACAATAAAACTATAAGTTGTGAAACCTTTCTCATTTTCCTATCACAATTTTTCATTCTTAGTTTTATTTCCCGACACCCGCGGGTGCGGAACGGCCTCGTTTCCGTTAGCAGACACCTAATAAATACTGCTATTTAATTTTCTTCCCCTAGATTGCACATTTAATTCCCCATAGCGCTGCGTCCACTGCGGGCTTGGCAGGAAGCCAGCCACTGCTATGCGGATAATTGATCAACCTTATTGAAAACTGTCCTTTTGATTTAGTAGTTAGAATGCTGTGGGAAATTTGAGCAGAATTTTTGGTTAAATTTTCAAGAAAATGGTATATTCTGAAAATATTTATACAGAAATATTTGCACCTGAGTTTCAATATATTGTACTCAATAGTACCTTCCCTAATTAAGGTTTGAAAAGGTTTAAAAAAAAAGTTTTTTGCAAAAAAATAAAAATGACTTCAAAAAAAAACACAAAAAATTGAAAAATAACTTTAGCTTCAGAAGTTGGTGACTTGTTTCTTTGATTCAGTTTTTTGTGTTTTTTTGAAGTCGGTTTTATTTTTTGCAAAAATGTTTTTTATTTTTCCTTTTTTAGTTGTTCCCAAACCAATTTTTGCCATGAATTTAATTTACATTAGTAACAATACATGTCATGGTAATAGGCTTATCCCCAATAAATGGAACTTAACATACCTAACTGTTGAAATCTGGGTGTATTGTACACATCTGCCCATACAGCATACACCTCAGAGCATACAGGCGTGATGTTACGTCATGATGTTGTGTAAACAATACACATCCAAGCGATTCCAGCAATCACTGCAGATTTGCCGTCTATTTTTGAAGAGTTCCATTGTATATCTCCGAAGATCAGCATTAGATCTTTACCAAATTATAAATGAGACCACACGGAAAGCACCAGCTTTCAAATAAAAAAAAGAATCATCAAAATCGGTTCACTCAGTAAAAAGTTCTGAGGTAATAAACACAAAAAAAACCTCCTCTTTTTGGAATTCGGTTAAAAATACTCAGTAGACTATGTTGATCTGCTTCTTCTTCCTGCAAGGGCAGGTCCCAAGTTATTTAGGGTCGGCGCAACACGTTTTTTTCTTCAATTCTCCGTTGCTACTTTAAATTAAATTAAATTATTTCTGCTTATCTTTCGAGTGGGATGTCGAATGAAAGAGGATAACTTTCTGAGTTCATTATTATAGAACCAATTAAAAAAAAACGTAATTTACGTTCAAAGTCAAAGTATTTATTAGTGTGGTTTTTGGTGATAGTTGGTCTTACAGTTAGGTTATAGTAACTCAAAAAACTACCCATTAGGGCACACACTATTTAACATTATAAGAATTAAAAAGTGATATTACATACAATTATCACAAAATTCTAAATCTAAAAGTTTTTTATTAGTCTATTATCTATTACACTTAAAGTACTTACTTACGGGATAATATCCGTGATTTTCTTTTGATTTTATGAGCTCCCGATATTTCGACGCTGTTGCAAGCATCATGATCGCGGGAATACTCAACATGATGCTTAGAACACCGTCGAAATATCGGGAGCTCATAAAATCAAAAGAAAATCACGGATATTATCCCGTAAGTACTTTATCCTATAATGTCCCACTGTTGGGCAAAGGTCTCCCCATAGCTTTCCACTTTTCTGGCCGTGTGGTTTTCTCCGGCAAATCTCTCACAAACGGCTCTAAGTTCCTCCCCTGTTCCATCGTTTTTAACCCCCCTCCCCTTAATGGAATCTAAACGATAGTTGAAAATTACACAACGTCTTGTTTATTTTTCCAATACAATATCCATCTATTGGTCGCCAGTTTTGATTCTGGCTTTCAGGTGTTTCAGCGGTTTGGAAATAGTGTGGCGGGCTTGTCTCAATAAGGGCATGCGCAAACTACAGACTTTTTGTGCGGATGAGTCTGTGGCGCACAAAATGTCTGCATGACATACAAAAAGACCGTCGCGGATTTTACGCAGACTCAACGCACACGACGCACATCTTCGATCATTCTATTCGAATGTAGATTGCATAATCATGGGAGAGGGTTATGTCCAGCAGTGGACGTTATGGGCTGTTGTAGTAGTAGTAAGTATAATTAAATTTAATTTTTAAGTATAATTTTACTGAGGTAATTTTATTAATTATGGACGGGATGATATTTACACAAAAAACGTTTTAGACAAGTTGCATTATTGACGGTTAGCGTTTTAAACCAGTTGCGTTTTAGGCGAGAAGCGTTTTAGACCATCTGCCAGTTGCATTTAGACCAGTTTGTACTTAGACCAGTCTACTTTTTAGACCACTTGCTAATTAGACCAGCTGCTTTTTTAGACGAAATGATACTAACCCCTAAAAGGGTGTGCACCGTCTGTGTTAGCAGTTAGCACGTGTTGAAGCAAACGTTCTATTTTTTTCGCGCACTTTTGTGCGGCACGGCGCGGCGTGATCTGTTGGAATGACACGGAATTTTTGGCCGCCAGACATTTTGCGCGTCGTATGCGTTACTGTATATAATTGCTCAGGTTATGTTTTCACAGACTAAAAAGTGCATCACGGATAGTCTGTCGTCTACGCAGGCCCTAAAAAAAAAGAAAAAAAGACCGTCACAAACTTACAACAAAACCCTCAGCACCAAATGATAAATGATGTTTATTTTGCTAGTAGGTTTTTACAAACACTTTTACACGTCATTTATTTTTTAAACTAGATGGGGCCGGTGTTTCGTACCTGACTACTCTGAGAAGAAACAGCCGAAACAAACTCAGAGGTCATAGTCTCTTTTGAAGTCCAGACATAATCTTGCTCAATTCACATGAGGACTATGCAGATTAGTGTCTGAGATGGTCTTTTGAAGAAAGAACCACACAGATTTGAGTGGACCTGTCCAGTCATTGCAAGCATTTGTCAGTTATTGTGTAGCAAAGAATCATACTATACTCTACGAGTAGGTAACTATTCACTCTCGACTCGAAGACTTACGGGAACAAATGAGAAATAGTTGTGAATAGTTGTAGAACTCCGTAATTATTTGAAGTAGTATAACTTGGTTCGTTCGCGAATAGTTTCACTTGATCGCTTGCTTGAAGGCGGTACAGTCGCTACTCGCGGTGTGACGGAGGTGAGATTGCGTTTTATTTTTACCCGACTGTGGCAAATAAATAAAAAATAAAATAAAATTCATTTATTTCTGGTCATTGGCCCATAATAGATACAAAACGTAAACAAAATTTGTGTCAGCTGATTGAATAATTAAAAAATAAAGTGAATTCAATGACAAACATAATTAAAATATTAGAAACAATTAAATGTCAGATCAAATCAATTAATGGCAATGGCACAAAACAAAATTAAATTAACTAAAAATTAAATAAAACAATGAATTAAATTAAAAAAATTAAGGCAAAGGCAGAAGAGGGTTATCGTTTTGTTTATTAAATGTGAGGTGTGTGATTCTTGGTAAGATTGAGGAATAGTTGAGGTGTAAATCACGAATTTGCAAAGTAAACTAAGATATAATTAAAGAATACATTTGTGACGTTTTCCGGGTGCCTATCCTCCAAAATCCACTTATATCTGTAATTTCTTAATAATACACTTTCTCGAAAATTGGCTCTAACCGCACTACGATTAGATTCAACGTGCAATTTATTTCACACGCGTGGATTTTAATTTATTTTTTTATAGCAGTTAGTCAGTACGTCAGTAGGTCATTCAGTAAGTCAGTCAGTCAGTCCGTCAGTCAGTCAGTCAGTCAGTAAGTAAGTCAGACAGACAGTCAGTCAGTAAGTCAGACAGTCAGTCAGTAAGTCAGACAGTCAGTCAGTAAGTGAAAACTTCTTTAGGCGCGTTGAGCACTTTTTGGGTGAACAAAAATCATGGAACTTGCGTCATCGTCATCACCGAACGCTATCATAGAACGGTTAGTCAAAATCAACCTTAAACAATTAAGATAAAGTTTATTTTGGATTGATTCTATTCAAACTTAGTTTTCACTTCTATCGGCAGTCCCCATAGACTGGCCCGCATATTTTTGAAGTAAAAACTTCTTTAGGCGCGTTGAGCACTTTTTGGGTGAAGGAAAAACATTGAACGATCGTCACCTCCACTCACATCACTCTTCGTAGCACTCGTAGCCGATCCGCTACGGCGTAGCACCACATAGATGTGCGCGGGGCACAAACCGTAGCAGTGCTACGACAGGGCCGGGGCCTGTGAGACTTTTTTTTTCACTTCTATCAACAGTTCCCAAAGACTGCCCCGATTTTTTTTATCACTACAACAACAACAACAGCCCATAACGTCCACTGCTGGACATAAGCCTCTCCCATGATAGGAGGAATTTACCGTAATCTCCACGCTTGGCAGGCGGATTGGAGATCGCAGTGATGAAAGACTAACAGAAAACGCTGCTGCCCATTCTCAGGTCTACGGAGGCGCAAGGTGTTCTGCCTCAGACATTAGTCGCCTTATACGACACCCGTGAGTGTAATGGGTTGGTTCTATTCTACTCTGCCGGATACCACACGCGGCTATTTTTTATCACAACCACACAAAAATTTCCTCAGAACTGTTCATAAACTAAGTTCGAATTGATTGTTTTTTTTTTTTAATCTCGGCAATAGAGGGGTAATTTTTCTTGAAAATCTTTAAAACAAAATTAGACAGAACCAAATGAACGGTTACACAAACTAGCCGAAATGGAATGCACAGTTAACAAAATTAGAAACTAAATCAGTAACGCATAAAGTTACCACTCAGTAACCGATTTAACTTGTATCAATAACAGTAACTTGATATTAAAGTTAACTGAAATAAACTGGCGAACGAATGGAACGTGAGTGAATGAACAGAGGAATGGGAAGTCATTCTTTAGTTCAATTAAGAAACTTAATAAGCTATTAATCAATTTACAGAGAATGGGCAGCAGCGTTCTCTGTGCTTTTGTAACAACCGTACTGCGATCGCCAACCCGCCTGTGGCGATTATAGCAAAAACCCCCCTTGGGGGAGGCCTATGTCCAGCAGTGGACATCTTTCGGCTGAAATGATGAATGAACTGATGAATAGGGGGCGAACGTATTGCCATTAACTAGGCACAAATTTTAACTCGGTGGCTGCTACTGAAAAATTCCTTATGAAAAAACCCAATAATAGTTTGCCCGACCTGGGAATCGAACCCAGAACCTCATGATTAGTAGTCGCGCTTGCGACCACCCTTCCAACAAGGATTTCATCTGCCTAGCCCCTTCCCAACTATGTTGGGGTCGACTTCCAGTTTTACCAGATGCAGCTGAATACCAGTATTGTACATGGAGCGATTGCCTATCTGACCTCCACAACCCAGTTAGCACCGGGTAATACGATACCCCTTGGCAAGACTGGTTGTCAGACTATTGGGGCCTCTGACTACCTAACCACTGTCAAAGATCTACAAATGACAGCCGGGACCAACGGCTTAACGTGCTTTCCGAGGCACGGAGGAAACTCCGTATATAATGGGTGGTCACCCATCCACAGACCAACCTAGGCAAGCGCGGCTTAACGTAACGATCGACCCGAGCGGCTGTTATTATTTAGCCACGAGCTCCTCCAACGAGGATTTAAAAAATAATTATTTTTGTACAAATCCAGGTTATAAACTAAAGGGTGTAGGCACTTGTTCTCCCCGTCATTGCGATCATTTTTTTGTTCTACACCATACCTGGGAACCTTCTAGTTACGGAGATATTGAGGGTCAAAGTTCCAACTTTTTGACAATTTTTTTTTTTTTAATACAAGTTTTTATTGTAAGATTTTTACTTTAAACACCTCCACGACCCCCGTACTGTTCAATCCATCTATCAGCACAATGTTTTGAGTGCGTTACATTGAGTTCTACCACAAAAATCGTTTCCCAGCAATAATCGTTGCGTAAAGTTACTTAGTTTGATGTACAGAATGCTTGGTTGACAGCTTCGTGATGAGGTCTTTTACATCCTGTATTTGTGTGCCTTTTAACCAAATACGTTCAGTCGTTTTTGCATGAAAGAATCACAAAATATCCAGCCATACATCCACCCATCTTCACAAACTTTACCCAACCCAAATCACTTTTCCGCTCACCTGTACCTCTGCAGACTGATATTAATCAATGCAAATACTGAGTTTAATTAAAACTGTGTTTAAACTAAAGTCGTTTGCTTCAGGCTTCGACTTCCACTCCGACTTCGAAAAGTAAAAGGAATAGTTGTGTAAAGCTGCCGTGAAAGATAGACGAAGTTTTATTGGAGAGTTTTTATTTCTAACAGAAACAGGCTTGTGTACTGAAAAAATCTAATTAGTCCGTCAGTAAGATTATCAAAAAATATTTGACACGTATTTTTTCTTTTGTTACGTAAACCAAAATTGACGAAGATACGACGCTTTTAAAATTCTCGATACGTCACGCCCGTGCTATAAATTGTTAGTGCGTTGTGACATCACGAGCCATCACTCCCGAGTTTTGATGCGTTTTATCTTTGTCAATATTCATAGATTTACAAAAACAAAAAATACGTGTCCATTATTTTCCAATACTCTAACTGACGGACTAAATATATTTGCAATATATTGATGGTGGAAACTAGCCTATTATCGATACAATATTTTCTTTCGTTTGGAGGAGTTAGTAGCTAGGAGGAGCTCGTGGCTAAATAATAACAGCCACTCGGGTCGATCTTTAGGTTAAGCCGTGCTTGCCTAGGTTGGTCTGTGGATGGCTGACCACCCTTACATACCGAGTTTCCTCCGTGCTTCGGAAAGCACGATAAGTCGTTGGTCCCGGCTGTCATTTGTAGATCTTTGACAGTCGTTACAGGTAGTCAGTGGCTCGAAGTTTGACAACCAGTCTTACCAAGGGGTATCGTATTACCCAGTACTAACTGGGATGTGGAGGTCAGATAGGCAGTCGCTCCATGTAAAATACTGGTATTCAGCTGCATCCGGTTAGACTGGAAGCCGACCCCAACATAGTTGGGAAAAGGCGAGGCAGGTGATATTTTTTCTTTCTTTTATTGAAGGAATCGTGTAGTGTAGTAGAAGTTAGCGTGACTGCTGAACACGGGGTGGTCTGTTCGATTCCCTGGTCGGGTTGTGTTATTGTCTTTTCCATCAGTAATATGTCACTAGCAGCACGGAGTTTTGATTTGTGACCGATTGATGACAATAGGCTCGGTTTCTTTCACAAGACTTAAAACATAACTGGCTGTTATACCTAAACAAAGAGAGTAGAATGTCTGACCGCTCTCCAGACTTACCTGATCAGCATTTAGCAACATAGATGCCATATTCATGACTTGCAAGTCAGTTCGGTCTCAATCGGAAGTCCCATATTATTCTATTTCCTACTATTTCTATGTCAAAGTTCTTAAAGTTAATAAACTCTACTTCCAGCATAATTAAACGTTTTTTTTAGCTAAAATCCGAACTCTCGTATTGTAAATGAAGTGTGGGTGTCTATTATTAAACCCTTTGAGTATTACAGGCGTTTCGTAAGTTTCGTGCATTTCGTATGTTTTCTAAAAAACTGCATAATAAAACTTCACAAAAAAAAACATAATTTATAACAAACAAAACCACTTGGCAAAGCTAACACAAAATATTATAATACCAACACCAAAAATCAAATAAGTTAGAATTTGAAATCATCTTTTCCAAACACGTTAAATGTATGCCACGACACGCGTCAAAATCTTTTTTATACGTTCTATAATCTATGGTATATAGACATAATCCTCTTTTGAACATACACAGATGGTCTATTTAATCTATGCCTTGTCTATGGACCACACTTATAGAGTTTATTTATGGTACTTTGAATAAACAAAAAGATTATAGATGATTTTGAGATTTATCTTTTAAAGTCGTCATATCCCGGATGTTAGAGAGTCTACCTATTAAACTAGAGATTACGGGTTCAAAACCTGGGCCAGCAGTCTCGAAATAGATAACGACATTATCGTTAATTTTCGATCGCTAAGAAGAACAATGAAAAAATTCGGTTGCAATAACGATGATTGCAAGAATCGCAGATGTAGAGACTTGCTTTTCCCGCAAGCATTTTTTTACCCTGGCAATGCGACTTTATACTGGGCACGCATAGACGATTACGGCCCACAGTCTCACAGAGTGGAGGGCTGTGTCCCAGCAGTGGGAATTAAAGCAGCGGGCTAAGACGTTTCCATCAGCAATTTCTCAACAGCAACCCGAATTCTGAATCTGTGCGTGGTGATGGCAATAGGGTCGCCCCTTATTACGTGGTACTTAAACATGACAGAAACGTGTGTGTTCTACAATGGGGACTACCGTTTTTGAGTTCACCAGATGGCGTAACTGTCGAGTAAGATCCTGTCAATAATGGGCATGACGACAGTATCAAACTATTGCAAATCTATTTAGTCCGTCAGTTAGAGTATTGGAAAATAATGTTAACTTACAACTTAACAACACACTTACTTCTTACTTACTTCTTAAAATCTTCAAGTCATAAATTCATAATTAATCAGAAGTGGCTAAATCTTGACCACAGTCGTGAAAATTTGAAAAAATACGTGATAAAAAAGCGCGGAACGAGCGAACTCTATGACATCTAACATTTCTGAAGACCTTTTTTTCCGTTTTTCCTTTTTTTTATGAAGATCAAGTAAGGGTAGTTGAATAAACACCTTCATTTTGCTGTGGCGGTACCTCCAATACTTCAGTCTTCCCGCGACCACGGCTGGTGCAATCCGGTCGAAACGTCGGGCTTATATTAAAGGTAAAAATTCGCGAAAATACCCGTTTACATCCCTACTTCCCTACTATCCCTACTTCCCTATCCCTACTAATATTATAAATGCGAAAGTAACTCTGTCTGTCTGTCTGTCTGTTACCTTTTCACGCCTAAACCGCTGAACCGATTTTGATGAATTTTGGTATAGAGATAGATGGAACCTTGGGAAAGGACATAGGGTACTTTTTATCCAGATCCCGATCCCGATCCCGGAATTATACGGGTGGAAACGCAGAGTGCAGTTGTGTATCGTATATCCCTACTAAATGAATTTTGGTATAGAGATAGATGGAACCTTGAAACGGTTGTGATCATTCAACATTGATGGTGATTGTGATGGTGATCGTGATGGTGATCGTGATGGTGATCGTGATGGTGATTGTGATGGTGATTGTGATGGTGATTGTGATGGTGATGGTGATTGTGATAGTGTGATTGTGATAGTGAATGATTGTGATGATGGTGATTGTGATGGTGATTGTGATGGCGATTGTGATGGCGATTGTGATAATGATTGAGATAACGATGATGGTGATTGTTATGGTGATTGTGATTGTGATGGTGATGGTGATGGTGATTGTGATGGTGATTGTGATGGTGATGGTGATTGTGATAATGATTGAGATAACGATGATGGTGATTGTTATGGTGATTGTGATGGTGATTGTGATGGCGATTGTGATGGCGATTGTGATAATGATTGAGATAACGATGATGGTGATTGTTATGGTGATTGTGATGGTGATTGTGATGGCGATTGTGATGGCGATTGTGATAATGATTGAGATAACGATGATGGTGATTGTTATGGTGATTGTGATGGTGATTGTGATGGCGATTGTGATGGCGATTGTGATAATGATTGAGATAACGATGATGGTGATTGTTATGGTGATTGTGATGGTGATTGTGATGGTGATTGTGATGGTGATGGTGATTGTGATAGTGTGATTGTGATAGTGAATGATTGTGATGATGGTGATTGTGATGGTGATTGTGATGGTGATTGTGATGGTGATTGTGATGGTGATTGTGATGGCGATTGTGATGGCGATTGTGATAATGATTGAGATAACGATGATGGTGATTGTTATGGTGATTGTGATTGTGATGGTGATTTTGATAGTGATTGTGATGGTGATGGTGATTGTGATGGTGATTATGATGGTGATTGTGATGGTGATTGTGATGGTGATTGTGATGGTGATTGTGATGGTGATTGTGATAATGATGGTGATATTGATGGTGACTGTGATTGTGATGGTGATTGTGTTGGTGTTTGTGATGGTGATGGTGACTGAAATAGTGATGGTGATTGTGATAATGATTGTGATATTGATGTTGGTTTTGATAGTGATGGTGATTGTGATAATAATGGTGGTTGTGACAGTGATGGTGGTTGTGATGATTATGAAATTTGGCACATCGATAGTTTATAACCTGGATTCACATGTAGGACACTATTTATCCCTTTAGTATGATTCAGTGGGACAGTTACCGAAATTTACGCGGGCGAAGCCGCGGGCAACAGCTAGTATTATATTATATTATATATTATATATATTATTATATATTTATATATTTTTATATTATAAATGCGAAAGTAACTCTGTCTGTCTGTCTGTCTGTCTGTTACCTTTTCACGCCTAAACCGCTGAACCGATTTTGATGAATTTTGGTATAGAGATAGATGGAACCTTGGGAAAGGACATAGGGTACTTTTTATCCAGATCCCGATCCCGATCCCGGAATTATACGAGTGGAAACGCAGAGTGCAGTTGTGTATCGTATATCCCTACTAAATGAATTTTGGTATAGAGATAGATGGAACCTTGGAAAAGGACAAAGGCAACCTTTTATCCCGATCCCGATCCCGTAATTATGCGAGTGATAGATAACGCAGGGTGCAGTTATGTATCGTATATGCCTACTAAATGAATTTTGGTATAGAGATAGATGGAACCTTGGGAAAGGACATCTTTACTTTTTATCCAATGATTGTGATTACGATGATGATGATTGTGATGATGATGACGATGATTGTGATGATGATGATTTTGATTACGATTATAATGATTGTGATTACGATGATGATGATTGTGATAATGATGATTGTGATAACGATGATAATGATTGTGATTACAATGATAATAAGTGTGATAACGATGATGGTGATTGTGATAGTGATTGTGATTGTAATGGTGATGGTGATTGTGATGGTGATTGTGATGGTGATGGTGATTGTGATGGTGATTGTGATGGTGATTGTGATGGTGATTGTGATGGTGATGGTGATTGTGATGGTGATTGTGATGGTGATTTTGATTGTAATGGTGATTGTGATTGTAATGGTGATGGTGATTGTGATGGTGATTGTGATGGTGATTGTGATGGTGATTGTGTTGATGATTGTGATGGTGATTGTGATGGTGATTGTGATGGTGATTGTGATGGTGATTGTGATGGTGATTGTGATGGTGATTGTGATTGTGATTGTGATGGTGATTGTGATGGTGATTGAGATAGTGATGGTGAGTGTGATAATGACTGTGATTACGATGATAATTATTGAGATAACGATGATGGTGATTGTGATAGTTATTTTGATGATGATTGTGATGGTGATTGTGATAGTGATTGTGATAGTGATGGTGATGGTGAGTGTGATAATGACTGTGATTACGATGATAATTATTGTGATAACGATGATGGTGTGGTGATTGTGATAGTTATTTTGATGGTGATTGTGATGGTGATGGTGATTGTGATAGTAATTGTGATAGCGATAGTGATGGGGATAGTGATGGTGATTGTGATTGTGTTAGTGATTGTTATGGTGATTGTGACGGTGATTGTGATAATGATTGTGGTAATTATGGTGGTTGTGTTAATGATGATAATTGGTGATAATGATGGTGACTGTGATAGTGATGGTGATGGGGATTGTGATGGTGATTGTGATTGTGACAGTGATAGTGATGGTGATTGTGATAATGATGGCGGTTGTGAAAGTGATGGTGATTGTAATAATAATAATTGTGATGATTATGAAATGCGGCACATAGATAGTTTATAACCTGGATTAACATGGAGGACACTATTATCCCTTTAGTATGATCCAGTGGGACAGTTACCGAACTTCACGCGGGCGAAGCCGCGGGCAACAGCTAGTGTGTATTATAATGGACCTTATTATAGGTACTCTACAGTACTCTACACGAACACCTCTAGCGGTGAATTTATGCGCGATAGCCCCCATTGGCCTCTACTTTACTCAAGTCATACTGTTTTTTCTTACGTGCGAAATGTAGGTGTAGTAGTACCTTACCCGTAGTGGTGTACCTTATACACCACTGTCTCACCCTTCGGTGATTTCAGACGTGATGTTATGCTTATGTGTATTGTCGGTCCTTTCGTACGGCTCCTGCGAATCGTTTCAACATCGCGGCACATAATTCATCCGTTTAGTGCAAACTTTATGAGCGGCATTCATCATTATTATATGGTAGCGGTACATAAATGGGGTGCAGAAGTTTTACTTTTAATTTATTTATTTTATTTTATTGTATTTGTACCCATTACACACACGGGTGTCGTATAAGGCGACTAATGTCTGAGGCAGAACACCTTGCGCCTCCGTAGACCTGAGAATGGGCAGCAGCGTTTTCTGTTAGTCTTTCATCACTGCGATCTCCAATCCGCCTGCCAAGCGTGGAGATTACGGCAAATTCCTCCCATCATGGAAGAGCCTTATGTCCAGCAGTGGACGTTATGGGCTGTTGTTGTTGTAGTTGTTGTATTGTATTTGGGTGGCTTACAGCTAACAATACAAACAATCATAGTGATACAAACGAAAAGCCATTTACAAGCCTCCACAGTTAGCAATAAACCAGTGTTGCACAAACTAAAAAACAAAAAACATTGCAAAAAATAAACATTGAAAACCAGAGGCAACAATCGAGAATAATGATTTAGTATGAGATGGTTTCAGATAGATAAAGTACTTGTAATTTGGGACGAAACACAAGTTCAATAGTTATGTGGGACAAACTAAGAATATTTTTTGTTATGTGGGACCAAATTTCAGGACGAACGAAAAAAAAATCTAATATTTATGATTTTTTGTAAGTGGGTATAACAAATAAAAGGCGTTAAAAAATAAGATACGCGCTGAATAAAATAACCTCCGTATAAATTTTGTACAAGAACAGATAGAAATTATTTAAGAAATAAAAAATACAAATATAGGTTTTGGAGATGTTGGTTTTATCTCAATAATCTGTAATGAGTTAAAATTGGATCCATATTGATTTATCCAAAGGCTTGCTTGAAATCAAAATCAAAGCATTTATTTCAAGTAAGCCAGTTACAGGCACTTTTGAATTGTCGAAACAAAGATGAAAATTAAATGTAACCACAGTCCCAGTCACAAGACATAAAAACTGTGAAAGTAGTTAGGTAGTAGTTGATTTGCTTCAACATAATTTTTCTGCCAATATCCCGTTTTTTACAGCTGAAATCTTTCCCAGACCTTTTTCTAGCCATTCAACATTTACTCATTCTGTCTAAAAAAACGCAAGGAAAATAATTTCCTTTTTTGTTCGCACTGAGACTTCTGCCCACCTCTCTACCAGCACATAACTCCCGAACGAGGAGTAATTGCTTACGCAATGCAGTTTATTTTAGAACCGTTTTGTGCGGTTTTATTGTTGCAACAATGTTATACTTTCTTCGTGAAAGTTAATGTAAAGGACACTGTACATCTATCTATACATATAAAAAAACAGTAACGAAAGAAAATTATGTGGTTTTGTTAGAAAAACGTAACTGATGACAAAAAGTGACTTTTTAGAATTTTTGTCTGTTTGTCTGTGTATATGGTACGGCTTCACGCCAAAACTACTGGATAGATTGAATTGAAATTCAGAAAAAATGTTCTTTGGAAACCAAGGAAAGCTTTAGGCTACATATTATCACGCCGTATGTTATGGGAGGTAAGCAATATTAATTTTAAAAGGTTTTTGTTCGTAATTAAATGCACAAAATAATTGGAAAATAAAGGTGCATTACAAAATAATTTTATAGTAAGCGCACTTCTTTTTTTGTTCTAAATTGGTTCCGAGCGAAGCCGGGGCTGATCACTAGTAATTTAATATTACATTCATCTGAGTTCCCGAGTACTTAGGTAGATGTGTAATGTATAAAAACATCATCATCTATTCGCCTTTTCCCAACTATGTTGGGGTCGGCTTCCAGTCTAAGCGGTTGCAGCTGAATACCAGTATTTTACATGGATCGACTGCCTATCTGACCTCCACAACCCACTTAGTACTGGGTAACACGATATCACTTGGTAAGGTCTGGTTGTCCACGAACGACTGTCAAAGATCTACAAATGACAGTCGGGACCAACAGCTTTACGTGCTTTACGAGTCATGGAGGAAACTCGGTATGTTATGGGTGGGAACCCATCCACGGACCAACCTAGGCAAGCGCGGCTTAACCTGAAGATCGACCCGAGTGGCTGTTATTATTTAACCCTAGTGGTTTTACGAAAAATAAGGTACAGTTAGGTCTTAAAAATATGATGCTTACATAATAATATTTACAAGCTGATATCGTTGTTATTTTTATAACAATGGAAAATCTCACCTGGTTTTAAAACAATTACATTTATGTATATAATTTATGATAATAAGATTTATTTTCTCATGAAATATGATTTAATAAACACAACACCTGCCTTTTGATGCCCAGTTGGGTATATAAATCAAAGCAGTTTATATGAATATAATTTTGTAAGATTAATAACAAATGTCTGTTCAGCTTCTGTTTTGCATAATGCGAGGTATTGTGTAATCATTGTTTTAAAATAATAAAACTTTTATTTTATTGAAATAACAGAGGCTTTTAGACTTTTGCCACTTTTTTTAATAGCTTTACTTTAGATACGTCCATGACCCATGAGGGGCTCGTGGCTAAATAATAACAGCCGCTCGGGTCGATCTTTAGGTTAAGCCGTGCTTACCTAGGTTGGTCTGTGGATGGGTGACCACCCATTACCTCGAAAAGCACGTTAAGCCGTTGGTCCCGGCTGTCATTTGTAGATCTTTGACAGTCGTTACAGGTAGTCAGTGACCCAAGTCTGACAACCAGTCTTACCAAGGGGTATCGTATTACCCAGTACGAATTAGGTTGTGGAGGTCGGATAGGCAGTCGCTTCATGTAAAATACAGGTATTCAGCTGCATCCGGTTTGACTGGAAGCCGACCCCAACATAGTTGGGAAAAGGCTAGGCAGATGATGTTGAGCTCCATGACCCATGAACTATTCCACAGAAATCTAAAAAAGAGGAGAAGTGGTAAAGGGGCGTGTCGGTGTCCGCGCGACATGTCCAGTCGGCCATGTCATAGGCAAATGGCCGTCTCCGCGAACTAGTGTACTTTCGACCGCGATCGTGACAAATTATAGCAATTCCGTGTTGTTCAGGGGTTTTTTGTAAAAACCGAAGCATAAACCTAAACTTTGTTGATCACGGAATTACTTATCATATATAAGTGCAAGTATTTTACTTTAGTTGTCTTTAAAATCAAGAAAAACAACAAATCGTAAAATATTTGTTGCTTTTACTATGTTATGTTTGTTTTCAAATATCACAGCGAGTGTACTATTTTTGCAATAAATACATTACTCCTTAACCACTACCTAAATTGGTCGCTAAGTGACTGAACAAGCAATGTAAAAATCACAAAACGATATTTCACTAAGCGGATGAATCACGTAGTACGGCCGCTCCTTCTCGCGACGAGTTAATGATGGGCTTGTGCAGATCCACTAATGTAGGCTATCGACAATGCCGATTGACGAATTAAATATTACTATTTTAGTTTTATTTTTCAATTTGTCAACCGTTTTAACCCGGTTGGAAGATCGATGTCAAATAATGTTTTTTATGTATTTTGATTATTTTACAGCATAGTAGAGAAATGCGTAACCAACTTTCATAAAATAAGTTAATTAAATTTCAGGTTTAATCGGTGGAGTGTTTTTGGCTTTGAATTATCGTATATTATGCCTTATCCTAGTGCTACTAACTACTGTTTCACTAGGCCATGACAGCCTAAACCAACGTACCCGGATATTTTATTGTTTTAATTTACTTCATAATATATTTTTTAGCAACATATTGTTTATTTTTATTATAATATTATATTCTGGATATTATTTTTATTTCATTATTTTCAGGACCACAAAAAAAATTACACAATAATAAATGAAAGATTCGATAACTTTCCGATTTAGTCAATCACTAGCGTACTTATGCTTTTACACAACACAACGATAGCGAGTGATGTTTTTGTGTGGGTAAGTTGTACGGTGCATGGTAAATACACGCTGTGTTTGATGTCATAAGGTTTATAATGGATTGTGTAGTAAGTTCAGTTGTAAGAAATGCGGGTGTGTGCGCAACTGCGTATCTATTACTTTTCGTGAACTGCATGTGTAGTAGTTGCCGTGTGGTAGGGGCAAAGTGAAGACACAGGGTTCCGATACATTTTCGTCTTGCGTAGCATATCTCCTTCTTTATTAAATCAGTGAACTATTCAATATATCCATCGGCACAATGCTTTGACTTTTGAGTACGTTCGTTACATTGAGTCCTATCGTAAAACATAGTTTTTCACACCAAAAAAAGAGGAGTTTAGAGAGGAGTTGAGACAATGAAATTTTTTTCATTGCCGTGTCTTTTTTTTCATTGCCATAGCAAATTTCGGCCACGAAAACCACGGCAATGAAAGCATGGCGATAAAATTCAAGGCAAAAAATATAAATAATAAAAAATCTATTAACTATTCGAAGAAATAAACACTTCACATATTAACATAGGAGAAATGGTGTTCTATCGAATGCTTACTCATGAAGACAAACTTATTCAAATATATAGTTATACCTATCCACGGCGATGAAAGAAAAAATGTCGTAGGTAAAACAATATCCTTGAACATGATTAGGACACGGCGATGAACGGTAGTTCTGGGACAAATGATTTTTTATTAACCATTCGTTGTACTGTTTAAATATTTGAATAAATGTATTCCGTAACAATACTTTAACTATTCATGTATCAAATAAAACTAGGTTTTAATATAAATAACCAATAGATTTTTATCAATGAGAAATAATACACAACAAGGTGAAGTGTGGACAAACACGGCAATGAAAGATTTCGAGGTTTAATTTCTTTTTTTGGAGTATCCATTAATCCAATTAAATTAAATATTTAGTGCTACACATAGATTACTATTTCACCTAACCGGAAAAAAATGTGAGAACATTATAACTATGTTTTTTAGTACCGATTTCATTGATGCCACGCAATTTTCGGTCCCGGGAAATTCACTCATAAGTAATTGAACAGAATAGGCTAGTATCCACCATCACTAAATTGCAAATCTACATATTTAATCCGTCAGTTAGAGTATTGGAAAATAATGGACACGTATTTTTTGTTTTTGTAAATCAATGAATATTGACAAAGATAAAACGCATCAAAACTCGAGAGTGGGGGCTCGTGACGTGATAACGCACTAAAAATTATAGCACGGCGTGACGTATTGAAAATGTTAAAAGCGTCGTATCTTCTTCAATTTTGGTTTACGTAACAAAAGAAAAAATACGTATCAAATAATTTTTGATAATCTAACTGACGGACTAATTAGATTTTTTCAGGACACAAGCCTATGCTTGTAAAGGGACCATTTACATCTTGTATTAATTACCATACCTTTACACTTTGACCACAAACCGCACATCTCCATATTCAGAACCAAAGGTACATTAACCACCCTCAGTAACTTGAAGCACTTAAAGCATTAGTGACGTACGCCCGTTTAGTGCCACTTAGTGCCATTAAAGTGGCATTTCTCCGCGACCACGGGGTGCCATAGTTACCTATATTATATGAGGTAATAGTGCCAATCTTGGAGGTAGCAAGTTTACAGTGTAAGTAGGTGCCTATTTAGTTGTAGGCTTCCTTTTAAGTATACAGACTCTTTACGAAGCTGATAACCAAGCTTTCTGTAAATCAAACTATGTAACTCTATGCAAAAATTATTGCTACTGGGAAACGACTTTTTTTTCGGGGTGAATCATCATGTTTTGTGGTAGAACTCAATGTAACGCACTCAAAACATTGTGCTAATGGATGGATTGAATAGTACGGGGGTCGTGGAGGTGTTTAAAGTAAAAATCTTACAATATAAACTTGTATTTTTTTTTAAATGTCAAAAAGTTGTAACTTTGACCCCCAATATCTCCGTAACTAGAAGGTTCCCAGATATGGTGTAGAACAAAAAAATGATCGCAATGACGAGGAGAACAAGTACCTTTCGGCTTTGTTAAGAGTCTTTTTACACCCTTTAGAGTCTATCTAAGCCGTGTGGTATCCGGCAGAGTAGAATAGAACCAACCCATTACACTCACGGGTGTCGTATAAGGCGACTAATGTCTGAGGCAGAACACCTTGCGCCGCCGTAGACCAGAGAATGGGCAGCAGCGTTTTCTGTTAGTCTTTCATCACTGCGATCTCCAATCCGCCTGCCAAGCGTGGAGATTACGGCAAATTCCTCCCATCATGGGAGAGGCTTATGTCCAGCAGTGGACGTTATGGGCTGATGTACTAGTAGTAGTGTAGAGTCTATCTATACTATACCACATCATAATGACAAGAGGTCCTGACTTCGATTCACGTGTCAGGCAAAGTGTTATTGGGTTTTCCATCAGGAATTTCTCAGTAGCAGCCACGGAGTCTGGATTTGTGACCAGTTGATGGTAATAGGCTCGCTCCCTATTACATGGACTAAACGTTACGTTACGCACTAATCAGATGGGACTGCGACAACGACCACTCTTACATGTACCTTTTGCGAACACTAATTATAGGCGTAATGCATTACTTTCCGAGAGCCAGTCGCAGTTTTAACGAAGTTTCTTGTGAACTCGGTATTGATCTATTCTGCACCAATGCCATTTCGGGGCAGTGGTCCAACTGCTCTGTACAACTAGTTGGACCATGGGTCTTTACTAAGGGCAGTTGTCCAACTTTCAAAACAGTTGGTCCACTGCACCTTTTGAGAGTTCCGTGGTTCAATTCATTTAAAAAATATTTTGCCAACTCTAAAAACCTCAACTGCATCTTTATGTGTGTATGGTACCTACCAGTTTACGGTTATATTGAACCTATGCAAGCACAGTTAGAAAATTATTGGCAAAGCCATTTTTTGTACAGAAGACACCTTCTTGCTCTTGAACCGTTTATTTTACAAGTTAGCTTAAATTAAATAAAATTAACCAACTTTTGAAATTAATATTCAATAATTAGATCGTAGTTTGTTTGTTTACTTTGTTACATTATTTTGTACTAGGGAACTAATATATTTTTTTTTTGTATCTATCTGTGGAAGCTTGTAATTAGCAATTTAGTTATATATTTTTGTTACTATAATGTTATTAGTCTGTAAGCTTTTCTAAAATAAAATAAATAAATAAATAAAACATAACTGTGAAATGTGGGCAACTGTTAGATACAACTCTGGCTATCTCTACATGAATTATATGCGTGATGTTATTTTAATGCAGGTTAAAAATAACTAAAACTCAATAAAACCATAACATTTACACCATAAACAACAAACAATCATAAACAAAACATAGTGTTGTCCAACAAAATTAAATTAGTCGATTCCCAAGCCAATAAAAATTAAAATAACGATTATTACTAATCGAATCACTTCGATTCTCACGTCGAAAGCGATTGCGGCAATCGTATCGATTATCGGCCGATCGGGAACTGACGATAATTGGTTGCTATGAGTATAATTGCTAGATTTACAAACAGCGCTCGGGATAGTGACGTAATGATGTCGGTTTTAATTTTTATCGATGTTTCAGACTCAGTGATTTGGATTATTACTTGGAAAAGATTGCTTGTAGTTGAGATGTGAATGTTGAAATAGATGTGTGGAATGACAAGACTGGATAAACTAAGGAATTAATATGTTTGGAGGAGTTTTAAACCTGGTTATGGCCTTCTGTGATGTAGAGGGATGAACGCATGTGACTACAAAAGTAAATATGCATTTTTTTTAATGTTTATGAGTGACAAGAAGCTCAAAGAAAAGATGGATAGGTTTTGTATGTACCTATACATATAAATTAATAAATTAAAGTCTGTTTTTAGGGTTCCGTACCCAGAGTGTATAAACGGAACCCTATTACTAAGACTTCGCTGTCTGTCCGTCTGTCTGTCTGTCTGTCCGTCTGTCCGTCAGTCCGTCTGTCTGTCACCAGGCTGTATCTCATGAACCGTGACAGCTAGACAGTTGAAATTTTCACAGATGATGTATTTCTATTGCCGCTATAACAACAAATACTAAAAACAGAATAAAATTAATATTTAAGGGGGGCTCCCATACAACAAACGTGATTTTTTTGCTGTTTTGTCTAATGTATAGATAATGGTACGGAACCCTTCGTGCGCGAGTCCGACTCGCACTTGGCCGGTTTTAAATTTCAAAATAACAGATTTTTACTGAATGCATATAGAAAGAAAGAAAGAAAGAAAAATGTTTATTTGACAGCAGCTAATAAAGCACATACACAATAATATAAAAGATACAAAATAAGGAAAACATAATACGTGCATAATGACAGTAAGATACGGTATTTATAACAAAAAAAAATAAGTCTGTTTTTAATTTCAAAATAACAGATTTTTACTGAATGCATAATTATGACAGTAATATACGGTATTTATAACAAAAAAAAAAAAATTTTGTCTGTCTGTCTATCGGTTTGTTCCGGCTACTTTCCGAAACGGCTGGACCGATTTCTACAAGAAAAAGGATAAGGGTTCAAGAAAATATGGATGGATTGTCACAATCCATCACATACGGTATTTATGACCAAAAAACATTGCTTTTTTCATTTTTGTCTGTCTTTCGATTTGTTCCGGCTAATCTCAGAAACGGCTGGACCGATTTTTACGAGACTTTCACTGGCAGATAGCTGATGTTATAAGGAGTAACTTTTATTGTAGAAAAAGGATAGAGTCTCCTTAAAATTGTTAAAAAAATCCGATCCAAATCGGGAAGTAATATTTTTCTAATAATTTTATGAGGGCGAAGATCGCGGGCATCAGCTAGTCGTCAACAATATGTCACTTCTCTAGACCTTCTGGACTGTGCCTATAAAGGACTCCTAGGGTCAAAATCCTGTACCACCCTAGGGCAATTTTCTCTACGATTTAGTCGTAAAACACTAACATTTACAACTAGTATTAACGTCTTTAAAGTGAGCAAATAAACTGTTTTTATTGATGCTATGAGGCTGTAATGGAGTCTTCGTAGTAACTGTGTGGATGTGTTCTTCGACACAGTGGTGTGGTGATAGGATATGTGGTTATGTGTTGTGGGGATCAAGGTTTGATCATAAAGTGTAGACCCACATACAAGGTGATCAAGTAAAAATATAAAAAATCAATAACAGACAATGCACACCCTATATTACTGGGTCTAGAGGTCTGCTTGAAATTGTAAACAAGATAAGGCCGTTCTAACCCTAAAATTAGCAACTCTATTTGCGGTGGTTCAAACTTCGTTTGAAATACTGTTAGAATAAAGTTCTAATCAGCTTGCACTACAAAGCGGTTGTTACGTCAGTCACTGCGGCCGAATAGTGCGAAATGAGTGATTTTTTGCGATTTACAAAAAATCTATTAATTGGACTAAAAAAAAAAATATAAGACCTGCTTTATAGTTAGTTCAGTTAGTATAAAAAGTTTCATGATCTAATTTGAAGTATTTTATGATTGCCAGCGGTTTATTGTTCAGTTTAGAGTTAACTTTGGGATTTTTTTCTATCGAGAAAATTTTATGGAATCGTGTTTTCGCAAAATATAGGACTTAACATTAATCCCTAACTTTACTACATATTTATTTCAAAATTAATGCTGCAGTATTTTAGGCGTAACGGAGGATCATGCTAAGCCATTTGAGGGAGTATAGGCCCTTAACTCGTTAAAGTTCATAGGTTTCGACTACTTCTTAGAGACTATTTCACGATGTCTGAATAGCCACTATTTACCGAATAAATTCAAAAACCGGCCAAGTGCGAGTCGGACTCGCACACGAAGGGTTCCGTACCATTGACTATATTTCGTATTTGTTGTTATAGCGGCAACAGAAATACATCATCTGTGAAAATTTAAACTGTCTAGCTGTCACGGTTCATGAGATACAGCCTGGTGACAGACAGATGGACAGACGGACAGACGGACAGACAGCGAAGTCTTAGTAATAGGGTTCCGTTTTTACCCTTTGGGTACGGAACCCTGAAAATGGAACAGAATTTATATGAAATTACCTGCCAATTAAGTTAACGGTAATTTAATCGTTTAATGTAGTGAAACAGGCTCCTACTCTTTTATTCTGTTTTACCCTATTTAAATTGAAAGTCAAAATTCTGAAATATTTGTTAATATTGTATTATTCTCTTGTTTCAGAGATCTACAAGGCAACAACATCACAATCGTGTTTCAGAGCGACTTCCAAAGTCTAAAGGATTTGAAAACATTGTAAGTAATAACTTCTTCTTCTTCAAAGATAACCTTACTGATTATTAGATGTACATTTTCATCTTTTTTCTTTTTTTCAGACAATTATCAGAAAACCTGATCCACACGATCGAGCGGGATGCCTTCCTAGAACTGAACGCGTTAGAACGTCTGTAAGTACATTTACATAATATATTCATTAATCTTACTTTAACTACATGCAGATATTTTAATGGTTTTAGAATTCTGCAGTACTGAATGCGAGCAAAATTTAAGTATATGCAAAATTGGAGAACATATTTTCTAGATTTGGAAAAGCTTTTCATTAAAATATCTTGTTTTAAAAACTGAAGCAAGCCTTTTTAGACAACTTTCTCTTTTTTTCATCACACGAGTGCAGCAGTTTTTAATTCTAAAGCCATTAAAAAGTCTGTGTTCATAACTTCATTACGAAGTTACGTCGTACAGAAAAATGTGCGACTCCAATTTTAAAACTACCAATTGGAATAGCTGATTGCGTTTGTTCCGTATGCAATGACTTTGCAGCGTCGTCTTAGCGTTTCTTATCCTATTTGTCACATTTTTTTTTGCATTTTTAATGATTTACAATTTTAACGCATTTCTTAGCTTAAGTAACTTTGATTTTATTTATCTAATTCAGGGGTTCTACTATCACCTTTAAAGCAGTATTATTAGAAAACTTTATTTCTGTGTTAGAAAGAGACAGAACGTATAGCTCCATCTTTTTCACATATTAAAGTAAAATTAAAACAATATTAATTTATTTATTAATAAAAAAAATACAGCTTAAAGACGAGATTGAATGGGCCTAGATAATTTCTGATTCATCGACAAATAAAACAAAACTTGTTTTTTTTTCTTTTTTTTCTGATTAATTCAGCAAAGATAAAATGACTGTTTATCAAAATAACTTTCCAGGATAAGAAACGCAGGACTATATAAACATTTCCTTCCAGGAGACTCAACAATAATCGTCTGGGCCACTTACCAGAGGGGCTATTTTTGAGACTAAGGCACCTGCAGCGATTGTGAGTAGTTGGCCCCTAGCGGTCAATGGTGTGGTCCCCTGTTGGTCCCGAGGTTGTTGGTGTTCACTTACCCCCTGGGTGGTGTTGGGCGTTTGGGTTGTTGGTGAAGTCAAAGTTAGGGGAGATTTTGAAAAACAGATAGGATTACGTTTTTTTTTTATATTTTTTTTTTTCAAATAATTTTAGAATATGAATTATAATGATCAGGAATTTTGATAGTAGATTATGATTAAGTGTAAGACACATAAATTATAAAATATGTAGAAAGTATTAAATTTTTCCAAGGTGCATAGGAAAATGAACTTTTTAGGAAAAGATTTGAAATGGCTACTAATATGTACTAGTAGATAAGTAAGTCTGGAAGCATACGAGAGAAATACGAGATATTTTCTGTGCTTTAAAAAAACAACTAAGATTAGAAGAGAAAAATCCAGCATTTTCACAGAGGTTCCGTTTCACGAACGAATGACGACACAAAAATGAAAGCCTAATTAAAAGAATTGCATTTAGTTATATGGCAGTACCGCAAGTCCTGGAAAAAATCCAACAGACAATAGTAAAGTGGCTGCCAAAGCCTGTAGAAAAAAATCCGAGATATTTTTTTCTAGTGACTGACCCTCGTATTCTTCAGAAATACAAGGGAGTCTACTTAACGTCACTCCAATGATACTATAAGAACGTTCCTCGACTTCCTCGAGATTTTTGTTTATATTTTTAATGAAGTTAAGTGGATTTGAAGTTTTTATTTAGTACAGTCAGCCCCAGAAAGATGTAGGTAAACATGGACAAGGATCCATTTTATTGTCTACAACCATTATTCCAAAATTGTGACTACAATGTAAAGTTACACAAACAATACTTAAAATGTCACTTACGGGATATTTTTCGTGATTACTTCTGCCATCACAGCGCGATCCTGGCGCTTGCAACAGCGTCGAAATATCGGGAGCTCAAAAATAATCAATAATCACGGAAGATATCCCGTAAGTGATATTTTAAGTATAGTTATGAACCGTGAAAGCTTAAAACAGTGTTTCATAGTAAACAATTCATGTCATGAAAACAATAAAAAGGTCGAAAAAATTTAAGGGGTCTACTTTTAATATTATGTTTTTCTCAATTTAGTTTCTGTGACAGAAAGGCTTATTCCCAGGAGCTCCAAATCTATTGTTCTCCAAACAATTTCTCTCCGTACATTGATTCCCAACAGCTCCATAATTTTATTAGTTAAATAATAAAATACATTTTCCCAGCGGCTCCAAACACAAATTGCTACCATCAATGTTATAATTTCGTGGTAAGTACTTGCAAATTCTGGAGCTCATGGGAAAGATTTTATTTATTATTATTATATTGCTTTTTTAATTTGGAGCTGCCGGGAATAAAATTATGGAGCGCCTGGGCCTGATAAGCCGACCGAAAACCTAATAAAAAAGTATAGCCTATAAAACTGCTTACACTAAAAATAGGAGAGGTCTTTAAATAAATGTTGAGCTGAAAAAAGTAACAGTTAGGTACTATATCGAAAAGATCCATGTAAGCTTACTAGCTTATCCGAACTTAACCCTACAGAGTTAGATAGCATTTGATAAGGGTGTAAGGTGTAACCAGAGCCTTGCAAGTTATATCCAGCTTAAAACGGTCACAAATAAAGGTCCAAATTCAACCCATACTTCCACTTGTGGTTTCAGCTGTTGCCGATCAATCATCACACATACATGGATCGATATCTGGTGTGGATAGCTCTAGTCCATCGATTTTAGATCAGCCGTCGATGCATCAATCATAGTTAGATCGATTCGGTGTATTGTGTGTTGTGACATCGATGGATGAATAGCATGTGCTAGGTTGTACAGGATAGAAACGAGTACTTAGTGATTTGCGGAGAGGTTTATTGATAAACGTAGCTAAAGAGACGATTTTGTCAAAAAAAACATGATTAAGCAGTGGTTGATCATTACAAAAACATTCACGAATAAACCTCTTAATTAGTTAGACCAGAAGACAATCACAACATGGGTGGGGTACTTACAGACACCTAGACTCTACGTAGAGTGCCTTATTAAGTACTAGCGGACCTCACGCGGTTTCACCCGCGTAGTTCCCGTTCCCGTGAGAGTACGGGAATAAAATATAGCCTATAGCACTCACGAATAATGTAGCTTTCTACCAGTGAAACAATTTTTAAAATTGGTTCATTACTTCCGGAGATTACCCCTTACATACAAACAAATGTTACCTCTTTATTATAATACTAGCTGACGTCCCGCGGTTTCACCCGCGTAGTTCCCGTTCCCGTAGGAGTACGGGAATAAAATATAGCCTATACGGATTCGGAAGAATCCCTCTAAGTAATGGTAAAAGAAATTTTGAAATCGGTCCAGTAGTTTTTGAGCCTATTCAATACAAACATACAAAAATACAAAGGTTTCCTCTTTATAATATTAGTATAGATTAGTATAGATAAAGCGACAGGAATCGGTTTTTTAGATACCTTTGGGCCTGGTACTCAGGCCAAAAGTTAGGATACAAGACCAACGTATTATGTTCTGCCGTATAGGACTATTTTGACTTCACCAAGCCTCCTAACGTCCCAGCAGCCACCTCCCCAACCATCAGCTTGTGCCTAAAACCGGGTTCTTGAGTGTCTATATATACCTTCATTATGATTTCGTTTAATTTTCCACCCAGCGCTGCTAGTAACAACAAGAAAAAACAAATGAAACTGTTTTTGTATGTTTTTGTGACGATTTTTTGTGGTTTTATGGGAAAATTTTCGTTTGGGCAATATCTGGAATTTGTTCTCCAATGTCCCATTCTATGTTTAGGTAAGTATATATTGAAGCTAAACTTGTAACTTTATCGTCTCTAGAATATCTATTTCGAGACTCATAGAAAGTAACTGAACTACTATACCAGAAGTATCAAAAAATCTAGCTTTCACAACTCTCAGGAATTCAAGAAATTAATTTATCATAGGTTTTCCCCAAGGAAAATGATAAAACAACCAGGTCAGCAAATATAATCCTCAATTTACGCCCTTCATAATATCACCTTTCACCCACGTCACCTTTTACAAGTGAAAATATTGAAATTGATAGCTAAACGCTATTACAACAAAAGAAATCTAATTAGTCCGTCAGATAGATTTCCAAAAAATATTGGTCGCATTTTTTTTTCACGATACAGTGCGTCGAAAACTCGTGTGACGTCACCTTGAGTACATTTTTCACCCAAATGTGACGTCACAAGCACTCATGATCTTTGACACGTTTTATCTTCGTCAATTTTTATTAATTTGATAAAACAAAAAACACGTCTCCAATATTTTTCAATAATCTGACTGACGGACTAAACAGAATCATATTTCTTTCAGTCAGTCATCATCTCTATGGATCTACTCGACGATAGAAAATTTTCCCATAAAAACGTTATAAATCGTCATAAAAACCCCCCATGGCCTAACAGTATTCGCTTACCCCATCTCATAGCTTCGCTACGGTGTGACCCCAACCCGTAGGGCTAACCCACCCCCGTAACATAAGCTTATATTGTACAAAAATAATAATCTTAAATAATCATTCAACTGATGAAAAATGTGACATTAACACAAAAAATAATCGGATTTGTGAACATTAAAAAATGTGACATTAACAAAAACAACAACATTTTTAATATTTTCGTTAATGGAACGGTTTTTATGATAAAATACACAACTAATATGTAGATGTTTTGTTTCTATTTTATTGATGAAATAGATGCAACTTTTATAATTGTCTATGGTTTTCCACGATAAAAACTATATTATTATTACAAAACCCAAAAAAATTGCTAGTACCAATATTTGCTAGTTCTTATAATTTCGCTACAATGTGACCCCAACCTGTAGGGCTAACCCACCCCCGTAGCGTAAGCTTATATTATACAGAAATATAATTAATATAAACATTAAATTTATTATTAAAAAAAAAAACAATTAACAAAAAAAACATTTGACCTACTTATCTGTTTTTTCCCAAAAATAAATAGGTACTATTACCTACTATTATACTAAATCGGATATTTTTAATCAGTTTTACCCAAAAAATATTAATTTTTAACTTTATTTCATATTGGAGAATTAGGCGTACTTTTTTTAAGCAAATCCTAAGAAAAATATTATGTTACAAAAAAAATGGTAGGTATTTTTTTTACAAAAAAAATATTTTTCTTAGGATTTAACGTTTTAATAAATTTTAACTACTTTTGTACTTCTTTTTTTGTTATTTTTTAGGATAGTAGTAGTCACTTACCTCTACACTGAATTTTACCTTACGCCAAAATTAATATAACGGATAAATATTGATGTATAATCCATCTACCCAATACAGTTTCCTGAAACCCTACTCTGTTTTATTTGCCGTCAACTGTCATGGCCGACATCGTAGATTTGACAGCAGATTTATTGAATAAGAACTTTCTTACCTCACTGTTGTATATTCATCGTTAAAAATGGTTTATTACTTTCAATGACATCTGTGAGTACGTTTGTAAGTATTTTATTAATTCAACAATTCAATTCATTCATTTATTTCATCAAATATGGTAGGTACATGAAGTTTTTCTATAAAATATTTAGTAACACACATTTGGCCAATATATAGCATGCAATAGTAGGTACAGGTGTTTACAGTTAAGATATTTATTACTAGGTAACTACATGTTTTTAGTTTAAGTCCACTTAACAGTTAAATAATGTCGGTGCTTTATAGTATAAAATTTACAGGGACACTTAAATCTGATTACTCTTACACGGAGTCTTTACTCACCTATCTTGTATAATACACACATACACACCTACACCCACACCTACACACACATACACTCACACCTACACACACACCACTCACAGACACAAACACACAACATAACATTTCTACTCTTTTATACCATACAGTAGAATGACACAGTACACTTGAGATATAAGTTTTTGTTGATTAGTGACCGTAAACTACCTCTTATAATACAGGTTTACCCTAGCGTAATAATCTTGTACAATAAATGTATACGTATTTCTAAACCATATTAAGCTGTATTTCAAACTCTGTATGTTTTTTGGATAAATAAAGATTATTATTATTATTAATTTACAGGGACATTAAACAGTGATCATTGACAAATGTGTCGAATTATAAATGTGAAAGTAAGCCTGTTTGTTTGTGACCTTTTCACGCCTAAACCACTGAACCGATCATTCTGAAATTTTGCATATATGTTGTCAGATGTACAGAAACGGACTTAGGGTATCTTTCATCCCGAAAAAAAGTACTGTTCCCGAGGAAAACAACAATAACGTTCTTATGATAACAGATGGCGCCATGTGTCTTTCGAATTATGATTGAATTATCTATAATATCTATACATATAATAAAACAGTAACGAAAGAAAAACTGTACATTGAGAATTTTCGAGAAAAAATAAGTGGCTTTTGTTAGAAAAACGTAACTGATTACAAAAAGTGACTTTTTAGAATTATTGTCTGTTTGTCTGTGTGTATGGTACGGCTTCACGCCAAAACTACTAGATAGATTGAATTGAAATTCAGCAAAAATGTTCTTTGTAAACCAAGGAAGGCTTTAGGCTACATATTATCACGCCGTATGTTATGGGAGGTAAGTAATATTGATTTTAAAAGGTTTTTGTTCGTAACTGAATGCACAAAATAATTGAAAGCACAAAATAACACATGTTATAAGCTATATTATGTGACGGAGACGAAGTTGCGCGGGTCAGCTAGTATTATTACAAGCAGAGTACAACCCGAATTGATTGTCAAATTCTAAAAAACGGGAGCAAAGCCGCATGCAAAAGCAACTATTTATATATTTTTATCTAATATAGTGTATGAAATTCAGGTAACTAAAGCCTTGACCCTATTACCTACTAGTACATAACATAATCAAAATATTCTCATTAAAAAACTATGCATAGTGCATACCTATTATGTCACATCCGAGTCTGAGTAACCTCTACGGTCACAGAAGCATGACAACCGAAATATAAGGGGGCGTCCTTTAATCACGTGGGCTTCAAACAGGGGGGGAGGCGGTCAGAAAAAAATAACGATGGGGAGAGGATATTGTATGACAATGGGGAGACACAGGCACAATCACGTGAGGTTCAAACAGAGGGGGGGAGGTCAGACAAAATAACGATGGGGAGAGGATATTGTATGACAATGGGGAGACACAGGCAAAATCACGTGAGGTTCAAACAGGGGGGGAGGAGGTCAGAAAAAAATAACGATGTTGAGGGGGATGGATATTGTACGACAATGGGGAGACACAGGCAAAGAAAGATAATATAAGATGGTGCCACCATAGCTGGTCTCAATCTGATCAATGACGGTAAGCTATTTTGAAATATAAAATGACATTACCACATTTTTAACCAATATAAAATGACAATGTTCGGAACCAGCTATGCTAGCGCCATTAGTTCTACAGTTTCCTTCCCCATGACATACCCAATTTTATTGTGTGACCACATAAAAACCTCAAAAAGCGAAAAAGAAATAATACACAACACACACAATTAAGACACAAGTCTTAATTTTTGTAGCACTTCAATACCCGCAATTACAGATACAATTAAAATAACAATGCACCGTGCCCATTTGGGCACGGCTGGGAACATAAGGGTTTTTGAAGCTCTGTTATCTTTTCAATAACAAAAAAAAACAAGTGCTGCTGGGAGAGGGAGGAGGGGTGGCTTAAAATCTCACGACGTATCACCAAAGGGGAGAGAGGGGTATAAAAGCGACCACGAAAACCTAACGTGATTAAAGGATGGCCCCTATGTGATTATACGTAATATTAAAATAACACATAATAATCTTTTCGCATAATAATGATAGCCTCATTGGTCCAGTATAGTCACTAGCACTACTTCTGTACAGGAGGTTTTAGGTTCGATTCCAGGGTCGTGCAAAGTGTTATTGGGTTATTCCATCAATCATTTCCTAGTAGCAGCCACAGAGTCTGGATTTGCGCCAGATTGATGACAATAGGCTCGTCCACTATAGATAAATAAATAAAAATAAATATCGCTGGATATTACAAACAGCGCCATCTAATGACACACTAAGCAACGACGCTTGTGTCGTGGACACCAGATAGTTGACAGACTACATAGATATTTTTTTATTTGTAAATACATTCTTATTATACATATAAACATCCATGACTCGGAAACAAATGTCGATGCTCATCACACAAAGATTTGCTTTGATTTCGAACCCGGGACCCTAAGAACGTAAGGCAGCCTCACTACTGCTGCGCCATTCGGGTCGTCATACTAAGGGATTTAAAAATAAACTAGTTATATGTAAAAAATCAACACATTTCAATGATCTCTCGTAAAGTCGTAAAGGTTATATCACCTGAGGCGTGAAAATCAAACCAAAAATTACATAATATCAAAATAGGAACACAATATTAATCTATCTAACCTGCACATCCGGTCCAAGGTGGCGGATTCCGGTGTCAGCATCAACTTCCGGTGGCTTACATAATGACATTAATGCCTGACGTCGTCCTTGCACATGAGCTGGCATTAATTCATTAAAAGTAGATTATGGTGCTGACGAAATTATACAGGGTGTAAAAGACCTCATCACGAAGCCATCAACCAAGCATTCTGTAAATCTAACTAAGTAACTTTATGCAAAAATTATTGCTAGGAATCGATTTTTTTTTTGGGGTGAAAAGTCATATTTTGTGGTAGAACTCAATGTAACGCACTCAAAACATTATGCTGATGGATGAATTTAATAGTACGGGGGTCGTAGAGGTGTTTAAAGTAAAAATCTTACATTAAAAACTTGTATTTAAAATAAAAAAACTTGTCAAAAAGTTGGAACTTTAACCCCCAATATCTCCGTAACTAAAAGGTTCACAGGTATGGTTTAGAACAAAAAAATGATCGCAATGACGTGGAGAACAAGTGCCTTTCGGCTTCGTTAAGAGGTGTTTTACACCCTTTATAATTTGGCGATGAAACCCAGGTAGCAACACGCCTCATTAACTTTGAAGGGGTAAGCAGAACAAATCCGCAATTCGCCAGTCTTTTATTTGGAAGGATCAAGTAGAGTTATGGAGGTAATCCTATTGCCATTAATTAGGCACAAGATCCAAATTCAAAATATTTTATTTCACATAGGCCTACATGGGCACTTATAAAACGTCAAAAAGGTGCACGATTCGCGTTGGTCGTTTCAATGGAGAAGAACCGGCAAGAAACTCCATGGTTACTCTTTTCAAATCATTTGGTATTACAATATTAATTAATGTGTTACAGCAATTAAGTATGGGGGGACCGCGGCCCGTCAATAGATCGTTGCTTACTATACAAAAAACGTAACATATAACAAAAGTTAACAAACATCTGGGAATCTTAAAAGCCTACAATGTTCACACATTCACAAATAATAGGTAAAAAAAAGAATCTAACCAAAGGTAAGAAAATATTGTACAAAAAAAGTAAAAATAAAACTGAACAAGTGCCACAAATATTGTCGTCATCAGTGCTGTAAGTATTCTGAGCAAAAAAAAAGAAAAAAATATATTTGAAAACTATCACAATCACAAATCTAGACTACGGGCTTCTACTAAAAAAAAATCTGGTGGAAAAACACAGAGTAATTACACTAGGCCAATCTGGAAATCGAACCCTAAACCATACGTTCAGCAACGACAGCCTAAATGAAATCTATAGTTGGTGCCAGTTATGATGAGAATAGCGGTCATTGCCCTTTCCCTAATATCTCTCCGTACGAACCAATACAAATAAACCATTGTATCGTTTTTCATTACAAAAAATTTTGAAGATCACGATAGATGACGATTCAAGACTTGAACAGGTTTATTTTTGGTTTTCAAAGTTAAGAAGTTTAATAAATGTAGGTGGGTCAATGACCGCTATTCTCAACTTAACTGGCACCAACTATAATTAAAGTGATTTTTTTCTTCAATAAAGAAGCCCCACATTAGGAAAGAAAGAAAGAAAAAGCATTTATTAGCCCGCACAGGACAAAACACAAATACAAAATGGTTAAATTAACAGTAGGTACTTACAAATAGTAAAAAAAAAAAAAAAAAGAAGGAATTTATCCTGTATTGTGGGTGCGCTTGCAAACATTTAAACTCACATACAGAGACCCACAACAACTATCTGTAGACCGTGCAAATGCGGGAATCAAACCCGCGACACGCAGCACAGTTGCCAGCCGCTCAGCCACTACGCTCATACAAATAATACAAATACGTACGGTGTTATTACTTCGGGGAATATAATATAATGACCCGCGCAACTTCGTCTGCGTCACATAATATAGCTTATAGCTGTTCCCCGCGGTTTCACCCTCGCTGCTCAGCACCTGTTGGTCGTAGCGTGATGTTATATAACCTATAGCCTTCCTCAAGAAATGGACTATCCAACACTAAAATAATTTTCCAATTCCAACCAGTAGTCCCTGAGATTAGCACGTTCAAACAAACAAACAACTTCTTCAGCTTTATAATATTAGTATAGATAATAAATCATTTTATTTCGGACAACTAAGAGATCCATAAATTGTAAGTAACTTTGTAACTTGTAACTTTGGTTTGCACTTAAACACTATTGTTAGTAACTTAACTAAACACGAGTTAATAAGAGGACCACCCATAGTAAATAGCCATGATAGTAACTAGGGCAACAGAGTTCTAGGGTATTAGTCTTCTCACAAATTGCCATATTATGGTGGAGGAAGTATCAGCCGCCACCGCCTTCAGGATGCTATTGTGACTGCCCCTTATTCTGCTCAGGAGCGAGGCTGTTTTCTTGCGGATGATGGCATGAAACCCATCGGTATGGGTTACCGCGAACATTCCAGAGGCACTGCAAAAACGAGGCAATCGCAATAGCATCCTAAAAACATTATTGTATTGGACGCGCAGGACATCCAGCGATCTTTTCGAGTAGTTGACCTAAAGATTAATTACCGGTGTAAAAACTCTGACAATACGCTTTAAAAAGCGTTTTCAACACATTTGCTCAAAAACTGCATTTACGGAGCCTGTATACATTGTTCGAAAGTTAAGAATTACTCACCATACAACGGAACGTGCGGTAAAATAGTTACTCTCACCTAAGTATCTATTTTACCGCATACCCCCTTGTAAAGCACTGGGTACTACGGTTTTTTCTTCATGGGTGTCGTTTTCGTGGTTTTTGGGGTCGCTGATAACGAAAATGAGGTGAAAATGAAAATCCAAGATGGCGCCGACAAAAAAATTCGGTTGTTCTTCATTATTCTATGGGCCTTAGGTGCCTGATAATAAAATGATTATTATTATTATTGTTGTCGTTTTCGTAGATTTTGGGGTCGCTGATAATGAAAATGAGGTCAAAATGAAAATTCAAGATGGCGCCGATGAATATTTTTGTTTTTTTTTACATGGGTGTCGTTTTCGTGGTTTTTGGGGTCGCTGTTTGTTTCATTACATATTGTACAGTTTTCTCGCAAATGTGTTGAAAGACATTGTATGACACACGTACAGAAATTGGTATTTACAAACTCGTGACTATGGTAAGCCCTCGACTAAAGACCAATTTACCGCACTAGTATCATAAATAACTATATCTTTACTTGGTCAGTACACCGAGCAAATCTTCGTGCCAACATATTTCTCCTGACCGCCAGTGCCCTACGCTCCCGTTCAATGTCAATATATATACCAGGCGCAATGTATCAGTTAACAAACTACACTTCAACTTTACCTACTATTCTACATCAAACAAAAGATAAAAATAAAAGGATAACCGGCGTATCTTTTTAAACATTTCTTTTGAAAAGAGCAACTTTGAAAGCGCTTTCAGTTCTAGTCGAGCGTGAGAAGGATAAAAGATGCATCGTACACTGGCAGCCGAGGTTACGGACCCAGCTTTTTGTACAGGTGGATTTATTTTGTGGTTTATCCTTTGATTCCGTTTACCTAGCTTCACTTAGTTAAATACAAGAAAACTGTTCTTTTGGCTTTAGTGACTTAACCTTTTTAGGGTTCCGTACACAAAGGGTAAAAACGGAACCCTATTACTAAGACTTCGCTGTCTGTCCGTCTGTCCGTCTGTCTGTCACCAGGCTGTATCTCATGAACCGTGACAGCTAGACAGTTGAAATTTTCACAGATGATGTATTTCTGTTGCTGCTATAACAACAAATACTAAAAACAGAATAAAATTAATATTTAAGGGGGGCTCCCATACAACAAACGTGATTTTTTTGCCGTTTTGTCTAATGTATAGATAATGGTACGGAACCCTTCGTGCGCGAGTCCGACTCGCACTTGGCCGGTTTTATTTATTTTATTTTCATTATGTTTTCACGTAGGTAAATTGTTAACAGTTAGTACCTATGCAAAGTTTTCATGATATAATTTGAAGTACTTTTTGAATACCAGCGGTTTATTGTTCGATTTGGAGGTGTGGAGCGGCGGAGTGGTGTGTAGGAACTTTGTTTTTTTTTCTATCCAGAAAAGTTTATGGAATCGTGTTTTCGCCACACATAGGACTTAGCATTAATCCTCAACTTTACCATATATTTATTTCAAAATTAATGCCGCAGTATTTTATGCGTAACGGAGGATCATGCTAAGCCATTTGAGGGAGTATAGGCCCTTAAGGTTTTTTTACATCAGGATTTTCTCAGTAGCAGACACGGAGTCTGGATTTGTGCCCGGTTGATGGCAATAGGCTCGCTCCCCATTACTTGGGACTTCAACATAACTGGTGAAATGTGGGTGTACTATATTAGGTCCACCTCTGCGTAACCCTTTGAAGTATTCCTACTCCTCCACTATTCGTCATCAGCCTATTAATGTTCCCACTGCTGGGACACGGGCCTCCTCTCTGTGAGAGGGAATGGGCTATAATCCACCACGCGGGCCCAGTGCGGATTGGTAGATGTCACATGTCTTCGAATTTTTTGGTTCTAGGACATGCCGGTTTCCTCACGATGTTGCAGCGGTGATGAAATAAATTACACAAAGTAATGCGCCTGTCTGGGTTCGAACCCACGACTTATTGTTCGTAAGTCGGGGCCGCCACCACTGGGCCACCGCTGCTCTCCTCCACTATACTTTTCTGAATTATTTTGTTGCGGGATCTAAGACAGTAAAATAATTTGTTTCTCTGGAACTTCGCTGCTTCATTGTCTTGACGTTTTTCTGGTGGTTGCCACTGTTGATTCTGGCGCACAGAAGCTTCAATGGTTTGGGAATAGAGTAATGCAACATTACTACATTACGTAATGTTACATTATGTTAAACAGTCAATTAAATAAACCCGTTCAACTAAATCTTCATACGCAAAAACATTTCCAAATAACAAAATGATTTAAGGTGAATGCTCAAGGGTAGCCCGCGAAATTCAAATTTTCTTACGTTTTTTGCAATTTGCAGGCCAGTGCTAGGTAGTATGTTGATTAAAATATTATTCGCAGTTGTAAGACGTATTAGTTACAGAATTATAATCATCAAGAAAATAATATTTTAATCAACATACAACCTAGCACTGGCCTGCAAATTGCATAAAACGTAAGAAAATTTGAATTTTGCGGGCTACCCTGGAGCATCAGCCTTAAGGTCGTTTTTTCAATAACTTACTTACGTATAACTGTCACTTAATATGCTTACTATCGTAGCTAACGGTATGTCTATAAACAAAGTTAGTCCTATTCGCGTCACCTGCCTGTCTTTTTATTCATAGAAAAACTTCGATCAATAATTATTGATCGAAGTAGAAAAATCAAAGAAAGCTTTTCTGTGACGTTTTGTTTCTATATCTGTCGGTAAACAAAATGTCAAACAGACAGATAGGACAACCTACCGATACCTGTTGGTAAGTTATTGTAAATGGTAGTTAACGAATACTATCAAGATTGCCAAATAATCGTGTCCTCAACTACAAGGAACACAAAGACGTCTTTGAGTCAGCCATGCGTGGATTATAAGGTTTCCTTCACACCTCCCCCCCTCCCCCCCTCGCCGGTCCCCGGGGCGACAAGAAAATGGCTTCCTCGGAAACATATCAGACATTATATTTAAGTAATAAAACTACATGTTATTGGTAAACGTATCGTATTTGCGATCGTATTCTCGAATGGTTGGTTGAATAAGTTTCTTCTATTTCTTTCAAAAGGTGTTTTTGGTTTTTATGGAGGTTAGTTTCTTGTACCTGTTTCTTGAGCTCGTGGTTAAGTAATAACAGCCGCTCGGGTCGATCTTTAGGTTAAGCCGTGCTTGCCTAGGTTGGTCTGTGGATGGATGACCACCCATTACATACCGAGTTTCCTCCGTGCCTCGGAAACCACGTTAAGCCATTGGTCCTGGCTGTTATTTGTAGATCTTTGACAGTCGTTACAGGCAGCCAGTGGCCCGAAACGTCTGACAACCACTCTTACCACACTACTACAACAGCCCATAACGTCCACTGCTGGACATAAGCCTCTCCCATGATGGGGGGAATTTGCTGTAATCTCCACGCTTGGCAGGCGGATTGGAGATCGCAGTGATGAAAGACTAACAGAAAACGCTGCTGCCCATTCTCTGGTCTACGGAGGCGCAAGGTGTTCTGCCTCAGACATTAGTCGCCTTATACGACACCCGTGAGTGTAATGGGTTGGTTCTATTCTACTCTGCCGGATACCACACGGCCACTCTTACCAAGGGGTATCGTATTACCCGGTACTAACTGGGTTTTGGAGGTTAGATAGGCAGTCTCTCCATGTAAAATACTGGTACTCAGCTGCATCCGGTTAGACTGGAAGCCGAACCCAACTTAGTTGGGAAAAGGCTAGGCAGATGATGAATCTATTCATATAATAATCACCACTCACCTACACACATATACACACCCACGCTCTAAGCACCACACACACATACATACACACGCACTAAGTACACACAACCCCCTCCCATCCCCATACACGTGTACCTATAATATAAAAATTATATAAATGTTATGTAAGTATTCTGTTCTGTTAAAAAAATTGTCTAGATAAGAAAGAGCGGAGTCTCCTAATACAGGCTTTTTCTTTGCTTAAAAGGAGGCTCCAATCATCAACTTGTTCTGATTTGGTTAAAAAATAAACAATTTTTTTTTTTTTTTTTTAATAATGACTGCCTCGGTGGTCTTGTAGCCACAAGCACTACTGCTGTACATGAGGTTTTGTGTTTGAGTTTGAGGTGACTGCTGAGATGTCGAGAAATAGAGTGTCTAAACAACCTCATCACGAAGCCGTCAACCAAGCACTCTGTACATCAAACTAAGTAACTTTACGCAAACAATATTGCTGGGAGACTACTTTTTTTTTGGAGTGAAAAATCATGTTTTGTGGTAGAACTCAATGTAACGCACTCAAAACATTGTGCTGATGGATGGATTGAATAGTACGAGGATCGTGGAGGTGTTTAAAGTAAAAATCTTACATTAAAAACTTGTATTAAAAAAAAAGTTGGAAATTTGACCCCCAATATCTCCGTAACTAGAAGGTTCCCAGGTATGGTGTAGAACAAAAAAAATATCGCAATGACGGGGAAAACAAGTGCCTTTCGGCTTCGTTAAGAGGTGTTTTATACCCTTTAATTCGCACAAGAATCCGAAAAAAGAGGTGTGTATCTTGGATTCGAACATAAGATAGTCCAACAGTCACTCCACTAGGCTAACCATCTGCCTAGCCTTTTCCCAACTGTGTTGGGGTCGGCTTCCAGTTTTACCGGATGCAGCTGAATACCAGTATTTTACATGGAGCGACTGCCTATCTGACCTCCACAACCCAGTTAGTACCGGGTAATACGATACCTCTTGGTAAGACTGGTTGTCAGACTTTTTGGGCCTCTGACTACCTAACGACTGTCAAAGATCTACAAATGACAGCCGGGACCAACGGCTTAACGTGCTTTCCGAGGCACGGAGGAAACTCGGTATGTAATGGGTGGTCACCCATCCACAGACCAACCTAGGCAAGCACGGCTTAACCTAACGATTGACCCGAGCGGCTGTTATTATTTAGCCACGAGCTCCTCTCCACTAGGCTAACCCTGCTTACAAAAAACAGTAATACTAAGAATACCATAATATCTTACCTACAGGACCAAATCTCATCACTCCAACCTATAACTACACTACAAGTAAAGCCGGATGCATTCCTATCTCTCATACATTTCAACAATAACCATCTCAATGAGCGTGCCCGCCGCACTAGTGAGGGGATTAGCTCGACACTTTTATATCGATAGAACTAAAGAATGAATGGAATGAATGATTTCGTTGAGCTATGTCGAAGCACGTTCGGTCTTTGTGAGTGCGCTTAGTTGTAATGACGTAAATCGGATTTGGCTGCCTTTTGTGTGTTGTTTTGTTTTGTTGGAAATGGTAGCGTGTGGTGTGTGAATAGTAGATAAGTACTTATTTTTATTTTTGTGCTTGAAAGTAGTTAAAATGAATAAACTGGAAGGTCATTTCATTTGAGTAATGGCAGTGCGGTGGTCGGTATTTTTTTTGTAGCAGTTTGCGTGTTTCTGAATAGACGGACAGATATGAAGGATTTCAGCCGCTTTTTAATGATACTGTTTATATTAATATAACGTTATATTGTAATTAGTCAATTTCATTTCCGAAGTTTCAAGGACAAAAATTATTTATTTCATGTTATTATGCAGTTTGTGGCCTTGACAAAACCGCCAAAAGTGTAGAGTTTTGTAAGAGTCCTAGGCTACACTCAGCATTGGGTGGCCAAAGACTGAAGAAGAGAAGGAAGAGAAACAGTAGTGAATAAAACTGATTATAACAGCACGCTGCTATGGTTAATCGATATTGAACGTTCCCTTTGTTGTCGAGATTTGACCGTCCAATTTCATCGATATCGATAACCCACTGTCCCCTCACTACCGCAGCGCCGGCGCACGTTTCTTACCGTCCTGACAGCAAATGATTTATATGAGTGTGACTGTGCCAACGGATATTATTATCGAATTTTTTCATTATCTATTGCTCTACTTGTGATCATGTCCCTTCTAGGATGGGTACATGGGTCTGCCAGACCCTAGGACCCACTTTGTGTACATAAATCTTCATTAAGACGAGACGAAAGGTGGCATCGTCCTGATTCGTGGATTGTCTTGATTTGTCTGATCAAAGGGCTTTTGGGCTCGGATATAGGAGGACACTCATCTTGATCGTAAAAATCGGATGTGGCTTGTCGCATGCTTATTCATATACTGACATAACTCAAAAAATACGTTTTTCGAGAAATCACAAAAAACGATTTAGCAAACCGGACTTAACTTACAAAATGGCTTATTACTTAAAGAAAATAGCTTTATATAATGAAATAATGTATTGTGTGTAAGGATAGTTGATAAAGTGAGTATTAATTTTTGAATATAATATTATAAAGAAATTTAGATTTTTTACTATAAATTAATCGGTTAAAAAATTGTTCCTCAAGATGCGTCAGTCTAATATAAAAGATAAAGTTACATTGATTTAATACGGGTGACACATTTTGTGTCCGTGTTTTCTATACTATAATCTATACTAATATTATAAAGAGGAAAACTTTGTTTGTTTGTTTGTAATGAATAGGCTCAAAAACAACTGAACCGATTTAAAAAATTCTTTCACCATTCGAAAGCTACATTATCCACGAGTAACATAGGCTATATTTTATACTCCCCGTACTCCCACGGGAACGGGAACTACGCGGGTGAAACCGCGGGACGTCCGCTAGTAGGGGAGACCGGGTCAAAATCGTATAGCTAAGCATTTAGGGTTGTAGGTCTTTTATTTCAAAACACTAATTTATCTACTCAACAATTATAATTAGTCAGTCTCCTAAAGAACATAATTACTTGCACATATTTGGAAAAATCAGAATATTAAACAATAAAAAACAAAGATTATTAAACTTCTTCTAATTACGATTTTGCCCCGACACATGGGCAAAATCGTATATTATGTTCCCATCTCACTCATCCGTATATTAAGTAATTATCTAAATCCTCTGAGTCATAACCTGTACAGCCTTCATGAGCCCAACCTTCACACTCCCCACAGCGCACCCAACCTTCATCCAAGCGGCTTGAACCGTATTCTTCGAGGCAGTACTTTCAAGTAACCCATGGTGCCATCAAATACGGCTTGAACGGCTTTTTTCATGTTATCCGGATCCCATTCTTGTCTAGAAGTAGTGCTTTAATAATTACGCGGCATTTTATCTGGTCCTAAAAAAAAACAAAAAATGTAAGTTTATATTCATTCATGCGGGTCAAATCGTATAGTGGCCGGTTTTACCCCGTACGGTTTTGACCCACGTCTGTGTGTGTATAAATATATCAGTCACTCCTACTTAAGTAAACCAATTTTGCCTACTCAAATACTTGTTAATTACGAGTATACACGCACTTTAGCATAGTTGATTGGACACTTACCTGTTATACACGTATATTTCACTATTATTGATTGAATTTTCACAAAAATAAGATCAAATATGCCGAAAAACAATAAAATCGAATATTTTGATAACGCGCGTGCATGCAGCGGCAAATGTTTGTTGACAAATAGCTCCCATTGGTCGACGCCGCTGAGCAGTTTGCGCGCGGGATCTTTGAATTATTGACAAGAATAGACATGCTGTACTGTTTTACCCCGGTATACGGTTTTGTACAGGTCTCCCCTATTTAATAAATAACTAAAGAATACTCATTATTAAGGTATAGGTCCATAAACTAGAATAGAATAGAATTATTTATTTGTGTAAAAAAAAATAGAATAGAATTATTTATTTGTGTAAAAAAAAACTTAAACTTAAAATACTATGAAGTAAAATTTTACTACTGGTGACATATTTTGAAATGAGTCCGTATTATAGTCAATGTATGTTCTTATTGTTATGACTTAGCGACTTAATTACTAATTTGACACTTTTAAATAAAAACACGTGATATTCGCGATCTTAGTCCTTGACGCATACTGATATCCGTCTCTGTCTCCTAAAAAAGTTTGCCGAAACGTTTGCGTGTGAAAGGGACAGATATAGGTTTAACTCCGCCTAGAAACAAGATATCAAAAAAAATCCGAGATCAGCCAAAAGAGGGCGTTAAAATAAACTTCTTGGTATACTTAATTGAATTTTGACCTAAACACTAATCGGTCAGTATTATGATTAATGTGGATGCTCAAGGGTAGCCCGCGAAATTCAAATTTTCTTACGTTTTTTGCAATTTGCAGGCCAGTGCTAGGTTGTATGTTGATTAAAATATTGTTTGCGACTGTAAGACGTATGTAGTAACACAATTATAATCATCAAAATCATTAATACAACACTCCAAGTTCATAAAGGTGCAAGAATGATTTTGACCTTGGAAAAGTAATTTTTCCACCTTTATGAACTTGTTGTATTGATGATTTTGATAAATATAATTCTGTAACTACATACGTCTTACAACTGCGAATAATATTTTAATCAACATACAACCTAGCACTGGCCTGCAAATTGCAAAAAACGTAAGAAAATTTGAATTTCGCGGGCTACCCTTGAGCATCCACCTTAAGCGTGCGTTGTGTTGTATTAATATCAAAGTTGTTGTGCTCAATCCTGCCTCGTTGCTCTAGTGATCGCACGACTGCTGAGCACGAGGTCCCGGGTTCGATTCCCGGGTCGATCAAAGTGTCGTTGTGTTTTTCCATCAGGAATTTTTCAGTCTGGATTTGCGTCCGGTTGATGCCAATAGCCTCGCCCCCTACTGCAATGGGACTTAAGGCGATTACAGGAGCTAAATTAGCAACTCTATTTGTGGTGGTTCAAACTTCGTTTGAAATACTGTTAAAATAAAGTTCTAATCAGCTTGCACTACAAGGCTGTTGTTACGTCAGTCACTGCGGGCCGAATAGTGCGAAATGAGTGGTTTTTGATTTTTACAAAAAATATTGATTGGACTAAAAAAATAAAACACTATCATGCTAATATGTTGCTTGTAGGATTATTTGCCAAAAAATCAGAATGATCGCATGTATTTTAGTATGGTTTTTACTCCTTAAAAGAAATTTTCAGAGATAAGTTCGTGATTTTTTATTTATCGAGTAAAATTAGTTGTATTATATTTTCAAAACACTATCATACTAGCATTCCTGAAGAATATCATATATTTTTCTGGTTTTGTTTATTGCAGTAAATCATGCTTTTATGCATTATAAAACTCGCGTTTAGCTTCTGTAATCACCTTAATATTAGAGTTCTCAAGCCTGCCTCGTTGGTTTAGTGATGGCACCACGACTGCTGAGCAAGAGGTCCTGGGTTCGATTCCCGGTTCGATCAAAGTGTCAATGGGTATTTTCCATCAGGAAATTCATGACAATAGACTCGCCCACCATTACATGGGATATAAACATATCCCCTGTCGAAATGTGTGTGTACTAATATGTACATCTTTGCTTATCCCTTCGGGTATTACAAGCGTGATGTTATGTTATGTTGTCAAGCCCTTTTATTCGATAGTTGACAAAATACTTTATTTACCGTTCACATGTTATGTGACTTGATAGACAATTATAGATAAATGGTTTGTTCTCTCCTGAGACACACATTATTGTCAAAGCAATGACATCATGTTTCCCATGGGTCTTTATTATCTTAAATGTATTGCATCGGTAGATTTAGGATAGTCGTCTTACTTAATATTAAGGGGACTACAGGAGAGCTAAACGCGAGTTTTATAATGCAAAAAAGCATATGATTCACTGCAATAAACAAAACCAAAAAAATATATGATATTCTTCAGGATATATGCTAGTATGATAGTGTTTTGAAAACATAATACAACTAATTTTACTTGATCAAAAAAAATCACGAACTTATCTCTAAAAAAATATTTTAACGAGTACAAACCATACTAAAATACAGGCGATCATTCTGATTTTTTGGCAAATAATTCTACAAGCAACATATTAGCGTCATAGTGTTTTATTTTTTTAGTCCAATCAATAGATTTTTTGTAAATCGCAAAAAACCACTAATTTCGCACTATTCTGCCCGCAGTGACAGACGTAACAACCACTTTGTAGTCCAAGCTGATTAAAACTTTATTCTAACAGTTTTTTAAACGAAGTTTGAACCACCACAAATAGAGTTGCTAATTTAGCTCCTGTAGTCGCCTTAAGTCAAAGTCTATAATGGGTGTAAAAAGACCCTTTATCATCGTCATCGTTTCAGCCGAAAGACGTCCACTGCATAACAGAAGATGACATAGGCCTCCCCCAAGTGTCGCCACATTGACCGGTCCCGTGCGACTCGCATTCAGCGGATTCCCGCAACCTTTTTCAAGTTGCGGGAAAAAAGGACCCTTTTTTTACGAATGTGAAATCATCAAATGACTCCGCCCGCTCTGGGCGGAGCAGGAGGGAGTGTCAGACTTTTACTGACTAAAACCCATCCATGTTCCTTCATCGCCCTTTGTGTTCCGGGGCCACGGTATCTCTTTCGAACAGTCCCGCAACCCCGGCAGGCATCGGCCCTTGCGGACCCCTTCCTATTGCTGACTCTCTTTGCGTCGCGCGTGGAACACTTCTGCGCCGTCGACATAGCCTGTCGTCATGAGACGGACGGACGGCGAGCTAGCCCATAGCTCTCCGTCCAAGGACCGTTGACGAAGCCAAAAGGTGTTCCACCCGTCATTGTAATTTGTTTTTCTACTGCATCGCTCTTGGTAACCTGGTTACGGAGATACTGGAGGTCAAAGTACCAAGATTTGCACAAGTTTAGCAAACATGGTAGGGGTTTTTATCATGGCATGAGAAAAGAAAAAAACATACGAAGTGTTTACTTGTCATGGAGTTCATCATCGTCATCATCAGCCTATTAATGTTCCCACAGCTGGGACACAGGCCTCCTCTCTGTGAGAGGGAAGTTAGAACCTTCATTTATCAACAGACTACTAAGTGTACTATGAAAAAGTCATTGATACTTGACTCCCTTCCCCACCCCATGGCCATTTGTTTTTATACCATAGCGAAACACAGGAACGCTTTCACAGAACCATAGACACCATGGCATTTTGGTTAAATTGTGTCTCTGATTACACCATAAAAAAAGACGTCGAGAAATTGTAGTAAATTCTGATTTTCTGAAGTACTTGCTTCTAGTTTTTTCCTTCGGCTTCTCTCGTGACTCGTGTGGTTTGACGCAAAATGTGCACTTCGCAAAATGTGCACTTGACGCAAAATGTGCACATCTCAAAATTAGCACTTATCAAAATGAGCACTACTCAAAATAAATGTGTTCAAAGAAACTACTGTTATTGTGCAAAAAAAATATTATAATAAGCAAACGGTTTTTATTTTGACCCATTGTGATGAAATTCACGCTAATTTTGAGTAGTGCTCATTTTGAGATATGCACATTTTGCGTCAAGTGCACATTTGGCGAAGTACACATTTTGCGTCAAATCCCTCTCGTGTAATGGTCGGGAATTATCGTACAGGAAGATTTTAAATATGGCTTACTAGCAGACGTCACGCGGTTTCACCCGCGTAGTTCCCGTTCCCGTGAGAGTACGAGGATAAAATATAGCCTTTGTTAATCAGGGTGAATGTAGCCTTCTAATGATGAAAAAATTTTTGAAATCGGCGCAGTATGTTTTGAGTTTATTCATTACAATTTACAAACATACACACAAAAATACAAATCTTTCCTCTTTATAATACGTATATAATTAGTGTAGATGACACTCGGGAATTATGAAGCTTCCGATTAGTGAAATAATTTCTAAGGAATCATCTTCAGACTGCCTCGTTGGTCTAGTGGTGGCAAGTGCGACTGCTGAGCATGAAGTACTGGGTTCGATTCCCGGATCGGGCAAAGTGTCATATGGTTTTTCCATTAGGAATTTCTCATGAGCAACCACGGAGTCTGGATTTGTGCCCGGTTGATGGCAATAGGGTCGTCCCCTATTACATGGGAGTTATTTATACATGGCGGCCTATAATGGCTGGTTTATCAGAATCATAATATGAATCACGTTACAAAATTAAAATTCTATGGTCTTTAAGAAAATTTAATGGTCTTTAAGGTTAGGACTATAAAGTCCATTTTAAGAGTTTTAATTTTTTATTTTTTTTATATGAATCTTTATTCCATAGAGCGACTACCTATCGGCGACGGTCAGGATTCTAGTAAGAAAATACAAAAAAAAATCCTGTATGCAAATTCAAAAAGGTTGCTATTGTTATCCTTATCAAACACATGTCTTTCTCCCTCTTACACCGTGAATTTCACCCTAAAGTTTGTCAATACAATATTATAGGGCACTTACTTAAATTATATTATACGGGTTCCGGGGAAGAAAACGAATACATACCGAATTTTATTGAAAGGGATGTCCCCAGCTCGATTTTCGTTTCTTTCTCTATGGTTAAAATAATAGCCAGGATATGGATGTTAAAAAAATCTGTAGATGCACTACAAAAATTACTACAGCAATATATTACAAAAAGTACTACAGCAATATATTACAAAAAGTACTACAGCAATATATTACAAAAAGTACTACAGCAATATATTACAAAAAGTACTACAGCAATATATTACAAAAACTACTACAGCAATTTATTACAAAAACTACTACAGCAATATATTACAAAAAGTACTACAGCAATATATTACAAAAACTACTACAGCAATATATTACAAAAAGTACTACAGCGCCATCTATGACACAAATGAAGAACTAACATCGAAATCCTGAATCGCGCTATTTAAGGTCATCCGCAATTTTGAAAGTATATAGAAAAACCCGACAACATCTGTCGGGCAGTAGCCCACAAGACATAACACCCGTCTGGTCGGAGGATCCTTCCTTCTATGGAGTATTGAGGAACTTTACACCCTGATCTTCATACCCTTAAAACCATGTGATGGGACCTATGTGTACCCTTTTTTTTTTTTTTTTTTTTTTTTTTCGGATGGGAAATCATCAAATAACCCCTCCCGCTCTGGGCGGAGCAGGAGGGAGTGTCAGACTTTTACTGACTAAAACCCATCCATGTTCCTTCATCGCCCTTTGTGTTCCGGGGCCACGGTATCTCTTTCGAATAGTCCCGCAACCCCGGCAGGCATCGGTCCTTACGGACCCCTTCCTTTTTGCTGACTCTCTTTGAGGCGCGCGTGGAACACGAACGCGCCGTCGACACGGCCTGTCGTCATGAGACGGACGGACGGCGAGCTAGCCCATAGCTCACCGTCCACAGGCCCGCGCCTACGGTGGCCGGGGGCCACGTGGTGGTGGCCCCCGACGCCCGGGGCGTCTCCCGCGGCGGCCGGGACGTTGAGAGGTCCTCTCCCTCTCACGTTCCGCCACCTCCTTCTCTAGCATTACTGCTTCGCAGAAGGAGGTGACGGCGTCCCATTCCGTCTCGCTCCGGACCATGGCTTGCACCAGGGCCGGACGCGAGAGGTCGCCGCCGCCGATCGCCGCTTCGAGGACACGGCGGTGCTCCGCCCACGCGGGGCACACCTCCACCGTGTGCTGCACCGTGTCCTCCGGTCGATCCTCACAGTGGAAGCACCCGGACGTTTCCTCCCGCCCGATTCGGTGCAGGAACCTCCCGAACACCCCGTGTCCGGTGAGGACCTGCGTCAGGCGGAAGGTGAGGACGCCGTGGCGTCGCTCAAGCCACTCCTCAAAGAGGGGACTTATCGCCACTATCGTGGCGTGCCCTGCACGAGGTTGCGACAGTCGCTCTCTCCATGTCGCCATGAGATCCCGCCGGAAGTCTGTCCGCTGAGCGACAATTTGCCGCGGCAGCGGAGTTTCCCCCCGGCGTAGCGCCTCCGCGCGCCATTCATGTAGGCGCGCGAGGACTATTGCCTCCAGATCCCATGGCGGCAATCCGGCAAGGAGGCTCGCCGCCTCGCGGGAGATCGTGCGGTAGCCCCGGGCCAGCCTTACGGCTACCACCTTTTGGGGCGCGTTCAGGTAGTGGGCGGCTCGCCGCCTCAATGAACGCGCCCACACCGGGGCCCCGTAAAGGGCCATTGACCGCACGACTCCCGCGTAGAGCCTCCGGCAGGAGGCGACCTATGTGTACCCTGTGTTGCGTAATGGTATTTAGTTTGAGGTACAGAATGCTTCGTTGTCGGCTTGTCAGGGTCCTTTTACACCCTGTTTGTCGCAGTTTTAGCGCACAAGCGTTAATCGCACATCCGATTGTCGACCTCACGTAGTGCTCTCATTCTGTGAGAGGTTGTATGGATTAATTGGCATAAAGTGGTTGCGGAAATACGTTCCGCTATGAAAAACGATTTCCACTAAGCTAGACCCTCTAATCTAACTTTAAATAACACAACAAACACATGTTTCATAAACTGTGTTCTATTATGTAAAACACGGCACCTTATTTGGCTTCCAAAGTCCCCTACCCTTCTTGTCCCTTTTCTCAAAGAAAATTAAATGCCCCTATAAATTTTATATTGCAAAGATATGCCTCTTTTCTGTATGTCATGGGAAAGCCCATGGGAACCGTGTTCTAGGGGACGCGTTGGGAAAATGACACTTTTCCGTGCGAGGACACTTTACTTGGCATAATTGGATAGGCACGGGTATTTTTTATAGGAATTTCTATTGATTTTATATGAAAACTAGGTGTTTTCCGGGACTTTTATCTACGAGAAATTATTATAAAATTTAATTATCGGATTTTGTTAACGTATAATGGGTTTAAACGAGAAATGGTGGCCCAGCAGGAAGTCGTGGGTTCGAACCCAGACTAGCATAATTACTTTGTGTAACTTATTTCATTTCATTACTACTGCTCTCAAAACGATTAAGAAAAACATCGTTCTGGGCCGCGTGGTAGAGCCCATTCCCAACTAAAACTACTTTTACTTTATTTTTTATTTCATTTATTTCAAATTTATTTTACATTACTACTTTACTATAATTTGTTTAATTTTTTCTATAAAAATACTTATCATAGAGAGCACGCCTTCCCAGCAGTTGGAAAATCATAGGCTGATTGCGCATGCTAATGGGTTTTAATTTTTATACACGGAACCCAATTTTTTTTTGAAAAATTCTAAAATACTTAACCTAATAAAACCTACAACGACAAAACCACAGCATACATTTTAAAACTACACATAAATACATTTCTTTTACTTCGCCTAGCTACACAAAGAGAAACTCAAGTACTCAGTACTCGGCTACTTTCAAGTTTCAACAAAAGCTGGCAGCCGCCATTTGCAATTTTCCCGCGCGTTTTTATTTCAAAATGGCTGACTCAAGCTTGGTGCACACTCTAGGGATTATTGTAAGGATTCATTTTATGAAATAAAGATTGATTTTCTACGCTTATGGATGGAGGTACAAGTTCGGGCAAACGAGTTATTTCTATGGCTTACAGAAGTTTTATTCGAGTTTGAATCTCCACGTTGCGGATGAAATCTTATATAACATCACGGGTGTTTTCCCTGAAGAGCAAGGCAGAAGTGACCTATAAGGCAATGAGAGGTTTTCCTTTTGAGGTCTTAAAAAAAAACTTAGTTTCCAAGAACTCTATAGATGGCGTTGAACTTACTATGATAGTTGGTGCCAAAGCCAAAACGCTTGAAAAAAAAATATTATGTCACGTCACAAATACTCTCGTTGACTGACACTTTCTTTTGCTTAACCTTCCGAATATAACCTAGTTTTCTCGCGCTTTTTAATCAGTTTTTTTAGGTTCCGTTCCGTGCATTATCATACTAACTCCTAGCGCCATCTATCCAGCGACTAGGGAAGAGCTAAAAAGAAAATCCCTCATTCGCCAGTTATGTTTAAGTATGTTGACATCCCCAAGATTTTTAATAAGGTGGGTGGACCATGGAAGGCCAGGCTCCTTTGTCGTTATTGACATGTAAGGACATATTCCTTCTACTACACACTAAGATCCACTAAGGATGTAAGTGTGTGGTCCACCCACTCAATTTTTTGTTTTAGTTTGGCAACATTGCTTCATGTTGTCAATTATCTGTCAATATAGACCACTTCTTTGATTTACTTTAAGAAGAAAACGCGGTTTTTATTCACTACGAGTCCTCAATTCACTAGCCGCAAAGCTGCATACAATTTCATATTAAGTCGAAGGTTAAAATACTCAAGACAATTGTTCATATAGGAAACCTAAAAATTACGAGCTTTTACGGCATTAAATGAACACATAAAAATATACTTAATATCATTATAAATATTTGATACAACCAAAATCCCAGTCACCCGCAAATTAAGGATCCATTCTCGAGTTCCGGCCTCCATTCCGCGGCTGCACAAGATGGAGGCACTTCCGGTAGGAACGTCTTTGATGTTATAATTACTTAAACTAATTATTTCGAGCTTCCTTCAGTATGAGGTCTTTAATGTATGTCAGTGGGGCTTTGTGAGCGTGGCGTGTTTTCCTATAAGAGGTGAGCAGAGATCTAAAGGGTGTGTGAAAAGACTCTGAACGAAGCCGAAAGGCACTTATTCTCTCCGTCATTGTGATCATTTTTTTGTTCTACACCATACCTGGGAACCTTCTAGTTACAGAGATATGGAGGGTCAAAGTTTTAACTTTTTCACAACTTTTTTTTAATACTAGTTTTTAAGTTTATAAATACACACATCAAAAGTATCTAGGGATCAACATATATTTTTGCAATAACTTTTCTCCTGATTGATATTAATTAAAATTTTCTTTAAGGATTCATCAAATAAAGTGTTTTCGTTTGTCACAGTAACGATAAACCAAGTCACCTTTGCATTAATAAAGAAATTTGCCATTTTCCTAATAAAGGGATTTTTGACATTTGAACCACTAACATTAAAGTTCGAAAAAATGACTGAAAACACAGTTTTCTTTAAAATTTTATTGGGTAACTTAAACAATTAATAATCCGTGTTTCTACCGCGAACACTAACAACACAAGAACATCGGTTTGGCATACTCAAAATGAGTTCATCCAAATCACGCTGTGGAATGGCCGCCCATGTTCGTTGCAACAACAAAAAAAGGTCTTCTTGCGACTGGATACCCTCCATATTCGGCAGAGCTCTTCTCTGTAGCATATCCCATGCATGCTCAATCGGGTTCAAGTCTGGCGACTGAGCAGGCCAGGGCAGGACATTGATGTTAGCTGCGGCGAGAGTCTGTCTTACAACTCTTGCGGTGTGCGGTCGTGCATTATCATGCATTAACTGAAATAAGGGACCGATTTGCACTTGTAGAGGAACGATGACGTCTGATACAATCGTCTCAGCATAAATTTGAGCGTTGAGGTTGCCTCTGATCCAAATCAACTCAGTTCTTCCGCCGATCCAAATACCCGCCCATACCATGATGGTTCCACCACTATAAGGATGGACTTCCTGGCAGGATTTTAATCGCTGTTGGCGTCCAGGGGTTCTCCAGTGTCGTATACGTCTTGTATCCGGTCTCATACCAAAACGAGACTCATCAGAAAAGCACACGAAACGCCATTGTTCTTCTGCCCAATTTCTGTGTTCAAGAGCCCATTGATATCGAATCCTACGATTGTGCATTGCTATAGGTGGTACCCGTAGCGGTCTTCGGGAATGAAGGTTCACTTCATGCAAGTGGTTTCTGACTGTTTGGTCGCTAATTAAGTTCCCTGAAGAGTGATGAAGCCTCACGGCTAACATCATGGCGGTTATTGTTGGAGCTCTTCGAGTTAAGATTTGAATGTATCGGTCTTGTCTCCGTGTGGTGCAGCGATACCGTCCTCCATGGCGCTCAGCCACGGTACCAGTGCTTCGGTAACGTGTCCAAAGTCGACTGATAACACTCTGACTTGTATTCAGAGCTAAAGCTACAGTACGTTGCCGGGAACCAGCTTCTATCATTCCCACGGCTCTGAGCATTTCTTCCCTGCTTAAATGACGTCGCCGCTCCATAATAACGTTGGTTTTAATCAGTAGTAGGGAAACAGTAGCACTATAATGTCTTCAATGCGTTGTATGTTTTTATAGGGAAAATATTGACAGCTTATTTTCATCTTTTACTCGAATTTGATTGAGAGTTCCTGATTCAAATTATGAAATGCACCAAAAAGGATCCATATAAATTTATAAAATCATAAATTTATTACAAAGCCACATCTCAATCTCAAGAAATCCGCATAAAAATGCTTGATCCCTAGACACTTTTGATGTGTGTAATTATACTTTAAATACCTCCATGACCCGTTTACGATTCAATGCATCTGTCGCACAATGTTTTGTTTTATGAGTTTTACATTAAAACGTGATTTTTCACCCCAAAAAAAAAGTTGTTTCCCAGCAAATTTTTTGCGTAGTAGGTACTTAGTTTAATGTACACAATGCTTGGTTAACGGCTTCGTGAAGTGCCAGTGCCAGTGCTACGGTTTGTGCCCCGCACACGTCTATTGGTGCTACGCCGTAGCGGATCGGCTACGAGTGCTACAAAGCGTTATGTGAGTGGAGCTGACAATCTTTCAATTTTTTTCCTTCACCCAAAAAGTGTTCAACGCGCATTTTTTTCGGATGAGAAATCATCAAATAACCCCTCCCGCTCTGGGCGGAGCAGAAGGGAGTGTCAGACTTTTACTGACTAAAACCCATCCATGTTCCTTCATCGCCCTTTGTGTTCCGGGGCCACGGTATCTCTTTCGAATAGTCCCGCAACCCCGGCAGGCATCGGTCCTTGCGGACCCCTTCCTTTTTGCTGACTCTCTTTGAGGCGCGCGTGGAACACGAACGCGCCGTCGACACGGCCTGTCGTCATGAGACGGACGGACGGCGAGCTAGCCCATAGCTCACCGTCCACAGGCCCGCGCCTACGGTGGCCGGGGGCCACGTGGTGGTGGCCCCCGACGCCCGGGGCTACTCCCGCGGCGGCCGGGACGTTGAGAGGTTCTCTCCCTCTCACGTTCCGCCACCTCCTTCTCTAGCATTACTGCTTCGCAGAAGGAGGTGACGGCGTCCCATTCCGTCTCGCTTCGCACCATGGCTTGCACCAGGGCCGGACGCGAGAGGTCGCCGCCGCCGATCGCCGCTTCGAGGACACGGCGGTGCTCCGCCCACGCGGGGCACACCTCCACCGTGTGTTCCACCGTGTCCTCCGGTCGATCCTCACAATGGAAGCACCCGGGCGTTTCCTCCCGCCCGATTCGGTGCAGGAACCTCCCGAACACTCCGTGTCCGGTGAGGACCTGCGTCAGGCGGAAGGTGAGGACGCCGTGGCGTCTCTCAAGCCACTCCTCAAAGAGGGGACTTATCGCCACTATCGTGGCGTGCCCTGCACGGGGTTGCGACAGTCGCTCTCTCCATGTGTTCAACGCGCCTAAAGTAGTTTTTATTTAAAAAAAAAAACAAAACAAATACACTTCTCTTTACCAATAAAATTTTACCTGGGAATTGAACCCAGGACCACTTATATGCACAGAAGTTACTCGTTCTGTCGTGTGCCGTTAGACAAGCGGGACAATACAAAAGATCGTAAAATTAATTAAAACCAAAATAAAGAGAAAAAATTCAATAAACCAGCAATATCACCACAAAGTAGAACACGTCCGCCCCGGATGGCACTCAGACGTCAACTGAGCACCACCGGAAATAACGCCGCCGCCATATTGCCAACCGGAACCAAGAACTGCTTAATGAGCTCTCGAGACTTTTACAAAGTCTTACTGCGACTGGCATTGTGATAACGGGTTCTAATATTTTACTGAAAAGTTACTGATATTTGCAACTAGTTACTTTTAACTGTGTAATGATATGGCTTAGGAGGAGGTGTCTGATTAGATGACGAGTAATGGAGAACTATGGAAGAAGAACATATGCTGCGAAGACCACAAATGAATGATGGTGATGATGACGACTTTTAAGGGCTATAAGGCGTAACGGAGGATCATGCTAAACCATTTGAGGGATCTCAAATGGTTTAGCATGATCCTCCGTTACGCCTAAAATACTGCAGCATTAATTATGAAATAAATATACGGTAAAGTTCAAACTCAAACTCAAACTCAAAGCATTTATTTCAATTAGACCATTACGGCACTTTTGAAAGTCAAAAATACAAAAAAGAAAATCAAAGCTACAGTCCCAGTCACAAGGCATAATAACTTGAGAAAGTACTGTAGTTGCCCATTCCCTAGCGTAGATCTCTATGGAGAAGAATGGGCAAGAAACTCCATGGACACTCTTTTAAAATCAAAATATTGTTACAAAATCTTGGTTACATCATTAATTTTGAGATTATACATAAATGTGAGAACGATGTAGAAAGACGTGCACACTAAGAGCATCCAGAGTGAAAGATTAGATTAAAAATGTATGAATAAAGTAATTAAAATGAACCTTGGCAGCTAAGAGATGACCAGTCCCAACTGACAGCGCCCGTTCACAGACATGACGCATGTACCGGCGCCATTCAACTCAACCATATTGAAGGGAACTAAATGACCCGACACACCCGCCACCATCAGCGAGACATTTAAGTGAGCATGACATTCTCTCAGTCACCAAGGCATATATAGTTCTCACAGTCGCAACCTTCGAGCTTCCAAAAACCTAATCCTTCAAATTCCCTCTCACCGTACTGGTTTTATGTCCTCTTCTTATGCTATCTCCTCTATAAAACTCTGGAACGCGCTACCCCTTGCCATTAAAAAAGCTGAAAGCAAATTGGCTTTCAAAAGAGCAGTTCGGAAGTTCTATTTAAAGTCAGACTAAATTACTTTCTAGTCGTTAATAATGTCGTAGCTATTATTATAAGATTTCTTGTATTTTGGACTATTTGTATGTATTTTAATATATATTAGTTTATTTTAGCATAACTATTATATGTATTAGTATGTAGGTACCCATTTATGTGTTTTTAATTGATGCTTACTAAATGGTATTTTTCTTATTTATTTTTATTGTACTCTATCACTATGTTTTCCTATTTAACCCCAAGGTTGACTGGTAGAGAATGCCTTGTGGCATTAAGTCCGCCTATGTACCACCCTTGTACATGAAGTTTAAATAAATAAATAAATAAAGTTGAGGATTAATGCTAAGTCATATGTGTGACGAAAACACGATTCCATAAACTTTTGTCGATAGGAAAAAATTCCAAAGCTACCTCCAAATCGAACAATAAACCGCTGGTATTCAAAAAGTACTTCAAATTAGATCATGAAACTTTGCATACTAACTGAACTAACTATAAAGCAGGTCCTATGTGTTTTATTGTGTTAGTCCAATCAATAGATTTTTAGGAAATCGCAAAAAAAACACTCATTTCGCACTATTCGGCCGCAGTGACTGACGTAACAACCACTTTGTAGTGCAAGCTGATTAGAACTTTATTCTAACAGAATTTGAAACAAAGTTTGAACCACCACAAATAGAGTTGCTAATTTTAGGGTTAGAAGGGCCTTAACTTGCAAGCGCGATTGTACATGAGGTATTGGATTTGATTCCTATGTCGGGCAAAGCGTTATCAGATTTATCGATCAGGAATTTCTCAGTAGCAGCTCGAAGTTTGGTTTTCTGCTCTGTACATGGCAATAGGCTCGTTCCTTATTACATAGGATGGAACTTAAACATACTAAGGAATATGCATGAAATACAAAACTCTACTATATTAAAAATGCCTTGTATTAGCCCATAAAAACATTGTTGTACACTTCTTTAAGTTGCTAATACATAACTTATTTTACAATTTACTGTTTTATGTAGCATGTTTTTGGTGAAACGGAACGTACTCTCAAAACGCGTCGTCCTTGATAACGCCGGTAGAGACGTCAAAGTCTATGTGTCAAAAGAACACTTTTATTTCACTTAGATTTTATTATATTATTGTTATTGCAATTTTTAATTGACTAGACCACATACAATCAGTAAAATTATTCTATTGTTACGAGCTGGGTATGGGATAAATTAATTACTACCGATGAAACAACTGAATAACTTTAATAATCACAAAACACTTCAAACTCAATCACAAGTACACTACTGATCACTATTCGCTTAGATATCGCACTCACTAGTTCACTTCGATTCGTCCCGTACTGTAGCCAAAATAATACTGCCTGCTCCCGCAAAGACGTCGACTATTTATATGACGACCGAACGTTTGAGAAAGATCCAGAATCTTCTAGACAATTCATACTAGGTCATTGTCCTACGAGAAACTTCCACAACTTTTGTACAAAGGAAAGAAATAGGTACTTTATGTCCTGGGCGTACGGTCGAAATTACAATGACAACTTTCTGATGTATTTTTTAGGTAGTTTGCGAATTTGTACCTACATCATTCGATACATACCTACTACTACCTACTTACTTAGTTGTAGGTACCTACTATTAGAAGCTACTTATATTGTAGGTATGGCTACGACGTAACACTGCCCCCTCCTTAGACATGCTCGTCCCGAGCATCATTAGGCCCGTAGTATCGCGCCAATCGGTCTACATGGACAATCTTAGGCGCACCTCGTGGACCCTTCTGTATTCGGTAGGTGACATCGTTGATCCTAGTCACGACTCGGTATGGTCCATCCCAGTTTGCTTGTAATTTCGGAGACTTTCCTTTGCTCCGTACTGGGTTATGCAACCACACCAGTGAACTCTCGTCGAAACCCCTACTATTTGCCTTCCGGTCATAACGGGTCTTCATCTTCTCAGACATCTGTTGGCCGGATTGTCTAATATGCTCATAAACATCATTCAACTTGTTACGCAAGTCATTTGCGTAATCTGTTACACTGCGTGGAGCATCAGGGGGAGTTCCAGTGATTAAATCTGCAGGCAACCGTAATTCCCTTCCAAAGTTCGCGAAGGCGGGCGTCACAGTCGTACTTTCGTGGACTGCGCTGCGGTAGGACAGAAGAAACGGCTGTATGTGCTTGTCCCAATCCCTTTGTCTGCTTTCCACGACTTTTGCCAGATATCTTTCCAACGTTTGGTTGAATCGTTCCACCATTCCATCAGATTGTGGGTGGTAAGAGGTGGTTCTGGTTTTGTGGGTACCCATTAATCGACAAGTCTCCTGAAATACTTGCGATTCGAAATTCCTTCCTTGATCGCTGTGTATTTCTAAGGGTACTCCAAAACGACAGAAGACTTCCTGAACCAATTTATCTGCGACAGTTGTAGCTTCTTGATTAGGAATGGCGAAGACTTCTGGCCACTTTGTGAAGTAATCCATGACCACCAAGAAGTACTTGTTTCCGCTCTCACTTTCTGGAAATGGTCCCGCAACGTCTAGTGCTATCCGTTCCCAAGGGGCTCCAACGTTGTACACTTTTAATGCTCCTCTGCTGCGTGTTTGGGGTCCTTTCACGGCCGCACAACTGGTACATTTGCGACACCAGTCCTCCACATCATCTCGACAGTGGATCCAGTAAAAGCGTTCTCGAATTTTTAGTAAAGTCCTTTTTACCTCCATATGTCCTCCCGAACATCCATCATGGTACAGCCGTAAAACATCCGGTACCTTAGCTTTAGCGACAACCATTTGTAGATGACAGCTGTCCCCTCGAGCGTTTTCCCATTTACGGCACAAGACTCCATCATGGATCACCAAGCTGTTCCACTGCGCCCAATAACTCTTCGTGATGGAACTCATCGCAGCCACATCACTCCACTTGGGTTTAGGAGCACCAGCTTTGATCCACTCGAAGATCGGTTTGATGTCCGAGTCATTTTGCTGAGCCTGCTGTATGGTTACCTTCCATTCATCGCTAAGATCCGTTCTTAGAATCCTCACAGGCACCACTTCCTTAGACTCCTGTCTGGAACTGTGCTTCCAATCTTCAGGCAAAGGTCTTCTTGACAGTTCATCTGTTTTGCTGTCGTTTCTCCACTGTTGTTGGGTAGTCATTCCAGCCGCTTTTCTCTGCAGAGATTGGTCTTCTCTCGGTGTGCTTCGTTTTTTACAGTTTGACCGAAGGTGACCCCTTTCTCCACAATTGTAACACTTAGGGATGTACCTTTGCGAACGCTGGCGTACAGGTGGTGCCACAACTTGTTTTGGACAGCTTGACCGATCATGATCCCTTTCTCCACATGTGTAGCACCTAGGACTGTACCCTTGCGGGCGCTCGCGTACAGGTGATGCTACAACCTCCCTAACGCGGTGCGTTCGGTGGTCTTGCCTCACTGCCTCTACTTCTAAAGCATGGGCTAAGGCATCCTTCAATGTTTCATGATGCCCAAGTCTCACGGCGGCTCTAACTTCTAAGTCACGTATTCCATCAACGAACGCTTGTACCAGATTCCCATCGATCAGTGCAGGGGCAGACTGGTATGTTTTCCGAACAAGCTTTTCAACTTCCAGGGCCCACTGCTGTAGGTTCTCGGCACTACGCTGGACACGATCCTTCAACTTAGCACGAAATACGTGCTCCAGGTGCGCGTCGCCGTATCTGGACTCTAACGCCTCCAGCAGCTGTTCGTAGGTCACATCCTTGCCAAGCGCTTCAAGAATGTTGAGGGCCTGGTCTCGGAGGCCCAAAGTGAGCGCGGTCATGGCTTGAGATTTTGTCCATCCATTCGCCTTCATAACGGCCTCAAATTGAATTTTATACGCCGACCACGAAGATGTTCCATCGAATGGAGGCACCTTAAAGCCCCGCGCTGAAGGTGCAGGAACTACTGAAGCCACAGTCACACCTCCAGTCTTCAGTTCTCCCAAAGCCTTCTTCACTCCAGTGATCTGAACTTCGGCCTCTGAGATGCGATTCTCGTGCTGGTGAACCTGGTCCTTCATAATCTTGAGTTCTTTGCCGAAAGTTGCATGAAGATCCTTTATGAGGATCATCTGTTCTTCTTGACGGCGAGCCTGCTCCTCTTTATCTCGTTGCAACTGCTCTTGTAACTGGCGAGCCTGGTCCTCTTGACGGCGAGCCTGGTCCTCTTGACGGCGAGCCTGCTCCTCTTGACGGCGAGCCTGCTCCTCTTGACGGTGAGCCTGCTCCTCCTTATCTCGTTGCAACTGCTCCTGTAACTGGCGAGCCTGCTCCTCTTGACAGCGAGCCCGCTCCTCTTGACGGCGAGCCTGCTCCTCCTTATCTCGTTGCAACTGCTCCTGTAACTGGCGAGCCTGCTCCTCTTGACGGCGAGCCTGCTCCTGCAGCAGCGCCATTAAAGCTGACAAGTCTGGCGCCACTGATACTGGAGAAACTCCGGATGGACCAGCGACTGGCACTGACGTAGGCTGGACTCCACCCGGTGTCTGTGTCGGAGAGTCTCCAAACCGCCTTTGGTCCATGTCTTGCTGTCGCTGACTCCTGGTACGGATACCGTCCGTGTTGTCCTTTGGTAGAACTGGCATAATTTATCCCTCACTTCTGGCACCAAATTGTTACGAGCTGGGTATGGCATAAATTAATTACTACCGATGAAACAACTGAATAACTTTAATAATCACAAAACACTTCAAACTCAATCACAAGTACACTACTGATCACTATTCGCTTAGATATCGCACTCACTAGTTCACTTCGATTCGTCCCGTACTGTAGCCAAAATAATACTGCCTGCTCCCCAAAGACGTCGACTATTTATATGACGACCGAACGTTTGAGAAAGATCCAGAATCTTCTAGACAATTCATACTAGGTCATTGTCCTACGAGAAACTTCCACAACTTTTGTACAAAGGAAAGAAATAGGTACTTTATGTCCTGGGCGTACGGTCGAAATTACAATGACAACTTTCTGATGTATTTTTTAGGTAGTTTGCGAATTTGTACCTACATCATTCGATACATACCTACTACTACCTACTTACTTAGTTGTAGGTACCTACTATTAGAAGCTACTTATATTGTAGGTATGGCTACGACGTAACACTATTAAGGGCAAAAAAATTGATGTAAACAAGGCAGATTGTGGTAAATGACGTCACATCATGGCCGCGACAGTTAAGGACGTTTGAACTGTCATTGAAAATTGCAGGAGTTTTATATTATTTTTAAGCGACAGGCAGTAGTTGAACTCAACTTATAATACTTTTCTTGGGTTGATAGTACTGTAGTTTATTTGATAGTACTGTAGTTTATTTGTATAAGTGAAGAAAAAATTACGTGCATATTCCCTATTGGCGATATGGGGATGTACTATAGTAACACACGCACCACTGCCTAAAAATTCTGTCATTTTAATATAACAAACAGACATTTCATATTATTTGTATAGATACGAGTATATAAATGTGCTAACCTTTTTCAGTCCGAAGACCCTTTTCTTCAGCTTTATAAATATTTAGATTCAACAGCGTCCTTTGCTAATATTGAGCCAATCTTTTCGCTCAAATAGATTCGGATAAACGTAATTTTCTTCACCGTTTTTGCTATATTTTATTAGACACTTCTTGACCCCGATTTCAGCAGTTTATTCAATGAAATCTTCAGTCAAATTATTTAGATGTTGTTGCTACTTTGTTCTACCATTAGACATAGCCGTGACAAGCAGTCAGAGGCCCGAAAGTGACAACCAGACTCACCAAATGGTATCGTATTACCCAGTACTACTAACTGGGTTGTGGAGGTCAGATAGGCAGTCGCTCCATGTAAAATACTGGTATTCAGCTGCATCCGGTTAGACTGGAAGCCGATCCCAACAAAGTTGGAAAAGGCTAGGCAGATGATGGTGTACAGTACTTGGCAACCTATAGTATGAGAAAAATGTCACTAAAAAGGATGTCTACTGAGCAATAATACACTGCACCATACCTGGGAACCTTCTAGTTACAGAGATATTGGGGGTCAAAGTTCCAACTTTCTGACTGTATGATTTTTACTTTAAACACCAACACGACCCCCGTACTATTCAATCCATCCATCAGCACAATGTTTTGAGTGCGTTACATTGAGTTCTACCACAATACATGATTATTCACCCCAAAAAAAAAAAGTCATTTCCCAGCAATAAGTTTTGCGCAAAGTTACTTAGTTTGATGTACAGAATGCTTGGTTGACGGCTTCGTGATGAGGTCTTTTACACCCTGTAGTTAGGTGCTGGTTTACAGTACCCTTTAGCAAGACATGACAGCCAGACTTTCGTGGCTTGAGACAATCAACAAAAGAAAACTCCTCCACTTTACTAACTCACCCAAAATTTTCCTCCTTGCTGTCGTGAGCAGAGCCAATTGGAGAGCTCCATCAATAATTCAGTTGAAACAGATAGCGAACAGTTCTGCCCATCCCTGCTTCTAAACGTTGGATTATTGAGGATAAACCTATTCCGTCTTATTACGAAACGAGGTGTTTCTTAAGTCCCGAAGAATATTGAGCTGGCTTTTGAATTTTGAACTTTATTTCTAGTCGGAAAAAGTCGTTAAGAAACGATACTACGTTGTTGGATTTAGTTGGTTTGGTGATTTGAACTTTATTTTGGCTTAAGTAAAGTTCTTTAAAGAAAAACTGTCTTTAGAATCGTCTAAGGTCAAAATTCTCAGAGCGAATTTTGACTTTTCGTTTTCAAAGTCAGTTTTAGGATTATGGACTTAAGCTAACTCTAAATAAAGTACGAAATACAACAAAACTGGTTTGTAGTTTGTAGGGTATGACTTTACTCACGAGAGCTTGCGTGATCTGTTCCAAAATAAAACATTTTTCTTTTTTGCTTCATTTTGTTTATTTTTCTTGATAGTAGTTTTGTTCTACGGTTGGGACCTTTATTCATGAGGATTTTATGAGTAAATTTGAGAAAATACTTGACTTCATGAAAAGCTACCATTATTTTGCCCTGGAGGATCTGCTAAACCGGTAAGGACAATTTACAGACGCTGCTCTGGAAATGTCAAATGTCAAATACTTCTGTTAGTATTTGTAGCTAGGTATCCCGCCAATTTTGTACGCTAAACCAGTACGGACGAAGTGGCTGATTCTTTATTTGAAAAATACAAAGAAATTATTTCCAAAGTCAGTAATATTTGGTCTGCTCGTTCATTACTCTACCCTAAAAATAGCTAACTTTTGGGTTTCCGAAAAGTCAGCTTGTCTAAATTAGTGTGTTCTAAAGCATTGGTATCGATTCTGTTGTGCACAAACTAAACTTAATTTAGGCTATTGCTATCTTTTAGTAAAAGGCAATGCGAGAAAAGGACGGCTATAGCTATGAAATAAGTTAGAGATGTCAAACTGGTTTATAAATGCCTTGCGCTTCACCGTGTTTGTAGTCTACATGTTTTTACGTGCACCCTTCATTTGTATAGAAATATTAGTTCCAACTAAAGTTGACAGTTCTAAATTACGTCCGTCTCTTACTCGTTTTATTATAGAGAAGAATATAGCAATAGCCTAAATTAAGTTTAGTCTGTGCACAACAGAATCGACACCACTATCTGATAACTTTTGCTTTCTAAAACAAATACTAAACGGCACTATCTGTGAAAAGAGAAATACCTCCCGATTTTGTTAAGCATCTGGAATATTTGCCTCCAGATCTGCAGTGGCATGTATGGATTGCGCACGTAAGCCCCTGTGAACACTATTTGACAAAATAAGGTATGTCGGATATGGTCATGAGTACGGACGGGCGAACGTATCGAAAGCGCGCCAGTGGTGACATCACGCGACCTACTTACCAGTCTACCCTACCATGGCGGCTTCTACAGAGTCCTGATGTTAACAACACGCGGAGAGGCGGACATTCTATGTCTGATCGCAGCGGAGTTAAGAAGTCTTGAAACTGTACCCGAATCATTGTGCCCAGTGTTAATGTGTCAAAGTGTAATGTCAAGTAATTTGTTAGACTCAGGTATCTGTTTCAAAAGAGTAACCATGGAGTTTCTTGCCGGTTCTTCTCCATGGAAACTACCACGCCGAACCGTGCAATGTGAAATAAAATAGTGTATCGCATCCAGTGTGTTTTCGCTAGCACGAAACCCGTCTTCTGCCCACATAAGCTCGAGCCTAGCGAAATAAATCCTGACCATCCCGACATCAGAAGTGGGATAAAATCGTGCTAATGAAATCATACAAAGTGACAGTGCCAATAACAATCAGTGTCAACTTTGTAAAAACCGAAAAGGTGCCGAAAAAAGTTCACGATGAGTTTCGTGTGGTACCCGATACCGAGTGCAAAAAACGATCAAGAAAGAGGTGCTTGCAACAGCGCCGAAATATCTGGATACACACCGTTTTTTTTAGTGTTAGTGACAATCAGTGACGGTTACTATTTAAAATGCAGAACAAAGACTTTGTATCGTTTACAAATTCTTAAAACCTAGCCAGTGAATAGCAAGATAGTGTTGTGGACCAGTTTAAAGAATTGTTCAGTGCCAAATTCGTGTACGTCATAGGTACGTCATTTACGTGAGTAGTGACAAACACGCAGATTTTCGGACAAAGACGACTGCCATCAAGAAGTTGCCTGTGCCAGCTGCTAATGGCGTTGGGCAGCGATCGCAGGCCAGCAGCAGCTCAGTGATGTGCTTTAAGTGTGGCACACCGGTCCACATTGCCAGCTGCTGCACAGCAGGCTGGTCCAGTGCTGGTGTACTGGTGGAGAAGCGAGTGAACCTTTGCATCGTCAAGCCGGAATATGAAAGTACTTTGGTGAGTCGTTTTCATTTTGTTATGACTCTGGAGCAGAGTGCTAATTCTGTTTCATCATTTAAAACTGAAAGCTTTGAATTATAAGGCTGCCTACAGGGCACAGGGTAGGCTCAGAAAGATGCCAGTGGGTCACGTACCAGTCGATATGTTAAGGATTTTGATGATGTTGAGCAAGCTGAAGCGGTAACAGCCTGTGTGGCAACCTGAGCTTAAGTGGCACTTGTAAGCCTGTGTGGCACCAGTAGGGCGGGGAGCTATAATGGTGTGCATACGTAGTGTGAACGTAGTGCATACGTAGTGCGTGCGTAATGGATGCGTAGTGTAGACGTAGTGCATACGTAGTGCGTACGTAGTGGATGCGTAGTGTATGAGATACATACGTAGTCCATGCGTAGCTTGCGTAGTGTGTGCGTTGCATACGTAGTCCATGCGGAGCTTGCGTAGTGTGTGCGTTACATGCGTAGTGTGTGCGTTGCATACGTTGTGTACTACTGTTTTAGTACCCTTTCGGTTATAGTAGTGTGTTTGACCGTACCAGTAGTTATTACGTAGTCGTGGTCCGTGGGGCGCGATGCGTGTTTATTTCTGGCGGAGGTTGGGGTCTAAAAAGACCGTAGTGTGTAGTCACTAGGTGATGCCCATGGCAGATCCATTTGATGGATGTGAGAGCAATGCGATTGCTGGTCGGCTGGAGTGCCGTGGAGTTAGAGGTTTTGCTTGAGGGTTTCTGTAAGCTTGGCAGTTTTTATAGCAGTAGAGTTTTAAAGGTTGATTCGAACGACTATGGTACATGGCCCATGGGTTGATCTTGTAGGGTCAGAAGTTGACCGGACCAAGAAAATGGAAAGCTAAAGGAACGATACTTGTTCGGCCTAGCTAAGTCCGGTCCAGTTTAACTGAAGGGACATACCTGAAGGGCAAAAAAAAGAATTGCCGGACCAGGGGGTTGATCTTGTAGGGTCAGGAGTTGACCGGACCAAGAAAATTGCAAGCTAAAGGAACGATACTTGTTCGGCCTAGCTAAGTCCGGTCCAGTTTAACTGAAAAGACACACCGGAAGGGCAAAAAAGGAATTGCCAGACCAGGGAGTTGATCTATTTTCAAATATTCCTAATTTAACCGTGTTTGAATTAGTCGACTGCCTCGTTGGTCTAGTGGTCACAAGTGTGTCTGAAGGTTCTGGGTTCGATTCCCGGGTCTGGCAAAGTGTTATTGGGTTTTTCCATCGGGAATTTCTCATTAACAGCCATGGAGTTTGGATTTGCGCCCAGTTGAGGGCAATAGGCTGAGACCCGATGAATCTAGAGTTAGGTCAGGAGTGACCGAGTGGAACAAAATTTTGTCGTGGACTATTTGTTTGCAGGGTTACCATCACACGAGGACGTGTGAAGGCAGGATGGCCGTGTCGGATATGGTCATGAGTACGGACGGGCGAACGTATCGAAAGCGCGCCAGTGGTGACATCACGCGACCTACTTACCAGTCTACCCTACCATGGCGGCTTCTACAGAGTCCTGATGTTAACAACACGCGGAGAGGCGGACATTCTATGTCTGATCGCAGCGGAGTTAAGAAGTCTTGAAACTGTACCCGAATCATTGTGCCCAGTGTTAATGTGTCAAAGTGTAATGTCAAGTAATTTGTTAGACTCAGTGTATCTGTTTCAAAAGAGTAACCATGGAGTTTCTTGCCGGTTCTTCTCCATGGAAACTACCACGCCGAACCGTGCAATGTGAAATAAAATAGTGTATCGCATCCAGTGTGTTTTCGCTAGCACGAAACCCGTCTTCTGCCCACATAAGCTCGAGCCTAGCGAAATAAATCCTGACCATCCCGACAGGTATTAAATATCCTTTCGACACAGTGTGAATGTGGTGCTCCCTACCAGACGGTGTCCCACTTGCTGGAGTGTCCGAGAGGACATAAAAGACGCCACAATTGGAATCCACACGCAAAGCTCAGGACAGATGTCGCCACTGGCGAGATGACTGCTGTCAAATCGTTTTCGCTTTGTTTTCGCTTTGGTTCTTGCTATTTTTTGTGTTTAGACCGGTCCACTATCGTTTTTGACAACATGTATTGTAGTATCTCGAAGGTTAAAGAATTGAAAGAGTAACTGAAAAAACGAGGAGGAAGGATAAGTGAAAAGAAAAAAAAATCCTGAAACATAATGCAATAATATGCCTCTTTGTGCTAAATCTGGAATCCTGGTACAGCACACAGACGCATCTTACGGGAAAATTAAAATTTACTGAATGATAGGTTATAAAATGTATTTAACTGACAGCTTTCAATGGCCATGTCGACGGTGCGCCACCTATCGTGATAAAATGGCAGTAAAGATCCCGATTAACGTAGCCACATACTGTGCCCAAGAAATTTCAATAAGTCATGCCATCGATACGAAATAAGAAGAAGCACGATCAGTATAGGGGGGTTTGTAGCAGAATGTGCACTTCGCAAAATGTGCACTTCGCAACATGAGCACTACTCAAAATGATTGTGTATTTGATTATGTATTTACATTACTCGTTAGCTGACGTGTACTGAAAATACATAATCAAATCATCAACTCATCTGCCTAGCCTTTTCACAACTGTGTTGGGGTCGGCTTCCAGTTTTACAGGATGCAGCTGAATACCAGTATTTTACATGGAGCGACTGCCTATCTGACCTCCACAACCCAGTTAGTACCGGGTAATACGATACCCCTTGGTAAGACTGGTTGTCAGACTTTGTGGGCCACTGACTACCTGTAACGACTGTCAAAGATCTACAAATGACAGCCGGGACCAACGGCTTAACGTGCTTTCCGAGGCACGGAGGAAACTCGGTATGTAATGGGCGGTCACCCATCCACAGACCAAACTAGGTAAGCACGGCTTAACCTAACGATCGACCCGAGCGGTATATATATATATACATGTTAACGGTACATGTACAAAATCAAAATCAAAGCATTTATTTCAAGTAGGCCAGTTACAGGCACTTTTGAATTGTCGAAACAAATATGAAAATTAAATGTAGCTACAGTCCCAGACACAAGACATAAAAACTGTGAAAGTACTGTAGTTGCCCATTCCCTAGCGTAGATCTCTATGGAGAAGAATGGGCAAGAAACTCCATGGACACTCTTTTAAATCAGAATATTTTTACAAAATCTTGGTTACATCATTCATGTTGAGATGGTACATTATGTGAGAACAATGTAGCAAGATGTGCTAGTTAAAGGTGACCATAGTAAAAAAAAAAAAACAAAAACAATTAAAAAATAAAATTATTAAATTCAAAAGCCGTGGCAACCAAGAGCTGACCAGTCCCAACTGACAGCGCTCGTTCACGAACATGACGCATGTATCAGCACCATTCAACTCGTAATACACGGATACATAAAAAAAAATACGTTATCAAAATAATATTTACTTATAACAAAGAAAATACTTTTGTCGTGCTAAAAATCATGCAAAATAATAAAAAAATATAGTAATCAAACGGTTTTAACTTTGACCCATTGTGATAAAATTCACACTCATTTTGAGCAGTGCACATTTTGCGAAGTGCACATTTTGCGTCAAGTGCACGTTTTGGGACGTGCACACTTTGGGACGTGCACATTTTGCGTCAAGTGCACATTTTAGAACGTGCACATTCTGCGTCAAAGCCTTTTTTGTAAACAAAACAAATATTGAGACCCGTCTTACGACCTTTTTATCTTGAAGTCAAACTAGACATCAACTTTAAACTTTTTCAAAAGTTTAAAATTGACATCTTCAAACGTGGCAATTCCATATTATTCCCCCACACCAGGGTTACCCATTAAAGTTTAATATTTAACTCGGAAGATGGCGTGCGAGACGCTTTACACTGCTATAACTGTTTACACCCTCTAACGCTATGCCTTCAAGCTGTTAACGGGAGGGAGCCGGCAGTGCTTGTACTACTAATTTTAATCAATATTTTAATAAATTAACTTCAGGATTTTTTACGATTTTTGCAAAATGATTTTTGGGAGGAATGGAAACAAAATACACTAGCTGTTGCTTCACGGCTTCGCTCGCATCTGGAATTCTCAGGACGTTCAATATGCCACTGTTGCTGCGATTTGCAATGCCACTATGTATTTAACATTACTTTTACTACCAGAAAACAAAACTCATAAGATAGTACTATAATAAGACACCAAAATCAAGCGATTTATTGACATGTCTCATAACTTAATCCTATAAACTATCTGATATTTTGTCGATTCATTCTTCGAAGAAACCGGTTTCTACGGTGGTCATGTCGCACATGCTGGTTGGTGTCAAAGTTTTTATACCGTCCATGGGCTTCTGACGAGGCCGAGAGATATCTTTCAGTTGGTTTTCATGATAGATAACGAAATATATGATGTCAATATGACTTTAAATTTAAATTGAATTCAAACATAGAAAACACTCTTTGCTTTGTTACAAAACCAAGCTTGACAAGTAAAAATAACAATACAAATACAAAATTAACGGATCGCAATAATCACTATTAATAATAAATAAACGATTCGTTTATAAATAATGGGAACTGAAACTAATAATATTAATATAAACCTAATGCTTTAAACTCAGCTAATATTGTACATAAAATCTTACTTTTAAAACCTTACAAACTCCTTAGTACTCACAGCTTTTTAGTCTAAATAATATTTATTTTGATGTCCAAAGTCAAAGTGATCTATCGAAAATATTTCTCAATAGAGCTATTTTGACAACAGATTAATTTACTTAACTTAATTTTTACTTTACATAACATAACTAAAAAAAAAACAATCGAGTCCTAATTCATATTTTTTGTCACCCGAAGCTAATCCTGTATTCAATCAAACCAGACTAACTAAACGCAGGATACTCCTCCACCAAAAAAAAAAAAAACCGACGGATTTTTTTCATCCTATCTAACACTTATCCTGTGTTCTAGGGATCTAAGTCGCAATGAGCTAACAGCGATCAGCCGAAGAACCTTCAGAGGATTAACAGCATTGAAGAGTTTGCACCTAGACGGAAACCATCTCAAATGTATTGATGAGAAGGCTCTGGAGAACTTGAAGAGTTTGGAAGTACTGTGAGTACCTTTTTCAATTGTTTTTTTTTGTGTCAATGTTGGGACTGCCTTTGGTGGAAAATTTTGAAGGACAGCAAAAACGTTGAGGGTTGTTGAGGGATTTTCGACTTTCGGTAATGACCATAACCTTCCAAATTACTAATTCCTTGTCAAGTCAATTTGTTGGCTTTTGCTAGAGAATCGTAAGACGCGTTGTTTTAGCCAATCAGAAACAAGCAACGGTCTCTATATAATTTGAAGGGAACACAATTATTTAATAATGGTTTTGTACCTAGCTATAATTATGCGGTTTATTTCTTTTGTAATTTTGCTATTTTTGACTTTCATACGTCAAAAAAAGTTTGTGATCACTTTGAAAAATCGAAATCTTTTTTGTTACGGTAGATTATATTATGATTTCTTCTTTATTTATATTTATTATTCGTTTTATTTTTTAATTTAAAACAAGGTATTTCTATTTAATGAAAACACACAAAGATTTTTTTTTGATAAAGTTTAATTTAAAACTTTATATCAGCTTAAGCACTAACTTAAGCTGATATAAAGTTTTAAATTAAACTTTTTTTGATGTGCGTGGTGTTAGAACTTGAGCGACGAATTACTGATTGTATGGTGGATCCAAGATACTAAAGAATAAGAATAATAAGATAAATAAGGCATTTCATAAAATCGTTTTCATATAAAAAATTATATAACAAAAATCCATAAAAAATAAAGAATTCAAATCAGAATGACGGTTGTTTCCTTAACAATCAAAACCTTTTCCGACCTCAAATTCCTTTTCGATGAAAGTAATCAAATAAAAGTCTTGATCAAACAATGATTAATTCTTCGTGAACCTGTAATTGGGTCAAATTTCGATTCAATAAGACTTCACTCAAGACGGAGGTTGGATCAATATTCTTTGGGTCAGTTCAGGTCAATTGATGGCCTTACTTTTATTGTGAGACTACTGTTTTCTCACGGACTCAACTCAACTCTACTAAAGTTAGTTGATGGTGTTGATTCTGTTGTGCACAAACTAAACTGAATTTAGACTATTGCTATCTTTTACTAAAAGGCAGTGCGAGAAAAGAACGGCTATAGCTATGAACTAAGTTAGAGATGTCAAATTAGTTTATGCCTTGCGCTTCACCGTGTTTTTATTCGACATGTTCTTACGTGCACCCTTAATTTGTATAGAAATATTAGTTCCAACTAAATTTGACAGCTCTAAATTACGTCCGTCTCTTTCTCGTTTTTTTTATTAGAGAGAAAAATATAGCAATAGCCTAGATTAAGTTTAGTTTGTGCACAACAGAATCGACACCAATATGTACGAAAGATTCTTTAAAATGACTCACAAAATCGACTGTTTTGTGAGTGTTTTTATAGAAACTTTCGTACATGTCAACTAACTCTAGTTGACAACAACATTTATTGACAAGTGTGTGGAACAGCGGCGGCCCAGTGGTGGCGGCCCCGACTACGAACAGTAAGTCGTGGGTTCGAACCCAGACAGGCGCATTACTTTGTGTAATTTATTTCATCACCACTGCTCTCAAAACGGTGAAGGAAAACATCGTGAGGAAACCGGCATGTCCTAGAATAAAAAAAAAACGAAGACATGTGACATCTACCAATCCGCACTGGGCCCGCGTGGTGGATTATATAGCCCATTCCCTCTCATAGAGAGGAGGCCGTGGCAGCAGTAGAAACATTATAGACTGTTGATGATGATGATGATGATGTGTGCACAGATACAGGTGCACTCTCTGTTCCTTTACTCTCATAGTCCGATGGGATGGCTAATCTGACACGATCGGAGAGAGATCAGGCACAGGACCAAACATTAAGGGCCATCATATATGCCCCTCAAATAGCTTGGCATGATCCTCCGTTACGGCTAAAATACTGCAGCAATCATTTTGAAATAAATATATGGTAAAGTTGAGGATTAATGCTAGGAACTATGTGTGACAAAAACACGATTCCATAAACTTTTTTGGATAGAAAAAAAATCCAAACTTACCTCCAAATCGAACAATAAACCGCTGGTATTCAAAAAGTACTTCAAATTAGATCATGAAACTTTGCATACTAACTGAACTAACTATAAAGCAGGTCTTATGTGTTTAATTTTTTTAGTCCAATCAATAGATTTTTTGTAAATCGCAAAAAACCACTCATTTCGCACTATTCGGCCGCAGTGACTGACGTAACAACCGCTTTGTAGTGCAAGCTGATTAGAACTTTATTCTAACAGTTTTTAAAATGAAGTTTGAACCACCACAAATAGAGTTGCTAATTTTAGGGTTAGAAGGGCCTTAAGGGTATCATACCTCTCGCCATCAAACGTAAAAGTTTGGCGAGTTTAGAATTAAGCAACACCTCTGTATTAAAATTTCTTTAAATAAATAAGTAAAAAAAAAAAATACCGCCAACTTCCAAACTCCGGGCGGCTACGGAGATAATTTCTAATGGAAAAACCTAATAGCACTTTTTGCCCGACCCGGAAATCGAAACCAGGACCTCCTGCTCGACCGACGAGGCAAACAAAACAGTCAGATTGGTACTTTCTCGGATTTGAACCCACTTTCTCGTGCATGAGAGGCAAGGCCTCTTTGCTATCCGGAGTTGCGGGACTGTTCGAAAGAGCCGTGGAACACAAAGGGTGATGAAGGTACATGGATGGGTTTTAGTCAGTAAAAGTCTGACACTACCTCCTGCTCCGCCCAGAGCGGGAGGAGTCATTTGATGATTTCACATACGAAAAAAAGGCCTCTTTGCTATGCAAACTTTACTTGAAGTCGACGCACCATCTCTGTGTACCGTCATTTGATCTTTCACACAATGCCTCATCATATCAAGTTTTTATTGGGGTCGGCTTCCAGTTTAACCGGATACAGCTTAATAGCAGTATTTTACATGGAGCGACTGCCTATCTGACCTCCACAACCCAGTTATTACTGTGTAATACGGCACCCCTTGGTAAGACTGGTTGTCAGACTTTTTGGGCCACTGACTACCTGTTACGACTGTCAAACATTAACCACCAACTGCTTAACGTGCTTTCCAAAACTCAGTATGTATGAGTGGTCACCAATCCACAGACCAACCTAGGCAAGCACGGCTTAACCTAAAGATCGACCCGAGCGGCTGTTATTATTTAGCCACAAGCTCCTCATTTCACACAATGCCTAACCCTCGTTATCATTTCAGGACACTAAACAACAACAACCTGACGTATCTCTCTCTGGAGCCAGCTGCGATCAGTCGACTAAACACGCTGCGACTGACCGACAACCCCGTCGTGTGCGACTGTCGTGTTGCGAGGCTGTCGACTACTGTGCGAGCGGCGGGTATCCTTGGAGTTGGAGCCAGGTATTGTCAAATTGTATTGGTATTACGAATATGAATGAAATCGAAATTATCCCTGCTTTCTGGGAGCCGATCATAATTACTAGTAAATCGTCTGCTGAATCTAAATTATTAATTGTGTTATTGGCTATACTACTGTATCTAAGTAGTATATCAACTATCTAGTGCAATGTGCACGACACAAGCCTCGTTGCTTAGTGTGGCACTAGATGACAGTTTGTGTAATGTCCAGCAATATTTATTTATTTTAATAGTCGAGTTAAAGTAATAACTTGAGTTTAAGTAATGAGGGATTTTCTTTTTAGCTCTTCCCTAGTCGCTGGATAGACGGCGCTAGGAGTTAGTATGATAATGCAAGGAACGGAACCTAAAAAAACTTATTTTAACAAAGCGCGAGAAAACTAGGTTATATTCGTAAGGTTAAGCAAATGAAAGTGTCAGTCAACGAGAGTATGTGACGTGACACAATGTTTTTTTTTCTAAGCGTTTTGGCTTTGGCACCAACTATCATAGTAAGTTCAACGCCATCTATAGAGTTCTTGGAAACAATTTTTTTTTAATACCTCAAAAAGAAAACCTCTCATTACTTATGCAACCATTTTTATGCAATAGACAAGAATTTGAACGAAGTAATAACCCTCAAAGACAGCAAAACCAAAAATTCTAACTTTTGACGGTTCTAACTTCAAGCAATTACTAAACCACAGAATAAAAATCGTATCTTAAGTTATTATTTTTATTCAAGTAATCACTTTGACTAGTTTATAGATACGGGAGTAAGTGACATTCTAAATTCTGTCGAAACGAATTCTCTTAGGCTTTAGAAATATTCTAAACAGCACAGGCATGACCACTTTTGAGAAAACGTCAACGAAACTGTATTTCCAGATGCCAAGCACCAGCTGCATTAAGAGGAGCTCTACTGACGGAACTGGAAACACATGAGCTGATTTGCAGCGGTAAGTAGCCTTCAGAAACCTCCATTCTAATCATAACAACAACAATATTCATTTATTTTCAGGCAACTTTGGCCCATATATACGTATATACCTTACAGACTAACATACATGTGATAAAATACAAAGTGTGTTAATATAAAGGACCTTAGAACTACGTTAGTAAGACTTCAGTTTTGCACTAAGTCACCGTGCGTTCATGTGGCACTTGCCCGTGGAAGCGACGGAACACCACTCCCTGCGGCCAAAAGTCCTCCTCCAAGACGAGGTGCAGATAACACGTTGACACTCGCACCACGAACGCCTTATGAGCCTATACTACCTCAGATTAGCAACTCTATTTGTGGTGGTTCAAACTTCGTTTGTAATACTGTTAGAATAAAGTTCTAATCAGCTTGCACTACAAAGCGGTTGTTACGTCAGTCACTGCGGCCGAATAGTGCGAAATGAGTGGTTTTTATTCTTTATAAAATCAAATTTTCGTCTTTTGGAAAAAAATAAAAAACATAAGACCTGCTTTATAGTTAGTTCAGTTAGTATGCAAAGTTTCATGATCTAATTTTAAGAACTTTTTGAATACCAGCGGTTTATTGTTCGATTTGGAACTTTGGGATGTTTTTCTATCGAGAAAATTTTATGAAATCATGTTTTTGCTAAACATAAGACCTAACATTAATCCTCAACTTTACCATATATTTATTTCAAAACTAATGCTGCAGTATTTTAGGCGTAACGGAGGATAATGCTAAGCCATTTGAGGTAGTATAGGCCCTTAAAGTTGTTGCGGCGCGACTCCAACAGCTGCACTCTCGCATAAGAAGTGCCCTTAAACTTAAAAGATAACAATACCCTTCCTAGTTAGGTAAAAATTCCAGAAGTTTCTATGCAATAGGGGAGAGCCTATTACCAGCAACCGGGCACAAACTCAGATTCCGTAGCTGCTACTGAGAAATTCTTGATGGGAGAACCCGATAACACTTTGCCAGTTCTGGGAATCCAACCCGGGCCCTCATGCTCTGAAGCCATACTTGCGATAACTAGACTAACGACGCAGCCAGTAAAGATAACATCGTGAAGAAACCTGACCTGCAAGCAAGACTCCACTCACGAAGCGAGTGTCATCCTGATTTTCGACAGTTAATTATTTCGACACAGACCCAAAATTGACAAAGATAAAACGCATCAAAACTCGGGAGTCCGCTTGTAACGTCAGAACGCACTAAAATATACCACGGCGTGACGTGAGAATTTTAAAAGCGTCGTATCTTCGTCAATTTTGATTTACGTAACAAAAGAAAAAATACGGATCAAATATTTTTTGATAATCTAACTGACGGACTAATTAGTTTCTTTTTTGTTATCTACCCTATTTCGAATTTCTCTTTCGGTATATTTTTTTAGCACTTGGAAATAGAGTGAATGAGTCTGTATGGTGTCGGAAGTCTGTATGGTGTCGGACGTAAAGAATAGGACCATCCCGTATCTTCCCGTGGGTGTCGTAAGAGGCGACTAACCAGAGAATGGGCAGCAGTGCTCTCTGTGCTTTTTGTAACAACCGTACTGCGATCGCCAACCCGCCTGCCAAGCGTGGCGATTATGGCAAACCCCCCCTTTGGGGGAGGCCTATGTCCAGCAGTGGACGTCATTCGGCTGAAATGATGATGATGATGACTTAGAAATACGCTTCCTTTCGCTATCCAACGAGAAAACTGGTGAGCTCCTAATTCATTCTAAATCTTCATTTTTACTCATATATCTCTCATCATGTCTCCAGGTCCAACCACCACTATGACAGTGGAATGCTCTGCAGAGCCCCGCTGTCCCCCTCCTTGCCGCTGCACCCCTGAGGGTACCGTGGACTGCCGGGAGAAGCTGCTGTCTGAGCTACCAGCCACCATTCCTCACAGAGCTACTGAGATGTAAGTATTACTGAACTGCTACCCATCCACCTGCCTATGAAGCAGAATGCTCGGTGGACCCCTGAGGGTACCGTGGACTGCGGGGTTTATCGTTGACGTAGACCGTGGTTTTAAACCCAAACAGACACTATACCTACTTCAAAAGTACTCGATACGGTGAATACCTACTGGTGAAAAACCTTACAAGTGTGATGTATACGGTGAAGGAGAAAAATATCGTGAGGAAACAGTCAGAACGAAAAATTTTAAAGACGCACTGGCCACGGCTTGTGTTTTGTGACTCACTCAGTCTCACAGAGAAAATACCTTTGTCCCAACAGTGGGGATATACTGGTCAACCAAGCAATGTATGTCAAACTAAGTAACTCTCGCAAAAATTATTGCTGAGAAACGACTTTTTATTTCGGGTAAAAATTACGGTTTACGAGTATACAAAAACTCAACGCACTCAAAACATACTGGTATTATGCATTACATAGTACAGTACAGGGGTCATGGAGGTATTTAATTAAAGTAAAGTTATATCATTAAAAACATGTATTTAAAAAAAAAATGCTTGAATAAAAGTTGGTACTTTAACCTCCCGATATCTCCGTAACTAGAAGGTTCCTCGATGTGGTCTCTAACAAAACAACGTTCGCAATGACGGGGAGCCCTAAAAAAAAAACCGGCCAAGTGCGAGTCGGACTCGCGCACGAAGGGTTCCGTACCATTATCTATACATTAGACAAAACGGCAAAAAAATCACGTTTGTTGTATGGGAGCCCCCCTTAAATATTAATTTTATTCTGTTTTTAGTATTTGTTGTTATAGCGGCAACAGAAATACATCATCTGTGAAAATTTCAACTGTCTAGCTGTCATGGTTCATGAGATACAGCCTGGTGACAGACAGACGGACAGACGGACAGACAGCGAAGTCTTAGTAATAGGGTTCCGTTTTTACCCTTTGGGTACGGAACCCTAAAAAAAAAAAATTAAAAATCATTTATTTGCGTAAATAAGGTTCAGAAAGATGGTAAAATATATGAAATTGTTCTCTTATTCTGCCTTTAATTTCGGCGTGCAAATATAAGCTAAAGATACACATTTCTTATTAATTTAAATTAACCAAGAACCTTTCGGCTTCGTTACGGATCAGGGTGGATAAAACATCTTTTTAAACTAGAATATTCTGTTACTTGTACATGTATTTTTATCTCTTTCCTTACCTAAAACAGACACCAGTCTCTTTGAAGTCAAAAATTGACTTTGTACTGTTTATGTTGTTAAGAGAAAATAAATGAATTATTATTATTATTTCCAGTCGCCTAGAGCAGAACGAGATAACCGAAGTGGGCGCGGGCGCCTTCTCCTCAGTGAAGAGAGTCGCGAGGATCGATCTGTCGAACAACAAGATCACCAAGTTGGCAGCCGATGCCTTTAGCGGATTGGTCCACCTTACTTCTTTGTGAGTATTTTATATTTACACCAAGTTGTTCCACCTACAGTGCCTTGACAGATAATTTACCTACCTCTGGTTTTGTGTTCTTTATGTTCAGGAATCTTTATTGTTGGTGCAATAAAAGATTGTTGAGGTAAAGATAAAATAACTGAGGAAGGACTCTATATTTGAGACGGTAAACTAACTTATAGGGGGTCAAAACACCAAAACAGTGCAATCAGGATGTAGAGTCATGTAGTTTTTGTCATTTTGATTTAAAAGAGTGTCCATGGAGTTTCTTGCCCGTTCTTCTCCATAGAGATCTACGTTAGGGAATGTGCAACTACAGTACTTTCAAAAATTATTATGCCTTGTGACTGGAACTGTAGTTTCGCCTTTTTTTTTTAAGTAGTGCCTGTAAAAGTTTAATTAAATTTTGAGTTTGTCGTTAGGATATCGATGTACGAACGAGTCTGTCTATAAATTCTGGTCATTAACTCAGTTACTTGACTTTTGTTTATTCATTAGTCTACTGGTCGCAAACACTACTAATGAGCATAACCTCTTGGTTTTGTTTCCCTGGTCGGGTAAATTTCTCAGTAGCAGCCATGGAGTCTGAATTTGTGCTTGGTTAACGATAGGCTTGCCCCATGACGACCTGGGACGTAAGACCTAACCATAAGTTGTGAAAGGCAGGTGTACCTACTACGGATACTACGGATTACGTGCGTGAAGTCATGTGAGTTGTACACTGAACGACGCCGCTGCCCCCTTGCCAAAAGACATGTGTTTATAAAACACGTACAGTTAGCAGTAGTATCCGTTTCAAAAACAAACTGTACAAAACAAAGACAGTCTTTGAAAAATACAGCCATTGTCACATATTCAACGTAACGTTTGTTTACTCAGTTCAATGTCGTAGTAATAGGAATAAGTCAACATTATGTAAACAAAATGAAGCTAAGTATAGTTCGGTTCAAACTTTATGACGGCTCGGAAGTTAGCTGCGAGTGACGGTCTGCTCATTATGCAGTCAAGACGATGAGTCCTCTGCGTCCCGCTGATACCTAAAATCGTGTTCTGCGCAGCTTTACGTTAGATGCTCCGGATGCTATAAAGTTTGAACCGTTACACCTGGTTACATCTGTGCGCAGACCATCACTCGCAGCTAACTTCCGAGCCGACATAAAGTTTGAACCGAACTATACGCCTGGGTAGAATTACTTGAACTGGTGCTTTTATTCGAAAAAATAATAATAACACATTTACTACAAAATGTTTGTTCTAAATAAATAAAAATTAATGTATTGTCTCATTTCAGAGTATTATACGGAAACAAAATCAAGGATTTACCATCAGGAATATTCCATGGACTTGCATCTCTACAGCTATTGTAAGTATGATTGATATTTGCTAATATTTTATACAATAATTTATGTTAAGAGAATGACCCCACTTAACGACGTGGGAATCGGCAGAAAGACGTCCATGTCCGTCGCAATCTGACCTCGTATCTGAAACCGGAGTCGGATAGTTAATTCATTACCTGCCCAGCCTTTTCCCAACTATGTTGGGGTCGGCTTCCAGACTAACCGGATGCAGCTGAATTCCTGTATTTTATATGGAGCGAATGCCTATCTGACCTCCACAACCCAGTTAGTTTTGGGCGATTCCCCTTGGTAAGACTGGTTGTCAGACTTTAGGGCCACTTACTACTTAACGGCTGTCAAATATCTACAATTGACAGCCGGGACCAACAGCTTAACGTGAAGGCACGGAGGAAACTCGGTATGTGATGGGTGGTCACCCATCCACAGACCAACCTAGGCAAGCGCAGCTTAACTTGAAGGTCCACCCGAGCTTCTGTTATTATTTTTTCACAAGCTCAGAGGAGTCAGATAGTTAATTACTTTTGTTAAATGTTACAGATTGTTGAACTCGAATGAAATTACCTGCGTCAGAAAAGATACGTTCCGTGATCTGCAAAATCTGAAATTATTGTAAGTATTCCTTGAATCCTATAATTAAAAGATCCACAACAATTTGATAGCATACTTTATGAAATTATTACCATTTTTCAGGTCCTTGTATGACAACAATATCAGATCCTTACCGAATGGGACCTTTGATGCTTTGACTGGAATACAGACACTGTAAGTATTTATTTAAATTAATACATTTTAGAAATCGCCTGTTTTTATGGCATCTCTCTGGCTGGCTTTTGCTTAACCGGACTATCCTGTGGGTGCCCTGAGTGTAAGGCCTCCAGCCAGAAAACTTATAAGCTAAGCGACTACACCCCTTATGGGGTCGAGCCTCGGCTTAAGGCGTCGATGGGGAAGGAAAGAGAAAAAGGGAGAAATAAATAACTGGAGATTTCGAGTTTTTCGGTGAATGTAAGTCATCATCATCTTATTGGGGTCAGCTTCCAGTCTAACCGGATGCAGCTGAATACCAGTATTTTACATGAAGCGACTGCCTATCTGACCTCCATAACCCAGTTAGTACTGGGTAATACACCACCCCTTAGTAAGACTGGTTGTTAGACTTTTTGGGCCACTGACTACCTGTAACGACAACGAAAGATCACAAATGACAGCCGGGACCAACGGCTTAACGTGCTTTCCGAGGCACGGAGGAAACTCGGTATGTTCCACCATCCACAGACCAACCTAGGCAAGCACGGCTTAACCTAAAGATCGACCCGAGCGGCTGTTATTATTTAGCCACGACCTCCTCTTTTTACGTGAATGTAAGTAAAATAAAAAATCCCAAGCTGTTGTGTGGGACTTCCAATTTTATAACTAACAAAACTAAACCTTATCCCACAGACACTTAGGCCGGAATCCGTTCGCCTGCGACTGCTCCCTGCGCTGGCTGGCAGCCTACCTTCGGAAGAACCCCATCGAGACGTCGGGGGCGAAGTGCGACTCCCCCAAACGGATGAGCAGGAAGAGGATCGATGCCTTGAGAGAGGAGAACTTTAAGTGCAAACGTGAGCTTAAAATTGATCAATAAAAAAAATGCTAGTAGAATACAATACCCTTCTCCTTTTTTAAAAGTCGGTTTAAAAGTATTTGTTATAAAATAAAAATATACAAAATAACAAAGTAAAGGTTCACACATTCATAAATTCCACTTCTGACAAATCTTTATCCATCCATAAGCAAACATACCTAACATTTTAGAAATCTGAGTGTTTTGTACACATCTGCGTACCCCTTCAGAGCATACAGGCGTGATGTTACATCATGATGTTGTATAAACAATAAACATCCAAGCGATTGCAGCAATTACGACAGATTTGCCGTCTATTTTTGAAGAGTTCCATTGTATATCTCCGAAGATCACTATCAGATCTTCACCAAATTTAAATGAGACCACCTCAGAAAAATACTCTTTCAAATAAAAAAAAAAAATTGAGATTCGGTTCACAAACGGGGGAGAAATCGGGTAACATACATAAAATAAAAAATGAAAATACAGGCACACGAACATATGACCTCCTACTTTTTTGAAGTCGGTTAAAAAAGAGGGCACAGGAAAATTGTTAATTACACAAACTAAATAATAATGCAAGGATATAAATCAAAACAACGTTATAAAAACTTGAATAAAGTCCTGTCCGAGCCCAAAAGTCCCTAAATTTCGCTTTAAGGCTTCTGTCTACTCGTAATTGCCCAAGATCTAAGAAACACAGCCGGGATCAACAATGGGAACTGCAGGACTTAACGCGCTTTCAGAGACACGAAGGAGTCGTAGAATTCAAATATCGAGTAGTTAGTTTCTAAAATATCCAATGAACGACTATGGTTTGAAACTAGTTTTGCATTAGTTTGACTTCTACATCTGAGACTAGTTGTGGTCCCTAGAAATATTAAATCATATACAATTATAATTTTTACCTGTCACATCTGCTCAGTTTCACTACCAAACTAAATTGTACCCTGCATTCTTACGAATTTCAGCTGGAGAAGAATCCGCGAACGCCTGCGGTTCAGCGGCCGCTTGCCCCGCCGCCTGCGCATGCGAGTACGGCGCGAGAGCAGTCAGCGTGGCTTGTACTAGAGCAGCTCTTACTGAGGTGCCGAGGGACTTGCCTGTCAACACTGATGCGCTGTAAGTGACAGCTTATATTAGATAGCCGTACGACATATAGCACTGCGAGTACGGCGCAAGAGCAGTCAGCGTGCTTGTACTAGAGCAGCTCTTACTGAGGTGCCGAGGGACTTGCCTGTCAATACTGATGCGCTGTAAGTAGCAGTTTATGTTAGATAGCCGTACGACATATAGCACTGAGAGTACGGCGCGAGAGCAGTCAGCGTGGCTTGTACTAGAGCAGCTCTTACTGAGGTGCCGAGGGACTTGCCTGTCAACACTGATGCGCTGTAAGTGACAGCTTATATTAGATAGCCGTACGACATATAGCACTGCGAGTACGGCGCAAGAGCAGTCAGCGTGCTTGTACTAGAGCAGCTCTTACTGAGGTGCCGAGGGACTTGCCTGTCAATACTGATGCGCTGTAAGTAGCAGTTTATGTTAGATAGCCGTACGACATATAGCACTGAGAGTACGGCGCGAGAGCAGTCAGCGTGGCTTGTACTAGAGCAGCTCTTACTGAGGTGTCGAGGGACTTACCTGTCAATACTGATGCGCTGTAAGTGACAGCTTATATTAGATAGCCGTACGACATATAGCACTGCAAGTACGGCGCGAGAGCAGTCAGCGTGGCTTGTACTAGAGCAGCTCTTACTGAGGTGCCGAGGGACTTACCTGTCAACACTGATGCGCTGTAAGTGACAGCTTATATTAGATAGCCGTACGACATATAGCACTGCAAGTACGGCGCGAGAGCAGTCAGCGTGGCTTGTACTAGAGCAGCTCTTACTGAGGTGCCGAGGGACTTACCTGTCAATACTGATGCGCTGCAAGTGACAGCTTATATTAGATAGCCGTACGTCATAATATCATAGCACTGCAAGTACGGCGCGAGAGTAGTCAGCGTGGCTTGTACTAGAGCAGCTCTTACTGAGGTGCCGAGGGACTTGCCTGTCAATACTGATGCGCTGTAAGTGACAGCTTATATTAGATAGCCGTACTTCCTATAGCACTGCGAGTACGGCGGCGTCAGAGCAGTCAGTGTGACTTGTACTAGAGCAGCTCTGTGCCGTATCATTTCATTCAATTGACGAAAACCTCCGATTTTTCGAGTATTTGGATCATAAGATCCCTTAGATATAATGATTTCCTGTTCAGAAGATTCTGCTTGATCTTATTAAAAAATTCCCTCAAACATTATTATTACATTGTTTACAGGTTGATGTCAGACAACAGTTTGGGTCAGATCAAATCAGATGGGCTGTTCGGACGTCTCCCAGACCTGACGAAGCTGGATCTCCGGAATAACGGTGAGTAATAAACAGAGAGCATTTGTCTTGGCATTTTCCGACTAGCCTTTTCCCAACTTAGTTGGGGTCAGCTTCCAGTCTAACTTTATGCAGCTGAATACCAGTATTTTACATGGAGCGACTGCCTATCTGGCGTCCACAACCCAGTTAGCACTGGGTAATACGATACACCTTGGTAAGACTGGTTGTCAAACTTTCGGGCCACGGACTAACTGTAACGACTGTCAAAGATCTACTAATGACAGCCAGGACCAACAGCTTAACATATTTTCCTAGGTACGGAGGAAAATCAGTATGTAATGGGTGGTTAACCATCCACGGAACAACCTAGGCAAGCGCGGTTTCACTCAGAGATCAACCGGAGTGGTCTTGGCTGGTGTTTTGAATAAAGTTAAAGCCAAATTGAAGAATTCGTTACCTACTACTAAAATATGAATAATAATAATAATTCATTTATTTTCAGGTAAATAACACCCATTGCCACATATACATTGATATTTGATAACCAAAAAGATCCAATAAATTTAAAAATAATCAAAATTAAAAATCACAAGAAATAATACACAATAACATCATACCATTAAGAAAATTACATCTGATAAAATTAAAATAAATTAAAATATAATGAAATCAGAATAAATCAGATATAATCAATTAAAACCAAATAAAACACATTAAATTATATCACAATACCTACATCTAATAAAGCTAAATGAAGTCAAATCAAATTTAAATGTATAACCAACAGTAACATCAATAGATCAATACCACAGTAGTATTATGATACAGTATTCCGACTTCATAGAAACGGACGAAACGCGAGCTATACCTACGCGCCTCGATCTAAGGGTGCACTTGGGGCGCAGACAGTCACGGCTGTACCGCAGTGTCGAACGGACGGTGTGTTGTTTTTTTAACAATAACCGCGCGATTTTTTCTCTAAAAATCAAGAAATATGACGAGTAGGAAATATTGTGCTGTTTTTGGTTGTATGAATTCGTCAATAACGCATCCAGACATAAGTTTTTTTAAATTACCTGGAAACTCTGAAAGGTAAGACTATAAAATAATTTTACTTACTAGTAGGTAGGTACATAATGTGTGTCTTTTTAATGGATAAGTATTTCCTTTTATCTCACGAAAAAAAAAGGTGTTTGGATTAATAAATAAAGCGAATAGAGTAACGGAAAGTTATTGAGACGAGTGAAATAGGTAGTTATATGCGGTTCTGAATGAATCATGATACGGTAGGTACCTACCTACTTACGCTTGTGTTAAAACTTCGGTGCCTATACTTTAAAATTTAACAATAAAGCATTTCGTACGACTCAGTCGAGGCGCAAATATTTTTCGGTCGCAAATTTATAAGCCCGATTTGTTTTTCGAACAAAAACATGTTTTTTTAATTAAATCTACCAATAAAAAAACAACACGCATTTTTATTGAACACTTCCTATTCATTATACAAAGTATTTAATTTATTTATATAAAAAGGATATTTACAATCACAAAACTAAATAGAAACAGAAAGTAGGCAAATGTAATTACAATGCTGGAGACGGGCAGCCTTAACGCATGTTTACGTACCGCGCGGCTGTAGGCATTTATTTCTATCATGCGGCCGAGTTACACTACTGTATCATAATATTACCGTGTCAATACCTTCTCTCCGACACTGGTACAGCAACATGTCTGTCGACACAATGTCGGATGAAGGGGCAGTCAAGCCTTCCCCCAATCATCGCTAGCACGGTGTTGGAGCTGGCCCGTATTCTGCGCACCAAGGAGGTGGCGCGCTTACGCATATTCGCGTGAAAGCAGTCGAAGCCGAAGCACGAATGAAATACGAAATTCTTCTTCCAGGTATAACGCTAATAGAAGATAACGCATTTGACGGTGCAGCCAACATCCAGGAGTTACTGCTGGACGGCAACCTGATACAGACGGTCACTGACAAAATGTTCTTCGGGCTACACAGTTTGGGCATACTGTAAGTGTGTTCTTGAACTTTGTGCATAATCTGACACGTTGGCTTAGGTCGTAACTGTTGAACACGGTCACCTTTTTTTTTTTGGATGTGAAATCATCAAATGACTCCTCCCGCTCTGGGCGGACCAGGAGGGAGTGTCAGACTTTTACTGACTAAAACCCACCCATGTTCCTTCATCGCCCTTTGTGTTCCGGGGCCACGGTATCTCTTTCGAACAGTCCCGCAACCCAAGGCATCGGTCCTTGCGGACATCTGGATTTTGATTTTTGTTTGATTTTGTGCGGGGACATGGGAAGTGTAAGTAGACTCCCTGCAAAGACAGGGGTGCTACATAGTCATGGGTTATTGCCCTGCTTGCTACTTACTATACACCTTGATGATTCTTCGGTTTTCAGGTCCTTAACAGACAATAAGATCAGGTGCATCACTCCAGGAGCGTTTGACCATCTCACCATGCTGTCGACTTTGTAAGTAGTACCTTAATTTCTCTATGATTGTACAACTTTCCAATGTTTTATTCAATCAAAATGGGTTTTTCAAAGTTAGGTCCATAAAATATGTGACAGCCGAAGTCGTCCTTGCCTATAGGCTTGTTCTAAATCGGGGATGGCTTTCTGTCTAACCTGATGCAGCAGCTAATATCAGTATTCATCCATCGTTTGTGGAACAGCACCACATTAAACTCTAAAGGCTGCTTTACACCGGAGCAACACTGTGGCATTGCTGTATGCTACATATTGTGGAGTGCGTCATTTTGTGGTATGCTACAAATAAACAACATATGCGGCAATTCCGGTATGCGGCAGCCTATTTTACGACGAGGCAACATTGTGCCTAGATAATTTTCAAAGCATCGTAAAACATAACCTATAAACTGTATGACGCACGAAAAATGTAGCATGGAACCAATGAGAGGTTTTCCTTTTGAGGTTTTAAAAAAAAACGTAGTTTCCAAGAACTCTATAGATGGCGTTGAACTTACTATGATAGTTGGTGCCAAAGCCAAAACGCTTGAAAAAAAAAACATTGTATCACGTCACATACTCTCGTTGACTGACACTTTCATTTTCTTAATCTTCCGAATATAACCAACATTTATCGCGCTTTGTTAAAATCAGTTTTTTTAGGTAGGATTCCTTGCATTATCATACTTATTCCTAGCGCCATCTATCCAGCGACTAGGGAAGAGCTAAAAAGAAAATCCCTCATTGTGTTTGGATAGAAGCTGCGACTGGCTGCGACAGTCTGCCACATGACGCAAGGTGTTGCCATGCCGCACGATTCTTGCCCCGATCTGCAACAATTTAAGTTATTGTAGCATGGGGCCTTGTGGCATGCCGCAAAGCCACACAGTGTTGCCCTGGCATAAAACAGCCTTAATATGTAATGAATGGGCATAATATTTACTCTTTGATATGAACTCCTTGCTTACTTAGAAGATTTTGTGATAGGTTGTCATACTCTGTTTATCACTACTGTCTGTTATTTTTCTCATGCTGTATTTTAATGTTGAATAAAGCCAATATTCCATTTGATTTTGTCTTTGGCATGTATCACTCTTAGCCTTAAGAGCAGTGGTGGCCCAGTGGTGGCGGCCCCGACTTACGAACAGTAAGTCATGGGTTCGAAACCAGGCAGACGTATTACTTTGTGTAATTTATTTCATCACCGCTGTTCTCAAAACGGTGAAGGAAAACATCGTGAGGAAACGGACATGTCCTAGAACCAAAAAAATCGCACACATGTGACATCTACCAATCCGCACTGGGCCCGCGTGGTGGATTGTAGCACATTCTCTCTCATAGAGAGGCCTGTGTCCCAGCAGTGGGAACATTAATAGGCTGATGATGATGATGATGACGTATCACTCTTCTACTTGTGCAGGAACTTAGAATCCAACCCGCTGGACTGCACGTGCCACATCTCGTGGCTGCCCAGCTGGCTGCGCAGCCGCCGCCTGTCCCCCTCCGCCACGTGCAGGTCCCCGGCCGCGCTGAGGGACGCCAACCTGCATCACCTGGAGGTTTCCGACTTCAAGTGTACACGTGAGTTGCTTTTTAACTGACTAGACTACAGATAGGAGCATGAAATTATAGTTAGTAAAGTGGAAAAAAACGGCCTCGTTAAGGACTATATATCCCTCAAATGGCTTAGCATGATCCTCCGTTACGCCTAAAATACTACAGCATTAATTTTGAAATAAATACATAGTAAAATTGATGTCCTATGTTTGGCGAAAACACGATTCGATAAACTTTTCTCGACAGAAAAAAAATCCAAAAAAACCTCCAAATCGAACAATAAACCGCTGGTATTCAAAAAGTACTTCAAATTAGATCATGCAACTTTGCATACCAACTGAATTAACTATAAAGCAGGTCTTATCGCACCCCCCACCGAATAATATGGTAATGTGCTATTACGATAGTTTACGTTTTATTGCATATTCGATATTTATAGCATTGATTACACCTTGTAATTTTTTTTCGTAATTTTTCTATGCATATTTGTAAAAGTACAATAATTCCAATGGTCCCATAATGGACTTAACAATATTATTCCCGAAAAATCTTAACACACTTTTTGCACGAATAGTATCGTAACAAGTTGTTACAGATTATGCAATCTTTAACTTTTTCGGTAAGCGACGATTACCGTTTTATTCGTGTAAAAAACGCATATCTTGTTCCACGTAAAGTGTAATACAATTATATTCGTGTATTATTTTAATTCACAAGATTTGGTAATGTTGTTTTACAAAACATGACAGAGACCTATGAATATCGTAATGTCGTTCACTGTATCATGGTAGTTAATATTCTTAAAGCAAGCGGCTTGTGCAATAAAATATTACGATGGTGTCGGTACGTAATGAACGAATACAGTATTTATTCATTTATTATCCATTGTGATTGATGAGTAAATTTGTTTTCTTTTTTTGTATGGCATCTCGCAGTTCAACCTAGGAAGTTGTCGTCAGGCCTCTAGCCAGGGCCAAAGACTTACAAACTAAGCGACTTCACTTAGGGAGTCGCTGGGGGAGGAAAGCAATCGGACAGGCTGGATCTAAATGGTATCATTATTTAGGGGTTGATTTTGAACTACAAGCTCAGGCACGTGGGCTGGCTCGAGCAAGGCTCGGGGAGGGCAGGGATCGGGACGTTGCGACGGTCCTAGATGACGAGGACAGAATGACGGCTGTTTGCGTCTGTGCTTCTTGAGCGTGCTAGTTTCCCTACTGCTGGCCTGGTGATAGCGTCATCGGGGGTGCTCGTATCGGGCGGCCGATGCGCTTAGAGGATTACGTTATCTTATGGCAGAATCGAAGAAGAGCTTAGAAAAGCGTTTCATAAAGTGAAGGATAGTGGGCATTCTAAGCCTATGTGTAGACCATTAGGTCATTGCGGACATTGTAAGGGGCTCCCGTGACTTTGCATGAGAACCGGTTCTGAAGTCCCTAAATCCTATAGATAAGGCTAGATATATCTTGTGTTTGTACTGTATAGTACAAACACAACACCAGCGTATGTCATGATGGGACGGATCACCGCGGTATAGAGGCGAAACTTGCACCTGAGAGACAACTTACTAACAGGAAATGGAGCCTACCCATAGCAAAGGCGACACAGACACGAGCTGCACTGATATGCGGCCCGAAGGACAGATGGTCGTCGAGTACAACTCCTAGATATCTGGCTTGCTTCTCCCAAGTGATAGGCTTACCGCACAGAGTGATTGGGCTGAGGAAGGTGGAATTAAAACGTGGTTTAAAATAAAGAACCGCTTGAGTCTTATCGGGGTTAACCTTACTTCTCCACTTCCGAATCCAAGCATCTAAGACGTCGGCTGAGGTTTGTAGGTTTTTGGTCATAGCGTTCTTATAACGACCAGTGTAATAGATGGCCGTGTCGTCCGCGAACAGGGCTAACTGAGCCCTTTTTGATTCGACAGCACGGAACAAAGTAACAGCTTGAATATAAGCGGGGAGATGGTGGGTCGAATAGGGTGACCCCTCACCCCATTCGAGGTGAGGAGAGAGCTTCCCCGCTATCGCAATAGCGGAAGGTGCGATCCGACTGAGAGTCTCGTAGGATGAGCACGAGACGGTCTGGCACTCCTAGTTGGTACAGCTTGTATAATAAGCCGTTGTGGCAGACTTTGTCGATGGTTTTTGCTATGTCAAAGAAAAACCCGCCCGTCATCGCTCCAGCGCTCAAATACTCGACGATGCTGTGGACTTATTGGATGCACGAGTGTTCGGTCCTGAAGCAGAATTGCTCGTCGGGAATGAGACTCTTAGCCTCGGCATAGTCTTTATGTCGCTTATAAATAAAGGCAAAAACCCACAGCTGCGCATGGAGAGGCAACGCACGTGTTAAGCTTCGCTTTGCAAGAAAATGTATGTGAATATGTCCACTGTAAGCCACAGACACGCTCTACATGACTTGACGTCATTAGTACATGCGTAGTTTGTTCAAACGCGCTGTGCATGCGGTACACACTATACACGAATATTTACCCACGGTCATACCGCAGTGGGCCACGCACGCTACAGTTGTACATTGTCGTGGGCGTATAGTATATACTGCAGTTGATACGTAGACCCACGTTATCAAACAAATGAATCCACGCAGCTAAAATGCACCGCGTGCCCGTGCACAGCGTGTACCACGGCGGGTTTGCGCCTGTCTCTTTAATTCCGAACGCATACAGAAGACTGATAGGCCGGTAGCTACATGGTTCCGCCTTGGGTTTACCGGGTTTGCGGATAGGTACTGGTAACAGTGGCCTCTTTCCGTACCTGGGGGAAGAATTTTTTTCTCAAGGCGCCATTGAAGATGGCTATTAACTTGGCGGGGAGGAGTTTGGGCACCTTATTGGTGATTCCATCAGAACCGGGTGCTTTCCGCGGCTAAAGCCTTATTATGATGTCATGTACTTTGTCGGGTGTGACTGGAGGCACAGGGGCATTGGGGTGTTTTACGGGAATGAGAGAGAGAGAGAGATCTACGTTCAACATCGGCATTCATTATGGCGATGTGACGTTTGTGTACTGGTTGAGAGCTGGGAGAGCACTGATACTCCAGGCTGTCGAATGCGGCGCTCGGGGCGGATAAGAAGAAACATCGAAGCCTCGACGGTGGCATGCATCTTTCTTTGCATTTGCGAGAAAGCTTGGTGGGTGGGCTCGAGTTGGTTGAGCGCCTTATCCCATCGAGTGTAAGGATGTCGCTTATGCGCTTCCTTACAACACGCTCTTTAAGTTTCGCATGTGAGCCTTGTAAGCATCCCTGGGCAAGTTGTCGTAGGCACGGATGGCTGCGTTCTTCTCGTTTATCAGTTCACGTACGTCAGCGGGTAGTCTCCATAACTTCATAACTTTTCACAAATTCGCAATTATGTACCTATATAATACTCTTATGTATCGTCAATCGATTTGTTTGCAAGCTGCTTAGCGACAATTAGTACTATCTTGTCTAAAAGCTTATCCAGCATTATTATCAACTTTCTCTAATATTGCTAAGCTACTGGCAAATCAAACAATAAGTTTTTACTGTTTTATTTAATAAAACATGATATTTGCAACATTATATTACTGTTAATCTTTTGACACTACATATCGACGAATATTATTGTCATGTTATATTACTGTATACACTATCGCTTGGATAATATCGTAATATCATATTGCCGGCAGGCTTTTCGGTACCGAATTTCAACGAATAATACCGTAATGCATTATTACTAACAACGATATCGTTGAGGTTACACGCGAATAATATCGTAACATAATGATGTGTTGCCTACAATTGTTTTGTCCTACAATATCAGTAACATTATTTTCGTCAATAACTTTCTTTTGTTATACTATTGCAAAAAAAAATGCATACAGTAAAACAGACTGCAAAAAATTAGCTTTGTTTTGATGTATAAATGGTTATCGTAGGATTCACCCATGCTGAGATATATGCATAAAACAGTTTTTTATTTTTCCTGTAAAATTTAGAATTGTCGATTACCGGTTTATTCGGTGGGGGGTGCGTTATGTGTTTTATTTTTTTAGTCCAATCAATAGATTTTTTTGTAAATCGCAAAAAACACTCATTTCGCACTATTCGGCCGCAGTGACTGACGTAACAACCGCTTTGTAGTGCAAGCTGATTAGAACTTTATTCTAACAGCATTTCAAACAAAGTTTGAACCACCACAAATAGAATTGATAATTTTAGGGTTAGAAGGGCCTTAAGATTCAAAAGCGTGAATACTGAGCTTGGGGTCCTGAAAGCCTTAACATTGCTAATATAAAAACATAATACAAGGTGTAAATGGACTCTTCACGAAGCCGTCAACCAAGCATTCTGTACATCAAACTTTACGCAAAAATTATCGCTGGGAAACGACTTTTTATTTGGGGTGAAAAATCACGGTTTACGGTAGTACTCAATGTTACGCGCTCAAAGCATTGCGCTGATTTGAGTAGTAAGGGGGTCAAACGCAGTAAAATCATACGCAGTAGGCGTATGATTTGAATTTAGAATATTGTTGAATTTTTGTTTTAGCAACAAAAAAAAAAACCGGCCAAGTACGAGTCGGACTCGCGCACTAAGGGTATCCGTACCAATTATTATAAAAAAAATCACGTTTGTTGTATGGGAGCCCCCCTTAAATATTAATTTTATTCTGTTTTTAGTATTTGTTGTTATAGCGGCAACAGAAATACATCATCTGTGAAAATTTCAACTGTCTAGCTGTCACGGTTCATGAGATACAGCCTGGTGACAGAGAGACGGACAGACGGATAGACAGCGAAGTCTTAGTAATAGGGTTCCGTTTTTACCCTTTGGGTACGGAACCCTAAAAACTAAGTACTTATGCCATTTGCTTCTACTTCGTTCACCTATTATACCCGTTTTTTTGGAAAGTGATAAAAAAGTCACCCTGTATTGCAATGATAGAAAGAACAATTAAATTACCTTTCGGGTTCGTGAAGCCTTGTACACCCTTCATACTCAAGCTCACAATATTAATCCCCAACTCTTTCACTCCCCAGCTGAAGACAAAGGCTGCCTCTCGTCAGACTACTGTCCCTCGCAGTGCGCGTGCGCCGGGACCGTGGTGCGCTGCGCCCGTGCGTCACTGACCACCGTACCGCTGAACATACCCAAACAGACTACAGAGCTGTAAGTATAACCAACTGACAATCTTATTTCAAGCGAAAGGCGATATGAATGAAACGTCAAGCGATTTTGAACCCTGTGCGGTCAACTAACTGCTACTTCTAGACTTTCCCTGCACTTAAACTGCCCCGCCAATGAATACGGTTGGACCAACTACCGACTGCATAGTATTGCTGCTGGTTTGGGAAAACTATCATTGGGAAACATATGTCTGGCACCCTGTGAAAGGGACTGCGTCAAAATCCACCATGAGGGTCCGGTGAGGGTAGGGTTGCCAACTATACTTTATAATAACGTATCCTACTTTATTTTTGGTAATTATACTTTATACTTTTGCATACAAATAAAGTATATGAAAATACTTTATTTCCAACCTTTACTGTGATGCATAAAACAAAACACTAATTATGGGTACTTACTACATACCTATTTAACGGTACACATAAGTTAAAACGGACGATGGAAACGATTTATATACATAATTACTGAACGAAATGTTGGATCATGGTCAAAATTTTGACATTTGTCGCAATTGTCTGTCACTATCAAAATTGTCAGTTGTTTTTGTTTAATTTAATTTAATTCAAATTCAAAATTGTTTATTTGTGACACATAAGTAAAAATAAAATAATTAAAAAATCCATTAATTAAAGAGTCCATTTCAAAGTAAATATTAATGCTTAAAATGACGAGTAATTTTGACAGTGATACACGTTGGTGTATCACTGTCAAAATTACTCGTCATTTAACACGTGTTGACGTGTCCCCTAAAAAAGATAAAATGACCAAACTCATACAAAAGTATAAACCTGAGTGGAAAAATAGATACCTACAAAATAAAAACCACAAACATACGTTTTTAAGGCAATAAAAACATAAAATTTGAAAAATACTTTTTTTTCTTCCAAATACTTTTTTTTCCTGTTCAAACCATTTTATACGTTTTTATTGTCAAAAAAAGTTGGCAACCCCATGTGAGGGTTGGTAATTGTCAGAAATATCTTCAACATTTTTGGTTTAAGGATAGACTAACATTCCTTCACTTGTCTTGGCTCTCTCTCTTGACTCGGGGTCGGCGTAACACGTATTTTTCTTCCATTGTTCCATTGTCAATTGTCACTATCATTTACATATTTTTCATATGTTATGTGTCATTTACATATGTTTCATATTTTATAGTTTCCTTGGTCTTCCTCTCCCTCTCTATCCATCTACATTTATATTCATCACTCTTTTAGTCACATGCGATTCGACAATAGACTAATAAATAAAAATAAAAAAACATTTAATTCAGACAACAAAGATCCATATTTTGTTAGTATTACACACAGCTTATATTCTAGTGTTAGTAACATTGATATAAAATAATATTATTAAAACAAAGGACGACCAGGTAGAAAGTCCCACCTAATCAACCTCCGCACAAAATGCCTGATATTTAGAGTAAGTATAGCTCTCAGGATATAGTTGCGACTACTCCGCACTCTGCACAGCAGCTAAGCTGTTTTTTTGCGTATTATGGCATGAAAGCCATCTGTGTGGGTCTCAGCAAACATTTAAGTTGTTATGTTTTCTAATAACCTTAGAAAATTCTCTTTATCTTTACGGATACAAATTCTATGTTCATCCTTCACTTCTTTCTTCTAAGTTTTGACACTCAACTGAACCAATCTTCAATTAATATACCTTTGTTCCAGCTACCTAGAATCAAACGAGATCACCACTATCCTGCCAGAGCACATCCGCCACCTAACGCAGCTGACTCGCCTGGACCTGTCCAACAACATGATAAGCGTTATCACCAACAATACGTTCGAAGGGCTCACCAAACTGTCCACACTCATCGTCAGTTATAACAAGCTGAGATGTGTACAGGTATGTAAATTGAGAAGATAGTAATCATTTCTAAGATTTCCAGTACTAAGTTCTTTAACAGTCGTTTTGTATAACTTACTTACGTATAACTATTGGTTAATATGCGGCACGTCCGTAGCCACAGAGTACTATAAACAAAGTTAGCTTGAAATGTCGTCACCTACGTGTCACCTACCTGTCACTTGATTCATAGAAAAATCAAAGAAAGCTTTTATGTGACGTTTTGTTTCTAACCGTCCGTAAGCTAATTGTCAAACAGACAGAGATAGCACCCTACCGATACCGTAGACATAAATTTATAAATTTCAGACGAATTTTATTTGGCTGGTTCTTTTCACGCCTTTTGAAAAGAAGACGGGTAGACCATGCTTTTTTTTTGTTTTTTCGGATGGGAAATCATCAAATGACTCCTCCCGCTCTGGGCGGAGCAGGAGGGACTGTCAGGCTTTTACTGACTAAAACCCATCCATGTTCCTTCATCGCCCTTTGTGTTCCGGGGCCACGGTATCTCTTTCGAACAGTCCCGCAGCCCCGGCAGGCATCGGTCCTTACGGACCCCTTCCTATTGCTGACTCTCTTTGCGTCGCGCGTGGAACACTCCTGCTTGTCGACACGGCCTGTCGTCATGAGACGGACGGACGGCGAGCTAGCCCATAGCCCACCGTCCACAGGCCCGCGACGGTAGCCGGGGGGCCACCGTGGCCCCCGACGCCCGGGGCGTCTCCCGTAGACCATGCCCTGGGCTATATTTCTCGTTGTTATTACTTTGGTATGACGAAAATGCTAAGTATGAATGTAGATGGCTAAAAGAGTAGAGGAAGACCAAAGACACGATGGATGGACTGTGTGAAGGATGATATGGTAAGAGAGGAGGTGTCTGATGAGATGACGAGTGAGAGAGAAGTATGGAGGAAGACATGCTGCGTGACCCCAAATAAATTGGGATAACGGCAGGAGAATGATGATTTTTTATTTATTTTTATTACAATATGGGCCTGCTCTTGACCTCGATCACGCCTGATGGAAAGCGATGGTTGAGATCTATGATGGAACGAGCGTGCCCAGAAGATGCCTGTTCACTCTTGCTTTGAAGGCAGACGGGTTAAATGTGGGTGGGAACACAGACGCAGGCAGAGTTCCAGACTTTGGCTGTGCGCATAATAAAAGTGGAGGAGAAGCGCTTAGTACGACTCGTCGGGATATCTACCAAGTGCGGATGGTACGCCGCAGTACGTCTGCTAGTCCGGTGGTAAAAGGGTGATGGTGGGATCAGGTCGTGGAGCTCCTGCGCAAATGATGAAAGAGAAACTTTAATATCAACTTCTTAATTAATTAATTGCTTTGGTTTCTCTTTCCAGCGCGACGCCCTCAAAGGCTTGACTCAGCTGAGGGTGCTATCACTTCATGGAAACAACATCTCGATGCTGGCTGATGGTGTTTTCAGGGACCTGGAATCTATTTCTCATGTGTAAGTTTAATTTCAGTCATTATCTTCATTAGAATTACCTATCAACTTCTGTGTCGCCATAAGTCATATTTTGACTTTGTTCAAAAAATTTAATGTTCTTTTCTGCAATCATCTTCCTTTTCCCCCAAAACTGTCTGGTCATTGCCATCGAAATTTCAATCTTATTCTTTTTTTTATCACTTCTCTAAATTGATTGGCTCTCTTAATTGACTGGTTCTTTGTATCCAACGCTCTGTGTACTAATCCCTATATTGTGAACACCTTTTACTTTAACTACGTCTCATCGAAATTACAGCCTTATGCCTTTGCAACATATCTGAAAATCGATTGACAATTGAATGCTGTAGTTGTTTTCTTTCATTTTCAGTAGCGTAGGCTTTTACCAACTCTATATTTTTAATGACTCTGTTTAATGCAATTTCATTCCCGTTCTCTCGGTAATTTAAACCTAACACTCGTCATTTTACGTCTGAAAATCTTCTGTTTCCAGTGCTTTAGGTTCGAACCCCCTGTACTGTGACTGCAACGCTCGCTGGCTGTCGGAATGGGTGAAGAGCGCGGGAGAGTACGTGGAGCCGGGCATAGCGCGCTGTTCGGAACCGGCCGCCATGACGGACAAGCTGATACTGAGCACGCAGTCCAGCGCTTTTGTTTGCAAAGGTATGTTACTGCTGGATCAAAATCAAAATCAAAGCATTTATTTCAAGTAAGCCAGTTACAGGCACTTTTGAATTGTCGAAACAAAGATGAAAATTAAATGTAGCTACAGTCCCAGTCACAAGACATAATAACTTGAGAAAGTACTGTAATAGGGTATATGCATAATCTTTTTTTATCACTCTAAACAAAGCACATCAGAAATAGCAAAGTGAAATTATTTTTTTAATATCTATAAAAAATATTAAGTTATAAACATTTGAAACTGCTAATTAGACAGAGAGATCCGATACAGCGAATGACGTCATCCGCTGCATCGACGTACAAAATCCATACTAAATTCCGTTTATCTAGAAAGAGTAAGAAACAAAAGTTTAAACGGTTATAACTTTTGTGTTGTTTGGCCGATTTATGTCTTGTTTTCGTTTTATGTCATTATTTTTATAGTACTTTCACATTCCGTGTCGAAATAAAAAAAAGAAAATTTATGCATATTCCCTATTGCCCATTCCCTAGCGTAGATCTCTATGGAGAAGAACGGGCAAGAAACTCCATGGACACTCTTTTAAATCAAAATATTGGTATATATGGATAGAAGCCTCGTCAAGAACCCAGGTTGCAAAACTATTTATTTGTAATGGAATTCAGACATTGAAGTCCCTCAAAGTCAAAGTCAAAGTCAAAATTATTTATTTGCAGTAAATGTGGTACAAAAGATGGTAAAAATAATATGTAGTGCATTGACACATTTCGCCATAAAATTGGCATGCAAACATTAAAGAATTAGATGCTAATTTCAAAACATAATAACTGAATGTTAAACAAACATTAAATTAGGTAACTAAAATATGTAAGCTGGAGCCGGAGGATGCAAAAAAAAACAATTTACTTTAGACTAATTTATTTAAAAATAAAAGAAATTACAATTTAAAATGCTAAAATTACGTAGGTGACAATTGGTCGATGTATGTACCAAGAATGCGCGAGGCGTGGAAAACGTTGAAGGCGTTCGATGTCCGGTCCCACGGTTGCGAAAGTGCTGCGTAGGCAACTCGTGTAAGTAAAGCGCTGCGATGCGCAATATCGGTGTCACGTAGTCCACAGTCCGTGTTTTATACCGAATCGTAATATCAGCGATCCTTATGTTACACCGTTGCGTAACATCTCCCCCCGTAGAACAGCGACTATTTGTTAACTGTTGTTAAAAATGTTGCTGTAAGATGACTGGGGTCCATCTTGATCCCAGTTGGATGAACATTTCTTCTTGGTTCTGCTTCAGCATAGATGTCTTGGTCTGCGTTAATTTCCATAGATGTAGGGACGACCTTCTTGTCTTTATTTCCCATCCAATGCCGGTATGTAAGAGCAATGGCAAGTACACCTGCACTAAATAGTAATAGGTATACAGGTATGGTAGTATGGTAGAGGCTTTCATCTGATATCTCGTTGAGTCTTACTGGAGGCTGTACTGAAACTTTCTTGTAACTTTCGTGGAGATTCTCGAGGTTGATTGAATTAAGCTGTACCAATAATTCTTCAGTTTTTGATATAGTGTTCTGTTCCCATAGTTTTCGTATTCTAAGTACATGTCCTTTAATTCGGTTGTCGGTGTTAGCGATAGTAAATTCGGTGGTTCTTATCAGGCAATCCTGCGGTATTGTGGCCAAATAACTTCCTTGAAGTGTTCTGAATTGTTACTGTCCACATGACGTCTGAACTTTTGCAGGTATGGGGAAGCTTAGTGTGTAGTGTTTTTCGTCCAGTTGTTCCAGAGCTTGCTTGTGTAGAGTGACTGTCGTTAGTGTACAGGAGTTGAGATGCTGTTGAGTGATGAGCTGCTGCACGCAGTCCGGCTTGTCTATAACTTTGAAACCGACTTTCTCTTCGCAGAGGTACCATGAGTTAAGCTTCGGACATTCTGTCTCCATGTACAGTCAAAGGTCAAAATTCCACTTCCACCGCAATGCACATTATCGTTTGCGCTATACGGGCGGCGGCGCCTATACACACATACGCATATTTAAGAAGAAGGTCATAAGTACCACCAATATTGCTTTGCCATTGTGTTGCGAGATTGGCAGTCGACTTCTGACTGTTACTGTACATAGAATATGATTCTTGAATTGCTATAAAAGGTGAGGTAGGGATAAGGGCCATATTATTTTTGTTAGGAATTATGGACAACTTGTATAGGATATAGGTTCTTGGTAAGGCAATCGGCACCTTTATAACTATAACTATTTTTCCTTATTTATATAATATGATCCTAATTTTAAAATATTATAGTACTCTCGAAGATCGATGTCAATGATTTCGTCTTTTGAGTATAGTAACCCTAATCTGCTTATCATATTTCTAAGATTACCTAAACTAACCATAAAATGGGTAGTGCTGGAGGCACGCGTAAAAGCTACCATAAGTTCTATTTTATTTAACTCATCCGATAATGCCTCTATATTATCGTTTAAAATAAGTAAGTGCTGTGCTAGATGGGCATACGTTACTAGGTCTGCCAGCTTGTATGCGTCTTGTTTTAAGATTTGGTTGAGTTTTTTAGCAATAATGTTCTGGTTGTCTACTATATTTTTTAATACATTAGAATGCTCTAGCATCCATTCTTTAGTCAAACTTATGTGACGGTTAAATTCCGTTTCTAGTTTATTGTCGTTACCTTCTAAGACTTGGATGGCGTTATTATATTTGACTGCATCTGTGTAGTCTAAATTTCCCGATATACTTTTTATAACTGATCCTAGTCCGTCAATGAGTCCTCTTTTAACACGACCAGGCTCAAAACTTTTTATTTGTATGGATATCTTTTTGAGTTTGTCCCCAAGGTAACCTATGTGGGGTTCAAAGAGTGACAGTGTTTTATTGTTAATTACGGGCCTAAATTCATTTAATTGCAGTTTAACTAAATCAACCTTTGACTGAATATCTTCTAAGTCAATGTGTAAGAGGAAGGAATGATAATGAGACACGATTTTTGTAGGTCCCAATTTGAAAGGGAGTAATCCGGGTCCGTCTTCTAGTGGTTCAAGTGATATGTCCTCCGCTCGGACCAGGTGTAGCAATATCGTCAGTGGTATTCTGCAACAATTGTTTCGTGTTAGGTGTTCTTTTAAGACGTGATTTGGCAACGGGGCCACGCTTCTTTTTTGTGTAAATATGAATGGGCAGGTCAGCCAACACTGTGTCATGCGTGTAGCGAGGTGCGAGTTTCTGTCTGTTAGCTAGTGGATTCTTAACAAATACTTGTTGGTCTGGCTCGTATTCCTTTTCAGGCTCCCTATATTTGTTCCTATGTTCGATTAGTTCTGTGCGTTTATGCAGGGACGTTTCATTAATAGCCTCGTATACTTTAGACATCTTATCTCAGTGTTCTTGCACGTATTGTTGTAGCAAGTGCACGGATATATCTATATCTGAGCGATCGCGAGGGTCCGTATGACCGGTAACTACTTCAAGTGGTCTGCATTTTGTAAAACTGTGTATGCTACTGTTATATGCTAACAAAGCGTATGTCATAAGGTTGACAATCGCTTCACTATGGTGTTGTAGTTTTAGAATTCTCAAATGTTCTAGTAAAGTGGAGTGTAAACGTTCCACCATCCCATTATCATTGGGGGCATGAGCCAAGGTTTTATGATGTTGAATTTTATGGACACGCGTAAATTCGGTAAATAACTGATTAGTGAATTCGGGTCCCTGGTCCGTGACTATTGATACTGGAACGCCGTGATGGGAGCAAAACTTTAAAAGGGCTTGTACTACACTAACTGCTGTGCCATCTCTGAGATGGTATGCTTGGGCGTATTTAGAGAAAGCATCAATGATGGTCAAGTACTTCTCGTTTTGGGCCGTAAACAAATCTAAGTGAACTACATCAAACGGTTTTGCTGGTGGTGGTACTATGCAGAATCTTTGTTTTATAGGATTTCGGTCATACTTGGCTTGCCCGCATATATTGCATTCATTTATGTACTTTGATATTTGATCTTTCATTTTTGGCCAATAGTACTTATGGGATAAGGCTAGGTAGCACTCATTTATACCGCGATGATTAGTTTTACCATCGTGGTATTTCTGAATGATCTCTTGCTGCTTGAGATATTCCTTTACGTTTTCTAATTCGGTTTTAGTTAAAACAAGATTCATAGCGGAGCTCTTGAACTTTTCCTGGATTATTGGAACTATTTTGTACATAGCTAATGGGGGATGTATTATAATGCCAGTTTTAACTTTCGGGTTTACGAATTCTTTAATTGCATTTATTACATCCTCCTCTAAATTTGATTCGGAGAGTTGGATGGAGGTACGGGTGTGAGTCTCAAATGGCTTAGAAACTGCTGGGCGTCTCTTTATATCACCTACCACTGTAAAACATATTTACCTGTTAAATTTATTTAAGGGGTTATCTGAGATTGGTATTTCTAATATTGGATTTTCGGCACTAGTGTGAGCTGTGAGAGTGGATGAGCCCACTATGGATGGGGGCTTTTCGGATACGTTAACTACGATGGAGCTCGTTTCCTCGTTATTAATTTCGATTCGCGACAAAGCAACGGCATTTGTGTTGTTTTTGCCCTGCTTATAAACTACCGAATAGTTATATTCACTGAGCTTGAGTTTCCAGCGAGTTAGTCTCGAGCTAGGTTCTTTTATGTTCATGATCCATTGAAGCGGTTTATGATCTGTTATAATTTTGAACTTACGTCCGAATAGATATGGCCGAAAATATTTGGTTGCCCAAATAATAGCTAGAAGCTCCTTTTCTATCGTGCTATAATTGATCTCGCTTGTGTTTAGTGTACGCGAAGCATAGGCAATTGGTTTGTCCGAACCTATAGATCCCTGTGAGAGTATCGCTCCTATGGCTAAGTTTGATGCGTCTGTCGTGAGTAGAAAATCTCTATTAAAATCGGGATATTGTAAGATCGGATCGTTAGTAAGTAATGTTTTACATTTTTCGAAGCAATTTACATAGTTGGTATCATTGCAGGTTATTTTTGAGCCCTTCTTTAAACATTGGGTCATTGGTTTCGTGATTTTAGCGAAGTCGGGAATGAACTTCCTATAGTACCCTAGTAACCCTAAAAATCTTTTAATTTCCGTGGCTGTTTTGGGAAGTGGGAATTTTTGGATAGCTGTAATTTTATCGGGATTCGGTTTAATGCCATCCTTACTGATTATATGTCCGAGATATGCTGTTTCCAATTTTAAGAATTCCGACTTATCCATCTGTATTTTGAAATTAGAATCTCTGAGTCTTTTAAAGACTTTTTCCAAATGTATTATATGCTCCTGTAAACTAGTGCTAAATACGATGATGTCGTCTAAATATACTAGGCAAATAGAATTTTGGAGGTCCCTAAGCACATTGTCCATGACCCTTTGGAAGGTTGATGGTGAATTTTTAAAACCCATTGGCATGCGTAGGAACTCAAAATGGCCATGTTTTACGTTAAATGCAGTTTTTGGGATATCATTTGGGTTCATCTCGACCTGATAAAATCCACTGGCGAGGTCGAGAGTTGTGAAATATTGGCAATTGCCCAATTTATCCAACACATCAGTTATGTTCGGAATAGGGTACTTATCATCAATGGTTTTTTCGTTCAGTTTCCTAAAATCCACTACAATTCGCCATTTGACTTTACCGGATGCATCAGGTTTTTTTGGGACTACCCAAATGGGTGAGCTCCAGGCCGATTCTGAAGGTTGAATGATTCCCTGTTCTAACATTTTTGAAATTTGACTGCGTACTTCTTCGCGGTGTACAAATGGGTATCTATAAGTTTTAGTATAAACTGGTACCTCATCTGAAGTACGTATGCTGTGTTTTATTTTATTGGTAAAGGTAAGCGGTACTCCCTCTATATAAAATATATCGGCATATTGCGAAACCAAAGACTTCAGATTAGCGCGCTCTTCTTCGTTTAGATGGTCAGTGCGTAACCGAGATAGTACTTCTTCTACTCGGGTTTTATGTGGTTGATGAGTAAATTCTAAGTTATATGTTTCTGCTTTAATAGGTTGGTCCATGGAGAAAATTAAGTCATTACTAGTTGGATTGAAAATTTCTAGGTAACCACGATTATTTTTGACACTCGTAATACATTCGTTTATGCAGCAATTTGAAATTATCTGATCAGGAATTAGAGCATTTCCATCTTGTATATTAACTGGGACCCTGACTAACTTTGAGGAATTTGCTGGTACGACATCTTCATATAAATTGCTATTGCGTGAATTATACATAACTATTGGGTTAACTGCAACTTTTGTAATTAATTTATTATTTTTAAGATCAATATTTGACTCCCACTTATTCAACAAATCTAAACCGATAAGGCCGTCAAAGTATTCGTGAAACCTGTAAATGTAGAATGTTAAATCATTGTTGTCGTTTATCTCCTGAAAACAAGGTAAGTTAATGGAGTAATCATTACGGCTAGTTGCATGCACGTTCGTTACCTCAAAAGGGTCATAGTTCCATGGTAAATGTAGGTAAAACCTCTGGACAGCTTCAGGGCTAATAAACGATTGGTTCGCCCCCGTGTCGATTAATAATTTTAATGGTGGGTCTGAAATTACTATATATGGTAGGTAACGTTGGGTTTGTAGATTGACCTCTATTTTGATTCGTTGGTAGTCCGACTCTCCTGAAAATTTCCCTGATTAGAAGGCGCTGACTCGTCGGTAGATTTCCCCTCGGATGTCGCTTGACTTGCCTCTGGGGCAATTGCAATTGGGGGACCTAATTGCTGGTTCATATATGCATTCCAAGCGTCATAGTAAGAATAGTCGGGCTGTTCAAAGGAATTATACAAATAATTGTCGAAGTTATAATAATCATATATGAACCAGCAATTAGGTCCCCCAATTGCAAATTATAATAATATCACAATAAGGTTCAAACATATATGGATATTCAGTTAAAAGGGAATCGACTGTCTTGGTATGGGCATGTGATGAGGAGGGAAGAATCGCATGTGACTAAAAGAGTGTTGAATATAAATGTGGATGGATGGAGAGCGAGAGGAAGGCCAAGGAAAAGATGGATGGATTGTGTGAGGAATGATATGAGGGAAAAAGGTGTAAATGATTGCGTGACGGTTGACAGAGGAGAATGGAAGAAGAAAACGTGTTGCGCCGACCACAAGTAACATGGGATAAGGGCAGGAAGATAATATATGGATATTCAAAGCATTCGTTGAAATTCATCTCTCTAGTCTTAAAATAATTGGAAGGTGGTGGGTTCCCCTGCCTAATCCAATTGTTACCCCGGAATGGCATTGGTCTCGGTACGAAATGAGATACACCGCTCATTGGTTTTGGTGTATCATTTGAGTTCGGTCCTTTAGATTGATTATTAGCAGATGAATTATTTTGTGGATTATAGTTAAAAGGACGTGCCCCAAATATCTGCTGCGTACGCGATGGACCTTGTTGCTGGACTTGCTGCGGTTGGTTAAAGCCTGGTCTCCACATTTGCGGTAGTCGTTGCAGTGGATGTGGCATAGCTATATTTGGTCGATAAGGGCCAGGCATATTAAAATTAAACGGCCTCTGCATGGGCATGGGAATGTTAGGCATGACAGCCGGTGCCTGAGGCTGTGGCTTTTTAGCGGGTGTATGCTCGTTTGGCTGTTGTAAGTAGAGAGTGTTCATTTCCTCATGATCAAACTCAAGCGCTTTTTCGATCGTCTCCGGTCGCATGCACCTAATGCGTGAACCTAAGGGGTCACGAAGGCCCCGTAAGTATGATTGCAAAGTTAATTTTTGGTAAAGAGAACGTTTCGAATCGATTGTACTTTGAACGGTTTCGTGTAGCGACACATAGGTCATAATAGTGGCAATTGGCACTTTTCGTAAAATTCCTGTGGTGTGGAAGAGCCTTGAGTTAATAGAGCCAAGTCGTTATAAAGCGAGGTCTCATCGCGTTGGTCAGAGAAGTTGTTAACTAAAGAATTGCGTATGCCAACCCAAGTTTCTGGTACGCCGTGGGTGTTAATTAACCGAGCTGCGGGTCCAGTGACCTTGTTAAGAATCCCGTTCAAAAGAGTCAAGTTTATTAATTCGCGCCCTGGTTCAGCTGATACATAGGCCTGCACTAACTGGTCACACAGTTTGATGAATCTGGTGAGGACATTGGGGTTTCCGTCAAATTCGGGGACTACGCGTAAGGCCTAGTTAAAATTTCGTCTATCGCCGCCATTTCTATGGTTATATCTCTATTTTCTAACTGCCTAAATTAATCTAATAATGACGATCTGGACGATCTATCTAGCCTAGGGGTCCTCGATTGCCTGGGATGGAAAATCTTGGATTTTTATAATTAACACTTAAGGACAAGGATGAGCAACTCAAGAACTATTCTAAAGTACTCACATGAACATAATTGGTCCCTCTGCGGTATCGATGTCTGGATACTCCTCCTGCCGACAGCTTCTGAAGATCCGGATACTCGTACGGTGCTTGATAGTCACCCGGGTGACTCGCGAGTCGCGATTTTAAGTTGATTCTATAAATTTACTCTCGCGAACCGGCCCGCGAGTATCCTACCGGCTGCGCCAAATATGTAAGCTGGAGCCGGAGGATGCAAAAAAAAACAATTTACTTTAGACTAATTTATTTAAAAATAAAAGAAATTACAATTTAAAATGCTAAAATTACGTAGGTGACAATTGGTCGATGTATGTACCAAGAATGCGCGAGGCGTGGAAAACGTCGAAGGCGTTCGATGTCCGGTCCCACGGTTGCGAAAGTGCTGCGTAGGCAACTCGTGTAAGTAAAGCGCTGCGATGCGCAATATCGGTGTCACGTAGTCCACAGTCCGTGTTTTATACCGAATCGTAATATCAGCGATCCTTATGTTACACCGTTGCGTAACAACTATGCGTATTGCAAAGTTACTCAATACATAACAAAATTTTGCTGTTAAACACTAAAACCTCAAATAAAGGGTGTAAAACATGTTGTTGTTGTCGTCATTGCGATCATTTTTTTATTCTACACCATACCTGGGAACCTTCTAGTTAAGTACAGTTAAAGTTCCAACTTTTTGACAAGTTTTTTTTTTTTTAATACAAGTTTTTTAATGTAAGATTTTTACTTTAAACACCTCCACGACCCCCGTACTATTGAATCCATCCATCAGCACAATGTTTTGAGTGAGTTACATTGAGATCTACCACAAAACATGATTTTTCACCCCAAAAAAAAATCGTTTCCCAGCAATAATTTTTGCGTAAAGTAACTTAGTTTGATGTAGGTACAGAATGCTTGGTTGATGGCTTCGTGATGAGGTGGTTTTCACTCTGTATACATAACGCTAGCTGCTATGTTCTTTAGGATCATCCTCCTTTTACCTCGCCCACGACAAAGTCTGCTAAATTCAAAGACCTGGGAAGAAACATCATTTGAACCCGATCCAAAATGAAAGTTACTCTTAGATCCCTTACTGAACGACCTTCACCGAGCTGGTTTTAATGGATGAAAAGTATTTATAATGTCAAATTAAATATGTCAATAGAGTATGCTTATTGCGCAATTTAAAAAAAATGGATTCTCGACTGAAATTTTTTAGTCAACCCGTTTGCAATATATTTATTGACATATTTAATTTGATATATAATACTTTTCATCTATAAACCAGCTCGATGAAGGTCGTTCTTTAAGGGATCCTATACTATTAGGAAGACGCCGACAACCCTCTTGATCGACCAAATTAACTTTTGTCAACTCGTTGGCTTACTTCGTGTTTGCTACTGCAACCAAGCCAAGTTTCTTCAGAGTATTTTCCCATAATTATTCTATAACTAGCTGATGCCTGTGGCTTCGCCCGCCCGCAAATAATAGTTTTAAAGATCTCAGCATACATAGGGACAGACAGATGCGGGTGACTTTGTTTTATAATATGTGTGACTAAAAAAATATTAAATTAATAAAAAGAGTCAAATTGCTGTAATCACAAATCAGTTCCGCTGCAGCCATTACTTATCTAAAAGCTACCAGATCTATTCATTCCTTTTCTACATTTCCAGGCAAACCACCAGCTGAAATAATCTCAAAATGCGACAGTTGCTACAGCAACCCGTGCCGTAACGGCGGCTCGTGTCGCGCGCGCGGCGCGGGCGGACACGAGTGCGTGTGCGCGCGCGGGTACCACGGCGACTCGTGTCAGCACCAGATCGACGCCTGCTACGGCAGCCCGTGCGCGCACGGACTGTGTCGGGTGCTGGAGGAGGGGAGGTTCCAGTAAGTGCTGCTTTGTTATGGGGTCCAGTTTAGGGGTCAATAGGTAGAGGGACTTCGCTTTTAGGTCAAGTTTTGTGGTCAATATATAGAAATGAATTTCAGGGAGAGGGACGGATCGTGGCGTTAGCGATATTTTCGATTAGGTAATGTGTGGTGTTAACTGGGGTGAAATCTGTAGAGTCGCAATCATGGGGTTTAGGTTTCCGCACTTAGTCCTAAAAGTGGAGCCCCTCTATATGTAAAGTGGGAAGTGATTTTTTTATTTTTTATTTCAACCCTAACGTGTGATATATTGTTGGAAAGGTATTTAAAAATGAATAGGGGTTTTCTAAAATCATGTTTTGATAATGTCAATAATTTCGGAAATAATCGCTCCAAAAGGAAAAAACAATGTGTCCCCCCCCTCTAACTTTTGAACCATAAGTTTAGAAAATATGAAAAAAATCTGAAAAGTAGAACTTTATAAGGACTTTCTAGGCGAATCATTTTGAACTTGATGGAAACAACAGTTTTTGTACAAAAAAGACAAAAATTTGTACAAAATAATTTCTGGACTAAGTTTGTAGTATATTCGTATATGCAAGCATTTTTACATAATGGAAACCCACCTTTAAACTCATAAGTGGGAACACTTATTGTGACGGACGGGAAACTACGGAACCCTACACTGAGCGTCCTGCACCGAGCGGGCCCGACACGCTCTTGGCCGGTTTTTTCATATAAAGGTCAATTTGATCTTCTTAATGGTTGTTCAAAATTTGAGTAATAATAACGATTAACTAATAACAAACTATTCGTTATTGGTATTGAATAAACTAAAAGCTTGCTTAAATTATCTAAAGAAATGAGTAGTTGTAACAACCGATGACAACCAATATCATATAGAAATCCGTAACCGAACCTTCTCTGCTCATCATTCTAGTTGCTCCTGCCAAGCCGGCTACACGGGCGCGCGCTGCGAGGTGAACATCGACGACTGTGTCGCCAACAAATGTCAGAACAACGCCACGTGTGTCGATCACCTGGAGGGGTACTCTTGTAAATGTGCGCCTGGATTCATGGGTAAGAATCTTATATAAGTAAGAACTATGACGATGGATTCATGGGTAAGAATCTTATATAAGTAAGAACTATGTTGGGGTCGGCTTCCAGTCTAACCGGATGCAGCTGAATACCAGTATATTACATGGAGGGACTGCCTATCTGACCTCCACAACCCAGTTAGTACTGGGTAATACGATACCCCTTGGTAAGACTGGTTGTCAGACTTTTTGGGCCACTAACTACCTATAACGACTATCAGATCACAAATGACAGCCGGGACCAACTGCTTAACGTGCTTTCCGAGGCACGGAGGAAACTCGGTATGTAATGGGTGGTCACCCACGGCTTAACCTAAAGATCGACCTGAGCGGCTGTTATTATTTAGCAACGAGCTCCTATACAAGACAAAAAGTGACAGATGGTAATCACCCATAAACAATGAGCTAGTCAAAACTCAACTAATTTAAGCGCGCAATGGTGTAGCTTTAAACCAGTGAATGATTTTTTTGTATTTAGATCAGAGCCTTCCTCTGGAACAATCCTAGCGTATCATCATCATCATTTCAGTCGAAAGACGTCCACTGCTGGACATAGGCCTCCCCTAAGTGTCGCCACATTGACCGGTCCCGTGCGACTCTCATCCAACAGATTCCCGCAATCTTCACCAGTTCACCGCTCCACCTAGTGGGAGGCCTTCCATTCCCGCAATCTTCACCAGTTCACCGCTCCACCTAGTGGGAGGCCTTCCAACGCAACGTCTTCCGGTTCGCGGTCGTCACTCCAGAACTTTTCGGCCCCATCGGCCATCCGTTCTGCGAACAATGTGCCCTGCCCACTGCCACTTAAGTTTGGCAATTCTTCGGGCTACGTCGGTAACCTTGGTTCTCTTGCGGATGTCTTCATTTCTGATTCGGTCGCGCAAGGAAACTCCGAGCATAGCCCTCTCATTTGTCCTTTGGGTGATGACTATTTAATTAACACTTTTCTTCAATCCAGGCGAATTCTGCGAGAAGAAGATCCCCTACTGCACCAAAGAGTTCAACCCATGCGAAAATGGGGCCGTTTGCACCGACCACCACAGCCACTACACCTGTGCCTGTCCCAAGGGTTACTCCGGACAGAACTGCACCGTCAATGCTGATGACTGCATCAACCATATGTGTCAGGTATGTTGGTACTCTGATCATCACAGCCGCTATACCTGTGCTTGGTACAAAGGTTACTCCGGACAGAACTTTAGCGCTTTCGGTAGCATCCATCAGTTCCTAGTGAACAAACAACAGGACACGCAGGACACGTCCATATATGCAGGATTATTTTTTGGATGCACTCCCCTATTAATCACGAAGCGATCTCCAACATTTTCGCAGTTTGGCTCGGCAATCAGCAATATATATAAGGTTTTTTGAACATTTATTTGGGGATTTATTTGTTAACTATTGCAGAGAAGCTTTAGAATTAAGTTAATGAAAGTCACGAGAGCGCGCTCGGAAACACCAGCACCTTATGTTTAATTCTTTTGCGCATTAAATAGAAGAACTGACTTTATACGCTTATGCAGAAAATCTTAAGAAATGAATCGTTATGGCATTAAAAGCAGCCCAATCTATACTCTGTGGTCACTTTGCGAAGTAGCTAACTGCGCGGTGCGCCTCCGAATTTTTAGGGTTCAGTGGGATATTATTCTAGCAGATACTAACTTAATTGAATTCTCTGAGAATGGGCAGCAGCGTTTTCTGTTAGTCTTTCAACACTGCGATCCCCAATCCGCCCTCCAAGCGTGGAGATTACGGCTAATTCCTCCCATCATGGGAGAGGCTTTTGTCCAGTAGTGGACGTTATGGGCTGTTGTAGTAGTAGTATAGTAGATACTAACTTATGTAATCGTACGTGTCTCTACAGAACGGCGCGACGTGCGTGGACGGTCTGGACGAGTACCGCTGCGCGTGCGGCGCGGGCTACGCGGGGCGCTACTGCGAGGCGGCGCCGCACGCCGCGCTCGGCACGTCGCCGTGCGCGCACCACGACTGCGTGCACGGCGTGTGCTACCTGCCACAACCCAGCCCACTACAGGTAACTGATGAGTTTAGAGAATAGGGCGCCGCACGCCGCGCTCGGCACGTCGCCGTGCGCGCACCACGACTGCGTGCACGGCGTGTGCTACCTGCCACAACCCAGCCCACTACAGGTAACTGATGAGTTTAGAGAATAGGGCGCCGCACGCCGCGCTCGGCACGTCGCCGTGCGCGCACCACGACTGCGTGCACGGCGTGTGCTACCTGCCACAACCCAGCCCACTACAGGTAACTGATGAGTTTAGAGAATAGGGCGCCGCACGCCGCGCTCGGCACGTCGCCGTGCGCGCACCACGACTGCGTGCACGGCGTGTGCTACCTGCCACAACCCAGCCCACTACAGGTAACTGATGAGTTTAGAGAATAGGGCGCCGCACGCCGCGCTCGGCACGTCGCCGTGCGCGCACCACGACTGCGTGCACGGCGTGTGCTACCTGCCACAACCCAGCCCACTACAGGTAACTGATGAGTTTAGAGAATAGGGCGCCGCACGCCGCGCTCGGCACGTCGCCGTGCGCGCACCACGACTGCGTGCACGGCGTGTGCTACCTGCCACAACCCAGCCCACTACAGGTAACTGATGAGTTTAGAGAATAGGGCGCCGCACGCCGCGCTCGGCACGTCGCCGTGCGCGCACCACGACTGCGTGCACGGCGTGTGCTACCTGCCACAACCCAGCCCACTACAGGTAACTGATGAGTTTAGAGAATAGGGCGCCGCACGCCGCGCTCGGCACGTCGCCGTGCGCGCACCACGACTGCGTGCACGGCGTGTGCTACCTGCCACAACCCAGCCCACTACAGGTAACTGATGAGTTTAGAGAATAGGGCGCCGCACGCCGCGCTCGGCACGTCGCCGTGCGCGCACCACGACTGCGTGCACGGCGTGTGCTACCTGCCACAACCCAGCCCACTACAGGTAACTGATGAGTTTAGAGAATAGGGCGCCGCACGCCGCGCTCGGCACGTCGCCGTGCGCGCACCACGACTGCGTGCACGGCGTGTGCTACCTGCCACAACCCAGCCCACTACAGGTAACTGATGAGTTTAGAGAATAGGGCGCCGCACGCCGCGCTCGGCACGTCGCCGTGCGCGCACCACGACTGCGTGCACGGCGTGTGCTACCTGCCACAACCCAGCCCACTACAGGTAACTGATGAGTTTAGAGAATAGGGCGCCGCACGCCGCGCTCGGCACGTCGCCGTGCGCGCACCACGACTGCGTGCACGGCGTGTGCTACCTGCCACAACCCAGCCCACTACAGGTAACTGATGAGTTTAGAGAATAGGGCGCCGCACGCCGCGCTCGGCACGTCGCCGTGCGCGCACCACGACTGCGTGCACGGCGTGTGCTACCTGCCACAACCCAGCCCACTACAGGTAACTGATGAGTTTAGAGAATAGGGCGCCGCACGCCGCGCTCGGCACGTCGCCGTGCGCGCACCACGACTGCGTGCACGGCGTGTGCTACCTGCCACAACCCAGCCCACTACAGGTAACTGATGAGTTTAGAGAATAGGGCGCCGCACGCCGCGCTCGGCACGTCGCCGTGCGCACACCACGACTGAGTGCACGGCGTGTGCTACCTGCCACAACCCAGCCCACTACAGGTAACTGATGAGTTTAGAGAATAGGGCGCCGCACGCCGCGCTCGGCACGTCGCCGTGCGCGCACCACGACTGCGTGCACGGCGTGTGCTACCTGCCACAACCCAGCCCACTACAGGTAACTGATGAGTTTAGAGAATAGGGCGCCGCACGCCGCGCTCGGCACGTCGCCGTGCGCGCACCACGACTGCGTGCACGGCGTGTGCTACCTGCCACAACCCAGCCCACTACAGGTAACTGATGAGTTTAGAGAATAGGGCGCCGCACGCCGCGCTCGGCACGTCGCCGTGCGCGCACCACGACTGCGTGCACGGCGTGTGCTACCTGCCACAACCCAGCCCACTACAGGTAACTGATGAGTTTAGAGAATAGGGCGCCGCACGCCGCGCTCGGCACGTCGCCGTGCGCGCACCACGACTGAGTGCACGGCGTGTGCTACCTGCCACAACCCAGCCCACTACAGGTAACTGATGAGTTTAGAGAATAGGGCGCCGCACGCCGCGCTCGGCACGTCGCCGTGCGCGCACCACGACTGCGTGCACGGCGTGTGCTACCTGCCACAACCCAGCCCACTACAGGTAACTGATGAGTTTAGAGAATAGGGCGCCGCACGCCGCGCTCGGCACGTCGCCGTGCGCGCACCACGACTGCGTGCACGGCGTGTGCTACCTGCCACAACCCAGCCCACTACAGGTAACTGATGAGTTTAGAGAATAGGGCGCCGCACGCCGCGCTCGGCACGTCGCCGTGCGCGCACCACGACTGCGTGCACGGCGTGTGCTACCTGCCACAACCCAGCCCACTACAGGTAACTGATGAGTTTAGAGAATAGGGCGCCGCACGCCGCGCTCGGCACGTCGCCGTGCGCGCACCACGACTGCGTGCACGGCGTGTGCTACCTGCCACAACCCAGCCCACTACAGGTAACTGATGAGTTTAGAGAATAGGGCGCCGCACGCCGCGCTCGGCACGTCGCCGTGCGCGCACCACGACTGCGTGCACGGCGTGTGCTACCTGCCACAACCCAGCCCACTACAGGTAACTGATGAGTTTAGAGAATAGGGCGCCGCACGCCGCGCTCGGCACGTCGCCGTGCGCGCACCACGACTGCGTGCACGGCGTGTGCTACCTGCCACAACCCAGCCCACTACAGGTAACTGATGAGTTTAGAGAATAGGGCGCCGCACGCCGCGCTCGGCACGTCGCCGTGCGCGCACCACGACTGCGTGCACGGCGTGTGCTACCTGCCACAACCCAGCCCACTACAGGTAACTGATGAGTTTAGAGAATAGGGCGCCGCACGCCGCGCTCGGCACGTCGCCGTGCGCGCACCACGACTGCGTGCACGGCGTGTGCTACCTGCCACAACCCAGCCCACTACAGGTAACTGATGAGTTTAGAGAATAGGGCGCCGCACGCCGCGCTCGGCACGTCGCCGTGCGCGCACCACGACTGCGTGCACGGCGTGTGCTACCTGCCACAACCCAGCCCACTACAGGTAACTGATGAGTTTAGAGAATAGGGCGCCGCACGCCGCGCTCGGCACGTCGCCGTGCGCGCACCACGACTGCGTGCACGGCGTGTGCTACCTGCCACAACCCAGCCCACTACAGGTAACTGATGAGTTTAGAGAATAGGGCGCCGCACGCCGCGCTCGGCACGTCGCCGTGCGCGCACCACGACTGCGTGCACGGCGTGTGCTACCTGCCACAACCCAGCCCACTACAGGTAACTGATGAGTTTAGAGAATAGGGCGCCGCACGCCGCGCTCGGCACGTCGCCGTGCGCGCACCACGACTGCGTGCACGGCGTGTGCTACCTGCCACAACCCAGCCCACTACAGGTAACTGATGAGTTTAGAGAATAGGGCGCCGCACGCCGCGCTCGGCACGTCGCCGTGCGCGCACCACGACTGCGTGCACGGCGTGTGCTACCTGCCACAACCCAGCCCACTACAGGTAACTGATGAGTTTAGAGAATAGGGCGCCGCACGCCGCGCTCGGCACGTCGCCGTGCGCGCACCACGACTGCGTGCACGGCGTGTGCTACCTGCCACAACCCAGCCCACTACAGGTAACTGATGAGTTTAGAGAATAGGGCGCCGCACGCCGCGCTCGGCACGTCGCCGTGCGCGCACCACGACTGCGTGCACGGCGTGTGCTACCTGCCACAACCCAGCCCACTACAGGTAACTGATGAGTTTAGAGAATAGGGCGCCGCACGCCGCGCTCGGCACGTCGCCGTGCGCGCACCACGACTGCGTGCACGGCGTGTGCTACCTGCCACAACCCAGCCCACTACAGGTAACTGATGAGTTTAGAGAATAGGGCGCCGCACGCCGCGCTCGGCACGTCGCCGTGCGCGCACCACGACTGCGTGCACGGCGTGTGCTACCTGCCACAACCCAGGCCTTTACAGGTAATAATTAAGAGACCTTGTTTACAGGGTCAAATTAAAGCAAGTGGAATTAAACTAAGGTCATTTGCCTTTTCCCAGCTATGTTAGGGTCGGCTTCTAGTCTAACCGTATGCAGCTGAATACCAGTACTTTACATGGAGCGACTGCCTATCTGACCTCTACAACCCAATTAGTACTGAGTGAGTAATACGATACCCCTTAGTCTGCACTGGGCCCTCGTGGTGGATTATAGCCCATTCAGTTAGAGTATTGGAAAATAATGGACACGTATTTTTTGTTTTTGTAAATCAATGAATAATGACAAAGATAAAACGCATCAAAACTCGAGAGTGGGGGCTCGTGACGTCACAACGCACTAAAAATTAAAGCACGGCGTGACGTATTGAGAATTTTAAAAGCGTCGTATCTTCGTCAATTTTGGTTTACGTAATAAGCCCGTGTGTCACTTTTTGGACCACTGACTACCTAACGACTGTCAAAGATCTACAAATGACAGCCGGGACTAACGGCTTGACGTGCTTTCCGAGGCACAGAGGAAACTCCGTAATATTCACGCAAATCTCCACGCTCATAACTACCACAATCAGACATAACCTACAATTCTGTCTTTCTCCAGCTGTCGTTGGATGTCCTTCTCTTCTCATATAATCGTTTTTCATATTCAAACAAATATTTTTGAATTGAGATTGAGATAGGGCAGGAAAACTTGAATTTAAAAACGTGTAAGATAGTATTTTGTTAATTTGTCACTATATTATTTCAGGACGACATCATAATGGAGCGACCCCTACTCAGCACGGCCAACGATTACCTCTGCAAATGTGCACCTGGATACTCAGGTATACATCACAATACTTACAAAACCTCCCTTTATCTCGTTGTGCAACAAACATCCCATGGTCTATTAAATGTCAGCCGAGTCTTTTGTCAAGATTAGGCCTTAGGCCTATTCTCAAATGTGTGATTGTTTTGCAGGTCGTCTCTGCGAGTACCTGACATCATTGACGTTCAGTCACAACGATTCTCTGGTAGAATTAGAACCGCTGAGGACAACACCACAAGCTAATGTTACATTAGGTAAGCAATAGAATTGAATACTCTTTATTATGTACACCATTAAAATTACAGATACAAAAAAAGTAAAACATACAAGGGGTGACACAATGGGCGGTCTATCGCTAAAAGCGATCTTTTAAATACAACCTTTGGATGGATTTAAGGGGGAAGGAGAGACAATACTGCAATAGCCTGTGGTGTACCATTTACATATATAGAATGAATAAATACATACATACATAAAACATATTACACCCTAAGCCAAGCCCTAGTAAGCCGTTATTTCTATTGACTAAACCTGTTTTCAGACGTAAAGAAAACTCCTACTGGGTGATCTTCAGTAGCATGGTTGTGAAATTCAAAAGCAGTCACTTTATTTAAACTCATTCAGGATATGTCACGACTTGCGACGCAACGGTACAAGTCGCGGCACGAAACTCTAGCGTTGACCGTTATTGCGCAGAAGTAAAAAAAAGAATGTCTTGGGGCGTGCGTTGCGCCGATTGGCTCTCCAGTCGTACAACATGCGCAGCTATCCCCTCCACGTTTCGTTCAGCGCTAGAGTTACGTGCCGCGACCTGTACTTACAAAAAGGAAACAAGTGAAAAAGGCGTGTCTTGCTTGAAACAAGTTCGAACGTCTCTCATCATAACGGTGCGTCTCAAACTTATGTGGTCTTCTACTCTTCTACAGTGTAGAACGCTCGGTACAAGCTGCTTGTAGCAGCCTTCTTGATGATCGCCTCTGACCATCTTACCGGTGCTTTGCCTTAATGATGATGATTAAACATACTGTTACGTCGTACTCGTACCTACAATTACAAGTAGGTAGGTAGGTACGTAGGACGAGTCTCGAATGATGTAGGTATAGGAATCGTCATTGTAATTTCGACCGTACGCCCAGGGCATAAGGTAACTACTTCTTTCTTTTATACAAGTTATGGAAGGGCAATGACCGACTATGTAATTGTCTAGAATAATTCGAGTAAGTCGTAGATCTTTCTTGAAAGGTTGGTCACCATATAAATAGCGGACATGTTTGCGGGAGCAGCAGTCTGATTTTGGCTTCACAACGAAGCGAATCGTAGTGAACTAGAAGTGCAATATCTAAGTGAATAGTGATCAGTTAGTGTATTTGTGATCGAGTTTGAAGTGTTTTGTGATTATTAAAGTTATTCAGTTGTTTAATCGGTAGTAATTAATTTATCCCATATCCAGCTCGTAACAATACTAAAACAGTATTTTCTTTCTCCTAGTATTCAGTACAACACAACTCCATGGTGTGTTGATGTACTTCGGAGAGAACGAGCATCTTGCGGTGGAGCTGTTCAATGGACGGATTCGCATCAGTTACGATATCGGCAACCATCCCACTTCTACTATGTATAGGTATGTAATAACTTATTAACTCTCTGTTGTTTTTCTTGGAAGACAAGCGTTCCTAATTTTATGTTGTTCCAATCATAATTTAGTCGAACATTTCTAAAAAAGGGGACCCAAAAACCTCAAAATTTTCCGTCTTTATTCTTATTCTTATTCTTATTCCACACAAAATAAAAAAGTATACACACAAATTAAATTAAATGTAATGTCTTTTTTCAGTTTTTCGAAATATCTCTTAAACCAAGAACATTTTGATACCACAATGCATGACAAAGTTGAAGCACATTAAATTCCCTAAAAGAAGTTGGTAAACCAGATTTGCGGACCCAATATTAACGGAGATACAACCGATAAAACTGACGGAGTTTTCTAAAATACAAAAATGCAAACTAGTACATGATACAGTTTTATTATCATTTTAGTTTCGAGATGGTGTCCGACGGTAACTACCACAAGGCGGAGCTGATTGCCATCAAGAAGAACTTCACCCTGAAGGTGGACGATGGACCGGCGAGGTCTATCATCAACGAAGGTAAAAAATTGTAATCTCAAGTTGTATTCCAATCAACAAGTAGGTAGGTCTTACCTGTGATGACCAATCAACTAAGGAATTTAATTCGGAATATGGGAAAAACTGACGAATCTGTTTTTCCATTAGGCGTGATCGAGGTCAAGAGCAGGCCTATTTTGTAACAAAAAAAAACAATCGGGGCAGTCTTTGGGGACTGCCGATAGAAGTGAAATCAAAAAGTACACAGGCCCCGCCCCCACTCGTAGCACTGATTGTGCCCCGCGCATTCCTATGTGGTGCTACGCCGTAGCGGATGCTACGAGTGCTACGAAGCGTGACCGCACGTTACGTCATGTGACGATGAGTTCAATGTTTTTCCTTCACCCAAAAAGTGTTCAACGCGCCTAAAGAAGTTTTCACTTCAAAAATAAAAAAACTGTAAAAGCTCATCGGTCTTATTATTTAAAAACATTGAGGCCCGTTTTTTACTGAAAGTAAATCAACATAAATCATTCTGCCCTCATCCCAATTTAATTGTGGTCGTCTTCTTCCATTCTTCTCTCTAGCTCGTCATTTCATCAGTCACCTCCTTTCATTTCCTTAACACAGTCCATCCATCGTTTTTTTGGTCTTCCATTCCTCTTCCACACACATCCACACACACACACATACACACCCACAGTCATCCACATTCTTCTTCTTAGTCGTTCACTCTTGACAGAGTGGTTGTGGTCATGAGAAGACGCCCACAACAGCGGTCGCTGCCTTCGCGATCCTTTTCCACCGGTCTCTATTGGTCGCATGGCCAGCACATTCTGCCAGAGGGATCTTGGTGACAGATTTAATGGAGTCTGTCCATCGGGTTGGTGATCGACCACGTGGTGGTCACAACACAGTCTATCCATCGCTTTTTTGGTCTTCCATTCCTCTTCCACACACATCCACATACACAACCACAGACATCCACAAACATACTCAAAACTTTCCTCACGAAATATAATCACTATGTATGTCAGTAAAATATTTGTCTTTATATTTTTAGGTACCAAGGAGTATCTCCGACTAGAACGTCCGATGTACCTCGGAGGAGTGCCGGAGGACATCGCCAAGGATGCCTTCAGCAAGTGGCATCTACGAAACATTACTAGTTTTAAAGGTAAGCTTGCATCTTCTAATTGATGGGCATCACTACATATTATAAAACAAAGTCGCCCGCCGCGTCTGTCCTTATGTATGCTTAGATCTTTAAAACTACGCAACGGATTTTGATGCGGGTTTTTTTTTTTAATAGAGTGATTCTAGAGGAAGGTTTTAGTATATAATTTGCGGGCAGGCGAAGCCGCGGGCATCAACTAGTGGGCTATATGAGAATAGGTTGCCATTGTATAGGTTGCCATGCTCATGCCATTGAGGGCTGATTACTCAATGTATACCGTTTCGGAAAAGGAATACACGTCAAGTCTGAAGGCTATATTAACAAATTGAAAGCTCTGTGTGTAAACAATCTTAAACGCAGTAGACTCACGCGTAGAGGTTAGTTTTGGTCTGTTATCTACACATTATAAAACTTATATAAACGGGTATTTATCGCGAATTTTACCTTTAATATAAGCCCGACGTTTCGACCGGATTGCACCAGCCGTGGTCGCGGGAAGACTGAAGTATTGGAGGTACCGCCACAGCAAAGCGAAGGTGTTTATTCAACTACCCTCACTTGATCTTCATAAATGTTAATTAGGGCCGGTTCACACTACTTTTATCTACACCTTGAAACTCTTCCAAATATCATGTTTCTATTTGCAGTCATTTCGGTTTTCGTGTTTCTGTGAGTCTATCACAGAATTGCGAAAAATGAAGATAGAAGATGCCTCGCTGGACGATTGGTCACAAGCTTAACTTTTGAGTATGAGGGTTCGATTCCCGGATCAAGAAAAGTGTTATTGGATCTCTCCATCAGGAATTTACTCAGTAGCAGCCACGGAAACTCGATTTGGGCCCACATCCCCTTTGGGGATTACATAGGCCCTATTCCCTAACGCTTCGTCCATATGTTCGGATCTAACCGTCTCTCTCACTCGCACTCATCTGAAGACGTGTGCGAGAGAGACGTATAGATCCGAATATAAGGACGAAGCGTTAGAGAATAGGGACCCCGCTTAGCATGAACGCCGTAGACACGAAAGAGAATCGACAAATCTTTTGTTCATCTGTCCTTGAATCGACAAAATGACAGATGAACAAAAGATTTGTCGATTCTCTTTCGTGTCTACGGCGTTCATGCTAAGCGGGCAGGTGTGTTATGTAAATAAAGATTAAAACACGTGTGTACAAAAATGGCTTCTATCATCCCGGAAAAGGGTAGATGACTAAAAAAATCTAATTATTCCGTCAGATAGTTTTCCAAAAAATATTTGACACGTATTTTTTCTTTTCTTACGTAAACCAAAATTGACGAAGATACGACGCTTTTAAAATTCTCAATACGTCACGCCGTGCTATAATTGATAGTGCGTTGTGACGTCACGAGCCCCCACTCCCGAGTTTTGATGCGTTTTATCTTTGTCAATATTCATTGATTTACAAAAACAAAAAATACGTATTAATTATTTTCCAATACTCTAACTGACGGACTAAATAGATTTGCAATTTATTGATGGTTGAAACTAGCCTATTAATGGCATAAGATTGGTCTTATTAAAAAACTAGCCTGATGATGGATTGGTCTTCCTACCTCGTCGGATTAAAGATATGTAGTTATGACAATTGTGTCGATTCTGTTGTGCAAAAACTAAACTTAATTTAGGCTATTGCTATCTTTTACTAAAAGGCAGTCCGAGAAAAGGACGGCTATAGCTATGAACTAAGTTAGAGATGTCAAACTAGTTTATGCCTTGGGCTTCACCATGTTTTTAGTCGACATGTTTTTACGTGCACCCTTCACAAATGAAGGGTGCACGTAAAAACATGTCGACATATTTCTATACAAGTATAGAAATATTAGTTCCAACTAAATTTGACAGCTCTAAATTACGTCCGTTACTTTCTCGTTTTATTAGAGAGAAAAAGATAGCAATAGCCTAAATTCAGTTTAGTTTGAGCACAACAGAATCGACACCAATAACAAACATCTCATTCATCGCTTGCCTTCCTTGCAGGATGTCTGAAAGCCGCCTGGATCAACCACAAGCGAGTAGACTACGTGAACGCCGTCAGGGTGCAGAGGACATCAGCAGGATGTGGTGAAGACGAGCCTACCAGTGCTGTGCAGGCCACTGTCTTTGTACAAGAAGATGCCGGCAGACATAACCAGGTAAAGAAGTCTAGTAGAACTCCTCGTGGGAAAACTCCTCCGGGAAATTCATCTACACTAATAATATTATAAAGAAAGTGTAGCTACAGTCCCAGTCACAAGACATAATAACTTTAGAAAGTACTGTAGTTGCCCATTCCCTAGCGTAGATCTCTATGGAGAAGAACGGGCAAGAAACTCTATGGACACTCTTTTCAATCAAAATATTGTCACAAAATCTTGTAGTAGGATTACCAACCCAGCAAGCTGATATGACTACGAGACTGTGTGCGTTACACATTGAATATATTTTTTTATTTTTTTATTATTGTATTTTGAATATATATTGTTTTGTTTTGTTATAATACCTTAGCCGAAAAATATATACTAAATATTTTTCGGCTAAGGTATTTATCTATGGGTCTTTGTTACCTGAAATAAATGGTTTATTATTATTATTATTGAATATCAGAATTCGTTGATCATGTTAACAATTCAATGAACCCCAAAACTTGTTTCGTTCAAGAATAGTGCAAGTTTTACATAAAAATAAAACTTGTATTATTTAGCAGAGACGATGCACAGCATCGGTGAGAGGGCGTTGTATACTTCCCGTTAGTTGTGAGCCAATCACAGCTCTCGTAGTCACGTGGTTCCGGTAGTCACGTGGTCCCAGGTGGCGTGTTCGCTAGTGGCGGACTTTTACCTCATAGAAGTCTCTCACCAGGAGACCTTGAATGGATGCTGTGCATCGTCTCTGCTAAATAATACAAGTTTTATTTTTATGTAAAACTTGCACTATTATTCGGCATGTGACGATGCACAGCATCGGTGAGAGACGTGTTTATAACTCCTGGTGACCACAACGACGCTATGTGACAATATGATAATATTTGCTGAAAAATGAGACCAAGCAACATTTATTAAACAATCAATGCAACATATATATTACACAGATCAAAATATGGTACCTCCAGTTTTAAAATTCAATTTAGGTACCTAGAAATATTTTTATTTCTAATACAGTTTAGGATAGGGTCCGTGGCTTAGGCCCCCAATGTAATAATCTAGAAAACAAAAATCATTCAGCTAAACAACGATCTATAGACAATCGATTTTATCTTATATTGGTTTAAAATTATTCAAGAGATTACTCGGACTTGGTGAAGTGATAGCTTCACATATAATCTGTTTGCAATAATATTTGGCAAAAATATTCGGTCTACGCTAATTACCACAAGAGGGAATATCTTCAACTGGAACATGTTCGTACAAATTCAAGGAAGCTACAGCTGCACGCATACTGCACGCATACTTCCAGCAGACACAGATGTACCTGCATCTTTTAGTAAGCTTTTAATCCAATTACTTATCACAGTTCGTGATGCACTGTGTGGGACCCCGAATTGACACAAACAATGAATGACATTCGGCTGAACGTCTCGGTATTTCCATTTCCTAAACCGATTAACTTGACATATATTTTCTTTAGCGTGGTAAGACAATTTCCAGCCTTACTGCAGCAGTGTCAGTGTTTGACCCAAACACGGGATACAGAATGATATGATCATCCTGATCGTAGAATGATATGATCATCCTGATAGTGACTTGACGAGACCCTGAGTAGAGTAAGGTAATGAAATAGTCTTCCTGACGCTAACAACAACAGACAAGCCAATCGTCGTGACGCTTTGAATAAAGTGATGTTAATAGGAGGATTCGTCTGCATCCAGGCAATCAGTTCACATGGATCCTAAATAGGAGGCTACTCTGCTCTAGGAAAATGGAGGGACATAGTTTTGAATATAAATGTTGTACTAAGAAGTCTGAATTCAAAATTTTCATTACAGGCCGGTCGTGCAAAGGTCAGAACTACAGATTTATGCACCAACATGGTAGAATAAGCTAATCTCTCCTCAATGAATAGGAATGCAAAAATATTGTCAAACAAATATTATTGGGTTATTCGAAGTCAAAATCGTTATCTACACCATTTGACCTACCGATACCAGGCCGGTCTATAAGTTCTAAGTGAAGTGTGGGTTCCTTCCAGCTAGATCGGAGTAGGGACCTTTCAGATTCTGACCAATTCCTAGTTATTTCCCCACCCGCTATCTTCCAAACATAGAGCTCCATGTCTTGAATGCAAGAAGGTGGCAGGCCCGTGGTCCGATCCAATAGAACTCGGGCTAGGTTGGGGATTCTCAAAGGTCTGCCGAGTGCTCGACGTCGAAGATCCGGTAATCAATAAGCTCTCATCCACATTGAAGCCACTATCAAGAAAACGCGTTGAGCCGAGTTCAGATGGTTTATAAGAACTCGAGGGAAAAGGCTCGGAGGCGGGAACACCTACGCCAGCTGAAATAGCCACTGACGACTGAAGGCGTTGCAAAATTGAGCTAATGAGTCTGAACATTAATTGGTAACATACTCATTCACAACCCTGGTTTCTCTGGCGGCTAAGAGGTATAACTGCAATGGGGAACTCCAATTTTGCGAAAATCATATCTTAGAGCTGGTCTTAGTAGATGCTATTCTACCGTCTGTTTCCCGCGAGATAACCTGAAACTGAAAGATCGTCCAACTGTGGTCCCCACCCGTAATCTGCAGCATACGTTGCCAAGAAATGGTGAACCACCTCCGGGTGCAAGCTACTCCAAACTAAGGGCTCCTCCCTCTAAAGTTGTGACCCACCGTTTCAGATCGACGACGAACCATGATAATGAACGACCATGTGTGATGGTTTGGAGGTAAATGGCAGATACATTCCCGTGATCATTTCGAGAAGGGCCTCCGGAGCCCACAGCGTCTGCCACTGCCTCCGATACGCTCGGAGACAGCCTCCGTAAAAGTGGTGTGGCTGGTGGTTTGGAGGTAAATGGTATCATTCCAAGAAGGGCCTCCGACGCCGGCGGCGTCTGCCACTGTCTCCTTTATCTTACGGACCGATAGAAACAAAACATCACAGAAAAGCTTTCTTTGTTTTTTCTATGAATCAAGCGACAGTTAGGTGCGGATAGGATATTTCAAGCTAACTTTGTTTATAGAAACACCGATAGCTATGAGACGTCTCATATTAATTGATAGTTATACATAAGCATTGCTTAAGTAGACTCGCATGAAGTCGCATGCCTTTGGATCGTAGAACTTGGGCTACCCAGTTGGTCAACGCTGAGAAATATAGGCCGAACGGCAGGCAGGTCATCTGCAGAATTGACCATAAATTAGTCTGAAGAACCGACGGTAGTTTCTATGCTTACGTGAAAATATGCTGAGGCACTATGTGATGGTTCAGGCGCTTCAGGTTGAATATGGGCCTCTTGAACCCGTCGCTCTTGTTTGTAAGAAACATTCATCATCTGCCTACCCCTTTTCCAACCATGTCGGGGTCGGCTTCTAGTCCAACCGGATGCAGCCGAATACCTGTATTTAACATGGATTGACTACCTATCTGACCTCCACAACCCAGCTCAGTTAGTACTAGGTAATAAGATACCCATTGGTAAGACTGGTTGTCAGACTTTTTAGGCCACTGAATACCTGTAACGACTGTCAAAGATCCGCAAATGACAGCCGGGACCAACGGCTTAGCGTGCCTTCAGAGGCACGAAGGAAACCCAGTATGTAATGGGTGGTCACCCATCGACAGACCGACCTAGGCAAGCACGACTTAACCTAAGGATCGACCCGAGCGGCTGCCATTATTTAGTCACGGGCTCGCGATGATCCACACCTTCCAGAACGCCTTGATCTAATAATTGTTGTACCTGGATTGAAATCTCCAGCGATTGTACGATCTTGAATCGGCGCATGGTTTGTACTGATGGATGAATCAGTGGTGGTTTGGAGGTAAATGGCAGACACATTCCCGTCATAATTCCGAGAAGGGCCTTCGGAACCCACAGTGTCTGCCACTGCCTCCGATACGCTCGGAGACAGCCTCCGCAAGAGTGGTGTGGCTGGTGGTTTGGAGGTAAATGGCAGACGCATTCTCGTGATCATTCCGAGAAGGGCTTCCGGAGCCCGCAGCGTCTGCCACTGTCCCCGATACGCTCGGAAACAGCCTCCGTAAAAGTGGTGTGACTTCGATTCATTGGGAGCTCGCGAAAGTCTGGTCTATTTGGTCTGCTCGCCACTTTCACCTTTGTTGGTGCCGAACCAAGGACGTACCCATTTGTCCATGCCACCTGTATTCTGAATGTAGGCGTGCAGTTGAATTTCATCAAATAGGCAATTAGAACTGGAGTATCTTACGCAGACCGTCACGAAGGTTCTTATTTGCAATTTCGCTAAGGATACGCTCCCGGCGATTTTCTATATATATAGCTCGTTTTCCGCAAACTAGCTGTATGATTTCCTCACTAATTTTGTGGAATTTTGATGAGGGTAGAAATCATTCCGAAATTTTATCAAAAATGCTAGAGGCAAAAAAGCTGTCCACTCAATGAAATTTTGTAAGCTTTGAGTAAATCGTGTTGTGAAATTAAAGCATTGCATAGGGCTGCTATCAATCTCTCGGAATTCACCCTTAACAAACTGTCGAAGTACATCGTTAATATCAAGCTCGACAAAGCCAGGCGCAGCGTTATGAATCTTCAAGGCGTAGCGCACATCCTTCCATGAAGAATCACCGAACTTTTGTAACGCTTCAAATCGCTTCACGTGGTACGGATTAGAGCGTATTAACAATTTAATGCTTAAATTTAAACGCGGAACTCCACTGAATGTATTATTGATAGTCGCCGGCGGACGATTTAAATTTAAATCCAACGGTAACGTGGAACGTTACCGTTAACGTCCAGGAACTGGTTCGGGCACTTGAGCCGCTGCATGATTATTCGGAGTCGAACCGGATGTACCCACGTTTTGCATTAAACGGTTCGTTAGTACAGCCACTTGGTTCACAAGGTTAGAAATCTGATGACTCACCGCATTTCCGTCGCTTTACCTCAGAACCTGAAGAATCAGATTGCGAAAGCTCGAATCGCTTCTTGGTAGCCGACGTTTTACGGCACGCTGAAGACATCAAGTCGTCGCCTACCAGCACTTCTTGATCCGAACCACAATTATTCACAATTGCACTATTTATTTGATTTTCACTTATTTTTATTTATTTATAACACTTAGCACTGCATACGTAAAGTACGCGCTTGGACGTGAAGCTGCGGGCACCAGCCCGTTGTACAAAACAATACAAACGCTTAGCACTTATTAAAAAATAAAATAAGATTTAAAGTATTAAAAAGTAGCTGCAAATACTAAATTTAGATGTTGCTTGCTCGAGAAGTAACGACGCTATGAGGTAAAAGTCCGCCACTAGCGAACACGCCACCTGGGACCACGTGACTACCGGAACCACGTGACTACGAGAGCTGTGATTGGCTCACAACTAACGGGAAGTATACAACGCCCTCTCACCGATGCTGTGCATCGTCACATGCCGAATAATAGCTAGATTCTAAAGAAGACCTGACCATTTTAATTTTCAAATCAGTCATTTAACTACCGTCTCTGGTTCCAGGACCCCTGCGTCCCCAACCCGTGCGCCCGAGGAGGCCGCTGCGTCCGAGAAGAAGGTTCTCCATCAGACTACACCTGTCGCTGCAGGGCGGGCACCGCAGGCCCTCAGTGTGAGCTCAGGGCTTCCATCAGTGAGTATCAGCCAATAGCAATACATTGCTGGACATAGGAGGAACGCTTTAATCGTTACGTTATTTCGGCCTATGCCTACGATGACTGTTTTAGCCACATTAAAGGCTTCACAAACAAACACAACAACAACGACCACAACAACATACAACACAAACAACCAACAACAACAACCTCTCCCATGATGGGAGGAATTAGCCGTAATCTCCACGCTTGGCAGGCGGATTGGAGATCGCAGTGATGAAAGACTAACAGAAAAAGCTGCTGCCCATTCTCTGGTCTACGGAGGCGCAAGGTGTTCTGCCTCAGACATTATTCGCCTTATACGACGCCCGTGAGTGTAATGGGTTGGTTCTATTCTACTCTGCCGGATACCACACGGCTAACAACCAACAACGGTTGAACAAACTTGAGATATAAGAATAGGCTATTTTCTACCATCAATAAATTGCATATCTATTTAGTCCGTCAGTTATAGTATTGGAAAATAATGGACACGTTTTTTTTGTTTTTGTAAATCAATGAATATTGACAAAGATAAAACGCACCAAAACTCGGGAGTGGGGGCTCGTGACGTCAGAACTAGCTAAAAATTATACCAAGGCGTGACGTATTGAGAATTTTAAAAGCGTCGTAACTTCGTCAATTTTGGTTTACGTAACAAAGGAAAAAATACGTGTCAAATATTTTTTGATAATCTAACTGACGGACTAATTAGTTTTTTTCAGGACACAAGCCTATTGTCTTATATATCAAGTTTGTTCTGTCATGGTTGAGTAGGTGGAATTCCCACACTTTTTTAAAAAACTTGGAGTAAACGAAATTGTGTTGTTCTTAGGTGGCGCCCCAGTGATCACCCAGGGCAGCAAGATAGCACAACGGAAGCAAGCCATCAGCAACGTGCAAGCGTCACCAGGTACATAATTATGTCTCACCATGTTATCAAACTCCTTTATTTGCTCCGCCAGTCTATCATTCCATAATGTTATGTGCTTCAGGACAGAATTAATATCTCAAAACACTTAGTACAGTAGAGAAAAAAATAACGATTACTTTTCGCTTGTTAAGAAATAAGAATATGCATGACGACAGTATCAATAAATTGCAAATCTATTTAGTCCGTCAGTTAGAGTATTGGAAATTAATGGACACGTTTTTTTTTTTTGTTTTTGTAAATCAATGAATATTGACAAAGATAAAACGCATCAAAACTCGGGAGTGGGGGCTCGTGTCGTCAGAACTAGCTAAAAATTATACCAAGGCGTGACGTATTGAGAATTTTAAAAGCGTCGTAACTTATTCAATTTTGGTTTACGTAACAAAAGAAAAAACACGGGTCAAATATTTTTTGATAATCTAACTGACGGACTAATTTTTTTTTTTTTGTCGTCTACTCTATTGTGGTAACTTCGTGTTACCAAGCCAAGGCGTCACGTGAATACGCCATAGTCCCGTTCATAATGTCACTAAATATAATTTGTCAAGAAAACCGGAAGGTGCGGGCTTTCAGCGCGACCATGCGTTCGAGAGTGCCGAACATAATAATGTTCGGCAGTTCTATTGAACTGACGGTCGACGAAGATAGTTTTAATTGGGACGCAGATTTCTTGACAATCAAGGCGTGGGAAGAACGCGTGCCTGTGGATGGAGAGCTATGGGCTAGCTCGCCGTCCGTCCGTCTCATGACGACAGGCCGTGTCGACAAGTAGGAGTGTTCCACGCGCGACGCAAAGAGAGTCAGCAATAGGAAGGGGTCCGTAAGGGTCGATGCCTGCCGGGGTTGCGGGACTGTTCGAAAGAGATACCGTGGCCCCGGAACACAAAGGGCGATGAAGGAACATGGATGGGCTTTAGTCAGTAAAAGTCTGACACTCCCTCCTGCTCCGCCCAGAGCGGGAGGAGTCGTTTGATGATTTCCCATCCGAAAAAAAAAGGAAAGATCTCCAGGAGTGCATGCGAGTTGTTGTGTTCTACTGTTTGTATTGTTTTATTCCAGCTGCGCCGTCTCACAAGCCGCAGAAGCCGTCAGAGCACGCGCCCTCACAGCCGACACCCGCCGTAGGCGCCTGCAGAAAGGTTTGTACCTATTTATGGTCCCATCATGCTTTGAGTTTGAGATTTGCTATCAAAACAGCAGACTTCAGACTACCCGAAAAGTCAGCCTCTGTAGGACGGAGTGGCTTTAGTGTAAATATCATTATCAATAAACGGGCTAGGAAGATTTTTATATGAAGCCAGGGCAGGCAGTCTCGACATAGATAGCGACAAATTCGCTAACTTTGATCGCTGATTACTAACAAATAAATTCGGTTGCAATAACGATGATAGCTAGAAACGCATCTTGGATGTAGAGACTTGCTTTACACACAAGCATCGTTATTGCAACCGTATTCTTTCGTGAGTAATTAGCAATCAAAAGTTAGCGATTTATGTTATCTCTGTCGAGACTGGCCTTGGGCGGCCTTACTTCCGCCATTTTTTTTTTTTAAGTTGCGGCCACGCATTCAGCCTATATTAATCAATAGCTGGTATCGATATAAATTAGTTTTGTATGAGACCAAATGTTCTAATGTCACGTTTCTGAGATAAGTGCTATGAAAGTTAAAGTCCAAAGGTTCTAAAGTATAAGACAAAATGTCTCATCTAATGCTTGTTTGTCCTGACCTTCAACATTGAAAAAAAATTAAAATGGCTGAAGTTAGGCCAGCTATTTAATTTAAACGAGATGGACATTCTGGGAAATAGCCATTCTGGGAAATGGACTTTTTGTAACCGTTGGACATTTTGGGAATTGGATATTCTAAACCTAATATGAGAACTTTTTCAGGAGGCGACCCGTGAACTAATAACAGAAGGCGCGTGCCGGTCGCGGCGCGCCGTGCGCGGGGCGCGCTGCGTCACACGCGACGCGCGGGGAGCGGGGGGCTGCGCCAAGGGACACTGCTGCGCGCCCAGGAAGACCAAGAAGAGAAAGGTACGTAGAAAATAGGCTTATATCCTGAAAAAAAATCTAATTAGTCCGTCAGTTAGATTCTCAAAAAATATTTGACACGTATTTTTTATTTTGTTACGTAAACCAAAATTGACGAAGATACGACGCTTTTATAAGAGTGTCCATGGAGATTTTTGGTCGTTCTTCTCCATAGAGATCAGAGATGTTACGAAGCTTCGACTCCGACTCCGATATGTCGGAACTTCCGATTAATTTTACACCTCCGGTTCCGACTTCGGTTCCGATACTTTTAAATCGGAGGTTTTAATCGGAGGTCGAAGCATAGCAGATAGCGGCGGGCGGCGGCGACGTGCGCAATACTTCACGAGTTTTGATGCGATTTATCTTTGTCAATATTCATTGATTTACAAAAACAAAAAATACGTGTCCATTATTTTCCAATACTCTAACTGACGGACTAAATAGATTTGCAATTTATTGATGGTGGAAACTAGCCTATTGTGAATTTTCTTTAAAGCTGAACGCAATCTGATAATTAATCGTTACGTGTGTTTTTGTTACACCGTGTTCATTAGCTGTCAGTAATATCTATTTTATCGTATAGTTAGTGCCTAATCTGGTGTCAGTTTTTATGCTACCCATGGCCCTCGTGACTTAGCTTTACATGCCGTTAAGAAATATCAGTCAGAATGAAAAGAGCGACATGAGGGAGAGTGAGAGAGTGTGGGGGGGTGAGTGAGTGAGAGTGTGTGTGGAGTGAGTGAGATGTATAAGAGCTTTAAAAGAAAATAAAAAGTATTTGTTTGACAAGACAAACAAAAATAAAAAAAACCGGCCTAGTGCGAGTCGGACTTGCGCATGAAGGGTTCCGTACCATCGTATCGTGTTGCTAGAGCGACAATAGAAATACATCATCTGTGAAAATTTCAACTGTCTAGCTATCACGGTTGATGAGACACAACCGACAGACAGACGGACAGTGGACTTTTAATAATAAGGTCCCGTTTTTACCCTTTCGTACGGAACCATAAAAAAATAGTAGATTATACAACAAGTGAATAAAAAGGGAATTTAGTTCGAGGTACGAAGTTGGATCCCGAGAGCAGCGAAGGATTCTAGATTAGAATCCTGAGCGGAGCGAGGGATACAAGTACCGAGATAATTTTTTTATTCACGTGTTGTGTACTCTACTTTTTACCATTGACTGTGAGAAAATAAAAAGGAGCATGGTATTTATATTTATCAGTTTTTATTATATAATCAGTATTATAACAACAAAGGATTAAATATTAAATTTAAATTAAAAATGTATAGTAAAATTAGAACAATTTTTAAAATTTAGTGTTATAGGCTGGTTTGGGTTTGAAACTGTTGTATTAGACAACACTTGGATATTTGGCAAAGTCGCCGTATTTTGTGGTTGCTGTTGCTGAGACAGCTGTAATGTAGTCGTTTCACAACCTTTCGATGTAGAAGGGCGCGCCGGAAATAGTGGCGCAGAAGGCTCAACAGCAGACGGTTTTAGATTTATACTTTCATCTATCCGGCTGCATCTTTTCGATTTATTTTCGATTGAATCCTCGATATAACTTTCTGCTACTGTGCTGGACCTCCACCCTCCGTGGCGTTTTAGTTCTATAACATCAGCACCTGAATTTGCTAAAAAGGGTGGCAGAGCTTCTGCGGAAGCAATGTCCTGTGTACTTTTCGGGATTCGATAGATTTAAGAAACTGGCAATCTCTTTTGGCGATAAGTAATAAATTATCCGAGTGTTTTTGGATGTCGTTTATAGTTATCTGTAATAATTCATTACTGCGACAGACTCCATTCACGCCGAAAATTAGCACAACCTGTGAACAATAATTTAAAAAATATGTATTGACAGGAAAACCTTAGAAGCACAGTAGGTTTGTAAATAAATATACATATATTAAGTAGGTACTTACTTTTACGGCCAGAAAACTGTGGTCAGGCGCATCATTTAGAAAACGTTCAATGTTTTCGGAGCTAAGCACTCTAGATTTCTTTGGCTTATTACCCTCGGATAGCCGTTTTAAGTATGTCACTAACTTTGAGTACCTAGTTTGAAATATCAATGTTGTGTTTGATTCTCACTGTGGCTTTTAGCATAGAATATATGCTCCAAAGTGTCGACGGCTTCTTAGTCTTGGTTAATTCATTGAAATAGTTAAGAAATATGCACTCAGAGAAGGAATTGGCGCCATTCGTGGTTTTCCAGTCGCAGAACAAATTGTATGTTTTCAGGTACAACTCCCGAGATTTTGGCGGCAACAAATCATCAACTATAACTGCTGCTTTAGAACGAAATGATTCCGGAGTCAGTCTCTCATTTTCGATATCGGAAGAACTCATTTTATTATAATTACTTAAGTTACCTAATAGATTTTCCAATAACACAAAACAACCACATTAACAGATAAAAAAGAACGTAACTAAATTGGCGGGTTTTTTTTTTAATTTGGAATAGAATAGCTCCATTCAGCCTCCCAGTACGTACTTTCAGCAGCAGCGTTTTTTTTTTGTACGTAATTCGTGTTTGTTCCAAATTCAAAATGTCTTTATTCACTCAGTGAGTAAAAGAGAGTTTTATTCACTGTTATCGATGAATAAAATGCCCTTTTTCGAGTGGCAATGGTAAAAAAATTTTTTTTGGCATAAAGCCCGTATAGCATTTAAAAAAATGTCACAGTGCTGGTATTCTGATGCCCATAGACTACAAAGTTTTAGAAATGACAGCTTTCGAACGCCACGCACGCCGTTTAAAAGTGCTGTCAGTTATTAAATGTCCTTTTCAGCATTAACTTCTACAACTTTAAACGACCCTTATGATATTTAAAATGGAATTTAAAACTAGTTCCGCTGTGCCACAACCACAAGCATCATTTGGCGGGGAAAAAGTTTAAGTAGTATGTTAAACAGTGAAATTCGTTTGAAAGATTGTTTTATAAAATCAAGATGGTTTTGTTGGATTTGTTCTACTTTGGGCCACGCACCAAAGTGAGATACTTACTTTGGCGCGTGGCCCAAAGTAATACTTAACTTAGCTTTTGCAACTTAATAAACCTTGGTCTGTCTCCCTATTTCTAATAAAAAAACCTTGGTAGTTCAACTTCTAATTGTTCCTTGTTTTGTTCACAGATAAGATTAATCTGCTCCGACGGCACGCGGTACACCAAAGATATCGAAATAGTCAGGAAGTGCGCTTGCGGCAAGAAATGCGCACGAAACACCCCATTCCACTGAACAAGACTGACCATGAACCACCCCCAAGTCATTTATTACCTTCATAAATAAGCCTAGGTCATGAAAGTCCCTAATTCCTGAATGACCCTACTTCATGAATGACCTTAATTCATGAATGACCTTAATTCATGAATGACCCTATTTCATGAACGACCTTAATTCATGAGTAACCCGTTTAAAATTAAAAACCGTCATATTAAAGACACCACTACAAAATAAGCGTATGATAAAAAAAGACCTTTAGAAAATAACTTAAAATCTCCCGATATCATAGAATACCAGTAAATTATGATAGGTCATTTATTAAGGAATTTAATAACTAACCTTAAATAGATAATAAACAAAGAACGACCGTTTTACACAAATTAACCCTCACCAGTAAAATTTGTGCTATGAATTACAAATTCCAAAAAGTGTCCTAATTCATATACGCAATTGTGTCCACAACCGCTACACCCTATTTATTATTTCTTCCAAAAAAAGTAAAGTGTTGCCACATTGAAAACTTAAAGTACCTAAATGGAAGAAAATATTTTCAGAGAGTTCCAAACCATTTCAAGAAACATTGTATTTGAAAAATTAACAGTAAATAACATACACAACTAACATTTTTGATCATAGTCTTACCGTAGTTAAAAAGTACAAAATACTTTTGTAAAAAGATAACTACTAATGGCAACACTAACAACTAACGAGCTCATCCCAGGCCATAGACAATAAAACACGCTTTTTAAAATAATATTCAAACATCCTTACAAATATATTTAAAGTAGCATTTTTGTATTTAAAAATATTAGTAGAAATTTAAAATCAACTTTATAGATTGAAAACACTTTAAAATATCATATTTGATTGGTGTGACATCTGTAAAGTTGAAATTATTTCAAATAAATAAATCTCATGCAGTTTATAAGTATATTTTTTAAGTAAACTGTATTGTTTTTACATGAAATTCTTTGCCTATGCTCTTTACTCATAATCACTGCATCGAATACCTACTGACTGATTTCTAAATAATTATTTAATAATTTACAATCCTCTTGTCCTTCGCTCATGGCGCCTTTTTGAAACGATATTGAGCAATAGAGAAGTACTAAAGAAATTGTCAGGAGAATGATGATTGTCGCGCGTTTTGCAAACAGGCTTCTGCATCACTACTATCATGCATTAGTCGCATCTGCAACGAGCGACCAAAAAGGTAAAAACGCGCGTCAGTTACGCTACTGTATTGATGCAATCGTGCGAATGTTTGTGATGAAATCCGATTGGGATAAGAGCAGGAGAATTACGATTGTATCGCGTTTTGTAAATGTGCTTCTGCATCATTGCTATCAAGCGTGCGTCTGCAACACGTGACAGAAAAGATAAAAACGCGCGTTAGTTACGCTACCGTATTGATGCAAATGTGCGAATGTTTGTGATGATATGTAACAGGCATTTCTGTATCGATACTGAATCGCGACTGAAGTGCGTAAGAATCGCATTAACGTAGGGGGAAATACACAGCCAACGACAGCATCACGATAGCAAAAAAAGGCGCAGTGAGCGAGAGCCCTTACTGATTGATCAATCGTAAAAAAATCATGCAGTTTACTTAAAAACTCAATATTAAGGAAACGAATTTATCCCCCATTTCGAAATAAGAATTATACACAAAAGTAGTAACGGCCTAAATGTGTAGAAGTAGGCAATTTATATCCACTATTACCTAGAAATTATAAACGCGTTGAATTGTCATTTATGATAAGGTAAACGAAAGTTTAAGTAACTATCGAATACAGTCCATTTTCGTCTGTCTATTCTTTTCCCAACTATTTTTAAATCCACTTCCATCCTAAACTGGTTGTACCTATAGAGCAGCAGGTTCCGAGTATCCCAACCCAGTTACTAAACAAAACGATACCCCTTACAAGACTGGTTGTCAAAACATCTAAACAGTTCTTCGCGTATTAAAATTTCCTTTCTTTTTGGTAAATAAATAACCGATTTTGTATGTTAGGTAGTACCTATCTATAGGCTTACCCAGTCGTTAAAATTAAACTAAATAATACTTAATAAATAACATATAAGAGAATTCGTTAATAAGATAAATCGACACGTAAACTTATAATGAAAAAAAAAATGAACATTCTTATCATCTAGCCGTTTACCCCCGCGGTTTGAACCAAAGTCATTCATAATTTCACTCACTCACCGAAGAAATATGCGTCATGTTCATGTGATCGCTTTGGTTAGGACGCAGCCTAGGGCGGTCAAAACTTTTGTAGATGTGACCTATCGACAATGCTTGTTGCTTCGACTATTGAAATGCATTCACTTGCTTTTCAATTAATTTGCACTTTAAAGCCAAAATACGCTTAAATATTTCACCAATTATGATTGATCAACCATCTTGGTTGATTTATCAATCTCATAATTGAAGATTAAAAATGATTGATACATTTTATTTAAATTGAATTGAGGCTTTTAGTTTTATTGAAAGAAGTAAGGTTTACCTATTATAATTGAATGAACTTAATAATTAAATTGTTTTAATTTGAACGTACTATGTCGTTAAAATAGTTTATTAACAAAATTATCATGAAATATTGTATCCATGACTATATGTAAAAAGGAAATTGTTTTTGCTTTTTTAACAATAATAAAAGAAATATGATATCAATGTGTTCATTTCATGTAATTAAAAACTATTTATTATTAATATTATTTTATGTTGTTTATTTTTTCTATATAAATTATTTAAGTTAGTTGTTTAAGTATTATGTAATCTGTAATCTATTGGCGTTTAAAATTAGTTAAGAAAATTTTAATTTATCGAAATAGTAGAAATTTAAAATTTAGGCTTAGAACACCGCGTATTGATTTAAAAAAAAAAAAAAACTTATCAGAAACAAACTTACTTGCTTAAAGAGTTTACCTTTTTTCATAAATATGCATCTTTCTTAGGAAAAAAAGATGATAATTATCTAGTCCACACTTTCTATTATATGATTTTGTACCGACATTTTCTTTTTTTTTCTCTCATTTTATATGCTGTCACAATGTGAATACTTATATACACTTTGACAGCTACGCAAATGCAATCGTTTTAAAGTCCTTTCACATTTATTTTACCTCTTCTGACAGCAACAACCCAAAATCAACTATATCAAGACAAAAATAAACATATCTGTAGTTTTGACAGTTAAAGCAAATCGCAGGGAAAATTAGGTCTTCTAAAGTCAATCTGAAACACAAGGCCTAGACAAATGACGTTCCCTTTTTTTTTTTTTTTATGGCAATCTGCCGAAGACTACGGCAATTTCTGCCAGCCAACCGTTCCATTCCTTAACTAAACAACGACTTTCAACAGAACTGACATAAGCTTTTCGATAGCTTATGTCACTTGTCTTTTTTTGGCCTAAACAAAAATAATGAAGATCGAAAACTGAAATTGAGGATAGCGCCATCTGTTGTTGTTTTAAAAGACGTCCTATTGCCTTTTTATCACCTTCTTGCCAGCTTCTTCTGCCTGGGGAATTAACCCCTGTTGAACTAAACACAATCTTGCCATTTAAGACATACACAATACTTATTTAAGTAAGTTAGCTTTAAGCAAACAACTTAGGGTGGTAGGAACGAATGAGATATCTTATGCCTACTTCAACTCAACCTGAAATAGACCCAGGCCGAGATTTACTAACGTAACTTAGCATATACTTTGGTAAGGTATGTGTTATTTCTATCATTGTCGCACAACTGTCAAACTACACGTGCAAGAAAGAGACGGGAACATGTCTAAGTTAAAGCCCAGTCGGCTAAGTAATGATGTCGCGAAGAAGCACAGCCTTATACTTAAGGCTGTGCTTCTATGATATCATTACTTAGTCTAGACTTAGGTTTCATCATCATCTGTTAATCCTTGAGCCACTGCCTAATTGACTTCTACAATATTTCTTAAAAAGTGGATCAAAATAAAAATAAAACTGTTATTCGGTCCTATAACTCTAGGTTTGAGCCTCATATCTTTTCGTTTTAGATTTTTTGTAAAAAATATACTTATTTATAAATAAAATATTTATAGTTATGTTGCTGAATCAGCTTGTAAAGTAAACTTTAAGTATTCAAGGAGTTGTGTTAGTGTTGTTGTGACGTTTTATCCATAGAATATCGGGTTTTAACTTTGCTACTGGATTTTCATCTCTTGGCGTTGAGCCAAATGTTGAAAATTCAACTTCGTCAGGCAATCATTTATGTGTCTCTTATTATTCATGAAAATGAGCACTAGGCATTCCTTGACTAAGGTGTCACTTAGTGTAGCTAAAAGAAGGTATCAGTTTATCTACTTTGAAATGTTAGCTATCATTTAACAAGCAAATTGATAGAGCGCTAAAAAGTCATTTAAACTTGTATTATTATAAACATTTGACTTGGAGAACGACAACCAACAACACACTAACATACCTCCTATTTAGCTTAAGAAAAACGTAATTTAAAGCATTCCCTATTTATTTACTACCATAAAGGTAGAAAATTAATGAAATGGTAACACTTATCAACGCATTTACGACCTAATTATTATCATCAGTATTAAATTAACAAAATAATGTTAGAAAAAGAGAAAATCTACCATCAAGCTAATCGATCACTGCCATTTCCAATGTTGCCATATCAAAATAACCTCTCGATGTTGCTATGTGGAAAATCTAAAATTCTACCAAAATGGCTTCTTGGTAGATTTCTCGTAGGTTTAAGGTTAATGTACCTATTAAAATGTGTTGCTTAACGAGACGCTAGATGGCGTTGCATGCGCTTTTTATTAAATAGTAAGAAATATTGTCTATAAACTTTATAAGTTATTTGTCGTAATAAAAGATGTTAGATATATTTTTTTGGCTTTTCACTGAGTGATCATCATCTGCCTATCCTTTTCCCAACTATATTGAGGTCAGCTTCAGGATGCGGCTGAATACCAGTATTTTACATAGTTTGTGAAACACTCTTGGTAAGACTGGCTTTCTGACCTATGGGTTTATAACTAGTAACTACTATACAGGGTGTAAACCACCTCATCACGAAGCCGTCAACCACGCATTCTGTACATCAAACTAAGTAAGTTTACGCAAAAAATATTGCTGGGAAACGACTTTTTTTTTGGGGTGAAAAATAATGTTTTGTGTGGTAGAACTCAATGTAACGCACTCAAAAAATTGTGCTCATGGATGGATTGAATAGTACGGGGGTCGTGGAGGTGTTTAAAGTAAAAAACTTACATTAAAAACTTGTATTTAAAAAAAAACTTGTCAAAATGTTGGAAGTTTATATAAGTATGTATTAATATTTACTTATATGTGTATTTATATATCTTAATAGGGGGTTCCTTCTATCTGGCAGAATCTTGATGCTCCGAAATTTATTTGGCATAACACACTTGGCATAATCTTCTTTAAACGAATATTTTTAAGGCAGACAAAATATTTAACATAGTTATTGTTTGGCCGAATGTTTGTATGTCCGAATTTACAATGGCATACTTATAAGATGGCAGAATATTATTTGGCATAATTACCTTTGGCAATGTTCAAATTCCGCATAATTTCGTTTAGAATAATGATTATTTAGAGCGACTATTATTTGGTACAATTTCACTTGGCATACTATGAAGATGGCAGAATTTCATTTGGAATTATTGCCATTTCTATAAAATAGCAATTTTAACCTTAAATTAGAATAAAAATATTGTCCTACAAAGACAATATGTTACGCTAAAAAAGTTAGTGACAGAAACGAATCGCTCCAAAACCGACTCCACGTAGTCTTGTCTGCCCTACCCCTAGAGTGTAATTTAAATCCGCGAAGGCGCGGAAGGGTGAGGCGGCCCGTGAGCTGAGGAGCAGGTGGTTTTTACGCTCGCCGCCGTAGCTGAGGCTGGCCGGCGAAGCCGGCCAGCAAGCCGAAGCTGCGGTGGTGAGCGTAAAACACATCTGCGACGATAAGCTCGCGTGGGACCGCCGGAACCCTGCAGCGCCGGAGCCGTGACAGAAACCATGCCTGCTGCATGTTGCATGCTTGCTTGCATTCTGCATGCTTGCTTGCATGCTGCATGCTTGCTTGCATGCTGCATGCTGGCTGCACGCATGGTGTATGCTGGTTTGCATGTTTGCATACTGCATGCTTGTTTGCACGTTTGCATGTATGCATACTGCATGCTTGCTGCATGCATGATGTATGCTTGCCTGATCAGAAATATGCAGCAATTAACATTATCATCGTATGTTTGTGGCGTTAAAAAAAAAAAAATAATAATAATTTCAGTATCATTGACTCATAATTGAAATCATACAAAATCATAGTCACATTACATTATACACAATATGTTCAATTTGTAACAATTTCATTTACTAAATAAAGACTACTACTACTACTAGTTTACTATTTTTTATTTTTTTATTTAGTAATAATGTACTATTACTTTATTATTTCCTTTATTCATTTTTAAACAAATTTGTTACATTTTTTAATATTAATTAAAAAATATATAAAAAACATTTAAAAATATAAAAAATTGTAGCCCATCGGTATCGGGAACAGGGTCCAAGCTACCGGCGGTCAGGGCTCCAGAGAGAGGAACCTCCTAACAATACGAGCCGTGTCCAGGAGTACCGCTTTCTGAATCAAGCCCTATTACTTTTATTATTATGGTAAGAAATACAAAATTATTAAAACTATGATTTTTTTGTTATGTGATAGATCAGATGAGGCTTTCCATTATTTTTCATAATGAAATGTATGCCAAAAGATGATTCTAACTGTAAACTTTCTGTAATATGATAGTTCTGCCATTTAAAGACTATCGATATGAAAGTTATGCCAAAAGATGATTCTGACTGTGAACTTTCTGCCATAAGCTGGTTCTACTTTTAATTCTTATGCATATGAAATTTATGAATAAAGATGATTCTGACTTACAAAATTATGAGTTTTGAATGTTGTATGATAAATGAGTGTCTGCCACACGATTTTCTGCGAAATGAAGTTTATGCCATCTACTGTTATGCAAAGTAATATTATGACATAAAAAGTTCTGCTATAAAGGGTAGACCCCTTAATAGGTTAAGTTAGGAAAGGCACCTAATCTCTATTCTCTTCCTTTTCTCACACACTATTGTCTACATTTCTTTTTCATTTCTCCTTTTGCAGGTCTGCTGGAAGAAATTTCTTAAGAAATAAGCAGTTCCTTTGTATTCATATTTTTAATGTATTTTCCTCTGTTGTTTACTGTGTGTACATAAATAAAAAAAATATAATAAATAAGTTTGACCCCCCAACATCTCCGTAACTAGAAGGTTCCCAGGTATGGTGTAGAACAAAAAAAATATCGCAATGACGGGGAGAACAAGTGCCTTTCGGCTTCGTTAAGAGGTGTTTTACACCCTTTATACTAGGTATACTACCCGTAACGACTGTCAAAGATGTGCTCATCTTCACATCTCATCAGCCGAGAGCAAACAGCGGCTTGACATGCTTTCCGCGACCCGGAACAGCGGTAACCCATCTACAGACCGACCTTGCCAAGCGTTGCTTAACTTAAATAATCTTTTCATGTGGCTGTTATTATCAGCCACGAGCACCTCCCCTTGAGTATAAAAGTGATAATATACAAAAAAATGATGTAAAAGATGTTCAAAATAAAGATCATTTATTTAGATTAGATGGACGAAATACATCTTAAATTCTTATGAATATAAATAAATAATTATAATTAAATTAATTCTAAAAATATTTCCTAAAGTGTTTACTTTTTTTGTAGACAGACCATTTAAGGTGAATGCTTCGACCAGCCCGCGAAATTCAAATTTTCTTACGTTTTTGGCAAATTGCAAGCCAGTGCAAGGTTGTATGTTGATTAAAATATTGGACGCGATTGTAAGACGTATGTAGTTACAGAATTATAATCATCAAAACCATCAATACAACCCTCCAAGTTCATAAAGGTCTAGCAATGACTTTGACCTTGACAAAATCGTTTCTCGACCTTTATGAACTTGGAGGGTTGTATTGATGGTTTTGATGATTATAATTCTGTAACTACATACGTCTTACAATCGCGTCCAATATTTTAATCAACATACAACCTAGCACTGGCCTGCAATTTGCCAAAAACGTAAGAAAATTTGAATTTCGCGGGCTACCCTGGAGCATCAGCCTTAACTACCTATTTGCACAGATAATATAATACTTCGTACTATTTGTATGTATAGTCTGTGCCAGATAAGTAAGAAATAAAGGTCACATTTATTCAAATACCTACATAATTCCGAAAACAGAAATAATGACATAAACTTGTCCCGAAACTACCTTTATCGTGATCCTTGACTTTCCCTAGTAATAAAAAACCGGCCAAGAGCGTGTCGGGCCACGCTCAGTGTAGGGTTCCGTAGTTTCCCGTCCGTCACAATAAGTGTTCCCACTTATGAGTTTAAAGGTGGGTATCCATTATGTAAAAATGCTTGCATATACGAATATACTACAAACTTAGTCCAGAAATTATTTTGTACAACTTTTTGTCTTTTTTGTACAAAAACTGTTGTTTCCATCAAGTTCAAAATGATTTTCCTAAAAAGTCCTTATAAAGTTCTACTTTTCAGATTTTTTTCATATTTTTAAACTTATGGTTCAAAAGTTAGAGGGGGACACACACATTGTTTTTTACTTTTGGAGCGATTATTTCCGAAATTATTGACATTATCAAAAAATTATTTTAGGAAACCCCTATTCATTTTTAAATACCTTTCCAACAATATATCACACGTTAGGGTTGAAATTAAAAAAAGAATCACTTCCCGCTTTACATATAGGGGGGATTTTCTAAACTTATGGTTCAAAAGTTAGAGGGGGGGGGACAAATTGACATTGACACATACATATAGGGGGGCTACCCTAATAAAACATTTTTTACCAATTTTTATTTTACCACTTTGTCGGCGTGATTGATATACATATTGGTACCAAATTTCAGCTTTCTAGTGCTAACGGTCACAGAGATTAAGCGAGGACGGGCGGACAGACATGGCGAAACTATAAGGGTTCCTAGTTGACTACGGAACCCTAAAAATGATTAATAATGTATTGTCGGGGTACCTACGCAGAGAAATTAAAGAGCATCATCATCACCTTTAATTCCTACTTAGGTATCTGGCGCAGACTATAGTTACATTCACATTGCTTCAGTTATGTTTAAGTCTCATTTATAAGGGGAGAGCTTATTGCCATCAACAGGGCTCAAACCCAGACTCGGGGCTGCTACTGAGAAATTCCTAATGAAAAAACCTGCCCATCCTTGGGGTTGAACCTAGGAAACCCAACTCAGCTTACGCACGGTGCGCATTACAGTTTGAAAATGTCATACAAACAATTTATTTTATGTGCGAAAACTATATCATCCCTTCCATTTGGGAAGACGCCTTTAATACAATCTTTCAAAAATCTATTTTTGATGGATTTTGAATTACAAATAAAATGTCTCTTATATAAATATAAGAGACATTTTATTTGTAATTCAAATTCATTTCAATTTAGAGAAACGTCAACGTTTATTTCAGAGTTTTACCCCCGCATTCTCAAACGACTAAAGACTTTCTACCACTACATAACATCTTAATTTCTTAAACTGACAGTCTAATTCGGTCCAAACTTAATGGCGGCTCGGAAGTGAGCTGCGAGTGGCGGTCTGAGCACGAATAACGCTTTAAACTTTATGGCGATTCGGATCATCTAATGTAAAGCTGCGCAGACAACAATTTTAGGTATCAACGGGGCGCCCCGTCGCGCGTCGATACCTAAAATTGTTGTATTGCGCAGACCGTCACTTGCAGCTAACTTCCGAGCCGCCATAAAATTTGAATCGAACTATATCAGTTCGGGTCCTAACCAAAGCAAAAACGGGTTTTTGTTCGACGAACTTGAACGCATGCTCTCACCGATAGATGGCGCTTTTCCAAATAAATGAATGACATATGAACGCGAGGATCACGTCATCAGGAGACAATTTGCTTTGATTAGGACGCGAGGTATTAACGACAACATTTTTCAACAACATTAAAGAGAAGAGACGATAGACAGCTTCTGAATTGAATCATTTAAGTCTAAGACATGGTTGGCAGCAATGCCGCACAGTGTTGCCCCGGTGTACAGCAGCCTTAAAAGTTTGAGAAGAAACTTTGACAGCCATGACACAAAACCGCCAAAAGTTGAGAGATTTGAAAGAGACCTACTTACACTGCACTGGTTGAAGAAGAAGAAGAATTTCTACAATCCTATACTCAACTCAAACTGATCACAAGAAAATAGACCTTAAGAACTTTAGCCTAAATATCACATTTGTAGTGCAGCTATAGTAGCTGGGCCAGTAGTAGACTGCCCAGGGAATATAACATGCAGTATGAGATGACAGTCGGTCCAGGGAACTACCCTGGCTTTCACTTGGGGTGTTGGGGAGGCAAGGGTCTTCTTTATGAGGTCATCCAGGGGGTAGCCGCGACGGGGGAAGACTATCGACTGGAAAAAACGAAAACGCACTTAAGTATCACTAAAAAATGGTGACAATCAACAAGACATTTTAGGGCGGCATGCAGGTAAAACTCGAACGGGTGCACGGAGAACCCGGAGAAGGATATTTTAACAAAAATATCCTTTTTTATTATTATTATTTTATTTATTTCAATCAACTTTGGATTACAATTATATAGAATAAAAAAAATATATATATATCTAAGTATTAAATCAACATCACAATTAAAATCAACATAACAGTTAAAAATTAAAACCACAATTACAATTAACAAAATTATTATTGAATAATCACTCACAATGAGAGGTTTTCCTTTTGAGATATTAAAAAAAACTTAGTTTCGAAGAACTCTATAGATGGCGTTGAACTTGCTATGATAGTTGGTGCCAAAGCCAAAACGCTTGAAAAAAAAAACATTGTGTCACGTCACATACTCTCGTTGACTGACACTTTTATTTGCTTAACCTTCCGATATAAACTAGTTTTCTCGCGCTTTGTTAAAATCAGTTTTTTTAGGTTCCGTTCCTTGCATTATCATACTAACTCCTAGCGCCATCTATCCAGCGACTAGGGAAGAGCTAAAAAGAAAATCCCTCATTAAAATTATTATCATTAAGCTGATTTTAATTTGAATAATAATTGTAATTGTGGTTTTAATTTTTAACTGGTATGTTGATTTTAATTGTGGTGTTGATTTTATACTTTTTTTTTTATTCTGTGTAATTGTAATCTAAAGTTGATTGAAATAATTAAAATAATAATAATAATAAAGGATATTTTAACAGATATGATTAAAATCACAATTAAAATTAAATTAAATCAAATTAAGTCATTTATTTGCGTCTGTGTTCCCACCCACATTTAACCCGCCTGCCTTCAAAGCAAGAGTGAACAGGCATCTTCTGGGCACGCTCGTTCCATCATAGATCTCATCCATCGCTTTCCATCAGGCGTGATCGAGGTCAAGAGCAGGCCCATATTGTAATAAAAAATAATATATATACAGGGTGGAATTTTTGCATGCCTCCTGGAGGGAAAGTACTCTAAATACTGGAGATAGCAAATTTTACTCAAACGAAACATTCCTTTATTTTTAAAAATAAATTAATCTGCATTCAAAGATTTTGAAAATTCGCGTGCCACACTCGGGAATCGAACAGGATAAATTCCAAAAAAAATAACACCATGTAGTTTTATGGCACCAATCGATAGGGTCAATCATTAGGATCAAATCTCTCTGACAAACATTAAAAATTAAATGAAAGGAAAACCATGAAATCTAAAGTTATTAATCCAGTCTATCGCAGCCAAAAAAAATTATAGTCTAAGATCCCTTGAAGAACGACCTTCACCGAGCTGGTTATTGGATGAAAAGTGTTTTATTTCAAATTAAATATGTCAAAAAATATATTGCAAATGGGTTGTCTAAAAAATTTCAGTCCAGAATATGATTAATTATCAATTTATTTTTTAAATATATTTTTTAACTTTTCTCTGGTTTGCATCAAGCAAAGTATGAAGCCTATAGAATATATACAAACGTTAGGTTGACCGGTTAACCTAACGTTTGCATATTCTATAGGCTATAGAATAACCCGACATGTATATGTATGTGTTGCTCTATTGTGTTGCTGCTGTCCATTAACAAATAAATGATTATTCTATTCTATTCTATCTCCAAAATTAAAATACTTACATCTTCAGGCAAGAACGTAGCAGGACAGAAGTCATTCCTGCCATCTCCGCAATACACGATCTTGTTGTAGGTGTGTTTAGAGAGCCACTGGACTAGCGCGCGCGACTTGCACAGGTTACTGGGACAGCGCGAGCAGGTCTTCTGGCGCATGCAGGGTTCGATGAAGAGGCGGTCGCCTTGCCAGAACGCGCGGTTCGTTATTATTTCCGTTATGCAGTCCTGGAACAAGAGAAATTACTTGTTAGATCATCACACGTTCACAACTCGTCGTCTTCTGTCTTTACTTTTCCCACCTATGTTGGAGTCGGCTTCACTGCCTTCACTGCCCAATTACTGGGTAGTAATTGGGCAGCGAAGTTCAGATAGACAGTAACTTAAAATACAGATATTCAGCAGCATCCGGTTAGACTGGAAGCCGACCCCAAAATACTCGGCAGTCGGCGTGCTTAATATTGGAGTGTCGTATTACCCAATACGACACTCAATAGTGGAAACGGGTTTTGTCGACGAAGAATCGACAAAATGATAGATAAATGCTGTCATTTATCTATTATTTTGTCGATTCTAGAAGTGAACCGAGTGAACCGTGAGGGTTCTTGTAGATGAACAAAGGAAATCTGTTATAGTAGTAGAAAACTCTTTAAAAATAATTACAGCCCTGTGGCTGTTGTCAATCTTCAAGGTTAAACGCAGTGCTTGCCATGTTCGGTCCCCGGGTTACTGACCATCCATTACATATTGTGTATACCCTCCGTGCCTCAGAAAGCACGTCAATTCATTATTCCCGGCTGTCATTTGTAGATCTTTGACAATCGTTACAGGTAGTCAGTGGCTCGAAAGTCTGACAACCAGTCTTACCAAGTGGTATCGTACTACCCAGTGCTAACTTAGTTGTAGAGGTCAGATCAGAAGACAGTCTATTAATGTAAAGTACTGGTATTCAGCTGCATCTTGTTAGACTGAAAGCCGACCCCAACATAGTTGGGAAAAGGCTAGGTAAATGATGACTGTATAAAGGGTGTAAATCACCTCTTAACGAAGCCGAGAGGTACTTGTTCTCCCCGTCATTGCGATCATTTTTTTGTTCTACACCATACCTGGGAACCTTCTAGTTACGGAGATATAGGGGGTCAAAGTTCCAACTTTTTGACAAGTTTTTTTTTTTTTAATACAAGCTTTTAATGTAAGATTTTTATCTTTGAACACCTCCACGACCCCCGTACTATTCAATCCATCCATCAGCACAATGTTTTGAGTGTCTTACATTGAGTTCTACCACAAAACATGACTTATTTTCACCCCAAAAATAAAGCGTTTCCTATCAATAATTTTTGCGTAAAGTTACTTAGTTTGATGTACAGAATGCTTGGTTGACGGCTTCGTGATGAGGTCTTTTACACCCTGTATTATGTAAAATGCAAGTAGTATATTAATATAGCCTTGAACAGTATGAAATCACCACTGCACTATCACGCTATTACCCAACAAAGATAATCAGAGCACTAACCATTATAATTAGAGCATTTTGTTTTCAAAGAACTAAATCACTTCCTCCCAGAATGCTGCTTGTGTACATAAATGACTATAAGTGTGATAATTATCGTCAATACCGGGTTGTATAGTTTTAATATATTATCATGATGATGTGATATTAGTTCAGTCACGAAGAAGTAACTGGTTCTTACCAGATAGCGTGTATTACTGTTGATCAGTAGGGCTATTAGGTACGTATCTTTTTGATCTCCAGTGACTATTAAGCTTCGGTTGTACACCGATCTTTGATGACAACCGAGAATGTCTAAATATTGGTATTACGTATTACACAGAGTGGATATCACTTTACGGTGACTGACAGCCCGGGTACGGTTTAACGTCTTTCACGAAAGCCACTTCAAACTTAGTTGTCATCAATTTGATGTCCACTATGCTTACATAATCGCAATATTAGAAGAATCGATACGAAAGCGTCTGTCAAAATGAGTTACGGTGACTATCAGCCACGATAGGCACCGATGACGTCATATTTGATCGCGTGTCGCGACTGTCTCATACATAATACGAAATTACTAACCTTTTGACAGTTATTTGATGGACACTGAGCCCAGTTACTATCATTTCGAGCTGTCAACAGAGATACGTAATAGCCCTGCTGGTGACACAGAGATGGAATAGGAGCTTGTCAATATGACGACCACATCTGGCGGCATATTGATCGTAGGAATCGTGTAGAATGTGAGGTTTGGAAGATTTTGTTTGACTCCGCGAGAAAAGAGAATAGTAAGCTTCAGCGTATAGTGTGATCCACTAATTGCTTCTACTTCTTTCGTGTCGATGATACGATTTGTTTAAATTTCTTGGGCCCAGGATATGGCCACGTTAATCGTCTGTCCGTTTTAAGTCCTCTAAAGTCTAAAGAGTAGTATCACTTAAAGGGGAAGCGCCAGAATCTAATTTTCTTTTGTTTTTTGATATTAGCTGGTTAGTGTCTAGCTGATTCGCTACTTTCGATTTTCGCGGGCTACCTTGACGCTTAAGCAACAGAGAATTAGGGGGTCGCCTGGATCCCACTCAGATAGCTAGCCTTAAAAGTATACTTACTCACCAGCAATCCATGCACCTTCAATCAGTGCATCACAAACACCACAGTATAGCATCGGTGACCAGCACTATGTCCCATCCCATCAGCTTCTCAACCTCTGGGGTGGGCCACATGGTCTCCGGGGCACATGGATCAAGGCTTGGGTCATTTAGACCCCTACATGGTTCACAGATACCTGGGCTGTTTGCATGGATCCTGTGTTAAATAATTTGAATCTCGGTCTGCGTCACATGGCTCCGGGCCGGGTCACACAGACCCCACTTAGATAGTTACGAATAAAAAGCAGATATATCCTTACCAGCAATCCATGCACCTTTAACCAGTGCGTCACGAACACTGTGTTAGCATCAGTGACCAGGACCACGTCCCATCCTTCGGCCGCTAGTGTTGTGATCAGCTTCTCGACGCCCGGGATAGGCCGCATGGATGCTATGCAGTCCAGGATGTCGTCTTGGCTGAGGCCTGCGGAGTAGGCGTGTTCGAAAACCTGGGGGGAAGAGGAATTGTCAGATCAGTTTCTGGATTGATTTGTTGGAGTTTGGTGGACAAGATCAGTACGTTTCAATTATCAAACACTGTAGAATATACAGGGTGTAAAAGACCTCATCACGAAGCCGTCAACCAAGCATACTGTACACCAAACTAATTATATAAATTTACGTAAAAAATATTGCTGGGAAAAGACTTTTTTTTTTGGGGTGACGATTCATGTTTTGTGGTAGAACTCAATGTAACGCACTCAAAACATTGTGCTGATGAATGGATTGAATAGTACGGGGGTCGTGGAGGTGTTTAAAGTAAAAATCTTACATTAAAAACATTTGTATTAAAAAAAAAACTTGTCAAAAAGTTGGAACTTTGACCCCCAATATCTCCGTAACTTATAATAGAAGGTATGGTGTAGAACAAAGAAATGGTCCCAATGGCGGGGAGAACAAGTGCCTTTCGGCTTCGTTAAGACGTGTTTTACACCCTTTATGAACGTGCCGAACTATCGTATGGCAATGGTACGTGGATGGGTGACCACCCATTACATACCAAGTTTCCTCCGTGCCTTGGAAAGCACGTTAAGCCGTTGGTCCCGGCTGTCAAATGTAGATTTTTGGCAAGCGTTCCAGGTAGTCAGTGACCCGGAAGTCTGACAATCAGTCTTACCAAGGGATATATCGTAACTGGGTTATGGAGGTCAGATAGGCAGTCGCACCATATAAAATACTGGTTAGACTGGGAGCCTACCACAACATAGTTGGGAAAAGGCAGGCAGATGATGATGTTTCTCAATCTCTTTTACATATTTTTTACTAGCTGACGTCCCGCGGTTTCACCCGCGTAGTTCCCGTTCCCGTGGGAGTACGGGAATAAAATATAGCCTATAGCACTCACGAATAATGTAGCTTTATACCAGTGAAACAATTTTTAAAATTGGTTCATTACTTCCGAAGATTACCCCCTACATACAAACTTACAAACAAACTAGCGGACGTCCAGCGGTTTCACCCGCGTAGTTCCCGTTCCCGTGGGAGTACGGGGATAAAATATAGCCTATGTTACTCAGGGTGAATGTAGCTTTCTAACGGTGAAAGAATTTTTGAAATCGGTTCGTTAGTTCCGGAGTTTACCCCCTACATACAAACTTACAAACTTACAAACAAACAAATGTTCCCTCTTTATAATATTAAGTATAGATATAAAAGTATAGATATGCCATAGGTATACAGGGTTAGTTTTCAATGACCAGCTAAAATTTAAAATTAAGATCTAGATATCAAACCAAAAGTGTATTTGAAATATTATTATCGAAAATATATAAAACTAGCTGACGTCCCGCGGTTTCACCCGCGTAGTTCCCGTTCCCGTGGGAGTACGGGAATAAAATATAGCCTATAGCACTCACGAATAATGTAGCTTTCTACCAGTGAAACAATTTTTAAAATTGGTTCATTACTTCCGAAGATTACCCCCTACATACAAACTTACAAACATACAAACTTACAAACAAATGTTATCTCTTTATAATATAAGTATAGATAATATTAGTACAGATAAAAGAATAGCATTCATTTGAAAATGTCCTAAAAATTCCTTAAATCATAAACCTAGTGGAAATCAATGCACTTGTGTGCGTGCATGCACCCCCAAATGTATGTGTGTGCTAACTGCTACCCATCTAGGTTGTTGAATTGAATTATGCTGTTGCAATATCCACACGTTCGCTTTTTAGTTGTGGACAGGAATAAAATGTTATTTAAAAAAAAAAGTTTTTTCTTTTTCTTTAAGTATATCGAAAATATTATCGATTCTAAACCATCTCTGAAAATTTGGCCGGTCAATGATAAGTAACCCTCAGAATTGCGCGCCAAAGCCACGTGTAAGAAATGTGCATGCAATCAATTAAATCAGTGCATTATAATCCACTCCCACGTAATTACACTACATTCCTAAACATTTTATGATTGATAATAATTAACAACTAATTTGATCAAAAATAAATTCAATTGCTTTCAAAAGCTTGGCACAGCTTTCTCTTCACAGATAATTTGTTATTACTAGGTGTACTGGGAAACTGCCAGTGATAATACGTCATTGTAGTTTTACACGCGTTACGTCTTACTGAGTTTTTTATCAGAAATTTCTCAGTAGCAACCCAGAATCTGAATACTTGCCAGAATGATGGTAATAAGCTGGTGAAGTTGGTAAACATGTGATGCGGAAGAATCAGGAAAAAGTAGTGAGAAAATTGTAGTAAGAAAAATATTGAGTACTAGCGGACGTCACGCGGTTTCAGCCGCGTAGTTCCCGTCCCCTTGGGAGTACGGGGATAAAATATAGTTATGTTACTCAAGGTGAATATAGCTTTCTAATGGTGAAAGAATTTTTGAAATCGGCGGGGGAGTTTTTGAGTTTATTAATTACAAACATACACACAAAAATACAAATCTTTCCTCTTTATAATATTAGTGTAGATTAATGTAGATGCGGCTATATCAGTAGAGGAAGACCAAAGAAGCGATGGATGGACTGCCTAAAGGGTGATATAGCTAGAAAGGAGGTGTCTGATGACATGACGAGTGACAGAGAAGTGTAGAAGAAGATACGCTACGCCGACCACTAACGAATTGAGATAAGGACAAGAGAATGATGAAACTCGACTCTATTTTAAGGCCCTTCTAACCCTAAAATTAGCAACTCTATTTGTGGTGGTTCAAACTTCGTTTGAAATACTGTTAGAATAAAGTTCTAATCAGCTTGCACTACAAAACGGTTTTTACGTCAGTCACTGCGGCCGAAGAGTGCGAAATGAGTGGTTTTTTGCGATTTACAAAAAATCTATTGATTGGACTAAAAAACTAAAACACATAAGACCTGCTTTATAGTTAGTTCAGTTAGTATGCAAAGTTTCATGATCTAACTTGAAGTACTTTTTGAATACCAGGGGTTTATTGTTCGATTTGGAGGTCACTTTGGATTTTTTTTCTATCGAGAAAAGTTTATCGAATCGTGTTTTCGTCACACATAGGATTTAGCAATAATCCTCAACTTTACCCATACTTACTCATATTTACTCATAATTTCTTTACTCATATTTATTTCAAAATTAATGCTGCAGTATTTTAGGCGTAACGGAGGATCATGTTAAGCCATTTGAGGGATATAAAATAACTAGCGGAAAGCGTTTGTTGTTTGTAGGTTACACCTTTACAAAACCTTTCAGGGTTTGCAGATGTGGTGGTATGTTCAAATCTATTGTATACCTACTAATATTATACGAATGAGTAAATAGAATAGGCTTGTGTACTGAAAAAATCTAATTAGTCCGTCAGTTAGATTATCAAAAAATATTTGACACGTATTTTTTCTTTTGTTACGAAAACCAAAATTGACGAAGATACGACGCTTTTAAAATTCTTAATACGTCACGGCGACGCCGCCGCCGCGCCGTGCTATAATTTTTAGTGCGTTGTGACGTCACGAGACCCCTTCAGAGTTTTTATGCGTTTTATCTTTGTCAATATTAATTGATTTACAAAAAAAAAAATACATGTCCATTACTTTCCAATACTCTAACTCACGGACTAAATAGATTTGCAATTTATTGATGGTGGGAACTAGCCTATTGTATAAGTCACACAATGCATGACAAAGAATCATAGCAAATAACTACAATGTCAATCAATTAGCACTTCATTTAAATCAACCTATGAGGCACGTTTTGTACCTACTTATAGCGGTAGTGAGGCTGCCTTACGTTCTTAGGGTCCCGGGTTCGAATCCCGGTCGGAGCAAATGTTTGTGTGATGAGCATGGACGTTTGTTTCCGAGTCATAGATGTTTATATGTATAATAAGTATGTATTTACAAACAAAAAGTATCTATTTAGTATCAACTATCTGATGTCCACGACACAAGCCTCGTTGCTTAGTGTGGCACTAGATGGCGCTGTGTGTAATGTCCAGCAATATTTATTTATTTTAACAATATGTATCACGCGTTTACTATCTGCCAAGGCAGGCAGGGATGTTGTCTCTTAACATTCTTGCTTGTATGGGTGGAGGCCCGACTTTGATCCCCAGAAGGATAAGGTGACATTCTTCAGAGGTTTGAGTAACAGGGGTGTTAAGTTCCTCAACCCTTTTTTTTCGGTTGGGAAATCATCAATGACTCCTCCCGCTCTGGGCGGAGCAGGAGGGAGTGTCAGACTTGTACTGACTAAAACCCATCCGTGTTCCTTCATCGCCCTTTGTGTTCCGGGGCCACGGTATCTCTTTCGAACAGTCCCGCAACCCCGGAAGTTCCTCAATCCTTAACTTTAATTTTTCACACCTAAGCCACTTAACCGATCATTCTGAAATTTTGCATATACTGTGTCAGGTGTACAGATATAGACATAGGGTACCTTTCATCCCAAAAAAAACCTGTTCCCGAGGAAAACAACAATAACGTTCCTAAGATAATGGATAGATTCCTCAGTAGCAGCCTAGATTTGCGTCCGATACCTGGCTCGCCCTCTATCATAAACTATCTGCCTAGCCTTTTCCCAACTATGTTGGGGTCGGCTTCCAGTCTAACCGGATGTAGCTGAATACCAGTATTTTACATGGAGCGACTGCCTGTCTGACCTCCACAACCCAGTTAGTACTGGGTAATACCCCCCCTTGGTAAGACTGGTTGTCAGACTTTTTGGGTCACTGACTACCTGTAACGACTGTCAAAGATCTACAAATGACCAACGGCTTAACGTGCTTTCCGAGGCACGGAGGAAACTCGGTATATAATGGGTGGTCACCCATCCACAGACCAACCTAGGCAAGCACGGCTTAACCTAAAGATCGACCCGATCCCCCTCTATCATAAACACTTTAACATAACTTGCTCAGTCTAATTTGCACATCAATGGCAAAAAACTAGATAACTTATATATTTTTCGCCCGACATTCAGCTACGCAAACTCCGGTCACTTATACAGTCACAAGGTCATCAAGTGTGCTTCTTCTTCTTCGTGTCAATGATTGCCATTTTTATTTATTTAAATTTGTTTTGACCAGAACTCAGCCAAGTCGACGGCGTTGGTGGTTCAGACAGGTCCCTTAAAGTGCAGGCGCCTTATAGGGCAGGTCATGGTTTGAGAGTCGGAACAGCTTCCTTAGGTCAAATATTACATCAATCGACCATACTAGGGTTGATGAAGCCCGCAAAAACTGAGCTGTGGCTCCCTAAACACCCCCCTCCTCTGGCGCACTATGTTGAGCCTGCAGAAAAGCTCCCAGCAGGTCATCAACTGCCATGGCCCATCTGGAAGACTCTAAACCGACTTAGAAGCCAGGTGGGCCGCTGCAGGTTCAACTTGGTCCGGTGGGGCTATTCCGATAAAGCTGAGTGCGACTGCGGAGCCCCATCAAGTGTGCTGATCACAGGACATGCGGCGCAAGATGGAAGATGAGCCATTGTCTATTGAAAGATACAATGATACATTTACTCTTTTACCAAGCTCTATACACCTCTGCGTAACCCTCTGGCGAATACAAGCGTGACGATATAATATTATGCACGTCTTCACATACTCAAGTCTTCTAAGAACCCCATATATTCAAACACCCATTAACGTCAATGTCGTCAATATACCCGTCACACATACTCGGGGGAATACCCACGCGTTCCCCAAAGCGTAAGTATTTTTATTGATCTAAATATATAACAAGAGCGCATGACAAAAATACATACCAATCTACGTACGTTTATATAATACTAGCTGATGCCCGCGGCTTCGTCCGCCCGCAAATTATATACTAAAACCTTCCTCTTGAATCACTCTATCTATTAAAAAAACCCGCATCAAAAACCGTTGCGTTGTTTTAAAGATCTAAGCATACATAGGGACAGACGTGGCGGGCGACTTTGTTTTATAAACAAATAAAATTGAATAAGCTAGTTTCTACCATCAATAAATTGCAAATCTATTCAGTCCGTCAGATAGAGTTTTGGAAAATAATTGGACAAGTATTTTTTGTTTTTGTAAATCAATGAATACCTATTGACAAAGATAAAACGCATCAAAACTCGTGAGCCCCCGCTCGTGACGTCACAACGCACTAAAAATTATAGCACGGCGCGTGACGTAGTGAGAATTTTAAAAGCGTCGTATCTTCGTCAAAAGAAAAACTACGTGTCAAATATTTTTAGATAATCTAACTGACGGACTAATTAGATTTTTTCAGGACACAAGTCTATTGTCTGTAATTTCAAAAGGTACATCTTCCTTCTATAATAAAACTGTGTTGTTTATTGTTAGAAACTGCGTGACGACTTGATAGAGACAGATTTATATTACGTGCGAATGGATAAATAACGTTTTTACCATTGCCACTCGAAAAAGGGCATTTTATTCATCAATAACAGTGAATAAAACTCTCTTTTACTCACTGAGTGAATAAAGACATTTTGAATTTGGAACAAACACGAATTACGTACAAAAAAAAAACTCTGCTGCTGAAAGTACGTACTGGGAGGCTGAATGGAGCTATTCTATTCTAAATTAAAAAAAAAAACCCGCCAATTTAGTTACGTTCTTTTTTATCTGTTATTGTGGTTGTTTTGTGTTATTGGAAAATCTATTAACTTAAGTAATTATAATAAAATGAGTTCTCCGGAATAATTTCTTTCTAAAACAGCAGTTATAGTAGATGATTTGTTGCCGCCAAAATCTCGGGAGTGGTTCCTGAAAACATACAATTTGTTCTGCGACTAGAAAACCACGAATGGCGCCAATTCCTTCTCTGAGTGCATATTTCTTAACTATTTCAATGAATTAACCAAGACTAAGAAGCCGTCGACACTTTGGAGCATATATTCTATGCTAAAAGCCACAGTGAGAATCAAACACAACATTGATATTTCAAACGACTCAAAGTTAGTGACATACTTAAAACGGCTATCCGAGGGTAATAAGCCAAAGAAATCTAGAGTGCTTAGCTCCGAAAACATTGAACGTTTTCTAAATGATGCGCCTGACCACAGTTTTCTGGCCGTAAAAGTAAGTACCTACTTAATATATGTAGGTATATTTATTTACAAACCTACTGTGCTTTTAAGGTTTTCCTGTCAATACATATTTTTTAAATTATTGTTCACAGGTTGTGCTAATTTTCGACGTGAATTGAGCCTGTCGCAGTAATGAAATTATTACAGATAACTATAAACGACATCCAAAAACACTCGGATAATTTATTACTTATCGTTTTAACTGATACGAAGCCTTCTGCGCCACTATCTCCGGCGCGCCCTTCTACATCGAAAGGTTGTGAAACGACTATATTACAGCTGTCTCAGCAACAGAAACCACAAAATACGGCGACTTTGCCAAATACCCAAGTGTTGTCTAATACAACAGTTTCAAACCCAAACCAGCTTATAACACTAAATTTTAAAAATTGTTCTAATTTTACTATACATTTTTAATTTTAATTTACTATTTAATCCTTTGTTGTTATAATACTGATTATATAATAAAAACTGATAAATATAAATACCATGCTCCTTTTTATTTTCTCACAGTCAATGGTAAAAAGTAGAGTACACAACACGTGAATAAAAAATTTATCTCGGTACTTGTATCCCTCGCTCCGCTCAGGATTCTAATCTAGAATCCCTCGCTACGCTCGTGATTCTACTCTAGAATCCTTCGCTGCTCTCGGGATCCAACTTCGTACCTCGAACTAAATTCCCTTTTTATTCACTTGTTGTATAATCTACTATTTTTTTATCGAAAATCGCGGTTTCATAATCATTTTCCCGCCCTTATCGCATGTTACATGGAGTCGGCGCAACACGTTTTTTTTTTTCCATAATGCAGTCTACCGTCACGCTATCATTTACTTTCTTTTTCATATCATAGGACGCACAATCCATTCATCTTTTCTTTGCCATAAACATTTATCAGGGTGTAAACAACCTCATCACGAAGCCGTCAACCAAGCATTCTGTACATCAAAGTAACTTTACGCAAAAATTACTGCTGGGAAACACCTTTTTTTTTTTGCGCTGGGAAATCATGTTTTGTGGTAGAAGATAGAACTCAATGTAACGCACTCAAAACATTGATACCTACTAGGTTTTCCATCCAGAATTTCTTAGTAGCAGCCACGGAGTCTGGATTAGTGCCCAGTTGTTGGCAATAAGCTCGCCCATTATACTGGCGAAATGGTGGTGTACCATTAGGTACCTCTGCCTATCTCTTCGGGGATTACAGACGTGATGTTATGCTATGTTCGCTACAAACCAATATTACTTATGTATTAAAGGTCATTCAGTTACTATACCATGTCCACATACGGACGAATTCAATTCCATAAATTGATTGATTTCCGCAATGGAGTTTTCCTTCCGTTAATACATTAGTATACCTAGCTGATTAAACGTTACATTTAGAATTGAAAAAATAAAAATGGTCCATCAAAATGAGCGAGTTTGAAGAGTGTTTATTCTACCGCCATTTTTCGAAAAAAAGACTCAGAAAGGAGGTAAAGGATCGGCGGCGGCGACCTCTCGCGTCCGGGCCTGGTTCAATCCATGGTCCAGAGCGAGACAGCATGGGTACGGTGGCCGGGGGTCTGTGAACGGTGAGCTATAGGCTAGCTTGCCGTCCGTCCATCTCATGACGACAGGCCGTGTCGACGGCGCGTTCGTGTTCCACGCGCGCCTCAAAGAGAGTCAGCAAAAGGAACGCGCGGTTGCGGACCCCTTGCAAGGGCCGATGCCTGCCGGAGCTGCGGGACTGTTCGAAAGAGATACCGTGGGCCCGGAACATAAAGGGCGATGAAGGAACATGGATGAGTTTTAGTCAGTATAAGTCTGACACTCCCTTCCGCTCCGCTCAGAGCGGAAGGAGTCTTTTCATGATTTCCCATCCGAAAAAAAGAGGGGTAAAGGATATTTGAGGTTTATGAAACATCAGCTTCTTAGACCTCGTCTGCGATTCTCTATACAAATGTATTCGCCTTTTTTCTTCCGGAATAATTCCTCTAGAATCTGGATTAACAGTCTAAATTATTTTCATAAAATCGAGGTCTACTGTAGACACGTCTCTATCATTTGAAACATGCCAACTTTGCCCACTTTTTTCGAATAATTTCAACTTTCGTAAGATTTTTCTATAGGGACGTAAGTATTTTCTTTTATAATTTGCTACTCTAAGATTATGTGCATGTGTTGGTGTAGCAAAATTTGTAATTTTTCAACATTTAATTCAAAATTTTATTCGTTTTGTTGGCGGGCAAAGTTACCTGGACTTATAGACAACATTGCCCACCTTGATTTTTGACGCAAATATGGCCTTTAAGCAGATGGCATTAAAATTCAGTTCAAGAATTTTGGCAAAGAAGGCATTTACTTAAGAAATTAAAGCGAAACCGTGAAAAGTTTCCTACTAAAATGACTGGGCAATGTAACCCTACATTTTTTTCTCTTTTTCATACAATTTGCATTTCGTGTTTTGAAAGTGCTAGGGTTGGCACATATCAATAAAATTAAATTGTTTAATTTTTTTTCATTTCTGGAAAGAATAATATTTGGTATGGTAAATAAAAAAGAAATAGTTTAATCAACATTTTTTAATAATGTGAATAAAAAAAAAATCCAAATCCAATTGAGATCAAATAATGCTTTTAAAGAGGGAAATTAAATACTGACTTCAGCAGACATTTACTTTATATCAAGAGTGTAGTACCTAACAATTTTTTGGAGAATATAAGGATATAAACATTAAACATCCACGCACGTAATAGGACTGCTGTAGGAATTGCGATATCTGTCCAGATATCCATTAACATTTCTTCTGTATAGTTTTTATACATTCTGGATCCAATTTGATGTCTTGACTTTCGTTGTCGAATTCGTGATTTATGTTTATTTTTCTGAAATAAACCATATTACGAAGTCAGATCAGTGTTAGAACTGTTAGAAGTAATAATAAAAAAGTTTAAACAATAATAAATAGTATGGAGAACACATTGTTACTAATTACTGTGTACCTTCACAATAACAAATAATGTCCTCTTTGAATTAGTACTAAAATAATCTTAATAAAATAAAATAAAATAAATCACAGTGTCGTGTGTGCCAGCCCTAAGCATTTTTAGATGGCGGGCAATGTTGTCAATCGTAGATCAGAACATTACTGGATAACTTTGCCCATCATTATAACTTTAGTTTTAAATTATACTCATCAATGACACTAACAATAAAATACTCTACAAATCATTTTTTTAAAACATATTGTAAAGTAAACTAACCTGTGTTTTCACCATCACGTTCAATTCACTTTCAAATCTGCACCAAAATTTGCCCGCAAAAACACGCACCGCTCTTGACGAGTTCCAACAAGTTACTGATTGAAGTTAGCAATGCGCACAATAGTTAGTGTTACCAGTCATATAACTTACTTTCCACCAAAGTCAGTCAATGTTGCCTTAGTAATAAGATATTTTTGTACGTTAAAGATTTGCTTATAAATTGTTCATAGGGCAAAGATACCCTTGGTGGCAAAGTTGGCATATTTCACGGTACTTTTTTTCAGCAAGTAATAAGCAAAGAAAATAATATGACCCTAATATCAAAAATCATAGGATATAACGCTTTATCTCCTACTAGCAGACGTCCCGCGGTTTCACCCGTTCCCGTGGGAGTGCGGGGATAAAATATAGCCTATGTTACTCGTAGATAATGTAGCTTTCGAATGGTGAAAGAATTTTTTAAATCGGTCCAGTAGTTTTTGAGCCTATTCATTACAAACAAACAAACAAAGTTTTCCTCTTTATAATATTAGTATAGGTAGATGTTACAATGTCACAATTTCACTGGCAACCATGCCACGATACAAGGCCGTCAAATTGATACGCTGCCAAAAACTCACAACTAGCGATATTTCGGATATTTGCAAATTACACTTGGAATTGTATCTTCTATGTAACCTTGCCCTTTGTTTATTTATAAAACGGACTTTCTTTAGCCAAGTTACCTGTGGCAGGTAACCATATTTTGATTCATCATTATTGGTATTGGCTCGTAGCTAAATAGTAACAGCCGTACCGGTCGATCTTCAAGGTTCTTAGACAGTGTTTGCCAAAGTCGGTGCTTGGATGGGTGACCATCCAGTACAAACCGAGTTTCCTCCTTGCCTTGGAAAGCACGTTAAGTTATTGGTTCTGTCTGTAATTTTTCGATGTTATCGTTACAGGTATTCAGTGGCCCGAACGTCTGGCGTCGTATCGACTATCGATCGTATTACCCAGTGTTAACTGGGTTGTAGAGGTCAGGTAGGCAGTCGCTCCATGTAAAATACTGGTATTCAGCTGCATCCGGTTAGACTGGAAGCCGACCACAACATAGTTGAGAAAAGGCAGGCAGGTGATGATGTCACTTGGTAAACTTGGTGTCAGAGTATTTCCCTGGTTCAATCCATGGTCCGGAGCGAGACGGAATGGAACGCCATCACTTCCTTCTGCGAAGCATTCATGCTAGAGAAGGAGGTGGCGTTACGTTAGAGGGAGAGAACCTCTCAGCGTCCCGGCCGCCGCGGGCGTCCGTCGCATGACGACAGGCCGTGTCGACGGCGCAGGAGTGTTCCACGCGCGCCTCAAAGAGAATCAGCAATAGGAAGGTCCGCAAGGGCCGACGCCTGCCGAGGTTGCGGGACTGTTCGAAAGAGATACCGTGGCCCCGGAACACAAAGGGCGATGAAGAAACATGGATGACTTTTAGTCAGTAAAAGTCTGACACTCCCTCCTACTCCGCCCAGAGCGGGAGGAGCCATTTGACGATTTACCATCCGAAAAAAAAATGGTATTTGTGCCGCCCATGACCTCTGGCTTGGCTTGACGTCGAGAAATATCTCTCACGCATGCGTTCCCTCTTCCCTCACGATGTTTTCCTTCACCGAAGCAAGTGATAGTTATACAATTCGCACATGAATCCGAAAAATCTGATGTGCGTGTCTTGGTTTCGAACTTAGGTTTTGCTTAAGGTGAAAGCGTCAGGGTAGCCCGCGAAATTCAAATTTTCTTACGTTTATTGCAATTTGCCGACCAGTGCTAGGTTGTATGTTGATTAAAATATTGTTCGCGGTTGTAAGACGTATGTAGTTACAGAATTATAATCATCAAAATCATCAATACAACCCTCCAAGTTCATAAAGGTCTAGCAATGACTTTGACCTTGAAAAAATCGTTCCTCGACTTACATGAACTTAGAGGGTTGTTTTGATGATTTTGATGATTATAATTCTGTAACTACATACGTCTTACAACCGCGAACAATATTTTAATCAACATACAACTTAGCACTGGCCTGAAAATTGCAAAAAACGTAAGAAAATTTGAATTTCGCGGACTGGTTGGAGCATTCACCTTAACCTGCTGATTAACTATCAAAGAGTAAACTTATGATAGTTTACTATTAACAAAACTTAACGACGTGCAAAGGACGTGCATATAAATACTACATGCTACATGGAAAAATGGTTTAAGATAAGAGCATACCTATTACTACAGATTACTGATAAGAACAAATAATAGGCTCTCGATATAAACAATCATCAAGTATCGGTTGTTGGAGGGTTGGCAGAGAAGTGGACAGAAATAGCGACATCCACGTTGGTAGGAAGAGCTACAGCTGCTGAGCATTGGTCCTGGGTTAGATTCCCAGGTGGGGCTAAATGTTATTGGGCTTTTATATCCGGAATTTCATAGTAGGAGTCTGCACTTCTGCTGGGTTAGGGCAATATGCTGGCTTCTTGTCAATGGGTGATAATAGTTATTTATGCAACTGTTGTATATTGAGGGGTATCAAAACACGAATGTGGGTTTGATGAGATGTGGTGATAATAGTATCATATGAGTGTTTTAATACCTAATTATGTACAGTTGCATACAAGACTTTATCTACATCCATGACATGAATCCTCCATATAAAAGGTTCTGAAACCATAGGGTGTTGTAGTGTTGTAAGAAGTCTATGTAAAATTCATGGAAAGTTTAATTGCTGTGCATATAATACAAACAAACCATGTATAGGCAATAATATCATTATTTACATTTTGATTGTACAATTATTAAAATGCACAAAGCTTGTCTCACAAATTTTTGTAAACAACAAAGTACATAATGCAATACTAATATCGAACAAAAATGGCGGGATACGACGTGACTTAGAATTAACCTATAAGTTTTTTTTTTAATTACGGCGCTGTGGTAGTGAATCGCACGTACATGACAATGTTCTTTTTAGGGTTCCGTACCCAAAGGGTAAAAACGGAACCCTATTACTAAGACTTCGCTGTCTGTCCGTCTGTCTGTCTGTCCGTCTGTCCGTCTGTCTGTCACCAGGCTGTATCTCCTGAACCGTGACAGCTAGACAGTTGAAATTTAAAAACAGAATAAAATTAATATTTAAGGGGGGCTCCCATACAACAAACGTGATTTTTTTGCCGTTTTGTCTAATGTATAGATAATGGTGCCGATTCCCTTGTTCACAAACTAAACTAAATTTAAGTTGAATGCATCTTTTTCTTTCTATTTCATTATGAAAAGGACAGAAGATAAATATTAGTTTAATCCTGTCAAATTAGTCAGCACCTGACGTAATTTGATGTAATTTTAGTAGTCAACTTTTTAATCGCGTCTAAAACTTTTATGGCGCTGATTAATTTGACAGAACATAACTAAAATTTATCTTCTGTCCTTTTCTTAATGAAATAGAAAGAAAAAGATGCACTGAACTTAAATTTGGTTTAGTTTGTAAACAAGGGAATCGGCACCATTGGTACGGAACCCTTCGTGCGCGAGTCCGACTCGCACTTGGCCGGGTTTTTTTTAAAACGAGTTGCATAATGAAATTTAGTACAACAATACAACACCCGTTTGGGTGTTATAATGGTTATTATGACACTGGCTGTTTTAATGTTGGCCATAAGCTAACTGTTTCAGATACTTTTAAAGAGGATTTATAGCATGGGTGTAGATAAACATACATAATGAAATGTGATTTTACTAAAGATACACCTCATAACCATAGAGAGTGTTGTTATGAATGTCGATACGAGACTTCCAGTCTAACCGTAAGCAGCTGAATACTAGTATCTTAGCGAACTCTTGGTTTGACTGGTTGTTAGTCTTTCGGGCCTCTGACTACTACCTGTAACGACTGTCAAAAATCTACAAATGGCAGCCGGGACCAACGGCTTAGCGTGCTTTCCGAGGCACGGAGGACACTCGGTACGCAATGGGCGGTCACCCATTCACTAACCAACCTAAGCGAGAGCGAATTAACCTGAAGATTGATCCGAGCGGCTATTATTACTTAGTCACGAGCACCGGGCGGTCACCCATCCACTAACCAACCTAAGCAAGAGGGACTTAACCTGAAGATTGATCCGAGCGGCTATTATTACTTAGTCACGAGCACCTCACCTATACATATTATCTTTACGCAATAATGTTTATTATTTAAGATCGAATGATGTGAACATGATTCCGGATGACTCTTAACAATGGCCTTTATTAATCATTTAATCTTCTGAGAAAAGTAAACATTGTGAGAAACATTATTTTCTTACGACGATTCTCGTGGGACATTTTTGAATATTTATGACATCCGAACCAGAATAAAGGCCCGGTCAAGGCTGTTGTCTAACAGCTTTTCGCCAAATGCTCTCAACTCAATATGACTGCTGACAATGTGGCTCGTACGCGCGTACGAACGTCACGTCGCACGTCACGCCACGCTACGCATCCGGTGTGACCGGGCCTTCACACCGGCCAAGACCGGTGCAGCACACGTCACGCGCGCACGCATCACGTCACGCAGGTTACTGCAACACGCGTGTACGAGCCACATTGCCAGCAGCCATATTGAGTTGAGAGCATTTGGCGAAAAGATTTTAGACAACAGCAGTTCTTCTGATAAAGAAGCGTTATTGTTGCTACTATGCCAAGAATCTTCTGCTGCTACAAAAAGACTTTGAGTCCATGATATTAATAATAGAAGAGAGGAACGCAGTGAATCTCATAATTCTATGAGTTTTTCCTATAAAGTTGTCTACATTGCGAAAAAAAACACTCGTAAACTATATTGTGTTTGTAAATAAATACAACCTGCCATACGTGCGTACGTGCAGCAATGACCGTTGCGTATGCGTGCGTGCCCGGTCTGACATCTAACAGGGAGCGCCATATAATACAACGTCATCACTGCAGGCGCGTGTGCGACGTTGCCATTCCTCTACAAACGCGCGCGGACTTGGTTTGTCAGTAGATGCGGCTCTGCGTGCGTGACTGACGCGCGTGCACACGCCACGCATCTGGTCTGACATCTTTCTTACAGTTTCATACATTACAACTGATGCGTGCACGCGTCACGTCACGCAACGCATCCGGTGTGACCGGGCCTTGACAGGGCTCGCACGCGCGTGCGAACGTCACGTCGCACGTCACGTCACGCTACACATCCGTTGTGACCGGGCCTTTAGTATTGCGTGCCGGGTGGCAAAATATGTTTACAGTATGTAGAAAGTACGTAAAGGAACTCATCATCTGCCTAGCCTTTTTCACAACTATGTTGGCGTCGGCTTCCAGTCTATCCGGATGCAGCTGAATTCCAGTATTTTACATGGAGCGTCTGCGTATCAGAGCTCCACAACCCAGTTTGTACTGGGCAATACCATACTCCTTAGTCCTTGGTAAGACTGGTTGTCAGACTTCGGACCACTGAAACTACAATCGTTCAAACAAATAATCCCATAGGGGACTTGAACAATGCTCATCATGAGCACGAACGAGGAACTAGTAATCAACATTGCCACTAGGGACCTTCATTCTTTTATTAACAAGTAGCTGGTATGCTACGGATTACCAGTTCGCAGACTGGTCGATTCCTACAATAGTACTTTCGAGCAAATTTACATTTTTGCATGTTCTGTACGTAAAGAGCTTTCTTATAATATTTATACACCTTTTTACACAGTTTTTTTTTTTGTACAATGTTTTATATTTTTTGGTTGTAACCCTAGCGATTATTTTCACTGTATGAATTTTGTATTGTCTATAAGTTTTGTATTTATATAGGTAGGTATCTTATTTCTATGTTTTATATTGCAGTTGTTTGACTGTTTGTTGTTCCTTTTGAATAAAAATAAAATAAAAATTGATCAATTCGGTAATTTTTTTGAACATCATTTCATAACTCTCCTGCTATATCTAAGTATCTATGTAATTTGCATTCGGCGCAGAAATCCTGTTTTCTTTTAGCCTTTATGTCAAGCCATTTAATGTTTCAAAGAATTCGTCCATGATTTCGATTTTCTATTACTTTAATTGTCTCGTTGAACTACTTTTCGTATGCATAGCTTCTGAATGTGGGTTTCTGGCATCGATTTTAGGGTTCGGGAGAAGTGTTATTGGGGTTTTACGTCAGGACATTTTACGTCTGGTTGTAGCCCGATTAAGGCGATTACATGAGCTATATTAGCAACTCTATCAAACTTCGTTTGAAATGCTGTTAGAATAAAGTTCTAATCAGCTTGCACTACAAAGTGGTTGTTACGTCAGTCACTGCGGCCGAATAGTGCGAAATGAGTGCTTTTTTGCGATTTGCAAAAAATCTATTGATTAGACTAAAAATGTAAAACACTATGATGCTAATACCTTGCTTGTAGAATTATTTTCCTAAAAAATCAGAATGATCGCATGTATTTTAGTATGGTTTTTACTCGTTAAAAGAAATTTTTAGAGATACGTTCGTGATTTTTTTTTATCGAATGAAATTTGTTGTATTATGTTTTGAAAACACTATCGTACTAGCATATATCCTGAAGAATATCATATATTTTTCTGGTTTTGTTTATTGCAGTGAATCATATGCTTTTTTGCATTATAAAACTTGCGTTTAGCTCCTGTAGTCGCCTTAATAGCAACGGAAAAGAGCGATAAAGCAATTATTGGAAGCTTCTATTATATATATACTTAGTACTCAATTACCTATATACCTTATTGAGTCTTATCATAACACTACGCTTATAATCCCCGAAGTTAGGCAGAGGTGAATACAATGACAGGAACACAGGCACGATAATATCTTTTGATCCAATTACCCAAAGCATTTATTTCAATTAGACCATTACGGCACTTTTGAAAGTCAAAAATACAAAAAAGAAAATCAAAGCTACAGTCCCAGTCACAAGGCATAATAACTTGAGAAAGTACTGTAGTTGCCCATTCCCTAGCGTAGATCTCTATGGAGAAGAATGGGCAAGAAACTCCATGGACACTCTTTTAAAATCAAAATATTGTTACAAAATCTTGGTTACATCATTAATTTTGAGATTATACATAAATGTGAGAACGATGTAGAAAGACGTGCACACTAAGAGCATCCAGAGTGAAAGATTAGATTAAAAATGTATGAATAAAGTAATTAAAATGAACCTTGGCAGCTAAGAGATGACCAGTCCCAACTGACAGCGCCCGTTCACAGACATGACGCATGTACCGGCGCCATTCAACTCAACCATATTGAAGGGAACTAAATGACCCGACACACCCGCCACCATCAGCGAGACATTTAAGTGAGCATGACATTCTCTCAGTCACCAAGGCATATTCAAGTCAATGAAAGATAAATAAATGTAAATGGTGGCTGAACAGTACAAAGTACTCACACATGTGCTATGCAATTATATAATACTAAGAACTGGAATCTATACAATGCAAGTATATTTTTACAATCTTCTGCAGCTTCCACAATACATTAACATGGGAATCAATTCTTCATCTTCTTCTTTACGTGTCGATGGACTCAAATAATGCCCGTCCAGTACAAACAATTAGTTTGCCCCCCTCCCCCCCACCTATGGTTGTGGAGCAGGACCAGCATTTAGCCAAGCATTTTTATCATCAATGTAATCCCCCAACTTATAATATGCTTGCCTACATAGTGTGCGTTTTATACAAGATTTAAATTTCGTCTCATTCAGTTGAAGAATGTGGGGAGGTATTTTATTGTAACATTTCAAACAGTACCCCATGAAAGATGAATCCACTTTAGCAAGCCTGAAACCTGGCTGAACTAGTTGGTCCCTATTTCTAGTGTTATAGTGGTGTCTGTCCCCTCTCTTACTGAATAAATGCCGATTTTTTCTAACGTACATGATGTTTTCATAGATGTATTGACAAGGTACTGTCATGATATTAATTTCCTTAAACAGTTCTCTTAGAGAATCGCGTCTACGTAATTCATAAATGGCTCTGATGGCTCTTTTCTGCAGAATAAATATACACTCGATGTCTGCAGCCCGTCCCCATAGTAAAATACCGTATGACATAATACTATGAAAATAACTAAAATAGACCAGCCTCGCGGTATCAACATCAGTAAATTGACGGATTTTTCTAACAGCATATGCTGCTGAGCTTAGCCGTCCTGCAAGAGATGTTAGATGAGGACCCCATTGTAACCTTGAGTCGAGCGTGATTCCCAAGAAAACCGTTTTATCGACAAATTCTAGTTTCTCTTGATTCAATATTATGTCACAATCACTACTTTTGACATTTGGTAGAGCAAATCTAATGCATTTAGTTTTTTTCCCATTTAGTACTAAATTATTAGCGGTAAACCAATCGTGGACCTGCAGTAGGGCGTTATTTACGTCATCAAGATTAGTGGCACGTCTGTTTATTTTAAATATTAAAGAAGTATCGTCTGCAAACAACACCATATGCGGATGGTTGTTAAATAGATGGGGTAGGTCATTAATATATACTAAAAAGAGGAAGGGACCCAATATCGAACCTTGTGGTACACCCATTTTTACTTTTAAACCCATTGAGTTTACTCCATTTATTTGTACCTGCTGCTGTCTATCATTCAAATACGATTTTATTAAACTGAGCGCAAGTTTACCTAAACCGTAATGCTGAAGTTTCAAGATCAGGGTTTCGTGATTTACGCAATCAAATGCCTTCGAAAGGTCACAGAAGATTCCTATGGCATCTTGTGCCTCTTCCCACGCAGTAAATATGTGTTTTAATAAAGTGACACCGGCGTCAGTTGTACAACGTCCTTTGGTGAAACCATACTGTTGCTCATGTAATATTTTATTAGTGTTAAAATGGTTAAGCATTTGATTGAGCATTATCTTTTCAAACACCTTGCTGAAAACTGGCAACACGGATACGGGCCTATAGTTATTGGTGTCTTTACTGTCCCCGGATTTAAAAAGCGGTATTACCTTACTGAATTTCATTAGATCCGGGAAGACCCCTTGATCCACGCACAAATTAAATATTGAGGCTAAATACGGCGCTACAGTCTCAATAATTGAGGTACAAGCTTTGATAGACATACCCCATAGATCTTCCGTTAATTTGATCTTGATTTGCTTAAAACCTTTTATGACTGTTATGGGGTTTATATGCTGAAATTTAAATTCATTCGGACAGGCTGAAACGTTCGCTTTCAATAAATCAATAGAGAGCAAGGGAGAGGAATTTAAGGTTTCTGTAGTTTTAAGTGGGATACTGGTAAAGAAATTTACAAATTCTTGAGCAACTTCATTGTTGGAGCTCACAAGGCCACGCGATGTCTCTAGTGTGAAGTCATTGCCTTGTTTTTTATTTCTATTTGTTTCACTGTTGATGATTTTCCAAACCGTTTTTATTTTGTTGTCGGCTGATTTAATCTTGTTGCTAATGAATAAGGATTTGGCTACCTTGCAAGTGTTTTTAAAAATTTTCGAGTAAGTAGCAACATATTTATTAAAAGCTTCAGTGTTGATGTAAGGCTTAAGGCCGTACAGCTCAAACAATCGTTCCCTACTTTTCCGAATACCCTGTGTTGCCCAGTCACTGAAAATAAACTTTGGGCCAATAGTTTTAGATTTCTTTTTTAAAGTATTATTAAATTCGGTGTGCACTACCGAAAAGAATTCTTCATAAAATACATTTGCATTGTTTCTAATATGACCCGGTATACCTAACTTGCTAATTAAATTATTATTAAATTTGTCTAGATTGCTGGGTGTTATTTGTCTAGTTTGTATCTGAATTCTTTGTAATTGTCTATTGTACGCGAAAGTAACCGTCTGACCACTATGATCTGAAGGCAGGTAATTTACGATGGATTTATTTATGTAATCGCAGCAACAAAAAACATTATCGATACATGTAGCAGTATTTGTCGTAATTCGAGTTGGTTCTGAAAACACATTTGACAAGTTAAATGATTTAAAGAGACTTAAGAATCTACTGCTATTCACATTATTCTCTATGATATTGACATTAAAGTCACCACAGATAATTATTGGTTTATTACCAGTTACAAGTTTTGCCAAAGCATCTTCCATTACTGACTCAAAGATAGAATAGTTCAGGTAATTAGGGGGTCTGTAAACGCACACTATTATATGCTTATCTAGCTCAACACAAGACAATTCAATGCTATGTTCAACCGATAGATCGACTATATCATTACGAGACTTAGATTTAATACATTTTTTTACTAGGATTAATGAACCCCCACGCATCTTAGATTTTCGGTTAAAGCAACTGCTCACATTGTAATTCTCATAATTTATTTGCATTACTTCATAATCTTTCATCCAATGTTCAGTAAAACAGATAATATCAAACTTAGTTTTTTCTAAAAATAGTTCTATTTCTAGTTCTTTGGAAGAAAGTCCCTGAATATTCTGGTGAAACAATTTTAAGGAATTCTGCTCAGCCCCTTTTTTACAGTTATTTGATTGAGAGCTAGAAGATACCTCGAAGTTGACGAGATTAACTAAATTGTCACTCGTACCTTCTATTGTCTTAGTGACTAGTTTAAATCTAAGCTAATACTATTTGTATAATTACAATTAGTATAATTACTAATTTCCGTAGACCTATTTACAAAAAACTGCGACATACCACATATGTCTGAGTTTATATTAAAAGCTAATAGCCGAGCTATTTGACGTCTAAAACTAATAGGCAAGTACGCATGGTTTCTGGTTGACTTCAATTTCTGAACGAAACTGTTAGTGTCGAAAAATGTCAACCTGTCACTATAGTGACTAACTAGAAAATGCAAATGATTATTTAAGGCATGGATATTATGGTTTTGCTTGCTAGACAATTTCGTAAAGTACGGGAACGAGCACAGAATTACTCTCTTACAATTTAGTTTTAATAGTTGAGTGACATTGTCCGTGATATCATCAAGTTTAACGTTAGAACTGTTACCTACAAGTACAGTTATAATGGTATTAGGATCAAATTCCTTCCGAGTTATTGATGTTATTATCTGGTTGTAAGAAGCCTGAGGAGTACAATAATTTAGAGAAGAATGACTCAGATTGTTACTAATTAACTTGCCTAACCCTTTTCCTATACTATCTGAGAACAAAATGGAGCAACAACTGTGTGTATTACAAGAAGGGGGAGAACTACTATCTATTTGACCTACCTGTGATGAACCTTGTACAATATCTGGTGAATTTTGAATGGAGATACAGTCCGGAACACTGCTCAGCCGGGTCGGGTTCTCCGTTACCTCGGGTAGGAGAGTGTCCGGGCTGGATTCACTTTGTGATGTACATTGAGTGTTGTTGAAGGTCATCGTGTCTACACAGTATGCATTACTATTACCGCTATCAACTAATTCGTTTGCAGCAAGGATATGTTCCTTAATTTGTTTTTGAGAATTTACATACATAGAATAACATGACTTTAGTTGACGCTCTAAAACTTGAATTTCAGACTGTAAGTTTTGAGTGTCTATTTCATAAAACTTCTTACTATCCTCTAATTTAATTTGATAATTATTCAACTTTTTTATGAGGAAAACACGTTCTTTTATTAGTTGAATATTTTTGGAACTGTGTTTTTGTTGTTTTTTAAATTTCTTGCATTTTTTTATAATTCTATTTAGTTTTGCATATTTCTTTATTTTATTTTGGCTTACTTTATAACTACTACAATTATATTTCAGAATAGAATCTTCAGTAAGATCTATTGTTGTTAAGAAATGTGGGTTGCAATTTGAATTCAATAATTGATTATATAGGTGATCTGTTTCCCTAACCTGAGTACATTCTCTTTCTTTCTGAAACTCAATAATTTGTTTGTTGGCATGAAGCAGTTCAACTTCTAAGTCCCTAACCTTACATAAAGCAATTTCATAATGGTTACTGCAGTCGTTGAAACCATCTGTGACCACCCGCAGATTGTCCCGTTCCTGAACAACATCCATGTATTGTTGGTGCAGGTCCACTAGCTCCCGTTTCAGGCTTGTGTTTTTGTGAACGACCTTCTCGATTTCAACCTCATGTTCCTCTCTATCCAATAACAGCTGTTGACATTTGCTGTTTGCTTCCTTAAGTTCATCAAGGGCCGTTCTCAACTTAGCCTGTAACTCCTGGGTAGTTGCCTTACGGGTCATCACAGGCATGGTTTCAGGGAATAGAACTGAAAGTAGAAGTACAAAGAATGGTGAGAACTAATTGAATGGACAAAATTAGGAAAGCTAGAAATGAAAGAAGAAAATGAGAATAGACTGGAATATGTGATTAATAAATTGGTAACTGTGGTAGGCTTATGAGTCTTACACAAAATACTTTAATAAGATTATTAAATTAAATTAAACTTTAAACTGATTTCATGTCTATAACTTTTTTATGAAGTGGGTAGGACTCTTGGTTTAAAATTATTGGACTTATTTGAATAATAATGCCAAAAATTATTAAAGAATAACCAACGTACTTTTTTGTTGTGTATTTAGTTAATTAAATATATAGATAGCAAGTACATTTACTTATTACAAACTACACAACTAGATAACTAACAAGTGCTAACTGACATAGAACCTAACTTCAACTACAAAAGAGTGCCAGATTAGTCAGAATAATGAACTTAGTGCTACAGAGCTTTTAATTGGTTAATATGAGCTACTTATTAGACATTAAAAGGAAACAATTATACTCCCCAGATAGATCCGCAGGTACATCAGCTGTTCGTGTAATAGGTTACCGGTCGAGTTAGGAAACCAATCACTACGTGTTACAGTGTATTTTTCCGTGAAAACAATAATCTTGGGTATTAATACACTTAATAGACATTTAATTATAATAATACAAGTTTTTTACACTAAAATATTACCTACGAGACAGTTTAATTATCTACTGTCTAAACTCTAAACAACAATGTTAGTAAAAGCACGCAACAGCTCCTGAAATAACTAATTAATCTAGTCACTGTGAAAACGTAAGGTTTCAACTCAATTGGAGTTTACTACACATGACGTCAGTGTCGCCCCATTGACATTGAAAATAAAACTATCATAATAAAATAGGCATACAATTTACAATCCGCCAGATTTGGCAAAATGTATCGGCAAAAAAATCACTTTTGATTGCCAAAATTAGTAAATGATCACCAAAATTAATCCCCATTTTATCGTGAAATTAGAACCAAAAATTTATTTTTTTAGTTAATGACCACCAGAAATTGAGCTGTTTTGCTCTTGCATCCGAGTCGAGGGTGACCCGGTCGATGGAGCCCCGCTTGTCGGGGCTCCTACTTCTGAATGGTTTTAAAAAAAAAGTGTTGGGGTGCCCCAAGTCGATCTAGGCAAAACTAATTTGTCATCAACCACCTCATTAAAATTTGGTGCTCAATTTACTAAATTTGGTGATCAATTGATATTTTAGGTGATAGATGTTAGTCGTCACAAAGTTATTTTTGGTGGTCTATATATTTTCCACCAATAAAATAACCTTGCCTCAGATACATTAAAAAAAAAGATACATACAAACATAAACTCACGCTTTTTCACAAGGGTGTAGGCAGTACCTACAGAACGGCACCTGTAAAGATCCTTAGTACTTCTTTTGCTTCGTCCACGTTCATTAGGGATGCCAATTTTTTTTCAAGAAATAAAGCATATTTAGGTCTGAGAAGGAAAATAAACAGTATTCTAGAAAAATGAACAGTATAATTATATTTTCAAAGTTTTAAATACATATTTTTTAGAGCTTCTTGCATAACTAATCAATGTACTATCATTTTTGAAGGCTCCATAGGCCTCATTACAATGAGGGATTTTCTTTTTAGCTCTTCCCTAGTCGCTGGATAGATGGCGCTAGGAGTAAGTATGATAATGCAAGGAACGGAACCTAAAAAAAAACTGATTTTAACAAAGCGCGAGAAATGTTGGTTATATTCGGAAGGTTAAGCAAATGAAAGTGTCAGTCAACGACAAGCGTTTTGGCTTTGCACCAACTATCATAGTAAGTTCAACGCCATCTATAGAGTTCTTGGAAACTAAGTTTTTTTTTAAAACCTCAAAAGGAAAACCTCTCATTATTATAATTAAAATAAATGAGAGGCTCATTTTTTATCAAATCTATGCTGGCTCTATTTCTATCATCCCGCCACTTCGCAAACATAACAGAAAAAAACGCTTTTTGTAAATGCTGAAGTGGCAGAAAGTGCAGAAACAGATAGCAGGACAGGAAACAATTTTATTTCAAAAACGAAGGCTGAGGGCTGGGCTTAGGCCAGCAACACTATAATGAAATGACGCATACTATTTTTGTTAACTTTTTGAACACAATAATTTATGTTAATAATGTATGCGTTGAGAACAGTATTTTGTATTTAGGTACTTACTTTATTTTTGTTCAGCAGTAAAAAGTATGTAGTGAAAAACAGCATAATACTGTTTTTAACAGTACCTATGGTTGGCAACCCTAACGTTCATACATCTGGTGATATACAGCCGCCTCAGATTGTATGGCTAATTGATAGCTACGTTGGTTTCGGAAACGACTGCAGAGATTCAGGTTCTGTTATTGGGTTTTTCGATTTGTAATTTATTGATGGCAGTTAGGAGTTTGTTTCAGTACTAACAGGGTTGTGAAGGTCAGATAGGCAGACGCTCCATGGAAGCCGACCTCAACATAGTTGGGTAAAGCCGTTGGGTTCTGCGCAAGATCTTTTTCCGTTCATGTTGGTCTGCACGCCCATGATTTTATCGGACTATGGCAGCGGGCGAACGAAGCCGCCGCAGACGACTTGTCGCAGCGACACTACTGGTTTCTATGTATTTCTATGAAATTCTCTCCGTAGCAAGCGACATGAAGCTAGCGACGCGTTGTCGAGCGGCAGACGCAAGTGTCGCCCGATCATAGATTAGTAGTGTCGCTGACGCCGAAATGCCGGGTTCAAAATCATGACTGCAGCGACATGAGGCGGCGACGTGTCGCGGCGACATGAAGCGACGACACGTCGTCTGCGGCGGCTTCGTGTCGCTCGCTACCAACTTGCACCTTTAGGGAAGAGAGTTCTTCTTTTTTGCGCATTTCAAACTCAAACTTTAAATCAAAGCATTTCAATTAGACCCTAACGCGGCGAAGCTATAGTCACAGACACTGCACAATAACTTGTGAACGTACTGTAGTTGCCCATTTCAAAGTGTAGATCTGAATGGGCAAAAATTAATTCGTGCACATATCTGCAGCGTCGAAGCCTAGTCTCCGCAGAGATTTGCCGCCATGGTGGGGTGATATTTGGTCTGAAGACTCCGGAGTATCATGGGTATGTAAAAAGAGGCCTTGAAGATCATGCGATCCAAGTTGAACCTAACATTGAAGCTTGAGGTCGCCCATGTTCAACATGGTAGTTAATTAAAGAGACTTTTTGCAAACCTAATTTCCTGAATCGACAACCCAAGTCAGATTGCTTTGTGGTGCAGAGAAGCGAGGAGACCTGTGCCGGCATTCTCGACAGAGCTAACGACAAAATCTCTAAAATCTAAGCGTCATCATTACAACCGAATTTATTCGTTGGTAATTAGCAATCGAAAGTTAGCAATTTTGTCGTTAACTCTGTCGAGACTGCCCGGTCCTAGGTGCACAATATACAAAGTCTTTTACGACTTGAACATTTAGTGTCCTGTTAAAGCAGGAGGATAGTTTAAAACACAAATGTGCTAATTACCAGCTGCAGTTTCAAAGAACTCTAGAAATAAAAGGTTCCGTAAAGATGGTCTGATAAGTGCAAATGATGCACCTTTCATAGTGATGGCTTGCTTTCAAAAGAGATTGCTACTTCAAAGTCACGAGCTCAAAATAGCGCAATTAGCTTATTTGTATCCTAGAGAATTGATATCGTCATTAAGATGTGTGGAGGCTTCGGTTCAAGGACAGTCATCGTTTAGCTCAAATGATGATCATGATGACGAAATTCAGAAATACAGTTTCGAGTGGTGTCTTACGTTTTACGTAGAAAGTGACAGTATAAGTAAAGCGTAGTCTATACTAATCCTATCCTACTAATATTATAAATTCGAAAGTTTGTCAGTATGGATGTATGGATGTTTGTTACCCTTCCACGCAAAAACTACTGCACAGATTTGGATGAAATTTTGCACACAGATAGTTTATAACCTGGATTAACACATATAATACTTTTTATGCCGGTAGTAAGATACCATGGGACAATTATCAAACTTCACACTGGCGAAGCCTTTGGCAGAAGCTAGTATTTTATAGAGGTAAAATTTGTTTATATGTAGGGGACAATCTCCAGAACGACTTCTCTAATTCTAACTTTTTTTCATTGATAAAGAAAAGAGAAAGCTACTTTATTCGTGGGTGCTATAGGCTATAAATATTTTTTATATCATTTATAAGTATTAGCTGAGCAATCACACTTTTGCAGACGAAGTCCGGGCGAAGTACTAGTTCGTATGTTCAAAAAGCGATTATCCCTGTGTCTATGGTAGGTATAATTTATCTATTCAATAGCGCTATTACTTCGATATCTTGACATAATGCGTTTTAGAATACTTGAGCTAAAACAATAGTAGCCATTGATACCTTATCTTAGGAGTTTAGAACCCGGGCATTAGAGGACAACACAGCACAAGGAATGCAATATCATTCATGTGAGCGCAATATTTAAGAGTACGTAATGGTGCGGTGGTGGTTTATGGAAAATGTATGTGTATTAAAATTTTAGGATTGTTGTTTTTTCCCAGTAATAGCAGCTTAGATTTTAGAATTTTAAACTGACATGACTTAGAACCTAAAATTCAGGACATGTGACATCTACCAACACGCATGGGGCCCGTGTGGTGGTGAATTTGGCACATTCAGTAACGTCCATCGGCTTCTGTGACGTGCAAACAACAAAACAGACAGCACATGATATCAAGTGTCCCCTCGTTTGTGGAACAACACCACATTTACACTGCAAAGCAGAGTCATCATGAATCTCCGATTATGATATTGTAATACTAAGTATCTAAATAATAAAGGAAATACAAAGTAAGTAATGAACTAGACGGAAAAATATAAACTTACAGTAGGTACAAAGAATCAGATAGGTTTTGTGTACCTACTCGATTAGTATTTTATTTTTAGGTAGACCCAGCAAGAACTGATTAGTTAGAAATAACGCAAAACAGGAAATGAAAGAGAAAATTCGCAAAACTTTTATTTACAAATAATCAAATTGTTAGGTATGGTTTTATCAGAATCGTGTTTTATGTTCTATGGCATGGTGTGCAGTGGACTGCTGATGATAGAACGGACCTGTAATGATTTTATCGGTTCCAAAACCCTACAAATATGTAGGTACATGCTGGGCATACTTCCCCTGACGATCTTTTTTACAAATAAAAAGTTCCAAAGAAGTATGCGCGGTAAATCCACTGAATAAAAATAAAAATTGTGTCTATTCCAAAATGTAAAAAAAGACTACCTACCTACGATTAAACTTTTTTTTGCACCTACTCATGCAAAAGCAACAAAAATATAAAGCCAAGATAAAAAAAAAACTTACATCGCTCATGTAAGGAGTCCAATCATGAGTGCCAGCCTCCCATTCCGGAGGAGGTTTTTTTTCCCTCAGCCTATTTATTATTGTAGCGTCCGAATCATCGTCAACGATAGTCCGATCGAAATCAAATACGGCTAGGCTCGCCATGTTTGAAAATTACGCGCGCACTCGATCGCGGCCCGGAACACACTGAAGTCGTGAATTCTGTTCTCTCTGAAGTCCTAGGCAATGTCTCGTGAACTAGAGACACGTTTAATGACGTCAACGGAGATTGAGCCATGAGACGGGAGAATTGTGGATGATGCAATCATTTTTGTTGTGTGTGGATTTTGTGAAGACACAAAATGAATTGAAATTCTTGTGAATTTTGACAGTTATCAGCTGTTTTGACATTATCGATTTGAGTTTGACGTGCCTTAGAAGTATTTGTTTGGATACGTGATAGAGAAATGTTTTTAGGAATGGAGTCATTTGGATTGGAGATTGGGAATTTAAACACAACATACCGTTTAAAGCTTGCTAAAAATTTCTACATCTTTCACTAAGTTAGCGTCGTTTTCTTTAGATTGTATAAAAGTAATACTGTCTTGAGAAGCAGCATGAATGAAATATTGACTTCTTAGGGGAGAGAAATATCCAAACTCGTTTTCCGTCAACATTCCACACTTTTCTGTCAGTGTAGTGTCATTGTAAGTCATAGAGGAATTAAAAAAAAAACTTGACAGATAAAGAATTCAGAATTGCACCCTAACCTCTTTCTATGGGAATTTATTTTATTAATTGTTAAAAATACTTACTTAAACTAATTGCAATGGCTTCATTAAATGTGTACTCAGTTGGTAGACTCGCCAAATATGTTTCTGGATCATCATTGAGGACCCTTCGAGCAAATATATACAGGTGAAATTGCGCAATCAATTTTGAGGTTATAATCAGAAATCATTTTCGAATTTCGGAAAAAATACGGAATGAAAGTGTCAAATATTGATGTAGACAGCGATACTGAAGTTTGTTTAATTTCTTTTTGTGGAGTATCCACAAAAAATGTTTATAACTTTAAGGCTGATGTAATATTTACTCAACTTCTATTTAAAAGCATTTTGACCGAATACTAAGTCAAATAAAGTTGTGAAGCTTATAAAAAAATCTTTATTGTGTACCCCAGCTATCTCTCCTGGTTAACCTCCTCTGGTCTTCGAAATATCTTCCATGTTCAGCCTTTGAAATCATTACCTATTGGAGAAAACTATCCAAAGATATTGACACAATTATGGTCTCTTTCAAAGACTCCTCATTACATAAATAAGCTTATGTTCAAAGTACAAGCCCTGCCATATGCTTATCTTGAGAGATAACACACACTCCAGTACTATCAGGGTTGTTATTCATATCTGATAGATGACCCGCTCCCTGCCTTCTCTTGGGGGCATGGCAGGGCTGTCCCTTATTGGTAAAACCTACATATAACAGTCTGGAGAGCCTCCCACGAAATTAAAATTGCTAGGTAGAAGATTTTAATCAGTTTCAGCACTCATCGAGAGCAATATACACATACTCATTTAGAAAATTTTAAGGATAATAATTTTGCAGACAAAAAGCTGTTTATTTATTTATTAATATAGGTTCACCAACAGCTGGTTTTACAGTCTTGGAGTTACACAGTCGCCAACTCCTGGTTAACAAAAAATTACAAAAATAAGTGATAACATAAGAAAATATAAAATGAAGTGTCTCTAGAAATTGAATACAACAGTAAACTCCTTAAATTGTAGAGTTTACTTCAGCTTACGAAATATGAAACAGTTTTGAAAATTTTCATTGCAATATTTGAAAATATTGCAATATTTTGACGACCTGAATGGAGCAGCGGTAGTGAGGCTGCCTTGCATTCTTAGGGTCCCGGGTTCGAATCCTGGTTGGAGCAAATGTTTGTGTGATGAACATGGACATTTTGTTTCCGAGTCATGGATGTTTGAATGTATAATAAGTATGTATTTACAAACAAAAAGTATCTATGTAGTATATCAACTATCTAGTGTCCACGACACAAGCCTCGTTGCTTAATATAATAATAATCCATTTATTTGAAATTATTGATGAAAGCATAAATTAGTATTTAAAAGAGTGTCCATGGAGTTTCTTGCCCGTTCTTCTCCATAGAGATCTACGCTAGGGAATGGGCAACTACAGTAATTTCACAGTTTTTATGTCTTGTGACTGGGACTGTAGCTACGTTTAATTTTCATCTTTGTTTCGACAATTCAAAACTGCCTGTAACTGGCTTACTTGAAATAAATGCTTTGATTTTGATTTTGAGTCATCAATTTCTATATGTTCCCTCTGTGCGGTGCATTTATCGACAAAACTCTTAAATAATAAGAGCTAGCAGGATACAACTCGATGTGTCAAGAGTGTTGATGATCTTGAGTTATTCTCCACCAATGTTCCTAAACTAATAAAAATATTGTTAAAATATTCTTTGAAGTTCACTAAAACCTTTTCTTAATTCTATCATTGCTCCCAAATCCTTACTTTCTCTTGCTACCTTAATATTGTCAGTGAAAACTTTTAAGTGGCCTTTTTTCACTCACTGTCAACTATACTATATCCTAGATCAGGGGTTCCCAACCTTTTTTTGTCTACTGCCCACTTTAAGAATAAATTATTTTTTAACGCCCCCCTTTTTAAACATACTTAAAAACCGCTAAGTACTTATAACTGATTATTGAAACGCAAATTTATAGTATTCGGACAGAGTATCTTTTATTGAAAATAAAACAAACATAATCAATTCTTATATAAAAACTAATGTGAAGGTAGAACCAGCCGATTGGTATAGGAATGTACAATTCGGATTATTTAACAAAAACTTGTTAAAACATGATTGCCCGCGGTCTTTTATATCGAACCGAGTTTGAACTATATCTTAATTAATATTAGTTGATGTTCACAAGATGTAGTCGAGAGTCGAGAGCTCAGTCGGTGTCTAAGAGTCTTCCTAGCTAGGTAGATGAAATTATAAATCGACCCCAAAGCCCTACACAATGCCCCCTTTTTTTTCTGGGTCTCTTACCGCCCCCCTTTAGGCCTGCAGCGCCCACAAGGGGGCGTTATCGCCCACGTTGGGAAAGACTGTCCTAGATGTAAGTTTTCTTATATACTAATACTTTAATATTATAAAGAGGAAAGATTTGTATTTTTGTGTGTGTGTGTATGTTAGTAATGAATAAACTCAAAAACTACTGCGCCAATTTCAAAAATTCTTTCACCATTAGAAAGCTACATTCACCCTAAGTAACATAGGTTATATTTTATCCCCGTACTCCCACGGGAACGGGAACTAACGGAAAACTGCGTGACGTCCGCTAGTAAGAAATAAAATAGCGATTTTTTTTTCCAGTATTGCCATTGTGTAAAATCATTAAAAAATTCAAACATACCATTTTCCTTTCCAGCACTAGCACAATCCGTGCATACAGTGCAGAAGAGAAAACAAGTGCTAAACCAGAAGAAGATAGCAAGCTGCCGGCCAGCGTGGAGGAGTGCCACAAGCAGATTGAGGCTCTCACCAACGACTTGAACACACTCAGGAGTCAGTCCAAAGACTTTGAAGTGAGTCTTAGAAAATACATATAATTTTTTTTATTGGACTATGCTGTCCCACTGCTGGACAAAGACCTCCCCATTCCTTTCCAACTCTCTCGAGAATTATTTTTTTTATATTATATTTATAGAATATCATTGTCTTAACTGATTGATTGGCCAGAGCAGGGAAAACATCTACATAATACATAGAAATAAATAAAATATAATAATATAAGTCCATTTTAAGAATTTTAAATTTTTCAAGTGATTAATATTATGATTCTGCTAAAGCGGCCAAGAACTGTGAGAAAATTTTAATTTCGCGGTCTACCCTGGCACGTCCACCTGAAGTACTTTCTAGTAAGCCAGCACTTAATCTTCATCAACCTCCTCATATATAAAGGGTGTAAATAGACCCTTAACGAAGACGAAATGCACTTGTTCTTTCCGTCATTGCGAGCATTTTTTTGTTCTACACCATACCTGGGAACCTTCTAGTTACGGAGATATTGGGGGTCAAACATTCAATTTTTTTTTAAATACTAGCTTTTAAGGTCATAACTTTACTATATACCGCCATAACCCGTTTACTACTCAATGCATCCATCAGCACAACGTTTTGAGTGCGTTTTTACAGTAAAACGTGATCTTTGACCCCAAAAAAAAAAGTCGTTTCCCAGCAATAATTTTTGCGTAGAGTTTTGGTAGCATTCTGTTCATCGAACTAAGTATGCTTGGTTGACGGCTGGTCTGTTTACACCCTGTGTTAAGTTCTCCAGTACTAATCACATAAATAAAATACTTGTAGGACAAATACAAGCGCGCGCTAGCAGACGGCGAGAACGTGAGGCGTCGCATGATGAAGCAAATTGAAGACGCCAAGTCCTTCGCAATACAGAGCTTCTGCAAGGATCTACTGGACGTGAGAAACCATTCATTTCAATTAATAACATTAAAAGCCAAGTTTCTACATGGAAATATTATAATAGTTTTTTTTTTTTTTCGGATGGTAAATCATCAAATGACTCCTCCCGCTCTGGGCGGAGCAGGAGGGAGTGTCAGACTTTTACTGACTAAAACCCATCCATGTTCCTTCATCGCCCTTTGTGTTCCAGGGCACGGTATCTCTTTCGATCAGTCCGGCAGGCATCGGCCCTTGCCCGACCCCTTTTGCTGACTCTCCGTGAGGCGCGCGTGGAACACTCCTGCTTGTCGACACGGCCTGTCATGAGACGGACGGACGGCGAGCTAGCCCACCGTCCACAGGCCCACGCCTACGGTGGCCCCGCGTCTCCCGCAGCGGCCGGGACGTTGAGAGGTTCTCTCCCTCTCACGTTCCGCCACCTCCTTCTCTAGCATTACTGCTTCGCAGAAGGAGGTGACGGCGTCCCATTCCGTCTCACTCCGGACCATGGATTGCACCAGGGTCGGACGCGAGAGGTCGCCGCCGCCAATCGCCGCTTCGAGGACACGGTGGTGCTCCGCCCACGCGGGGCACACCTCCACCGTGTCCTCCGGTCGATCCTCGCAGTGGATATTATAATAGCCTTGATATTAATCTTTCTTTTATCGTGTAGTTAGTGCCTAACCTGGGGTCAGAGTTTTTATGCTGCCCATGGGGGTCTTTGACTTGGCTTTACATGCCTAGAAATATCTCTCAGGCTCGCTGTTTTGGTTTTCTCACGATGTTTTCCTCCACTGAAGCAAGTAATAATTAAATTCTGATGTGCGTGTCTTAGGTTTAAACTCGAGACCTATGATTTGGCAGTGCGACGGTTACACCACTAGAGTAGAGTAGGGACTCCATTCTCCGCACTCAGACTCTCATTCGGTCCGTTGTGCGTAGGTGTCCTGGCTAAGTTAGCCAGCCTAGCTCCGTCCAGAAACACAGAAAGTTCCTGGGAGCTTCACAGGCTTCTCGGAGCGACCTCACCGTTCCGAGGATTTGTTTGCGTTGGGTAGCCACGGCCTCGCATTCCAGGATGACGTGGGCAGCTGATTCTTCGGCGTCAAAGCAGCCCCTGCAGAGTGGGCTTTCCGTGGCGCCTATGTTAAAGAGATGTTTGTTTAGGGGGCAATGGCCCGTTATTGTCCCTATTATTATTCTGGTCTTACCACTAGGCAATCAATGCTAATATTATTATTTTGTAATGACCTCACAAACACCAGGAGCGACGTTTGTAATATAATATTCCATCTTGTTGTTTTAGGTAGCAGACACACTATCGGCGGCCGCGGAGAGCGTCCCGGAGAGCGAAGTGTCGGAGGGCGGCGGCACCGAGGGCGGCGCCTCCGCAGCCCTGCGCTCGCTACACGACGGTGTTAGACTGACTAGGGCGCAGCTCACACAGGTATGACCTTGCTAAAGATGGTACTCAGACTTAAGGGGACTATAGGAGCTAAACACAAGTTGTATAATGCAAAAAAAGCATATGATTCACTGTAATAAACAAAACCAGAAAAATATATGATATTCTTCAAGATATTATGCTGGTATGATAGTGTTTTGAAAACATAATACAACTAATTCGACTTCATAAAAAAAAATTAAGAACTTATCTCAAAAAAAAAAAAAAATACATTAAAATACATGCAATCATTCTGATTTTTAGGCAAATAATTCTACAAGCAACATATTAGCATCATAGTGTATTATTTTTTAGTCCAATCAATAGATCTTTTGTAAATCGCTAAAAACCACTCATTTCGCATTGTTCGGCCCGCAGTGACTGACGTAACAACCACTTTGTAGTGCAAGCTGATTAGAACTTTATTCTAACAATATTTCAAATGGAAGTTTGAACCACCACAAATAGAGTTGCTGATTTAGCTCCTATATTCGCCCAAAGAGTTATTATTTGGATGTAGGGGGAAATCTTCGGAATTACTGAGCTGATTCCGAAAAACAACATTACCTATACTATTACAACATTACCTATATTACTACAAAATCATTACCCCGAGTGTCATAGCCTATACAGGGTGATTTTTATTTATCCCTTTCCAAAAAAAAATTGGGTATAATAGGTGAACGGAGTAGAAGCAAATGGCACACTTAGTTTTTTTTTTTTTAATTTATCTTTCTTTGTTCAATATTGTAGCGTTTTTTGATGATGGATCAATTTTTTCTAAGCTGCGGAAAAAAAAAACTAGGTATGCCATAAGCTTCTACTCCGTTCACCTATTATACCCATTTTTTTTTTTGGAAAGGGATAAAAACGTCATCCTTTATTTAAAACATTCCCATGATTCCCACGTTCCAATCATAACAACAACAGCCCATAACGTCCACTGCTGGACATAAGCCTCTCCCATGATGGGAGGAATTAGCCGTAATCTCCACGCTTGGCAGGCGGATTGGAGATCGCAGTGATGAAAGACTAACAAAACGCTGCTGCCCATTCTATGGTCTACGGAGGCGCAAGGTGTTCTGCCTCAGACATTACGAGCCTTATACGACACCCGTGACTGTAATGGGTTGGTTCTATTCTACTCTGTTCTGTTCCAATCATAAATCGAGGAAAGCCGCAGGCGAAACTTAGATGGTAATAATGTTTTAACTGTTAATATATTTGTTTGCAGGTGTTCAGCAGACACGGCTTGACCCCGGTATCTCCGCTGCGTGAGAAGTTCGACCCCAACCTACATGAAGCACTGTTCCAACAGGTAGGCTTGTCCACACAACTTGTAATTATTTATCTAATATTTATATTCAAAGGTGTCGATTCTGTTGTGCACAAACTAAACTTAATTTAGGCTATTGCTATCTTTTACTAAAAGGCAGTGCGAGAAAAGGACGGCTATAGCTATGAACTAAGTTAGAGATGTCAAACTAGTTTATGCCTTGCGCTTCACCGTGTAGTTAGTCGACATGTTTTTACGTGCACCCTTCATTTGTATAGAAATATTAGTGCCAACTAAATCTGACAGCTCTAAATTACGTCCGTCTCTTTCTCGATTTATTAGAGAGAAAAAGATAGCAATAGCCTAAATTAAGTTTAGTTTGTGCACAACAGAATCGACATCTGCACACTGGACTGGATGCTGCGACACAGGGTATCCTAGTGGAGGATCCAGTGTCACATCTTATTGTAACACTAGCTGACCCGCGCAACTTCGTCTGCGTCACATGAGCTACCTACCTACCTACCTACCTACCTACTACCTACCTACTACCTACCTACTACCTACCTACTACCTACCTACTACCTACCTACTACCTACCTACTACCTACCTACTACCTACCTACTACCTACCTACTACCTACCTACTACCTACCTACTACCTACCTACTACCTACCTACTACCTACCTACTACCTACCTACTACCTACCTACTACCTACCTACTACCTACCTACTACCTACCTACTAACTACCTACTAACTACCTACTAACTACCTACCTACTACCTACCTACTACCTACCTACTACCTACCCACTACCTACCCACTACCTACCCACTACCTACCCACTACCTACCCACTACCTACCCACTACCTACCCACTACCTACCTACTACCTACGTAATTGATTTAAAAAAAAATACAGAAAAAAGTTTATTCACCCTTTTTAAGGTGATTCATACAGGCTGCTCCCAGCCATTTTCCCGCGAGATGGCGTTGAAGTCAACATTTTTAGTTTATTTGGGTTTTTGTGTAATTGGAAAATTATTAAGTCGTATGAGTAGCGGACGCGGTGATCGGACATTGCGCTTTATCGAACTGGGTCTTAAAATTCCCACAAAATCCACCCAATTCGACACATAACCCGATTTTATCATCTGCTATCGAATACAGTGTCGTTTACACACACAGACGTGGATGAGTATCTAATCCCTACGTTTGCGAAGATTGACACTAGATGGCGTGAACTAAAAAACAAGTTTTTCATTTTTCTAAATGAGTAGATTGGGTTAGCAGAACGCCACCTGCTACGGTATTTAATATGTACGATTTTTATTTAAAAAAAAGTTATATTATTTGTTGGCATAGACTATTTAATTTATTTATAATTTTGGGAAATAAATTATGTCAACATTAATTACAATTAAACGCAGTTTTATTTTATAACATTACAGTGATTGTTTTATCAAAACAGAAGTATTTGAAGGAAATTATGCTGATACATGCCTATTCACTCAAAACTAATAACACTGATGATTTGTAACAGTACCAATTATTACAATAATTAGACATTTCATAACACGGGAACAACATTCTTATATAAGAGATAACAACAAAACTAAACACGTTTTTTTTTGCACTAATAACCAGGAAGGTGAAAAAAATATTTCCTAATTTCGAAATACTCAACAAAAGCTTTCAGTAAAATGAAATTCTAAAGAGCAGCATAATGAATTGAGCAAGTAGTTCGGTTATAATGTATATGTTAGTCTGTAAGGTGATGTAAGGGCCAAAGTAGCCTGAAAATAAAAGTTTTTCTATTATTATTATAACCACTTGTTAAATTCAATAAGCTGCTCTTTATATCTCTTTACATCCCTGACATCGAAAACTTCATTATGTACAGCACTGCAAAGAACTTAAATCATAGTGATGGTGTTGTGGTCTATGTCAGGTCCAACCTTACTGTCACCTGTGAAGAACTTTGCTTTGGTAGTTCCGGCACGGGATTATCGATCAGGATGGGGTCTGACATTGCCATTTTGTGCATTTACCGATCACCGTCGATAAGCAACATTGATAATTTTCTATCCTCTCTCAACGACTTAATTCCAACTTTTTCCAATGTCACTACTGTAGCTATAACTGGTGATATTAATATCGATATAAAACCGATGTCACTTGACACTCGCTCCCATGATTACCTCAACACTCTGGCATTCCACGGATTTCTTCCTACCCATACTCTTCCGACCAGAGGAAACAACTGCCTGGACCATTTATTATTAAAAACTACGAGGTCCTCTGTCTCACTAGTTTTCGATACGACTCTTACTGATCATTGCTCTTCCTTACTGTGCATTTCCAGTAAAAAACCACATGGTAATATTGCTAGATCCATCACTAAAATTGACTTTGACGCCATGGATAAGACTATGGCGGCACTAGACTTTACGCCCATCTACTCTATGTCGGACTCCAATGTTGCTACTGATGCTTTGGTTGGTGTCATGACAAGAGCAATTTCGGAAAACTCTTCCACCAAAAAGATACCATCTAACAAGAAGATCCTCAAACCTTGGATCACTCCGGGTTTGTTGCGTTGTATGAAACACAGAGACTTGCTACACAAAAGATTAAAACAATCGCCTAATAATATCACGCATGAAATTTCCTATAAACGATACAGAAACTTCTGTAACAAAATATTAAAAAAAGTCAAAAGACAATTCGACACCCAGGAGCTTGATAAAGCTGGAAATAACTCAAAGGTTCTTTGGGAAACTATAAAACGAATCACAAGCACACAAAAACAACAACATGCATCTACACAACTACTTTCACACTCTAACACTCCTTTACAGTCTTGCAATGATCTTAACAAGTTCTTTGCTGACATGGGTAGAAAACTTGCTGATAATATTATCAACGACCCTACTTCACCGACTTTACCTTGCTCCCATACTAATTTTTCTTCATCATCATTTGTTTTACATCGCACGGATATTGATGAGGTTAAATCTGTAATTGAGTCCCTTAGATCCTCTGCAGCCACTGGATGGGATGGTATCTCTCCTGTGGTCCTAAAGAGATACTGCAATTTTCTGGCGCCAGTTTTAAACCACATATTTAACTTCTGTTTCGAGACTGCTATCTTTCCATCAGCTTTAAAAAAGGCTATTATACACCCCCTCTTTAAGGGTGGCGATGGACACTCATTTAATAACTATCGCCCTATAGCGGTACTACCTGCCCTCTCAAAGGTTCTTGAGCGCCTAATTAATAAGAGATTGGTAGATTTTTTCGAAAAGAATAATGTGTTTTCTTCTCAGCAATTTGGGTTCCGGAAGAACAACTCAACCTGTGATGCAGTTCATGAACTAACGAACTTCATAGTAGAGAAAATCAACAGTCGCAAGAAGGTGCTTACATTATTTCTTGATCTCGCTAAAGCCTTCGACACCGTTCCAATCCCTACCCTTTTACTTAAACTTGAGAGAGCAGGCGTTAGAGGACAACAGCTTGAACTGTTTAAAAGCTATCTGACAAATAGATTGCAAATGGTGAAAATTGGTGACCACTTTAGCAGCGAGCTCCCGATTTGTTACGGTGTGCCACAGGGTAGTATACTTGGACCTACGCTGTTTCTTATATTTTTAAATGACCTCTGCAATCTCAACGTCTCAAATGCAAAAATTGTGTCTTTTGCTGATGATACAGCTATTACTTTTTTCTCTGACTCGTGGTCCGAACTTCAGATTATTGCACAAAAAGGTTTTAATTCTGCCTTTAACTGGCTTCGATCCCACACTCTAACGCTTAACACATCCAAAACAAAATTGATGACGTTCTCTATCTCACCGACCTCACAACCAGATATTCCTCTCACTATAAAGGCTCACTCCTGTAACAGTACACATTTACACTTATGTCAATGTTCATCCATTACCACTGTTGATAATATTAAGTACCTAGGCATAACTTTAGATAAATACCTGAATTATAAAGCTCATATTAATTTGGTAACAGGCAGGGTCAGAAAACTTATATATATTTTTAAAACCCTTCGACACGTCGCCAAACAGTCTGTTATTCGCAATGTATATTACGCCTTATGCCAATCAATAATCACTTATTGTATTAGCTGCTGGGGAGGCGCCACAAAAACTGCCCTTAAACCTTTGGAAGTGTCTCACAGGGCTATATTGAAGGTTGCAACATTTCGACCTATTCTTTTTCCTACAACAGAACTTTACAAAAATTGTGGGGTCCTCAACATAAGGCAACATTTCATTCTGCAAACTATTCTTCTACAACATTTGAAAACCCCTCTTATCAATATTACCAAACGAAGGAAAGATATGATTTGTACTGTTCCACAAACTCAGTTTAAATACACAAAGAGATTTTTCTACTATCTCGGCCCTTGCTTGTACAATAAAATTAACGCGTCCATATACATCTATAATTTACCATACAGCAAATGCAAACTTGCCCTCCGTAAATTCCTCCTGAATAAAACCTACGACGAGACTGAAAAGTACTTAGTGACACTCACATGAAAGTAACCCAATTCCATATTATTCAAATCCACACAAATACATTCATACACACACACACATACACACTCACTCGACCTACCACACCAGCACTCATCGTCCTAATTTGTTTAATTTAATTTTAAGATTTAGTTTTTTGGTTTTGTGTTTTGTTTAATATTTTAAGCGCCGAAAGTATAATACATGATTGTGATACTCAAATAGGGAGTCGAAACTGTCTCTCTTAAATACAGATTGTTCAGCAATCTAGCTAGGAGAGCAGTGATTCACCCAGCCATTTGTTGTACCTACTTACATGTAATTATAAATGCATACTTTGTAAATCCCTCATGTACTACAAAACTTTATGAACCTTAATAAAAATTATTATTATTTATTATTATATGAAATATGTATACATAATGATGTATTATTTCACCATTTGATACAAAATAAAAAGAAATAAACAATGATAATGTAGATTCTAAACAAACTAGGTACTGCCAAAATTCAATTAGAACAAAAATCATTTGACTTGTTGATTTCACCCTCTCTGCCTTGAAACTTCCTGTCTGGAAACCACTGCTACACTGCTGCTGCAAATAAAACACAGGTACTTAGGTATATTTGTTACTTTTTAAAGAATATTATTTACCATTCACTTGAAAATTTTATTTACCGTCGATGTCCAAAGCTGCTCTAAAAAAACTTTACTTCTCTTCTTTGCTTGAATTTCCAACTGATGTTGATGCTGCCATCATGACATCTACCAATCCTCACTGGGCCCACGTGGTGGATTATAGCCCATTCCCTCCCATAGAGAGGAGGCCTGTGTCCCAGCAGTGGGAACATTAATAGGCTGATGATGATGATGAAGTTGATGCTGCAGAAGGATTTTTCACTAGAATAACATAATAATATATTTTAATTAGACATTGAAATTGAAACAATTTATGAAGTGAAAAAAAAAAGGAAAAGCTTTGTGTACATACCATTCAAATCTATTTAGATTTACATTTAGCATTTTTTTGAACACGTCTCAAAGTTATTTCTGGCAGAATAGTGTAGTGTGTGCTGATAAATTCACTATCTCGAAAAACAGTGTGTGGCCTGCTTTTTCCATGCAGTTTCATGCCATTTGTGTCCATTAGCAAGCGATAGTCCTGAAAACATATTTCAAATGTTATATTCCAAGAAAAATACATGTTGCGGCAACCCCATTTAAATTGGGTAAAATAAGGGCAGGAGAATCATGATATTCCAAAGCCATTATAATCAAAGAATTTCTTACTGGTTCTAACAATTTCTGACTGTTTTATATTTACCTGCCACATGAACATGTTGCTGGAAAGAACCCCCTTTTCCTAAACTAATTCGTTTTCCACTTGTATACTTTATAGTTATAACACTGGTATAGTTTTTGATGTGATTCTTGCATTCAATATTTTTTTTATTATGTTCCAAAAAGACACTTTCTGTTTCAATTTTGCAAACACAGAGGAGTCTCCGTCACCAATAAAACTCAAATATTGAAGTTGATGTATTTCTTCACTCTTTTGAAAGCCTTCCACAATAATTTCTAATTCCATTGCTCTAGATGGTCCAGTAAAATTTTTGCAGTAATATTATGCTTTCATATCCATGTTTCTCCTCTCATAATATTGACAGGTATAACAATATTTGTTTCTAACAGCAAGAAAAAGACATTTTTTGGTTTCTTTACCAATAATGCAGGTCTGGAAATGCAAAAGCAACATTTGTAAATATTGCACTTAATAAAAAAGTCTTATCAGAACAAAATTTGTGTTTTGTGAAATATTAACTTACCTGATCCTTTCAACCATCCTCCATCTACTTATACAGTAACAAACGGAACACCGTCTGAAGACACATCATAACCTTTTAGAATAGCAATCTAGTGATCTTTTTTTATTATCTGACATTGTTGGAATACCCGGACTTGTTGTGAGTTGTGTGCAAGTGCAATATTTATTTTATCACTGCTATCCTTACAATTTTATTATACATAATACTTACTGCACTTGAACATTAATTAACAAATTCAATTTGTGAAGATTCACACATATTTCGACGTCTTTCCAGAAGAAATGCCCACTCTATTTATTACATGCTTCAAGTACACAATGCGATAGGGAACGTGCAGGAACTATAGGTGGCAGCACTAATTGACAAAAGAGACACTATGCGGACAGAAAAGGAAACTTATCACTTCTCATCGTGCTTTCAATTTACTTAGACAAAATTGTCTCTTCAATTATATTATTTTTGAATATGCTAAAAGGTATAAAATATGAGTTCCGGTTTATCAATAACGATCGTCAGCGTAATATAAATGTTTAATAATATGAATTTTATATCTTTCGTTTACTTTCTGATGAAAATTGTGGTGTATGAAGACATGGTGGCTGCTTTCTTATAGCTTACTTATTTTCAACACATGTTATAATGGAAGGGAATCCTTTATCAGCGAGAACAGTATCTCCAGGCTCTAATACATCAATTAGTTCACAATCATTTGATGAAGCAATCAATAAAATGCAGTCCGTAGCATTTAGATACAAAACTTAAAAAACCAAAGGAGTGCAGCCAACTAAAAACATTATTGTGGGTATAACCATGTTTATATTCTGAGGTGGAGTCTTTGATTAACTGTTGAGGGATATTCGGTGTGAACTTTAGTGCGGTCTAGTAGAACACGTGTATGCTGAAGTATAAATGGTTCTGGTATGTTTGCATGGACGGTTGATTTTGAGGGCCTTTTCAATGCAGAGTGTAACAAAAACAAGTTGTTTTCAAATATTTTTCTTTACTGCGTTTATCCATTTTTTGCGTTTTTCACCAAAACATGGTATGTATGATAGTAGTATTCTTTGGAAAGTAATAGAATTTTACGCTAATTGATTTATTTTCATTTTTGTGGATGCATTGGTACCTACATCCAGAAATGCAACAATGCATTATGATTAGTTAATTAATTTTCACTATAAGATTAATTCTGTTTACTTGTTAGAAAAGTCGATGTCAAGCATTAATAGAGCACAAGATTCGGATTGGCGACGCCAGTTGGCAGCACCGTCGTTGTGCACGTTCCCTATACCCAGATATCCCAGATAAACAGGTATATGGACCAGCTTCCACAATCAAAAAAATTGATGCACGTGCCAGACTGTTGTAAACAAGCCCTCCACACACCACATCGGTCTCCACCGGCGGTTTACAACAGCGCGCACTGTGAGTCTGGCCCACGCATAGAGTATAGTAACTAAGGCCCACGCTTGAAAAGAATGTTACTATTAGTGTTAGAATATTATCGTAAAATCGTAATTCACAAACATGTACAATTGTACAAATTGCAATAATTATTCCAGATCATAGATAATTAATAAAATAGGGTTGCGTTCGAAACAAAATCTAGAAAAATAAAAAGTTACATTTTATTATATATATATATTTATTATATTTGAATGTTATCTTTATATTCGGTCGACGAATAAGAAAACAAAATCAAATTAGACACGTTATTTTTAAAGCACAAAACAGATTCTAAGTAACTGAATTATATTTGTTTCTGAACGCACCATAACAATTTGTCGTGAACTAGAGAGAGAGAGCTTGGTAGATACTACAAAATAAAACCAACTAATATTATTGTGTGTCTGTCTGTCCGAAACTGTTTGCAAAATTCATAAAAGGCGTCCCGAAAACCATATTTTGCACAATGTTTGCAGGTTTAATTTTGTGAATACTTTGGTAGTTTACCGACTTATTGTATTTATTGTTGACCAAAAACATATTCAAACACATTCAAATAATATGAAACACTAAACAAAACGACTTTGTACTCATCACTGACACGTATGACGTAGGTAATTAGTATTGTGACGAGATTTCACAAAAATCAAGGGTCAACTTGCTGTTTCAAATACCACCGAAAATAGAATTGCGTTTGTAGAACAATTAATTACTATACCTACGATATTTTACATTATAGTCTAATACATAAAATGAATCAAATTATATACTGGAGAAATATTGCAATTTGAATGAATGAAAATGCATAGCATACAAAATATAATGCGCAAGAAATTCCGCGCGCAAATCATAGCGCGTCACAATCGAAGTAAGAATGTATTTTATAACAGTCAAACAAGAGAACGAAGTTTGGCAACGCTTGGCGCATTGCATGTAGGTCAAGGTCAGGAAGGACGGCATCGTTGCTTATAACCTACCTACGACTATTGGTGTTTATTGTTGCCACACAACAATAATAAGTAAGAAAATTGTAAAAAAACAAAACATTGATGTCTAAGGTCATCAGTTTTATGTTATTTAATATTGCTTTTTTTTTAACGGTTGGAAAGGGAATTAACCAAGTATTGAACTTAAGTTATTGATTTATCAGAATTGTATGATCGTCTGCACGCCATCTAGCGTGTCAATGTCCAAACAACGCTTTTGGTTTGCTTGTCAAAAGTCACGCACACTACTAAAGAAGTGTCAAATTTTGTCGGGATTTCACTATTGTTTTTCTCAGTAAATAATGTAAGTTATTGCCAAAAGAGGTCAGACGCGTAGACCTTTTATTATAGAGAAGTGATAAAATGATTAGTTTTAAAGAAAGAGTGTCTGTGTTTAGTGTAAAACCCGAGGCAAAAATGTATGAACGGTCAGTCGAAGCTTCAACCTTAAATAGTTTACACAAAATACATTTCTGAACGCATCCATAAATGTCAATCACAGTATTTGACAGGATGACAGGAGGAAAACAAATGTTTGACAGGTACGAAACAAAGCAACATAATTAAATGGAAAATGATTCATTTTCATAATTATGTATTCGTCAAGTTTTCATTGTTTTTAAAATGTATTCTGCTATTCAGGGCGGAGACAAATCCAACGAAACAAAAACCATGAAAATTGATCCAGCAGATCGCGAGTTATAAGTGTTGTAACAAACCCGACTTTGTTTTATATATATAGATTTTTTATGAAGCAATAAAAATGTATTATTTATTATTATTCTTTGTGTTCCAAACACGAACATGAACCGATTATAGCTTCTTTTTGTAATTCACAGGAAGTAGAAGGCACAGAGTCGGGCACAGTGGTGGCAGTCAGCAAGGTGGGCTACAAGCTGCACGAGCGATGTGTGCGGCCCGCGCTTGTGGGCGTGGCCAAGTGATGCGGGAGGGAGAGCCAACAGGAGTGAGCGAGAGAGAACTGTGCTGTACTTTGTAGGGGGTGTGTTTTAGACCAATGGGGTAGATGACACACAAATCAATAGGGTATTTTACTCCATAGGAGAAAAAAATATAAGATTGAGATAGCTTAGGCAAAACGCAGTCGGAAAACGTTTGTTTTAGTTCATAAAATAGCAAACTAAATTTTAAAATTGAATTCAAAGGTTTTAGCTTTTTTAATATGTCTCATAACACCATTATAAGTCGCCATGTTAATACGTCATACGGCTATGTAAACTTAAAAGTGTCAACTGTCAACTTCACTGCATTTGTTTACACAGCCAACTGACGTCTTGACCACAGAGCAATATGGCGTCCACTGCGTCCAGCGTTTTCGTCAAATTACGCGCGAAATTTGAAAATGCAAAATTTAAACGCATTTTTATGGCACTTAACGATTCAATAAAAATTTTGTGAATTTTTTAGTGGTTCATTAGCACTATAGAATCTAATTGAGACACTTTTCAAAAAAGGGTGTAATACCCTATTGAGATACTTTTTAAGAGCTATCAAAACGCGCTTCTCATAGATTTTGTATGGCAATAGTAAACTGTGACGTTACTGTTTATTCACCTCAATGACTCAACTATTTATTGATTTCAAAGCAACTAAAAATCGAATTTGTCAATTAATTGAAAATAAATAGGGTTTTCAGGCCCAAAATAAAGTGTTTTTTTTAGAGATAGGTGTCTTGGAATTATTGTTTTATAGTGTCATCTACCTTATTGTTATTAATGAACTTGAAGAGACAGTAGAAGAATTGGTCTATTTTGACGACACTTTTGCTTATTTTTAGTAAACAGAAAAATTGTTATCTTATAATATAGACTGGTTGTCAGACTTTCTGGATTTGACTACCCGTAACGACTGACAATTATTTAGGAGCTGGAAAGCATTTAAACATGCTTTCTGGGGCACGGAAGAATTTCGGTATTAGATGGTCACCCATCTAAGAAGTAACCTCGGCCAACGTTGCTTAACCTAAAACATCGACTCCGTGTGGCTTTATTATTTAGTCAGAAGCCCCTGCCGTTGTTTAAAAGTGTTTGTCATAACTTCGAGTTAAAATTACCAACTTTGCTCTAAAAAACACCCTGTATATACATATAACCTGTAGTACTACAGTTAAGGCTAGGCTTGAACCATAGTTTAGCCGCGTTTTAACTTAACTGAAAAATCACAAACTTGACCTAGATATTAATATGTAGTTTTGCAAATATTTTTTAAAAAAAGGCAAATAAAACGTAAAAATACCACCAATTTATAAATGATTTTCATTTACTTATATTTGGCTCTTGAAAAGTCTAAATATTATTAAATCTGTGACTGAGTTTTCGCAATAGAGAAATAAAAATTATCGTTTTTTTTGTCCTAAATGACACTACTCTGAAATATAAGGCTTGAATTCCTCTTACGCTAAAGTCGGTCGCGTACGTCATCCGCGCGTACGAGTACACATTGTGTTCTATATTTATAGCACCATACTGTGACACTGACTTTTATTCTATACTAGCTGACCCACGCAACTTCGTCTGCGTCACATAATATAGCTTATAACATGTCATTTTGTGCATTCAATTACGAACAAAAACCTTTTAAAATCAATATTGCTTACCTCCCATAACATACGACGTGATATGTAGCCTAAAGCCTTCCTTGGTTTAAAAAGAACATTTTTGCTGAATTTTAATTCAATCTATCCAGTAGTTTTGCCGTGAAGCCGTACCATACACACAAACAGACAAAAATTCTAAAAAGTCACTTTTTGTCATCAGTTACGTTTTTCTAACAAAAGCCACTTATTTTTTCTCGAACATTCTCAATGTACAGTTTTTCTTTCGTTACTGTTTTATTATATGTATAGTTTTCTCGCTGACGTACGCGACCGACATCAGCGTAAGAGGAATTGAGGCCTAAAGCTTTAAGGAAACGCTAGGGTAGCCCGCGAAATTCAAACTTTTCTAAGTTTTTTTTGCAATTTTCCGGTAAATGTCAGGCTGTATATCACCATAGAGCCTAACTGTCCCATTGAATGACTGAAAAAATTCCATGTTTGAAAATTGAATTACTATTTCACGAAAAAGTCATTCCATATGATTAAATTGAACATTTATGGTTGTATTGATGATTTTAATGATTTAACTCTGTAAAGCAATATTTGTTACGATCGCGAATCATATTTTAATCAACATAATATTAAGACACTGACCTACAAATTTCAAAAAACGTAAGAAAATTGAATTTTGCGAGATACCTTAGCGCATTTTTCTTAAGTAACTAAGTTGGTCTTAAAAGCAATAATAAATACCCCATTCTGTAGAAAGACTAGACTACCTTAATGATGCGATATTCTATCTCTTTCTGGCAGATGAAGCAAGAAAGAGATATACATAATGTTTAATTTAGTTTGTCCAGAACAGATTTAGGGCGTGCCTAAGAAGGTATCTAGCCCCCTTTCACTAACACTAGGCATCGCCTTAACATACTGCCTATATGTTTATAGAAGCTTGCAATAATATTTAGGCATTCGATGGGCGTAAGTCTTGCTCACTATAAAAATGGTGAATTAATATAACATACACAAAATATTATAATAAAGTCTGTACATTTAATATTTTTTTAAGATAACTTCCTAAATTGTTTAGATTTAGAATGATACGGGTGGAAATAAATTAACTAGGAAACTTCACAAGACCTGACGGGTGTCGTCGTTAGACAGGAGACCCCAAGCAAAAGGCATGATGACTGACTAAAAAAAATATGATTCTGTTTAGTCCGTTAGTTAGATTATCGAAAAATATTGGATACGTGTTTTTTGTTTTATCAAATTAATACAAATTTACGAAGATAAAACGTGTCAAAGATCATGAGGTCCTTGTGACGTCACTTTTCGGTAAAAAATGTAGGTACTCAAATGTGACGTCACACGAGTTTTCGACTCACTGTATCGTCTTCATTTTTTGTTTACGTGAAAAAAGAAAAAATACGTCCAATATTTTTTGGGAGAGCAGTGGTGGCCCAGTGGTGGCGGCCCCGACTTACGAACAGTAAGTCGTGGTTTCGAACCCAGGCAGGCGCATTACTTTGTGTAACTTATTTCATCACCACTGTTCTCAAAACGGTGAAGAAAAACATCGTGAGGAAACCAGCATGTCCTAGAACCAAAAAATTCGAAGACATGTGACATCTACCAATCCGCACTGGGCCCGCGTGGTGGATTATAGCCCATTCCCTCTCATAGAGAGGAGGCCTGTGTCCCAGCAGTGGGAACATTAATAGGCTGATGATGATGGTTTTTTGGAAATCTATCTGACGAACTAATTAGATTATTTTTGTCATCTACCCTATTGCTATACATACTAGGCATATACTTGCTGAATCATGTTTAGGTCGGCTCGGCAAGGCAAAACGGCTTTTACTCGGACATATTTTATCTACATTAATATTCGATTGTGCCGCAGACCTATTCATGCCTAACTGTATAAGTCTGTGAAGTGTTGCCAGTTAATTTAATTTTGACCTTCTATATTTATACCGTGTGAGTCCCTAAACCATTTGCGTTTGGTAATATTACTGTATGAAAGATTTCAAATGTACTATATAAACTAATTCCTGTATGTTGAGTAAACTTTATTCATTTTCAAAAACATGCAAATTTTTTGTTCATTAAACCATCGACAAAAGAATTGAAATAAAATCTACTGTTATTTTGGAAAATCGCTTAACATATCGAATAGGTTCAGCAGTTTTCGATATTATGAACGTCAAAGAGACGTATAAAAGAATATAGGTAATTGAGGTTTTATTTAGGTTCCTTTTGTAAAGCAACTATTTTATAAATGAACCATAATTGAATAACCTCTAAGTTATGTAATTACGATTCTGTTAGTTCACCGTCGATCGTAATTTAAAATGTCTCGAACACTTCGAAACTTATTTTTTTTAAACAGGATATGAAAACTGTTTGCTTAGGTTAAACCGCAGAAGTCAATTACATACTATTGAAGAACAGTTCTAAAATCTTTGTGTTGTACTTAACACCTTATTTAAATTATTTGTCTCTAACCGTGTTCTAACCAAAGCGAACACGATCAAGCGTCGAGTTAATTTTTCGACTAATCCAAAACCCTTGGTGGCACAGACAGAAGGCCCTTTTCGGATTTAAAACAAATGAGTGAAATAATGAACGCGTATTCAGGTCAGATCGCTTTGGTTAGGACAGCGGGTAGAGCAGTTTCATTTGAGCGACAATTTGATATCAAGCAACCAGAACCCAAAGATGTGTGTGTACATATTTGAGAATGATTCAAAACTATTGGTTTTAATTGTATTTAATTGAATAGTATCCGGTGTAAAATTACTCTTCACGAAGCCGAAAACCAAGCATTCTGTACATCAAACTAAGTACTACGCAAAAAATATTGCTGGGAAAAGTATTTTTTGGGTCAAAAACCACGCTTGACAAACTCAATGTAGCGCATTCAAAAAATTGTGCTGATGAATTCATTGAATAGTGGCCGTGGAGGTATTTAAATTAAAATAAAAAACTTGTGAAATAGTTGGAACTTTGACCCCCAATATCTCCGTAACTAGAAGGTTCCCAGGTATGGTGTAGAACAAAAAAATGATCGCAATGACGAGGAGAACAAGTGCCTTTCGGCGTCGTGAAGAGTATTTTTACACCTATTACAGTTAATACGAGAGAGAGTTTCTTGAATGCATTTATACATTGTTAAATTATTATCGTCTGTATTTATTATTTGTATTTTTCTTGTTTGTAAATGTTCCTATCTTAGGAACATTATTCATAGATTTCTAATGGCATTTGACAGTGTTTTTGTAAGACTGATATTATCATTGTCTGTCAACTATGTTGGGGTCGGCTTACAGTCTAACCGGATACAGCAGAATACCAGTATTTTACATGGAGCGACTGCCTATCTTACCTCCACAACGTAGTAAGTACTAGGTAATATGATAGTCCTTGGTAAGACTGGTTGTCAGACTTTTGGGCCACTGACTCCCTGTAACGACTGTCAAAGATCTACAAATGACAGCCGGGACCAACAGTTTCGTTCAAATTTAGTCCCAACTTTGTCCAATAAGAGTCAATGTCATTGTTTTCATTCAATTTCCGTGTGTATTCTCTCTCTCAGTTAGTCTTCAGTAGAATTCCATTGTATAGTTAGTTCACAGCGAGTGTGATGAGAGGTGGTAGTTGTTCCAAATATAGTTGGTTATTGTTATACTATGTGTTTTATTTTGTTATGTTTTGCGCGATCGAATCAGAAATGAAGACATCCGTAAGAGAACCAAGGTTACCGACGTAGCCCGATGAATTGCCAAACTTAAGTGGTAGTGGGCAGGGCACATTGCTCGCAGAACGGATGGCCGATGGGGCCGAAAAGTTCTGGAGTGGTGACCGCGAACCGGAAGACGTTGCGTTGGAAGACCTCCCACTAAGTGGACCGATGACCTGGTGAAGGTTGCGGGAATCCGCTGGATGCGAGTCGCACGGGACCGGTCAATGTGGCGACACTTGGGGGAGGCCTATGTCCAGCAGTGGACGTCTTTCGGCTGAAATGATGATGATGATGACATCACGGGGTAAGCTGTGGTTTATGGTACACCCACATTACGCAAATAGTGGAGTGCCTGGGGCCTTAAAAACATGAAAACCTCTAACTTGAGATGCAATTAATGACATTTAAAAAATCAAATTAGAATGTTTTGGTATAGGCTGATTTTTTTATCTCCGCACGTCTTCGCTTTGATGGAGTGCCTAAATAATAATAATACAGGTTTGTGTGCTCTGCTACGGAGAAATCCCTAATAGAAAAACCACCACTGCCCGACCTAGGAATCTAACTCAAAAACTACTCAGCAGTATCTCTGTGACCTCGAGGTAGTTAAATTACATAACCTCTCCGACGCTAAACGCGCGGAATTGCACACCCGAAAAGCTAACATGCAAAAATTTTTGCAAGTTTTCAAAACATTTTCTGCCCGATCCGATAAAAACACCTGTAGCTCAAAAACTACAAGTCCTAGAGCAATTTCAAAAATACTGTTGTCAAGCTGATTAGATAAGGAATCTACTTATCTAGAAATCAAAATGAAATACTTTAATTATATACTCCAAGTCATAATGTATAGCAAAAAATAGTTACAAAAACTGATATTTCGCTAGAAATATCAGTTTTCTCTTAGTTTTTTATCCATTTTAACATTAAAGAAATAAACTAGACTATATTTCCTTTCCAACAAGACCACAATCTCATTTATAGCTCAATAGCATCATATCTAAATATACTTATGAAACTAGATACTCACTGTTTGTTTACATCTGGGAACTAATTTTTGCCAGCCGGTGTTGGATGAAAAAACACACAAACCCACATGTTTTTTGGTGTTGATAGTTGAACAATCTAATCACCTCACTAATTAAGCACTGTTTTTCCCATTTCACACACGTTTTAGTCACTAAATCACGTATTTCTTCACACAACACAATCACTATAGGTACATATAATAACTACCTTTTCACGGGCGAAATATTGCATCTTCGAGATTCCAAAACGAATTTACGTTGACAAAATAATAAAGCACGGTTCACAAGGATAATTTTGATATATAATAGTATCAGCTACCATTAAAAATACCAGAGTTATCACGACATTTGCTGCGAAGGGAAATTCGAGTGTTCACCGTCTGTCAAATGAAAGTTTTTTTTTTTTTTCGGCAAATTGTCTATGGAGTAGTGTTGCGATGTTCGATTTTATTATTGAGGAATTTAGTAACGAATTGAACACAGAGGTATAAGCTCTAGAGGAGACAATTTTAGACGGTTTTTAATGCAGTTTTTTGGGATGCGGGTGCGCGTAGTACAAGTGTGACAGATAGCGCTTATGTATGTAAACAAGCGATAAACAATGTGTGACAGATAGCGCGGAAGTGGCATCGTGTGATTGACACTGGCATGGCTGCATCAGGGATTTTAATTTTGATAACACGAAAATTTTGTCGCTAATTAGTCGAAATTTGTCGCCAAATATCAGAATTTGTCGGTCACTGGTTCAAAAGATATAAGGGTTTATAGGTGGCCGATCTGGAGTCTCCCCAGCTTGGTCACATTTATATCTCTCTTTTTTTTTTTTTTCCTGTGGCAACACTACAGCTAACAGCTGATTTGAATTTGTCCTTAAAATTTTAATTTTAAATATTGTATTTCCTTCATAATAAGGCCTATTTCCTATAAAATATCAAGTATTTAGCAAGTATAGTGTGAATTATAGTGTAGATGTATTGAATTAACGCAAATTAAGTGTAATAAATTCATTTGTGAAACTGACAGCTGTTACCGGTTCGAAGGAATCTTGCATTGTCATCTTAATATCAGGTACAATACAACTTATTTTACTTGGTAGTACATTGTTTACGTTTTAATTACTTGCTTTCTATAACTGGATCACTTTTAATTACGGCTACCTGTTGATGCCGATGACCTTTGAAACGTAAACATAACCCTGTTTGGTTCGGTGACAGAACTTCTTTTTGTCGAACTAAATTTCATTTTTCCATTTTTCAATTAATCGTTTCTTTTACAATTCTACCGCACCAATCTTCTCCTATCTTGTCTCTATTCTACTGTATCATGATTATGACACGCAGTGCCCGCGCTCGGCTCGAAGAGTCCAAACTTAGTCAGGCTTTGAGCGAACTAAAGGCGTGTAAGGAGTCCTGTAACCAGCTAAACAGGGAAATAGATGACAATGAAAGGGTGCTCTCTGAAGCTCATGAAAGGAATAATAAGTTAAAAATGGAAATGGCTCAGTTATATACTCAATTCACTGATGCCATAGAAGACCGGGATAGGCTCCACGTCATTGTGGACGGGTTCAGCCAGTGTAGCACAGAGTATGAACTAACTCTCAGTCACAAACATCAGTTACAACAACAGCTACATGAGGCCAGAAGTCAAATATCAGAACTCGAGACAACCAATCACAACATCACAGCCTCATTGAACCAAAGTCTGTTCAGTGAATTGGTGCCTATTGCTCCGTCAATGCTTTCTAATACATGCCAACCTTACACTATAGATCTGACAGGTGATGATGAACTAAATTCAATTAAATCAGTGCGAGTAATGACTAGTAAGAATAAACTAAAAAAATATATTAAAATAAACAAATACATTGTTAAAACTAAGAAAATGGTAAAAAAGCAAAAGTTTTTCATTAAAAATGTAAAACTAAATAGGGAAAGATTGAACCTTCTAAAACAATTAGATATGTATTCTTTAAATTTAGATAAAAGTAATAGGAAGTACCAAATTGACACAGAGAACTTGCAGTGTGAAATTGACCACCTACAACGGAAATTAACTTTACTCAATACTAAATATACAGCCTCTGAAAACCAAATGAGAGAATATGTATTGGCTATGAATGAGCTGGTAAGTACAGAAACTAACTACTGTGAGCATTGTCCACCACCATCCGTAGAACCCACACCGGCCCATTCATTGTCTCATGGTGATACAATCATACCGCAGTCCTGTGTTAGTTTACCTTTAGAAATTAATAATTGTTCAGCCAAACAGATTGTCAACAAAGAAATTGTAATTTTCTCTGATGAAATTGGAAAGGATTTAGGCCACTTGTTGACAAATAATTATCCGGGACATTCTATTATGAACTTTTGTATGCCTGGTTGTTCCTTATATGACATCATGAGGAAAATTATTAATTACAACTTCAACCAGGATTCCATACTTATAATATTTCTTGGTAATAGGGGTACTGTGAATAAAGGAGAATTACTCCAATATTATAGATCATTATGTGACCTGAGTTTAAGAAAAATTGTAATGTTCACATTTCCATATAGTAAAAGTTTGCCACAGGAAGAAAATTACTTTAGATATAATATTAATAAAACATTGCATAATCTGTCATTTAATAGTAATGTATTTAATTTAATTGACATTAACAATTATATTGGTAAAAATTTTTATTTGACAAAAGATAGATATCTTGTAGACAGGTGCTATCTTTCAAACTATTGGAAAAGACAGGTAGCTGAGTCGCTATCATACTTTTTTTCTATTACAGCCAAGAATTTGGCTGATCAAGTTGCCTCTGTTGAACAATGCAATACTCAATTAAATCACTGTGCCAATAGTTTGATAATAATGAATGAATCAGTCAATCATTTAAATTAGAAAATGGGACAACAGAGACGACCTCTTGCAATATTATAAGGAAGCCAGATAATAAATCAGGCGAATGTTTTGAGAGTTTTAATAGTATCAACCTGGTTCATCAAAATATTCAAGGATTTTTGAACAAAGAATTAGAAGTAGAACTATTCCTGAATTATAACAATATAGATATTCTTTGTGTAACGGAGCATTGGCTCAAATGTCATCAATTAATTTTCAATTTTAGTAATCACCAGGTTGGTAGCTCATTCAGCAGGGTAAATGCTATACATGGCGGCGCATTAATCTTAGTAAATAATCATCTTAAATTTAAAGACCGCAAGGATATTGTCAGCCTATCTGTTGAGCGAACAGTTGAAATAGCCTATATAGAATTGGAGCAGTTTATTATATTAAGTGTGTATAGACCTCCTTCAGGGTTGTATGATTGTTTTGAAAAGGTAATGGATGAAGTGTTGCATAAAATCTGTAGTTCTAAGAAGTCAGTAATCATTTGTGGTGATTTTAATATTAATTTGTTAGAAAATTCTGGGTTATGTACAAAAATTATAAGCCTTTTTCAGTCATACAATCTTGAAAACAAATTTCTCGAGCCTACCAGAATAACCCCAACTAGTGCCACTTGCCTAGATAATATTTACACTGATATTATACCCACCCAAAAAGCAATTATTAACTTAATAGATTCAGATCATTGTGGGCAATTGATCACAATTCCAAATGTAAACAAGACAGTCACTAAAAAGGATATCATTATTAATCCAAAAAGTAAAAATCGCCTGGAAACTTTTAAAACTAAACTTTTATCTAAACTACCACTTTTGTCAGTTAATGATGATCCAAATCAACAATATAACGATTTTTTCAGTATGTATTGCACACAATTTGAAAACACATTTGTCCCTAAGACAATATCTGTAAATAATAACGCTTCTTTCAACGACTGGGCCACCATTGGTATTCATAAGAGTCGAAAACGACTTTATGAGCTGTATGAAGAGCGGACTTATAAAAACACTGTAGAATTTAATTTGTATGTTAAGAATTATTCTAAATTATTTAAAAAAGTTTGTTTCATAGCAAAGTCACGTTACTTGAGTTCAAAAATTAAAAATAGTAGTAATGTAATTAAAATGACATGGAACATTATTAATAGCGAAACGGGAAAGTCTTGCAACCGAAATAGTGACTACAGCCTTGCTATTGGCGATAATATTTTGAATTCAGACACTCAAGTTGCCACAGCCTTTGAAAATTTCTTTGCGGATATTCCCGTATCGACTACTAAATCGCTAAACTCGTCAGCTGCTGCTGCCGAGTCTTTACTTAAGGAAAACGTTTCAGTCTGTGATTCCGAATTTAATTTTCAATATGTCACCTGTAAAGATATAATTAAAACTTTTCACACCTTAAATGTTAAAAAGACCGCCGATCTATGGGGTCATTCTGTGGACGTTGCTAAATCCATTATAAACATTGTAGCTCCTTCATTAGCTGTAATATTTAACGATTGTATTGACCATGGTGAGTTTCCTGATTTAATGAAATATAGTAAAATAATACCATTGTTTAAATCAGGTAGTACATCAGACCCCACTAATTATAGACCCATTTCAGTACTACCCACCTTTAGTAAAATTTTTGAAAAATTAATTTTGGCACAAATGCAAAGCTTTTTCAATAAACATAAGTTATTGCATAAAAAAACAGTTCGGTTTCACAAGGGGTCGTTCAACTACTGATGCCGGTGTTGAACTTTTAGGACACATTTATAATGCCTGGGAGGACAAATGCGATGCTTTGGGCATTTTTTGCGATTTATCTAAAGCTTTCGATTGCGTTCTTCATGAAACATTAATCAGGAAACTACACCACTACGGAATCCGTAACGCCTCTCTGGATCTTCTTATTTCATATTTGAGTAATAGGATTCAGAGAGTTGATGTTAACGGGAAGAGATCTCCCGGATCCGTAGTAAGAATGGGGGTACCACAGGGCTCAATTCTTGGTCCATTTTTGTTTCTTATTTACATAAATGACTTGCCTCACCTCATAAAGGATAATCATGACTTAGTATTGTTTGCAGACGATACTTCTCTTTTATTTAAACTCAAACGTCAGCAGTTAGTTACGGATGATGTTAATAGCGCCCTGGCAAAAGTCGTTAATTGGTTTAATGTTAATAACCTACTCCTAAATGAGAAAAAAACTAAATGTATTAAGTTTACGATACCCCATGTAAGACAAGTGGAAACTATTGTACTAATTAAGGATGAAGAGTTGAAACCGGAAGATAGCACAGTGTTTCTAGGCATAACTTTGGATGCCAAGCTTCAGTGGGGCCCGCATATAGACAAATTATCAAAAAAACTTAGCTCTGCGGCATACGCCGTTAGAAGAATTCGTGAGTTAACTGATTTAGAGACAGCCCGTTTAGTTTACTTTAGTTATTTCCATAGCGTGATGTCGTACGGTATTCTCTTGTGGGGCAATGCCGCCGATATTCAGACAATATTTGTTTTGCAAAAAAGGGCAATTCGTTCAATTTATAAATTAAGTCCCAGATACTCCCTCAGACAAAAATTTAAAGAGATTAATGTTCTTACTGTGCCTTCTCAATTTATTTATGAAAACCTTTTGTACGCACACAAAAATATTAATTTGTTTAAAAAATACAGTGATATCCACAACATAAATACGAGGAACAAACACAAAGGACATGGTCTTTTTTGGTACTTTATTCTGAGATAATCTAACCACTGTAAAGAAAATTAACACAGATAATACTGCACAATAGACTGCCTAATGTCAACTTTCAAGCTGGAAATTGCCTGCATTTTCGAGAAAATAATTTCCAAAGATCTACTATTTAGTGTAGATGTAGAGATGTTTTAATAATGTCAATAGATGGCGCTGTGCTGAGTTTGGACCCAATTCTAATTTATTATTACAAATATGCACTGGTGGTATTCTTATCTCTCTAATATAGATGATGCACTCTATTTTTGCACCGAATAATACACTGAACAGAACGCACGCAGTCAAATCATTATCTGTCTCAACTGTCTGACAGACTTATCTATCGTGACATTGACATCTAGCTTTTTTCAAATGTCATTCAACGCAGCGTGTTCCGAATTACGCTGAATGCATTCTTAAGTATATTTGCTCAAAGCACAAACATGTCGGTAGGTACACCTTGTTTTTCATTTTTATTCCTCATTATATTCTCGTAACCATTCTTATTACTTTGATTACCAAAAATGCGTTTCAGTACGACCATCCTCACAATTCTTAGTTAGCGCTGCGATAGGATAGGAACGTAAAACACGGTGTTACCAAAATCTACCTGTGTTGCATTATGAACTAAAAATAAAAAACTTAATAAATGAATATCTTTATTTTGCAGGATATTTACGTGATTAGGATTTAGTTAAGTTAAATTATATTTTATCCTCTTCCGATTAATACATTAAAATCTGTGGTTGCGTTCAATTTGAATAAAGTACCAAGCTTCATACTAATTCAGTTTTGTCCTTTGTTGTTCCTGCAACGAGGCTCAAAAAAATAGGGGGTACGTTCAGATGCCAATGTATACGTTTTTACAATAAACTTCCAAGCCAAATTCAAGCACTAAGCCTAAATAAATTCAAATCGTTTATAAAACGGAAGCTGTGCCTGAAAGCCTACTATCATGTTAATCACTATCTCGAAGATAAAAAGGCTTGGGATTAAGCTGCTCCAATGAAATTTGCTCTGTGAATGTCGAAGCTTCGGACTTCGCTTGTTTATTATTTATTCCTTTATCCTTTTTTAGTTTTTTTTTCCTTTTATATTTTTTTTTCCTTTTTTATACAATCTGACATTTAATGTTTTGACATGTATTTTATTATTTTTTATACACTCCGACATTTAATGTTTTGACATGTATTTTATAATTTTTTACTTTTTTTTATTATTTTATTTGACATTTACCGATTTGACATGAATACTTATTTTGTTAAGTATTCTACTTTTTTTTATCATCATTGTGACTTTTAATGGTTTTTGTGATTTTTATTTACTTTCTTTTGAATAGAACTTGTTATGAATTTTATATGATTATTGTGAATGTGGGGCACATTTATATTTTTTGTTTATTTTTTCCCACAACTGTCTGGCAGTTTGAGTACTCTAAGCGACCTACCCAAATGTCCTTTCTTTGGTATTGTTCGTCGTTTCGTTGAGCTCCTTGAGTTATAAGTCGAGCTACACGTTAACTGACAAATGCTTGCACTGACTGGACAGGTCCACTCAAATCTGTATGGTTCTTTCTTCAAAAGACCATCTCAGACACTAATCTTCAGACTCTAATCACTGCATAGTCCTCATGTGAATTGAGCAAGATTGTCTGGACTTTAAAAGAGACTATGACCTCTGAGTTTGTTTCGGCTGTTTCTTCTCAGAGTAGTCAGGTACGAAACACCGGCCCCATCTAGTTTAAAAAAATGACGTGTAAAAGTGTTTGTAAAAACCTACTTGCAAAATAAACATCATTTATCATTTATCTCAAAAACTAGGGCACCTAGCGAAGAACTTTTTTCCCCCATATTTTGTCCTGCGTGAGCGACTAATACGACGCGACGCGACGCTGCGAACGCGACGAACGCGATCAACTCAACTGCATACCCTGCGTGCGGCCTATATGCCTAGCGAAGAACTTTTTTCCCCCATATTTTGTCCTGCGTGAGCGACTAATACGACGCGACGCGACGCTGCGAACGCGACGAACGCGATCAACTCAACTGCATACCCTGCGTGCGGCCTATATGGCAGGCTGCGGCGAGACGCGACGTAACGCGTATACTTGTTTTAAGAGCGACCAGACGACGCGACATCATGAACTACGAAATGGTTGATTCAAATTTGTACTTTATTTCTCCATGATTCGAGAAGTAATGACCAAAATCACGTAGGACATTTGTCGCGTGTAACATCGCGTTGTATTGCATCGTGTAAGGTATAGTTCAAGTTCATTCGATCTAACTCTTGGACTATACCATACTAATTGAACTCATTATATCTTAAGACCCGATTAAACCTGTGACTTGGCGACAAATTTCGACTTATTAGCGACAAAATTTTCGTGTTATCAAAATTAAAATCCCTGATGTTGGTCAAGCCAGTGTCACTGACACCATAACATCACACCTGTAGCACAGTTTTACAATTCATACAGTTGCGCAACGAATGTACTTCCGTGGAGCAACGGCGGGGATCTTGCGGGGGGTTGGGCGACGCGGTACGCGCTCTACGATCTCGCGCAGTTCATAGCCTTGGACGTTTAGGGCCGACGCGTCTGTGTAAATCGTTGTTAATACTATTAATAATCGTTATATAACTTGAATATAATGGTGAACACTTGTTGCGTATACGGGTGTGCCTCGACGAGCACCAATAAGGATAAAAATATAAAATTTCATAGATTTCCCCGTGACGAGAGGTAAGTTTATCTTCCTATAAATTCGAATTAGCTACCTAACCAAATAACCATCTAGTACCTACTATTACTATTTTCGTTTAAATTAGTAATACCTACCCGTCATATATCTAGTACTAAAACGCCAAGTAGATACGTAAAGACAGACCTTATGCCTTAGCCCTCCTATACCTACACCTATAGCTCTGCCGTCCAACTCTACTGCGCTAATTGTGAACGTATATCAAAAGAATTGTTACGCGTTTCATAGGTAGGTACCTACATGTTGGATAATTACGAGAGCAATTTGAAAATGTGATTTTTTGTTTGTTGAGATATCTTGACGATTTTGGTACCAAATGAAAGGTCTAGGTCTAAAACCATTTTATCCGTGTGAATCATGTAAATCGGTCCACGCGTTTAGGAGATAATAATGAGTACCATACCGTAGGTAGGTATAGTAAAAATATAAAAACCCTTAAAGTACAACTATATTAAAGTAATATACGTAAGTACCATAAACTTGGGTCCAATCCACGTCTTTTTTTGTTATGTAAATATTTAGTTTTAAATAGTGTTTAAAATAGTAGGTATATAAGTATGTCTTGTAAATTAATATTGGATTAACAATGTAAATAAATGATTACAAAATCACATTTCTTTTATTATTATTTTTGGACAACCCTTACACGCTTGCGACTAAGAGCCTAAGTACCTACACGCGTGGAGCATCGTTCAACATCAAAGGCGTTTCCCAACTGTATGATTGTAAAACTGTGCCTGTAGTCCAAGAAGAGTCGGGCAGACGTGTAGCTAACAGTACACCCACAATTCGCTAGTTATGTAATAGGGGGCGAGCCTATCACCATCAACTGGTCACAAATCCAGACTCCGTGGCTGCTAATGAGAAATTCCTGATGGAAAAACTCAATAACTCTTTGCCTGACCTGTAAATCGAAAGATATGACCTCACGGTCAGCTTGACGACTAATGAGGCAGTTATATTAATAAGAGAGACCTAAGCCCACCTACACCTATAACTCTACCGGTCAACTCTACTGACGACCTGAATGGCGCAGCGCAGCGGTAGTGAGGCTGCTTCATTGTCACTAGTACCATTAACAGTTCCATGATGGAACTAGTGTTGTTTTTTATAACCACTAGTTCCATTTTTGGCTGCCTTACGTTCTTAGGGTCCCGGGTTCGAATCCTGGTCGGAGCAAATGTTTGTGTGATGAGCATGGCCATATGTTTCCGAGTCATGGATTTTTATATGTATAATAAAAGTATGTATTTACAAACAAAAAAAGTATCTATGTAGTATATCAACTATCTGGTGTCCACGACACAAGCCTCGTTGCTTAGTGTGGCACTAGATGGCGCTGTGTGTAATGTCCAGTGATATATATTATTATTATTACTGCTTAAGTTGTGACCGGTTAAAAACAAATTCGGTCTGGCCAGCCATATAAGTGCACACGCACGGAAGTAGTTGCAAAGGGTCGCCGTTACCGAAATCGGTAAGGAGGACTATAATTATAATTAATAACAATAAAACAACAGAAAATACCTTACACAATACTTTAATATTTCACATAAGCCAAACGACTGGGAATTAAGACAACAATCCTTCAAAATACATTACATTTCATAACATTATCGGTCGACAACTCAAACTGTACTCGATTTTAAGTCTTATGTCACCTCGGCTAAAGTACACTTCAGCAGATAACCGCAGCTAAGAGTAGAATAGGCTTACTAAACGACTGCAGCGACATGACAGGTAACTATGTAACTTTAAGACCCAGCGCACACCGCTGGAGGTGCAGCGGAGCGCATTTGAAGACAACAATTTAATATAAACCATAACTACCTTGATATACGGTCAATATAAGAATAAATTCGCTGCACGCGGTACTCGGAGCGCCCTCAAGCTACTACAAGAGCATGCGCGCGACCGTATATCAAGGTAGTTAAGGTTTATATTAAATTGTTGTCTTCAAATGCGCTCCGCGGTGTGCGCTGGGCCTGTGAACGCTCCCGAAGTTAGCGACATTGCATCTGACGCTGCGGTCGAACGATAACCGCAGACCGTAAACTAGAGCCATCACTAACACAGAGCGACAAGACGTATTTTATTGTTTGATAAATTACTACTAATAGTCTTAAGATCCCTTACAGAGCGACCTTCACCGAGCTGGTTAATGGATGACAATTATTTTATATCAAATTAAAAATATGTCAAAAAATATATTGCAAATGGGTTGACTAAAAAATTTCACTCCAGAATAATGATTAATTAGCATTTTTTTTTTTTTACATTTCTCTGGTTTGTTTAATAGACAAATTCCATACCAATTGAAAGTATGAAGCCTGTATAGAATATGCAAAAGTTATGAAGCCTATAGAATATGCAAACGTTACGTTAACCTATTGTTTGCATATTCTACAGGCTTCATACTTTCGATTGGTATGGAATTTGTCTATTAACCATAACAGTGAAATGTAAAAAACAATGTATTCTGAAATTTTTTAGTCAACCCATTTGCAATATTATATTTTTTGACATATTTAATTTGATATAAAACACATTTCATCCATTAACAGGCTCGGTGGAGGTCGTTCTATAAGGGATCCTATACTTTATCACGAAACTGAAGAAGAGAAATTCTATTCTAATTTTCTTTATAGCAATATGTGCCGATGTTGACATAACTGCCAATTTCTGATGTGTTATGAAGGGGCACGTGTGGGCAATTGAAAAATAATCATATTTCACCAATAATTTAACGGGAAAAAAGGAAAATACAGTTCCCGTCAAATTGTGACGTTCAGAATTAAAACCAAAACGACATTATCGCTTGCGTTCTGCTGTCGCCTTCAAAAGTGTACTTCCCCAAAAGAATGACTTTAAACATCTTAAAATTAAGTATAATTCGAGTTTCCAGGAAGATGATTCTTACAGTTAGGCATAAACTTAATATACCAATTAGGTATCACACGTTTTCAACTCTGATTGAACATAACATTTTTATGCTACACAAGATTAGGGCACACCCAAATGAATGGCTAACTTAACTGTTGGATGAAGCGAGGAGTTTCAGTTCCAACAGCGCATGCAATAGTGTAGAAGGTAAATCGACGTATTAACGCTTTCCACGAATTCAGTTGGTCATTCTGAAACACTCATAGAATTTTTTCAGTGGTATTATTGGTGACCCGAATGTCGCAGCGGTAGTGAGGCTTTCTTACGTCCTTAGGGTCCCGGGTTCGAATCCCGGTAGGAGCAAATGTTTGTGTGATGAGCATGGACACTTGTTTCCGAGTCATGGATGTTTATATGTATAATAAGTATGTATTTACAAACAAAAAGTAGCTGTGTAGTATATCAAAAATAACGCAGGAAATTATACACAGCGCCATCTACTGCCACACTAAGCAACGAGGCTTCTGCCGTGAACACCAGATAGTTGATATACTACATAGATACTTTTTGTTTGTAAATACATACTTATCATACATAATAAACATCCATTACTTGGAAACAAATGTACAGTAACAGTCAGAAGTCGACTGCCAATCTCGCAACACAATGGCAAAGCAATATTGGTGGTACTTATGACCTTCTTCTATAAGAACGTTTGACAACACTTACACATTAGCAACTTGTTGCCCGCTTAAGATTGTTATTACAAATTTCAATGAGTTGTGTAAGTGATACGGTGGCCAAATTGGTTGTTAGCGTTGGAACATCACTCACACGGATAAATATGCGTATGTGTGTATAGGCGCCGCCGCCCGTATAGCGCAAACGATAATGTGCATTGCGGTGGAAGTGGAATTTTGACCTTTGACTGTACATGCTCATCATACAAACATTTGTCCACACCGGGATTCAAACCCGGGACCCTAAGAACGTTCAGAATTATGTACAGATTAAGTGGTAAGTTTTTGTGCATCAGTGTTCGTTCCACCTTGTAAAAATTAAATAAGCAGACATTCACTTAGGTGTCACCTAGAGCTTGTGAAAACAATACACGACATTTGTCCTAACATAACATCACGCCTATACACCCCCAAGAATTAAGCAGGAGTGTGTAGTTAACCCACATTGCGTCAATTAAATGTACTAGGGAGGTACAATTCATTTTATCCTAATTTCACTAATAGATTGTCCTAACAAATTGTGGTTTTCGATGCCGCGTTGAATACAGTCAAAATTTCTATAAAACTTGTTATTATAATAATGTTAAATATTTAAAAGGGTGATATTAATATAACGAATAAGCTGTGAGCCCGTGAAGCTCAAGATTGGTATCCTGAAACTGTAAGACGGTCGCGGTAGAAGAAGGAGATAGCGGGAAGAACTGGATGTCTTCCTTGAGAATTGGAAAGAAGTAGCCTTTGTCCAGCAGTGGAACAATATGGGTTAGCTATAATATTAATATAAAGGATGACTTTTTTATCACTTTCCAAATAAAATGGGTATAATAGGTGAACGGAGTAGAACCGTAGGACAATTTTTGTTTTTTTATGAAATTAAAAAAATTTCGAAATTCAAATAATACGCAATAGGTACGCGTATGAGATATTTTTCCTATTTTTTTTTAATTTCGCTTTCTTTGTTCTAATATAAAAACTTTACTTGAAATTTGTAGCGTTATTAGATGAAGGATCAATTTAAAAAAAATAAAACTAGATATGCCATAAGCTTCTACTCCGTTCACCTAATATACCGATTTTTTTTTGGAAAGTGTTAAAAAAAAGTCATCCGGTGTATCGATAGATAAGTGGGCCGTATTCCACCACGTGGGCAAGTCCATGCCATCAAAGAAACAGTAGATTTCATACAGTTCGTTTTTATCTTCACCTTTCAAATATTTTACACTATTACTAATTCACATTATACAGGTACAATTTCTTAATTTTTAACTCTCAGCGTACCATACACAAGCAGTTTTCTATGTACGGTACACTTTCGAGTTACTCAAACATAATGTCTTGCTTTAAAAATCATTTATTTATGTATTTTCTTATATACCTTACGTTAGGTAAGCGAAATACTCTCGTTTTTAAAAGCTTATTCACTACATACAGGGTGTAAAAGACCTCATCACGAAGCCGTGAAGAATGCTTGGTTGACACCAAGCATTCTGTACATCAAACTCAACATCAAACTTTACGCAAAAATTATTGCTGGGAAACTACTTTTTTTTGGGGTGATAAATCATGTTTTGTGGTAGAACTCAATGTAACGCACTCAACACGTGCTGATGGATGGATTGAATAGTACGGGGGTCGTGGAGGTGTTTAAAGTAAAAATCTAACATTAAAAATTTGTAAAATAAAAAAATAAAAGTTGTAACTTTGACCCCCAATATCTCCGTAACTAGAAGGTTCCCAGGTATGGTGTAGGACAAAAAAATGGAGAACAAGTGCCTTTCGGCTTCGTTAAGAGGTGTTTTACACCCTTTATATCTCCATATTGAAAAAGCTTATAGAAACCAGAGTTGACTGACAATATTATACTAAGCACAAATTTAGTCCAAAATATATGTCCACAATTAAGTCTAACTCGTGATCATCTACCTATCTTCTTCCAGTCTTACCGGATGCAGCTGAATACCAGTATATTACACGGAGCGACTGCTAATCTGACCTCCAGATTCCAGCTACTAGATTAGTAAGACTGGTTGTCTGAACATTAACTGTTTTATTAAAAATCTAGCTTCTCTATGTTGTGGTCGGCTTCCAGTCTAACCAGATACAATTGAATATCACTTGTAAGTTGCCATATTGAGTTTACATTAGTTTACTTAATGATTTGTTATGTGCTAACGAAATGAGAATAGAATGTGCTTTTTAACCATATTAAGGCCGAGATTTATAAACGTTAGTTAGCTCATTTTAAGGGTTCCATAGCCAAAGAGTAAACACGGGACTCCACTAACTGTCTATCACCAGACTGTATCTCCTGAACCGTGATAGCTAGACAGTTGAAGTTTTCACAGATGATGTATTTCTGTTGCCGTTATAACAACAAATACTAAAATCAGAATAAAATAAATATTTAAGTGGTGCTCCCATATAACGAACATGATTTTTTTGCCATTTTCTAATGTTGTATAGATAATGGGATACGAAACCCTTCGTGCGCGAGTCCGGCTCGCACTTGGCCGGTTTTTTGACATGGATATGTTCCTGTCTCTTTCTTACACTTGTAGTTTGAAAGTGACAGGAATAACACTTAAGTAACATTTATAAATATCGGCCTAAATCTTTGATACACTCACTTTTGACTACCTCATGGTTTAATGATTTTGTCCAAACTGGGAATCAAACCCATCACTCCTACCTACACATTCACATAGCTAATGCTTTATCCTGTCGAATACATTAAAGAATGTGTGCGTCAGAATGGCTGGTTGTCTCTGGCGTTGGTCTATGAGAGTTGATTCGAAAATTGCTACATAATTGCTTATATTTGCTACATACAATAAATAATTGATACATAGGATGTATATTTAGGAGGTGACCAGCCAACCAAACGTCAGGATTGCTGGTCAAAAAAATATTTTATTTCTAAATATGTATCCTATGTAGCAATTATTTATTATATGTCTATACTAATATTATAAAGAGAAAAACTTTGTTTGTTTGTTTGTAATGAATAGGCTCAAAAACTACTGGACCGATTTAAAAAATTCTTTGACCATTCGAAAGCTACATTATCCACGAGTAACATAGGCTATATTTTATTCCCGTACTCCCACGGGAACGGGAACTACGCGGGTGAAACCGCGGGACGTCGGCTAGTAGCAAATATAAGCAATTATGTAGCAATTTTCTAATCAACTCTCATAGACCAACGCCACAGACAACCAGCCATTCTGACGCACACTAAAGAATACATCTATCTATCTATCATTCCGACTACACAATAAAATGGCTTCCAAAGATTCCTATTCCCACTCCGCTTAGTATTTTAGACAAAATAAATAGGTCTAGAAGACTGGCTCCAAAAAACAAACAAATATGCACGCACCCATATCCACACAAATAAATAAAATTAAAATGTTTTTTATGTAATTTTAAAATGACATCTTTTTACTAAAGGCTGTCTGTTTGTTCCAACTAATCTCCGAAACGCCTGCACCGATTTTGAAGGGTTTTACTGGCAGATAGCTGATGTTATAAGGACTAACTTAGGCTAAGGGATTAGGGTTCCCTGCAACAAACAATATTAAAACCCACGTTAACAAATTCCGATTCAAATAGAAAAGTAAAATTTTAACAATAATTTCAAACAGGCGAAGGCGGCGGGCAACACCTAGTTAATAATGTAAATCTGTTATGTTTTCACGCCTTTATACGGAAACTAGGGAAAAAAGCTAGTCACCATATTCAAATCTTTGTTCACAGTTAATGTTATTTTTACTAGATATGAAACGGATATCCGGTAACTATTCGGTATCCGGCCCAAATTTTACTATCTGGCCGGATACCGGATAGTAACTCATTATCCGGCGGATACCGGATATGCATAAATTAAAAAAAAAACCTTTAAAACGGACATGAAATAAGACAACAGCTAGCAATTATAAGTTTTATTAAAAGCTACATGTACTCATCGCACCGCACTAAAACATGTTTTTTTTTTAACAAGTTAAAAATTAAGATTTATAATAAACAAGTGGATCATGGTCACTCCCGATGAGACCCGAAACCGCCCGCAATGATACAATCGCGTTGCCCCCAGCCGTACGACGCTAAACATGTCACAACTTGCCTCAGAGAACTACTTACTCACCGCCGGATCTCCGGCCATCCGGGCTCGCAGTTCGCCGAATATCCGGCCATCCGGCCTCGCAGTTCGCCGAATATCCGTTATTCGGTATCCGGCCAAACAACTATCCGTTTCATCTCTAATTTTTGTTCAATTTATTGTTTAAGTTATTTTTAAAGGAATGACAATGACACAACATCACGACTGTAATCCCCGAAGGGTAAAAGCAGAGCTGTATTTAACAGTACACCCATATTTTGTCAGTAATGTTAAAGTCCGTAATATAATAGCGGGCGAACCTATTGCCATCATACCGACGCAAATCCAGACTCGACTCCGTGGCTGCAACTGAGAAATTCCTGATGGAAAACCCAATAACACTTGGGTGATTTCATCATCAACATCAGGCGAGTTTTTTTGTAGACGTGTGCGCGCATATTCGCTCTTGTACCTTGACCTATATCTATTTATGTTGCGAGTTGGTGTGATCCCAGTCGGTGGTGCAGGTCGCACTAGAAGCCCTCCTGGTAGACCTTGGAGTCGAGTCGCGCCTGCAGCAGTTCCAGCTGTCGCCGCGCCTCGCACTGCGGGAAGTTGTTCAGCTCGTAGTACTGCGGCGCTATTTTGAGGAGCCATTCCGCTGGAACAGATATGGTTTTTGTTAGGTGTTTATATTATGGGGGAAAATATAATGACCACCAAAAACAACTTTGTGACCACTAACATCTATCACCTAAAATATCAGTTGATCACCCAATTTAGTAAATTGAACACAAATTTTAATGAGGTGGTTGATGACAAACCAGTTTTGTCTAGGCCGACTTGGGGCACCCCGACACGGATAGATTAGGTTAGAAGGGTATGGCGGGGTCGAATGAGCGTGCGAAGAAAGCGAATAGACCCCGCCATACCCTTCGTGGTTATTTTTTTATAAACCATTCAGGAGTAGGAGCCCCGTTCCGTCGGCCGGGTCTCCCTCGACTCGGATGCAAGAGCATAACAGTTCAATTTCTGGTAGTCATAAATAAATTTTTGGTTCTAATTTTACGGTAAAATGGGGATTAATTTTGGTGATCATTTACTAATTTTGGCAATTTAAAGTGATTTTTTTGCCGTTACATTTTGCTAAATCTGATGGTCCTTATATTAATAGGGTAGATGACAAAACAAAAATCTAATTGACACTACACTACTACAAATAAGATTTTGTAACAATATTCTGATTTAAAAGAGTGTCCATGGAGTTTCTTGCCCGTTCTTCTCCATAGAGATCTACGCTAGGGAATGGGCAACTACAGTACTTTCTCAAGTTATTATGTCTTGTGACTGGGACTGTAGCTACATTTAATTTTCATCTTTGTAACGTTGTTTAGTTCGTACAAAGTTGTAGATGACCCAGTCGGGCTTGTGGTCCAGGCATGTGCTGGGATGCAGCTGTACTTATCTAGTGTACAGTAGTATGCAGTACTCACGTTTGATGTCGGTGACAGTCCTGATGTAGTTCTTGGTGGTGAGTACGAACTCGTTGTAGATGACCCAGTCGGGCTTGTGGTCCAGGCATGTGCTGGGATGCAGCTGTACTACTTGGTTGTCCTTCACCGTCAGGTAGTGACCTGTCCGCTCTAAGTGGGCTACCTGGAATTGAGAATAAGTGTAAAAGTAAAGTCAAGTGTAACATCTTTCTTAGTAGTCAAGCTTGCGATCACTAACCAACGAGGCAGTCTCCAAACACAAAGTTCCTAGTGATCATCATCTGCCTAGCCTTTTTCCAACTATGTTGGGGTCGGCTTCCAATCTAACCGGATGCAGCAGAATACTAGTATTTTACATGGAGCGACTGCCTATCTGACCTCCACAACCTATTTAGTACTGGGTAATACGATACCCCTTGGTAAGACTGGTTGTCAGACTTTTGGCCTCTGACTTCAAAGATCTTCAATTGACAGCCGGGACCAACAGCTTAACGTGCTTTCCGAGGCACGGAGGAAGCTCGGTATGTAATGGGTGGTCACCCATCCACAGACCAACCTAGCAAAGCACAGCTTAACCTTAAGATCGACCTGAGCGGCTGTTATTATTTAGCCACGAGCTCCCCTCTTCAAAGTTCCTAGTGACATGAAACTCTAAATACACACACGTATATAGTGTTTATAGATTTGAAATACAGAGACTTTTACGGGGTTCTTTTAAATCAATTAGAGATAATTTTAGCTTACCTGCATGAAGAATCCATTAACTAGTGCTTTCCTTATATTAATATAATAGTCCTTGCTTGTGAACTCTGTACTTGTTCGCTTTAAGTTAAACCTGCAACAGACAACATTACTAACATTAGAAAATTGCTATTTTATCAACACACAATCTGTGCTAGATAGGATTACCCATCCACAAAACCAATGACCTCTAGAATAATGTTACTGGGTAATACGATAACCCTTGTCAAGACTAGGTTTCTGGTTTGCAACAACTTTTGAAGATCAACAAACGACAGCGGGGACCAACGGACTGGACCGGACCTACTGAAACGGACCGGGGACTTTACCTTGCTTTCTAAAGCACAAATAAATATTGCTGGACATTACACACAGCGCCATCTAGTGCCACACTAAGCAACGAGGCTTGTGTCGTGGACACCAGATAGTTGATATACTACATAGATACTTTTTGTTTGTAAATACATACTTATTATACATTTAAACATCCATGACTCGGAAACAAATGTCCATGCTCATCACACAAACATTTGCTCCAACCGAGATTCGTACCCGGGACCCTAAGAACGTAAGGCAGCCTCACTACCGCTGCGCCCAAATGTGTATGTCATGGATGATCACCTATTCACGGTCCATCTTCATAAGCCGCGCTCGCCTAGGTTGGTCAGTGGATGGGTAACTGATTACAGCCGTTGGTCCCAGCTGTCATTTGTAGATTTTTGACAGTCGAACCAACAGCCATTAAGAGCCTATAGTACCTCAGATTAGCAACTCTATTTGTGGTGGTTCAAACTTCGTTTGTAATAATGTTAGAATAACGTTCTAATCAGCTTGCACTACAAAGCGGTTGTTACGTCAGTCACTGCGGCCGAATAGTGCGAAATGAGTGGTTTTTATTCTTTATAAAATCAAATGTGACCTGCTTTAAAGTTAGTTCAGTTAGTATGCAAAGTTTCATGATCTAATTCGAAGTACTTTTTGAATACCAGCGGTTTATTGTTCAGTTTAGAGGTAACTTTGGGATTTTTATCTATCGAGAAAATTTTATGAAATCGTGTTTTCGCCAAACATAAGACCTAACATTAATCCTCAATTTTATCATACATTTATTTCAAAATTAATGCTTCAGTATTTTATGCATAACGGAGGATCATGCTAAGCCATTTGAGGTAGTATAGGCCCTTAACATGCTTTTCGAGGCACGAAGGAAACTCGGTATGTAAAGAGTCCCCCATCCACAGACCAACCTAGGCAACAAACGTTCTGCCCTGTTCCTCACACTTCGCAAATGGTGATAGTAACGGGGTTATCACAAAATATTGAAAAATTAGTATTACACTGTTGTTGTTCCACTTTAGCAGCACTATTGGCAGTTATGTTATGTATTGTTGTTACTTTACTCATCATCATCTGCCTAGCCTTTTCCCAAGTTTTTATTGAAGTCGGCTTCCAGTCTAACCGGATGCAGCTGAATACCAGTATTTTACATTGAGCGACTGCCTATCTGACCTCCACAACCCAGTTAGTACTGGGTAATACGATACCCCTTGGTAAGACTGGTTGTCAGACTTTTTGGGTCACTGACTACCTGTAACGACTGTCAAAGATCACAAATGACAGCCGGGACCAACGGCTTAACGTGCTTTCCGAGGCACGGAGGAAACTCGGTATGTAATGGGCGGTCACCCATCCACAGACCAACCTAGGCAAGCACGGCTTAACCTAACGATCGACCCGAGCGGCTGTTATTATTTAGCCACGAACTCCTCTATTGTTGTTACTTTACTATTAATCTTTTTAAAATCTTTTTAATTGTTTACAACGCTAATTTAAAAATTTACCAAATTGTCTCATTGTGCATCTGTGGAGAACGTCGTTGATATCACATTTGTATCATTAGGTTGCAGAGGTTTGGGGAATGGCTTTTGTGCGGTAGACCGAAATTCGGTGTGGTATACGAGGAAATGAATAACAGCAGAAGGGTTTTTAAGTCTAAGTTGAGGTGGTGTCTTAATCACCAAGACCAAATCCAGATGGACATACTTGCAGAGAAGCATGCAAAAAAAGACTTTCGTGGCTTCTGGAAGGGTACACAAAAACACAATCCTAGAACTGGCCTGCCGGTGAGCGTCGATGGCGTGTCTGCTGATAAGGACATTGCTAATATCTTTAAAAACCATTTCTGTGTGAAGCCTGTCCACAATCCGCCCGTGACGGTGATCGATGCTGAATCTGAATGTGTCTTAAAACCTACCACTAATTTTTCTGCAGCACAGATAGCGAAAGTAATTAAGAGCATGACTAGAGGTAAGTCCCCTGGGCATGACGGGCTCAGCATCGAGCACCTTCAATTTGCAGGTCCCCATCTGCCGCGTGTTCTTGCGATGCTATTCAATTTCTGCCTTAGGCATTCTTATTTGCCAGAGGAGCTGATGAGGACGGTCGTAGTACCGATAGTCAAGAACAAAACAGGTGACATCTCTGACAAAAATAACTACAGGCCGATCTCATTAGCTACAGTAATCGCGAAGGTATTTGACAGCATGCTTAATTCTCACTTGAACAAAGTCGTAACTCTGCACGACAACCAGTTTGGGTTCAGGCCCAAGCTGTCCACTGAGAGTGCAATACTGAGCTTATAGCATGCTGTCAAGTATTACACAGACCGTAATACTGCTGTTTATGCCAGTTTCCTTGATTTGTCCAGGGCTTTTGACCTGGTTTCCTACGAAGTGCTGTGGCAAAAGTTACGCGACCAAAAAATTGCACCAGAAATAGTTACCATCTTCCAGCACTGGTACGGCAACCAGGTCATCATCATCATCTGCCTAGCCTTTTCCCAACTATGTTGGGGTCGGCTTCCAGTCTAACCGGATGCAGCTGAATACCAGTATTTTACATGGAGCGACTGCCTATCTGACCTCCACAACCCAGTTAGTACCGGGTAATACGATACCCCTTGGTAAGACTGGTTGTCAGACTTTTTGGGTCTCTGACTACCTAACGACTGTCAAAGATCTACAAATGACAGCCGGGACCAACAGCTTAACGTGCTTTCCGAGGCACGGAGGAAACTCGGTATGTAATGGGTGGTCACCCATCCACAGACCAACCTAGGCAAGCACGGCTTAACCTAACGACGGCAACCAGGTCAACTACGTGAAATGGGCGGGAGCTCTGTCGGACTCGTACAGGTTGGAGTGCGGGGTGAGGCAGGGTGGCCTGAGCTCACCTACGCTCTTCAATCTGTACATGAATGAGCTTATTGTCGCGCTTAGCAGCCGTCATGTTGGATGCCATATCGATGATGTTTGTTTTAATAACATCAGCTATGCGGACGACATGGTGCTGCTGAGTGCGTCGGTGGGTGGTCTCAGGGAACTCATGAGCATATGCGAGGCGTACGCACATTCACATGGCCTCAAATATAACGTCGCGAAGAGTGTGCTTATGATTTTCCAAGCTGGGACCAAAGGTCTGATGGAGGTTCCTCCAGTCAGGTTGTGCGGCGTGCCCTTGGAGCGCGTGCAATCATTTAAATACTTAGGCCATATTGTGACGCCTGACTTGAAGGATGACGCCGATATTGAACGGGAACGGAGGGCGCTGTCGGTGAGGGCGAACATGATAGCTCGCAGGTTTGCTCGTAGCTCCAAGGAAGTCAAAGTCACCTTGTTTCGAGCCTACTGCACTGCATTTTATACGAGCAGCCTGTGGGTGTCATACTCGCAGAAAGCCTATGGAGCCCTCAGAGTTCAATATAATAATGCGCTGAGGGCATTGCTGCGGCTGCCTCGCTTCTGCAGCGCGTCGGGGATGTTCGCCAATGTGCGCGTAGACTGTTTTTATGCCACTATGCGCAGGAGGGCAGCCTCGATAGCGGGCAGGGTGAGGGCCAGCGGAAACAGTCTCCTCACCGTCGTCGCCGACAGGTTGGACGGGCCATTTATGCGGCATTGGTTGGCCTTACATGCGCCCTTTTTTAGGGCTTGGGGTAAATAAGTAGTGTTTCTCTAGGTTATTCTTATTATTATATTATTATTATGTTATTGACAATTATTAATCTATTAAATGTTATTGACTTTGTTACTTTAGATTATTATTTTAAATTCAATTAATTAATTTGTTATTCTATTATTTTACAAGTTATCAGTTTTATTTACGTTATTTACAAACGACAACTCTATAATTATGCAGCTACATTAAATTCCTCATTTTGTTATTTTGATTTTGAATATGTTATTTAATTATTATTAGTTTATGTATGGCAATTGTTTTACTACTTTATGGATATTTTTGTCTGACTGAATAAATGAATTGAATTGAATTGAATTACTGTATTTTATTTTTTTTGTAATTTTTAATGTTATTAATGCAATTGTTTGTTTTCCCTAATAAATAAAATAAAATAAAAATTACCTGTCCATTATCCTGCTAAGCTGTTGCCGCACGTTGTCTCCGGACTTCAGCGAGCGGTAGTTGATGAAGTTGTCGTAGCACCAGTGGGGGTCTTCCATGTCTGGAATCATTACCAACATGATGGTTTCATATTATGGTATTTAAATATAGTCACGATGGTCTCTACACGGTGTAAAAGACCTCATCACGAAGCCGTCAACCAAGCATTCTGTACATCAAACTACGTAACTCTGAGCAAAAATTATTGCTGGGAAACGACTTTTTTTGTGAGGTGATTAATTATACACAAATTCTCGTCATGAATCAATTTTACATTGTAACTAGAAGTTATTAAGGTGGAAGCTGTACGGTAGTCCACGAAATTCAAGTTTTCTTACGTTTTTTGCAATTTACAGGCCAGTGCTAGGTTGTATGTTGATGAAAATATTATAGTAAGAAAATTTGTGCGAGAATTAATACGTGGAGCTTCCACCTTAATGAACCATCATGTCGTCAACATAGGCCAAGAAGAAAAATAAGTGTTAAAGGGAGCTAACGCGGGCTGCCTCTGCCAAACGAAAAAAGAATCACGGAGTAATCAGTGAACTTGCATGAACAAAACAAAAAGATATAACCTCTTCCTTTTTTAGCAGTCGGTTAAAAACTAGTGACACGTGTGGCCGTCTGATGACTGTTACCCATGGCCGTATTAGTCGTTCTTGGATTTATATGCACCCGTATACAAGGCCGCCGCTGGCAAGGTATCAAACAGCGAAGATGTTGGCGAGTACTTACTCTGTTTAAAAGCGTGGTACACATTAAGTAGCGTGAGGTGGTCTCCGTCGATGTGCGCGAACCTCATCTTAGCTTCGTCGGCCGCCTTGCGCGCTTCGTTGGGACGCACGAAGCATTGTTGGACTGAAAACATGAGTAAATAACGTTTGATATTACATTTACGTTTTACTAGCGGACGTCGCGCGGTTTCACTCGCGTAGTTCCCGTTCCCGTGGGAGTACGGGGTTAAAATATAGCCTATGTTACTCTGGGTGAATGTAGCTTTCTAATGGTGAAAGAATTTTTGAAATCGGCGCAATAGTTTTTGAGTTAATTCATTACAAACATACACACAAAAATACAAATCTTTCCTCTTTATAATATTATTACTGTAGATAAACAGACTTGATATGGCAAAAAAGTGAATTACACCTCAAAATTTCAGCGTTATAAAGTTTCACCGCTTTTTTAAATTTGCGTTCCTTCGCACACTCGCAGTGTGACGTCAAGTGTATGTGTCATGTCCGATTGCGGGTGATGCGGAGTGTTTACGTTCATGTTTAGTAAAGTCGTTTGAAATGTTTATTTCGACTCGCAGAGTGAAGTTACGTCTGTAGTCGGATTTTCCCGCGGATGTCGTACTTTAACATTTAATATCTCAGTCATTTTTGAAGTAAGGAATTAAAATAATATTTTTTCTCGAGTTACCTATTTTTTGGACATGCTGATAACAAAAAACATTGGTGTGACTCATTTTGAAGGTTAAGTGATAACCAAAGAATAAAAATGTTGTATCACACAACTTCCGCTATCTAAATCTTTCTCATTTTGTGCAACAGCTTAAGGCGATTACAGGAGCTAAATTAGCAACTCTATTTGTGGTGGTTCAAACTTCGTTTGAAATACTGATAGAATAATGTTCTAATCCGCTTGCACTATAAAGCGGTTGTTACGTCAGTCACTGCGGGCCGAATAGTGCGAAATGAGTGGTTTTTTGCGATTTACAAAAAATCTATTGATTGGACTAAAAAAGTAAAACACTATGATGCTAATATGTTGCTTGTAGAATTATTTGCCAAAAAATCAGAATGATCGCATGTATTTTAGTATGGTTTTTACTCGTTAGAGATAAGTTCGTGATTTTTTTATCTAGTAAAATTAGTTGTATTATGTTTTCAAAACACTATCATACTAGCATATATCCTGAAGAATATCATATATATTTTTCTGGTTTGGTTTATTGCAGTGAATCATATGTTTTTTTGCATTATAAAACTCGCGTTTGGCTCTTGTAGTCGCCTTAACGATTTCTTCAAGGTTACTCCTCAGCATCTTACCTGATAACATAGCAGTGATGGAGAGGATCTCGTTGGAACAGTTGTGGTTGCAGCTGGCTATCAGCATCTTGGCCAGCTGAGGGTCCAGGGGGAACTCCGCCATCACGGCGCCCAGGTCCGTCAGGTTGCCGTCGTCGTCTGTAAGTTACATGGAACGGATTTTAATATAAAAGTAAAACATTTATAGTTTACTAGCCGATGCCCGCGCGACAAATTATGTACTTAAAACCTTCCTCTTAAATCACTCTATCTATTATAAAAACCCGCATCAAAATCCGTTGCGTAGTTTTAAAGATCTAAGCATACATAGGGACAGACAGACGCGGCCGGGGGGACTTTGTTTTATAATATGTAGTGATAGTGATTTAGCCAGTTTTTTGTAAGTTTCATTATTAACCAAGCACCGATCTAGACCCCGGTTTTCCAAGAAACGATTAAACAAAGAACCAATAACCCTATGTTTAGCTACATGATTGCAGTAGTTTTATATAGAAAGCTAGTGGACGTCACGCGGTTTCACCCACGTAGTTCCCGTTTCCCGTGGGAGTACGGGGATAAAATATAGTCTATGTTACTCAGGGTAAATGTAGCTTTCTAATGGTGAAAGAATTTTTAAAATCAGCGCAGTAGTTTTTGAGTTTATTCATTACAAACATACACACAAAAATATAAATCTTTTCTCTTTATAATATTAGTGTAGATCTATTTACGAACAAAAAGTATTTAAGTAGTATTTCAACTATCTGGTGTCCACGACACAAGCCTAGTGTGGAACTAGATGGCGCTGTCTGTAATATTCAGCGATATTTATTTATTTCTAGTCTATGATAAAATATAATCGTCATCGTCATCAGCCTATTAATGTTCCCACTGCTGGGACACAGGCCTCCTCTCTATGAGAGGGAATGGGCTATAATCCACCACGCGGGCCCAGTGTGGATTGGTAGATGTCGCATGTCTTCGAATCTTTGGTTCTAAGACATGCCGGTTTCCTCACGATGTTTTCCTTCACCGTTTTGAAAGCAGCGGTGATGAAATAGATTACACAAAGTAATGCGCCTGTCTAGGTTCGAACTCACGACTTACTGTTAAATATAAAAAAATATATGTATAATGATAAAAAATAATAGGAAAACAATTCTTACCCAAAGCCGCGAGATAATTCAAAAGCTCCAAAGCCCTCATGAGTGTCTCCGGGGCCGGTGGATCCATGAAGTCAAAGTGGACCAGGTCATCGATGCCAAGCTTTTTCAGCTGCAAAACTACAGACCCTAAGTTTGATCTGCAACGGCAACAATTGTGCGTTGTGTTAGCTCAGACTGACTCCAGGTCTTGGTGGCGGTTCAGGTTTGAGTCTATAAATGAAGTACTGTTAAAGGATCACAATTTTGAAACAAAATTGTATATTGAAACCTCTACGAAACCCGACCTTACTTAAAATACTTGTTATGTCTTCTGCAACTTGCGTATTCAGACAAAATAAATAGTGTTAATCTTTTGAAAGCCATTGTCACATATACGTGACAAGGAAGCGCGTGCCCTGTTCGCCAACGTCACAAATATGTGACTAAATGCGCGGTGCACTATAACGCGAAGTAAAATTAAATAGTTTTGATATCCCTTTTTGTAGGTATTTGCGGTGAAATTGCGGTTTGTCGTGGAGGACACGCGCGTGCGTTTATACTGTGGCGTTCAAAAGATTAAGCATCTTAAAGCTCACAGTTTGTGAGTAATTGTCTTTTTTAAAACTTTCACAATCAGAACACAATCATTATAATACACATGTGTTTGGGTATTTATCGCGAATTTTAATCATCTCAGTATGCAGACACTGTTAGTGAAGTGTGCTGTCCTAGAGTGAACCAGCCCTAATTAATATTTATGAAGATCAAGTGAGGGTAGTTGAATAAACACCTTCGCTTTGCTGTGGCGGTACCTCCAATACTTCAGTCTTCCGCGACCACGGCTGGTGCAATCCGGTCGAAACGTCGGGCTTATATTAAAGGTAAAATTTGCGATAAATACCCATTTACATGTGTATTATAATGTAGTTTGTAAGTATTTGGGTGTATATGACGCAAATAAAATCGTCCAAAATGTTGTGTCTATTTTGACTTTGATTAGCTCGAAGATTTGCCATTTCGGATGTCACGCATGTGAATATAACAAATCACATGCGTGGCTCCCGCTGGCCGCAATAAGCAAAGCCCACGCCCTACTTGGGAATCGAACCCAGAAGTCCACGCTCAGTAGTCGCAGTTACCACAATACCAACGACGCAGTCATTGAAACTTCAGCCAAAAGTTAAAGTCTTACAACTAAATAATAAAAAGAACTCGAATACCACCAATCACCTTAAAATCTCCGGGTAGGTGTTATCCTGCATCTCATTTTTATAAGCCTTCTCGGTGTACAGTCTAAAGCATTTCCCTGGTCTTGTCCTACCAGCTCTGCCTGCCCTCTGTTGGGCAGACGCCTTGCTGATAGGAGACACCAGTAACGATTCCACACGAATTCTTGGATTGTACACTTTCTGCTTAGCAAATCCGGGATCTATCACGAACACAACACCATCAATAGTCAAAGAAGTCTCGGCGATATTCGTCGAAACGACTACCTTTCGACCTATTGCTCCGTTTGCTCGATTTGGTGGCGCTGGCTCGAAAATTCGCTGTTGTAAGTTAGGAGGTAGTGTGGAATATAAGGGTATGCATTTCAATTCGCCCGCATCCGGGCCTAAGTTGTCAATTTCACGTTTGATTCGTTTACAAGCGTCTTCAATTTCCTCTTGGCCGGTTAAAAATAGCAGGATATCTCCAGATATCTCCTCACAAATGTGGATTTGTACGACTGTTCGAATGGCTGCTTCCAAATAATCCCTCTCAGGCTGTGGTGTGTAGAATATCTCTACTGGATGCGTCCTACCAGGAACATTCATTAGCGGCGCATTGTCGAAATACTGTTGAAACTTCCCCGCATCCAAGGTGGCTGACATGATAACTAGTTTCAGATCTGACCTCTGTTTTATGACCTCTTTCAGTACACCCATCAGAATATCTGTCGCTAATGTCCTTTCGTGAGCCTCATCGAGAAGAATCACTCTGTACTGTTCGAGCATTGGGTCTGACATAGCTTCTCGTAACAACATACCGTCTGTCATGTACTTTAAGATAGTTTGTGGTCCAGAGCAGTCTTCAAAACGAATGCTGTAACCGACTTGCTGTCCTAATGCTACATCCATTTCTTCTGCGACCCTCTGGGCAACAGACATAGCGGCTACTCTCCTGGGTTGTGTACAAGCAACGCCTTTGGATTTGCCTGCAGTTACAGCAGCGAATTCGACGGACCATTGCGGAATTTGTGTGGTCTTTCCAGAGCCGGTTTCTCCGACCAAGACTACACATTGGTGTGTGTTGAGGAGTCTCATGAAATCGTTTTTGTATTCCCAAACGGGGAGGCCTAAGCGGCGTCGAAGGAGTTCGTGGTAGCGCTGGGAGTGGGGAAGACCTGGGGACAAATAATTATTGATTAAACACTTTGGAAACAAAAAGGATATGATTGCATATTGAAAAATGCAATCAATGGGCGGGCTTACAAAGTGGTCGTGACCGCGTAGAGCGTTTGATCCCTAAAATACAACATTTGGATATGGTTTGCAAGAAAGGATACATTTTGGGCTGTGGTTTTTAGCGCTTGAATGACCGGGAAGGCGTAATCACACGGCGTATTTATATACGCTCGCGTTTCAGGAACGCGTTCACGGCCCGGTAAAACAGATAGTTGCGTTTGTATCGATTCAAATGCGCGTACGAAGAGATACAAACGTGCACGGAGGGGTTTCGAGATGTAATGTGTTTGCCAAGAGCCTCTCGACCACTCGCTACTTAACTATGCAAATGCTATGATGAGTTGTTTACGTATAGTCTGTGTTTCTTCAATTAATAAATTACAAGTTGAGGGAAACACCCGTGTTCTTAAGGCGCTGTACTTAGTCAAAATAGGCTTCACAAAACAGTTTTTTAGCCAAATGAATTTTAGAGCAGCTAAAAAAATATATGTTAATCTTGATCATATTTATGGGTGGACCATTGTGTTCAAAACACGTTTTCGGTAAATTTTCTCGATAAAAAAAACCATAAAATAACCATTTAAATTGAAATTGTAACTGTATTATCTATAAACAAATCTTGATAATATTAATAACAGTGATGTAATATGTAATAATAAAGGGAACTGTTGTTTTTATTTATTCTTTTTATTTATCACTTTTGTTATTTCAATATTTATTCATTATTTTCTTCTAAAACCTGGCCGCCCAGTAATAGTGACGTCTCATTTACTCCCATACAAATAGACAGTGTGCGCGATTTTGGTGTTCACAGCGCCTTAAATCATTGCCACTTATCATTCAAAGATAACTGAGTCAAGCTTTTAGTGTGTATTTAATTTATTATGGTAGAGAAGTGTAATATAGTCTACACATAGTTATGTCATGTCATCACGCCTGTGATCCCCGAAGGTAGAAGTGCACCAAATTAAATATGTAAACCTACATTTCGCCAGAGACGGGAAAACTCGATAACACTTTGCCCAACCTGGACATCAAACCCATGACCTCATCTTCAGCAGTCCATGCATGCTAAAGCATAATCCGCCTATAATGATCCCACTGCTGGGACACAGGCCTGCTCTCTATGAGAGTGAGTGGGCTTTAATCCACAATGTGAGCTCACGAGCTCAGAGCCGAGGGCAATTAGCCAAAAATTACTCAAAAGGTGGAACGAAGTGTGGTCGGATTTGCATGGGATTTTTTTCTTATTGAGTTCCTGGAGGTGCGAAGACAGTTAAAAAAAATCTGACCAATTTGGCATTTAATGGATTCCATTCCACACATGCCACACTATTACGCCACAACATAAATTCGTCGTACTATTACCTACATATTACAGCACAATAAAAATTCGTTGAATTATTGGATGCGCAACATTTCAAGTTTTTCATAAGAGTTCAAAATGAAATTCGAAAAAAAAAAGTCGCGTGGCGAAATATATTTTTAAAATTACACCACAATATAAATTCGTCGAATTAATGGATGCGCAATATTTCAAATTTTTCATAAAAATAAAAAAGAAATTCTAAAAAAAAAAAGCGCGTGTGGCGAAATATATTTTAAACTTTCTTTTACACTAAAAAAAGTCCCATGAAAATCCGGCCAGTATAAACTTCGTTCCAACTTTTTGTTATGGGGAAGCTGATTGTAGATGGCGCGTCCATAGCTTGGACCCAATCTGACCAATGAGGTCAAACTATTTTGAAATATAAAATGACATTGACAGATTTTCAACCAATGACGATGTTTGGTACAAGCGATGCTAGCGCCATTAGTTCCACAGTTGCCATACGCATTGCACTTTACTACCAGTTTGGTTTAGTAGATGTCACACGTCTTCGAGAGCAGCGGGGTGGCCCAGTGGTGGCGGCCCCGACTTACGAACCGAAACTCTTGGCTCAGACAGGCGCATTACTTTGTGGAATTTATTTCATCACCACTGCTCTCAAAACGGTGAAGGAAAACATCGTGATGAAACCGCCATGTCCTAGACAAAAAATTCGAAGACATGTGACATCTACCAATCCGCACTGGACCCGCATGGTGGATTATAGCCAATTCCCTCTCATAGAGAGGCCTGTGTCCCAGCAGTGGGAACATTAATAGGCTGATGATGATGACACGTCTTCGTATTACTTACCAGTAAACGGGTTAACACCGGGCGTGCTCGTAGCAGTGGGGGGCATGCTGATACCTAGACTAGCCAATGCAGTATCAGACGTCTCACCGCCTGCACCGGACTTAGCTGCAGCGGCTGCCTTCTCTTCCCTGGGAACAATTTAAATAACACTGGATTAACAAAACATAAGACATGGTTTCCAAAACGTTAAGTTTTCAATTCTAATGAGCATTACACATTGTTTAGGAGAACCGAGCATCACTGTCTGGAGCATTCAATTGTAATGTTCAGATTTGAGCATTACACATTTAGGAGAACCGAGCATCACTGTCTGGAGCATTCAATTGTAATGTTCAGATTTGAGCATTACACATTTAGGAGAACCGAGCATCACTGTCTGGAGCATTCAATTGTAATGTTCAGATTTGAGCATTACACATTGTTTAGGAGAACCGAGCATCACCGTGCGGAGCATTCAATTGTAATGTTCAGATTCGAGCATTACACATTGTTTAGGAGAACCGAGCATCACCATGCAGAGCATTCAATTGTAATGTTCAGATATTTTGAGCATTACACATTGTTTAGGAGAACTGAGCATGACAGTGCACAACATAATTTCTTGTGACTTGTTTCTGCACATTAATTTCTTCTTCCAAACGTTTGACAGTGCAACAAGAGCTTTTGGAAAGACCAGTCCAAAGATTCATCACTTTCGAAAGATGGTTTCCAGCCAATACAGATAACCGCAAAGAATATTGCTGATCTTTTAGTTTTGGCCAAAACCATTACCGAAATATATATAGTTTTTTGAAGGCATGTTAAAATGCATCTCTTTATTTTTACTTTACTTGGTAGGGCTTTTTCCATCAGGAATTTCTCAGTAACTGCCACGTAGTTTGGAATTTTGCCCCATTGATGGCAATATGCTCACCCCTATTAGACGGGACTTAAAAATGTCTGGAGCAAAATGGGTGCACTATCAGCCCGCGGAGCATGGCGATTCTATCTCTACTCTACAAGACTCGATAAAACTCTTTTCTATACAACTTGACATGTCTTAAAGTCTTGACATGCCCGAGCATGCGGCGACCCATCGACTCGAGTTTGTACGAAGACAAAGACATAGAATGTTTTCCATAGCAACGGAGTGACATTGAGGATTTTGCACTCAGCATCTGCGATCTAGAAGTATTACAATTGATTATATTTTTTTTAGATTGTTTGATATTATATTCATCACCTTAGAAGAGATCACAGGATCTCTTGCTTCCCTGCAATCTCATATCATCTTTAACAATCTCATGATTTTTGTACTTATCTTAAAATATCCATCAATGTTCAGTTGAATAGTTTCTTACTTAGTTTTTGTTGTTTACTTAAAAATAATGTTCCATGGGCGGTGGTTAATATCAGGCAAGGTGGACGATGACATTAAATTTGTTTGAAAGGAAAAAGATGCAAACAGTAGTAACAGATCCGGGAACTGTGGCGGAATAAAAGGGGGCGTTTACTCAACAGTGGGTGATTTCGGGCTGATGTGTTTGATGATGATGTATGCTAGCCACTTGATAGCACATGAAAGAGCAGCACACCAAAGCACTCGACATCATCATCTGCCTAGCCTTTTCCCAACTATGTTGGGGTCGGCTTCCAGTTTTACCGGATGCAGCTGAATACCAGTATTTTACATGGAGCGACTGCCTATCTGACCTCCACAACCCAGTTAGTACTGGGTAATACGATACCCCTTGGTAAGACTGGTTGTCAGACTTTTTGGGTCACTGACTACCTGTAACGACTATCAAAGATCTACAAATGACCAACTGCTTAACGTGCTTTCCGAGGCACAGAGGAAACTCGGTATGTAATGGGTGGTCACCCATCCACAGACCAACCTAGGCAAGCACGGCTTAACCTAACGATCGACCCGAGCGGCTGTTATTATTTAGCCACGAGTTCCTCCAAAGCACTCGACAACCACCCTAGAAAGCCATCGAATGCAGTCGCTGTGGCCGAAATCAGCTAGATGGCATTATCATCAAGGGACTCGTTTTCCGGGATATCGAAGGTCCCGGTTAGAGCTCGTACAGCGTTTCTTATGGCATAAAACTGAGGAGATGGCGACGGTAGGACCCCGACATGTTTTTTAAAAACAAAATGGCTTGCAAACACAAATTATATTTATAAAAATAATCTTGTCTAGGTCTAATGTGTTGTAGACTTTTTGACATTTGCTGACAAGAAACTATTCCTACAACCAGTGTCAAAAGTAGACAAAAAATTATCGCCATGCTCGGACGTTATAGACTTTTGTCGCTAAAGAATAGAAACCTTTCTTTTCCACATGTCAAACATCGCCATGCTTAGGACAATAGAAGTCTTTCGAAAATCTGTCAAATATCTGTCATTTTGTCGATTGTCAGTCGACAAAACCCGTTTCCACGGCGACCATGCTACGCGGGCAGGTAATTCGCTGCTTACCAAGATCCCAGAGCCCCCAGTGATTACTTATTTACTGAGTAACAAAACGTGTGAGTTTTTCTGTCAGACTACTCTGAGAAAAAATAATGAAAGGAAATCTAAAGTCACAGTCTATGATTTAGTACAGATTTTGTCTTGAAAAGATCATGAGAGGCCCACACAGAATTGTGTACACTGTGTCTGTGTTAGTAATTGTGTAGCTCAACGAAGACCTTAACATCATACAGTGTATGGATCATTCAGAAATATTAATTTAAATACTTGGTGTAAACTTAAATCTTTTCCAATGGCTGTTATTGCTTCTCAAGTTCATACATCAGACTGCATGTTCATGCCAATTGTGAGTACTGACCTTAGGAGCTGAGAATCCACTATCAATAATTCAGAAAATAATAGAAAATAAACATTTTATTTTTTCTTTTCTTTTCTCTTTGGTTACACTTAGCTACCAGCACCACTTGAGGTACAGAAAACTAAATCATTGCGTATTAAACGACTTACACAATGAAATGAAACGATTTCTAACTATTAACCAACAAATATTTGTTTGTTGTTTTACTTTATTTATTTCCGATTTTTGATCTTCGGCTGTTGTTACATTGGAATTTTCTATGGCGGAGATGGAAAAAAGGGCCTTTACGACCGAGGGGAAATTCCGGAATTTAGACATGCGCTTTGGAACTTTCGGAGTTGCGAGATAGCTATAACGGGGATTTAGTAGGGAATTCTGAATTTTTAATATAACTTCTACGCACTTTTTTTTCAAATTATTGATGACTAACCTAACAATTTAGATTAAAGAACATAACATGAAGAAAAGAAAGCATGCAAACCGGTGACTACAAAAACTTTCGAAGTTTTAAGAAGAAGTAGGTACGTATGGCCCTGAAAGATTTCTAACCTTGGTTTTGTCTTCCAGAAGACAAAAAATCGAAGATACAGCACGTAAACGAATGTGTGTCACCATTTCAACTGATAATTAAATTAAATACGGAAAACAAAGGCATGTAAACGATGAATTAGAAGCATGGCACAACAAACGCTTGAAAACGTGTTACTAACCTTTTCTTTTTAATAAAGGGATCCATCACTTCGATGCGGCGCTTAGACATTTCTGATTACAACACATAAAACACCAAAACAAATTAAATTAGGAGAAAATTCTTCGAATTTCCCAATAATTTTTAACATCCAACAAGATGGCGACTTCGCTGCTGCTTTGAAACAAAAAAAGTTTATATTGTTGTTTATGGTTACAATGTTTAGTGTTGCATACAAGAAAAATCACGATACAAAAGTAAAAATCAACTAAATCGGCAGGATAAAGCGACGTCCCTACTAGGGCAGTGCGGCCGTGAGCACAGAACACTAATCTAATAACTGCCGTGAGGCCGGCCCGAGCCGCATGGCCGAGCTTCGTGAGTTTGTCATAATCATAAGTCTACCCTCACGAGGCTCGGCCTCATGGAGCCGCGCGGCGCTAGTGGGGACGCCGCTTTATGCACATAAAAAATTGCACTCACTAGTGCGACGAAGGTGCTGCTGTGCTGCAAAGCCCGGCTCGGCATTCGACAAAGGGATATTTAAATGTTTTAATAATTTTGAGTGTAAAATGTGGTGCACACACAGTAGTACATACATTGTGGCCATTGTGGCCAAGGATAACAGATTTTTTCACAGTCGTTTTCTTAAAAATCTTTGAAAATTTTACTCTTTGCTTGTGAAAGGAATAATGTATATCTTCCTTCGCTTACCAATTGTTCCACTAAAAAAGCTAAAGTAGGTCGTTCCTTTTCACTTTGAGACTGTGTTTGAAAATGTCAGCTTGCTTGAAAATATAAAAGTTAAATTACTGTTTCAGACCATCAAGCTTTTGTTTTGAAAAGGTTCCTACAAGTGTTGTACAAAATAATAAGCTTAATTTTAACATAAAATAGGTTTAAAATGAATGACACAATCAATGTGAGGGTAAGGCAAAACGGAATGAAGTATAACAAAAATGTCAGACAATGTCAGACATTAAAATTGAAAACTGCGTATTTTGTTGTGCTAATTTCAGGCAGAAGTTATAAATTATGTTTGTAAATGTGTAAATAATTCACGCGTCCCTTTTTCTTGAATGTATTCGAGTGTTTCAGTTTCTGTGATTTACTTCGAACCTTGGGAGTGAACGTGAAGTGTGGTGAATTGATGATAATGTACGAACGAGCTTCGATTCTTTGTGATCTGTTATGGTAATATTTCACAAAAGATTACGAACACTGCAGTAATCCCTTCAAATAAACATAGACGTGAGTATACCATTCAGATAAAGTCACACGTTATTTTCTTTTGGTTTTGCTGCACAATTTCAAGATGGCGGAAGTGTTACCTTTTATTTTGATTATTTTGTTTATTTCTCTTGTTGAGCAGTCTACCATTCGATTTACACGTTTAGTTGTTACTTTAAATAGCTGCAATAAGTCTTGGAAATTAATTTCAACCGTCTTTGAAAAGAGGTCGAAAAGGGTTATTGAACTAGTTGAAACCTGTCCAAGTTTACATCAAGTTTAAAAAAAAAGTGAGAAAAAAGTTTGTCGTCATAGGATTCGTGTTAAAAAAAAACCGCATTATTCTGAACTATTTTAGGGTACATAAGTACATTCAGGATAATTGCAGTTTTATTGTTAGGTTACATTTGTATGATTTGAGACAATAACACCAAGACACCTTTAGCCTTATATTTAGGTGTTATAGACGATAGAATCGATAAAATGGTTTGATCGAGATAACACTTTTTGGCAAACTTTTTTTTTGTTGCTTGTGTGATCGTCATCATTATCAGCCTATTAATAACCCCACTGCTGGGACACAAGCTTCCTCTCTATGAGAGGGAATGGGCTATAACCCATGTTCTAGGACATGCCGGTTTCGGTTGGTTGAGTGAATGGTTGAGTTGAATGGCGCCGGTACATGCGTCATGTCTGTGAACGGGCGCTGTCAGTTGGGACTGGTCATCTCTTAGCTGCCAAGGTTCATTTTAATTACTTTATTCATAAATTTTTGATCTAATCTTTTACTCTGGATGCTCTTAGTGTGCACGTCTTTTTACATTGTTCTCACATATATGTATAATCTCAAAATTAATGATGTAACCAAGATTTTGTAACAATATTTTGATTTTAAAAGAGTGTCCATGGAGTTTCTTGCCCGTTCTTCTCCATAGAGATCTACGCTAGGGAATGGGCAACTACAGTACTTTCTCAAGTTATTATGCCTTGTGACTGGGACTGTAGCTTTGATTTTCTTTTTTGTATTTTTGACTTTCAAAAGTGCCGTAATGGTCTAATTGAAATAAATGCTTTGAGTTTGAGTTTGAGTTTTCCTCACTATATTTTCCTTTGCCATGTCATATTGGTGATGTTCTTCGGAAAGGTCAGATGCAGTGCTCATAACCAGTATGCATGTATGACTAGAAGAAGAAGTATATATGAATATGGATGAAGGAAAATAGGTACATAAGGCAGTAGTCTCACTCTCAATATTGTGATATTAAAAATGCATAGGTCGATGCTGCATCATGTCATGTCAATAAACTGTTTCGTTTTCGGATATGAACTTATTTATTTAGCAGGTTTCTTCATGTCTATTATTACTAATATAAATATGTTGTCCTCTGTGACAAGAAATAATCGTTGTAAATTATTTATTTATTACACACCTAAAAATGCCCATTTACTAGAATAACATTATTTATTTACTACCTACTACCCTCATCTAAGTGTTACTGCGGGGGGCCTACTGAAAACCAGCGCTGAGTGTTTTACACCCAGCATATGCTGAGTTGGTGACCCTTTCGTTATGGGCATGCTCAGCGCAGTTGAGCTGTTTAATTAATTGTTAAGCTGTTTGTTGTTATATGTATATGTATGTGCTGCTCTATTGTTATTGCTGCTGACCATTAACAAATAAATGATTATTCTATTCTACTTCATACACTTGGTCATGTCTCCTTACCCCTTGGTATGCCCTGAATGTGGATCTGTGCAATCCCGTTATTCTGCTGGAACGTATCCAACAGCATCCTGCATTTTTTTATAGGAAAATTACTTCAGTTCGCATTTCCACATTTCTGGCTACATCATCCACAGCCCGACTTAACCCACTGCTGGGTATAGGCCTCTATATGCTTGCGCCAAGCCCTACACTCTTATGCCAGGCCAGCCTCATCCAGGATATTCAATGACAACAATGTCATCTGCCCATTCTGGCATACCAAAGGTACCCTTACTACTTACCAAAGGTAACCTTACTACTTGGACTACAGTCTACCCCACAAAGATTAAGCACGTGACACATTTATTTACAACATTAATTCCAAAGCTTTGACAACAAATTGTCACAATTAAAGCCAATTAAAGTGTCTACCCAATTAACTGTAATGGGTGAGTCAGTGTAACCACAATGTTGTTAGAGACAGAGGACTCAATACAACTAATGAACATGTCTACACTTGGCTTGCCCTTATGACCTACTACTCTTCATGATGTTAGTGCTTCTGAACAGGTTGCTTTCCTTATGGGCTTGCCGTATTGTTGGGCCTGTACAAAAAATTAAAAAATATATATATCTTAACACTTTTGTTATACATAAATTGAGGCAGCCCCAGTAAGCTACAATAGTTACGCACCCTATTGCTTGCATGCACTCATAGGTCTAATCATTTACTTGTTTTGGATCTAACCTGGAAACCTTCTAGGTTCGGAGAATTGGAAGTTCCTGTTAGAAATAAAATAAGCAGGAATCCGAGATCCAAATACGTGAATTTATTACAATATAGATTTTTTACACGATGACAAGAACAGACAGATATTGAGTGACACATAGAACAACTTAATTTAAAATGTTCTTTCTTTTAAAATCTTGCTTTTAAAAATGCGCTTTGATGTGGAGTTGCGGACACCAGCCTGTTAAACAATATACAATATCTCCACAACCCCTGTGCTATTCAATGCATCCGTCAGTACAATGTTTTGAGTGTTAAAAAAATCCTGCCAATAATTTTGCATGATTTACTTAGTTTGATATACAGAAAGCTTAGTTGACGGTTTTGTGAAGGATTCCTTTTAGCCTCCTTCTAAGCGTGTACCTTCTGTACCTATCCTATTGTGTGGTACAGCTAAGTATAGACGCTTGGTTTAATCACAAATGGTTGATTTAAATGAGTGTGAGTACTGCGGTACTATGTCAAATATGTGTGTTGCAGACTTTATGCAGCCAGCATACGCAATTTGTATTGTCATGTAAATGCATGGAAAACATACAACTGAGCATGTTAAATAGTTCTCGGGTGAGTAATAGGTATTGTCATTGTTTACAAGTACTTTGCTAGTTGTTTTAAGTTCTGTGTAATAGACGCAAGCCTATTACCATCAACTGGGTGCAATTCTAGGCTGCTACTAGTAAAATTGAGCTTAAATAATGTTAACAGAAACTATTGAACCTTGTCAACATAGTTATCCATAACTAAGGACAGTATGGGCTAAACGAAACCTCATCTGCGTAGCCTTTCTCAACCTGCAGGGGTTGTAAATGTAAACCAACATGTTGCAACTTTCATCAGAATTCTTAGAGCCTTTTGATATCAAATGTATTGCTCATTTAATAGGATATGATAAACGGTGTTGGATTATTGTTTGGAAAATATACAGGGTGTTAAAGACCTCATCACCAAGCCGTGAACCAAGCATTCTGTACATCAAACTTTACGCAAAAATTATTGCTGGGAACTAACTTTTTTTTTTGGGGTGAAAAAATCATGTTTTGTTGTAGAACTCAATGCACAAACTAACGCACTCAAAACATTGTGCTGATGGATGGGTTAAATAGTACGGGGGTCGTGGAGGTGTTTAAAAGTAAAAATTATAGATTAAAAACATGTATTTAAAAAAACTTGTCAAAAAATTTGAACTTTGACCCTCAATATCTCCGTAACAAGAAGGTTCCCAGGTATGGTGTAGAACAAAAAAAAAATCGCAATGACGGCGAGAACAAGTTCCTTTCGGCTTCGTTAAGAGATGTTTTACACCCTTTATAGCAAGATGCGATAAGATTTATTTGAAAGAAAGACACACGTTATATAAGAAAAAGCAAAGACAAGTTCTTTGTGACAGTGACAGTATGCTCTATGCCACATTCATAGCATTGATATATGGCCTTTTAGTTTACTATCTACAACAAACGTTTGGGGTTCGCTATCAGTTGTACTAGGTGCAATTGAATACCAGTATTTTACATAGAGCAACTGCTTAGCTTAGAAGAGCAGCGGTGGCCCAGTGGTGGCGGCCCCGACTTACGAACAGTAAGTCGTGGGTTCGAACCCAGACAAGCGCATTACTTTGTGTAATTTATTTCATCACCACTGCTCTCAAAACGGTGAAAGAAAACATCGTGAGGAAACCGGCATGTCCTAGAACCAAAAATTCGAAGACATGTGACATCTACCAATCCACACTGGGCCCGCGTGGTGGATTATAGCCCATTCCTTCATAGAGAGGAGGCCTGTGTCCCAGCAGTGGGAACATTAATAAGCTGATAATGATGATGAACTGCTTATCTGACCATCGCAACAGTTAGTACTGGATAATATAATTCCATTTGGGAAGATGTCATCATCATCTGCCTAGCCTTTTCCCAACTATGTTGGGGTCGGCTTCCAGTTTACCGGACGCAGCTGAATACCAGTATTTGACATGGAGCGACTGCCTATCTGACCTCCACAACTCAGTTAGTACCAGGTAATACGATACCCCTTGGTAAGACTGGTTGTCAGACTTTTCGACTTTTCGTCTTCTTCTTTTTGACTTTTTTCTTTTTTTTTCTTTTTTTTTTGATTTTTTTTTCAGGTTGGCAGATGTACAGGGTTATTTTTTTTTTTTGTATATTTATATTACTAGCGACCCGCCCCAGCTTCGCACAGGTGCAATGTACAGGTCGCGGCACGTAACTCTAGCGCTGAACGAAACGTGGAGGGGATAGCTGCGCATGTTCTACGACTGGAGAGCAAATCGGCGCAACGCACGCCCCAACACATTCTTATTTTTTACTTCTGCGCAATAACGGTCAGCACTAGAGTTTCGTGCCGCGACCTGTAGATATAAATCTTCCTCTTGAATCACTATCTATTGCTGAAAACTGCATTAAAATCCGTCGCGTAGTTTAAAAGATCTACGTAGCGTACAAACAAAGGGAGTGGGGAGCGACTTTGTTGTATATTATTACTAACGGACGTCACGCGGTTTCACCCGCCTAGTTTCCGTTCCCGTGGGAGTACGAGGATAAAATATAGCCTATGTTACTCAGGGTGAATGCAGCTTTCTAATGGTGAAAGAATTTTTGAAATTCACGCAGTAGTTTTTGAGTTTATTCGTTACAAACATACAAAAATACAAATCTTTCCTCTTTATAATATTAGTCTATTAGTATAAATAAAGATTATGAAAATCTTTACCTATGAACTGTAAACTGTTTTCACGGTTTGTGGGAAGGTATTTAAATGAAAGTTACTTTGTAACAATGAGCTGGCAAAACAGTAATGTTAAAATGTGTGTTGTATCTTTTTCAGATGGTAGTTCGCCGGACGAACTTTGCATGTGCAAGTTAAGACACCAACATAAAACTGAAGATGGGTCAGCAGACGTCAAGGAAAAGTGAGTAGCTTGTTTATATCAATAACAACAACAGCCCATAACCTCCACGGCTGGACATAAGCCTCTCCCATGATGGGAGGAATTTGCCGTAATCTCCACGCTTGGCAGGCGGATTGGAGATAGCAGTGATGAAAGACTAACAGAAAACGCTGCTGCCCATTCTCTGGTCTACGGAGGCGGAGCAAGGTGTACTGCCTCAGACATTAGTCGCCTTATACGACACCCGTGAGTGTAATGGGCTGGTTCTATTCTACTCTGCCGGATACCGCACGGCTTATGATATATGTTTATATCATTATTACACAACTGTGGAGACTGCGGATTCTATAACGGGCGTGGTGTCCGGGTGGATGAATTGATCATTCGATCCAGTCAAGCCCTCTAAGAAAAGCCGGAAATGCTTTGGTGTTACTAATGGTCTAAAAGTCAAATCATTTATTTCACGTAGGCCCTCAGACCAAATTAAAAAAGTTAAGACGGAACTCTGCGAACAGAGAAGTGAGGCCGGTTTCGTAAACATGTTGTGCATTTATTGAGACGTAGTTTGATTGTAGTTTGATGTAAATGTGTCCGTGTGAGCGTGTATACACAGAGCGAGGCGTAGTTTTGCGCATGCCTCACTTTATTGTTCCAGCGCTGGCTTGAATTTTTACAGGTCGCGGCACGTAACTAGCGCTGAACGAAACGTGGAGGGGATAGCTGCGCATGTTCTACGACTGGAGACCCAATCGGCGCAACGCACGCCCCAAGACATTCTTATTTTTACTTCTGCGCAATAACGGTCAACGCTAGAGTTACGTGCCGCGACCTGTATTTGGTCTGAGCTTAGGCCATTAAAATGCATTTTTGAACGTCAAACTTAAAACCAAAGGAGATAGAATTGATTCAAGATTTGTGGAGAGTGCTTGTGTGGGTTACCAAAGTACTTTGCCCTGTAGTCAGAAATCCAATTTACCATGCTCCTATTTCCGTCGCTCATAACCGTCATTTTTGCTAGAGCGAGAAACAGCGTATCTTCGATTCTGCCGCGTACGATAGCACTGCCGCTCTGTGACACGACTTCGCAATAGGGTATTACACCCATTTTTTCAAAGTGTCTCAATTAGATTCTATAGTGCTAATGAACCACTACAAAATTCACAAAAAATGTATTGAATCGTTAAGTGCCATAAAAATGCATTTAAATTTAGCATTTTCAAATTTCGCGCGTAATTTGACGAAAACGCTGCAGGCGTGGACGCCATATTGCTCTGTGGTCATCACGTCAGTTGGCTGTGTAAACAAATGCAGTAATATTTGAAGTTGACAGTTGACACTTCTATGTTTACATACATAGCCGTATGACGTAATAACATGGCGACTACTATAATGGTGTTAGGAAACAGATTAAAAAAGCTGAAACCATTGAATTAAATTTTTAAAATTTAGTTTGCTATTTTATGAACTAAAACTAACGTTTTCCGACTGCTTTTTGTCTAAACCATCTCAATAATATATTTTTAGATTTTTTCTCATATAGAGCAAAATACCCTATTAGATCTATTACTGAGTTGTTTATCATGCTCGAGCTGGTGCAGTCACCCCACAAAGATTGCATAAAACTTACTGTTGAAACATTGTAAATGCATTTGAAAATATGATAGTAAACTGGCCTATTAATTCACCGTGTTCTTTTTACTAGGTGGCGAGTGCACGTGTGGCTGCGGCGCGTGGGAGCGGCGTAGATACGCGGAGTCGCCCAGCAGTGTGCACCGATACGTCAGCGCGGTCACTGACAGGTAACTAGAACTTACAATACCCATTGAGCTCAAACGTACACCTTCGTCGGACCACAAGGATACAATTGGCTTCTTTGTCATCATTCGGCTAACCTTTTGCCAATTATTACTGACAGCTGTCATACAAAGGAATACAATGAGGGATTTTCTTTTTAGCTCTTCCCTAGTCGCTGGATAGATGGCGCTAAACTTAGTATGATAATGCAAGGAACAGAACTTAAAAAAAACTGATTTTAACAAACCGCGAGAAAACTAGGTTATATTCGGAAGCTTAAGCAAACGAAAGTGTCAGTCAACGAGCGTATTTGACGCGACGCAATGTTTTTTTTCCAAGCGTTTTGACTTTGGCACTAACTATCATAGTCAGTTCAACGCCATCTATAGAGTTCTTGGAAACTAAGTTTTTTTTAATACCTCCAAAGTAAAACCTCTCATTATAGTGCTGTTTAGTATAGCATACCTTAAAGAACGACTTTCACCGAGCTGGATAATAGATGAAAAGTATTATAATATAAATTAAATTTGTCAAAAAATATATTGGAAATGTGTTGACTAAAAAAATTCAGTCCAGAACACAATTTTTTTTTTCAACCTTACACTGGTTTGGCTAATAGACAAATTCCATACCAATCGAAAGTATGATACCTGTAGAATCTGCTGATCTCCGAAACGACCGGACCGATTTTGACAGAGCTTTTACTGGCAGATAGCTGATGTTATAAGTTGTAACTTAGCCTTTTTTCGCACGCATAAGCCGGTTAACTAGTGTCGGCGTTATGGGAACTGCAAAATAAGTACTTGATTTACTTGGTGATGGAATAAGTTTATTAAAATAAATAACAAGGAGCAAGAATGCCGACCGACCGAACCCGGAGATGAAAAGTTACTCCATCACCAAGTAACAACAACAACAGCCCATAACGTCCACTGCTGGACATAAGCCTCTCTCATGATGTAAGGAATTTGCCGTAATGTCCACGCTTGGCAGGCGGATTGGAGATCGCAGTGATGAAAGACTAACAGAAAACGCTGCTGCCCATTCTCTGGTCTACGGAGGCGCAAGGTGTTCTGCCTCAGACATTACGAGCCTTATACGACACCCGTGACTGTAATGGGTTGGTTCTATTCTACTCTGCCGGATACCACACGGTTAAGTAAATCAAGTACTTATTTTGCGATTCCCATAACTCCGACACTAGTTAATCGACATATGTGAGCGAAACATTCCCACTGCTGGGCAAGCACAAGACAAGCCTGAGCTGTAAAAAGGAATGGCCTGTAAACCACCCCGCGGATTTTGGATTGTAAGACTTGCTAGACTTGCAAGATGTTTTCTCTCGCCATTCTGATAGCAGTGGTGATGAAATATTTGACACAAGCAAAGTGACTTACTATGCGATCTTGTTTTTTTTTTCTTTTATGCGTCGTATCTTTTTATTTAACGAACATAATTGTCGTATAAACTTGCCCGTAACGTCCAGATGGAGCGGCCGCGAGTGCGCGTGCCGCCGGCGACGGTGGCGCCGCCCGGCGTGCGTCTGCACGGCGTACAGGAGAGTTAGCGATGACAGGTATGTTATCATTTCTTTGCCAGTACCACTGCTGGGTAGTGTTATACAGGGCCATACTCGATTAGCTATAGTCTGCGCCAGATAAGTAGGAATTAAAGGTCATTGCTCTTTCCTTAATTTCTCTGCGTAGGTACCCCGACAATACATTATGAATCGTTTTTATTACTAGAAAAAGTCATGGATCACGATAAAGGTAGTTTCGGGATTAGCTATAGTCTGCGCCAGATAAGTAGGAATTAAAGGTCATTGCTCTTTCCTTAATTTCTCTGCGTAGGTACCCCGACAATACATTATGAATCGTTTTTATTACTAGAAAAAGTCATGGATCACGATAAAGGTAGTTTCGGGACAAGTTTGTCATTCATTTCAGATTTCCGAAAAAAAAAAAAAGAATAACATTCATTTCAGATTTCCGAAAAAAAAAAAAGAATAAATGTAAGCGGGTTAATGACCTTTATTTCCTACTTATCTGGCGCAGACTATAGCAAAACTTACAGACGTGGTGGGTAGTTTACAAAACAGATTTTTCAATACACTTCCTCGAAAATTGGTCCTTAACGCACTACGATTAGGTACAACATAGCATGAATTTCACACGCGTGCGATTTTTTCCACTTTCCCGCACGTGTGCGGGAATCAAAATTGCCACAGATAACTATACCTATACTTAGTCCAAATTGGTTCAATGCCTATAGTCTGAGGTGACTGTTCTTTTTTTTTGCAAAGCACTACGCGTCTTTACGGCATAAATATTTTTTGAATATTCAAATTGTGTTAATAAATAGAATATCATAGATAAACATGATTATTTAAAACTAATAGTTACTTTTATACACAAATTAACGTTTATTTGTGTTCTGAATTCAAAAATATAAAATAAATCTATTTTTTATATTAGGCTGTTTAACGGCTTCATACCATTGCCTCTCTTTCAACCTGGCGAGACCAAAGCGCGAAAAAAAAAGAAAATTTAAATCATAGTTTCATAGTTCGTGACAAAAATAATATTCGTTATTTTATTTTATTTCTTCAAAAGTGTATTGAAAAACGTCATTTGATACACGTGGACATTTGTTATTGCAATTCTGCAATTCTCGGCTCAAAAACACCCTCGCCTACGGCTCGAGTGTTATAATTCCGCCTCGATTGCAATAACAAACTTTCTCCACTTGTATCAAAATGTACTATTCCCAACTCGTAAAAATTACGACACGAATTTCATTATGTTCCCCCCCCCCCCCCCCCCCGTCCTTGTCACAGCTGGTCACATTTGTGAAAACGACGACCGTCAGTGAATTTAGTAGCCCATCACGTCTGTTGAGTTTTGCTAGCAAATTTAATGTCACGCGTGCGTATATTGACTTTTTTACCACATTAAAAAAAATGGGTATAATAGGTGAACGGAGTAGGAGCAAATGGCATACTTAATTTTTTTTTTCCAATAAAAAAAAACGTTTTTTTTTTTCAAAATTTCTCGTTCTTTGTTCTATTTTGAAAACTTTCCTTGAAATTGATAGCGTTTTTTGATGATGTATCAATTTCTTTCTAAGCTGTGGAAAATAGAAAAAAATAACTATGCATGCCAGCTTCTACTCCGTTCACCTAATATAACAATTTTTTTGGAAAGTCATAAAAAAAGTCATCCGGTATGTACATTCATCAACAACTAGCTTTGTATAAATCAACGTACATGTGCAGCTCTAATATAGTAGTCACAATGGAAATTAGAGACGGAATCATAAACTAACTACGCTTATTCCAATTCATTCGTAACAAATTCTTATAATTCCAGGCTGGCCGCTGTTCTAACGCTCGGCGCTAGAGATCTAAGGAGGGAGCTGGATGCGATTGTCATAAATACAGGTAAGCAATATACCAGCAAAATAAGAATAAAGCCGGATTTACACAGGGTAAGTAACGGGTGAGTAATCGGCGCCAGCGGGAACTGATCACATTGCTTACATGCATACAATCAGTAGTCGTGGTAATCTCTTCGCGGTGTACTCACGTCAGTGAAGTCTGTAAAAAAAGGGTCCACCCTTTATAGCAGAACTTTTTATGTCATAATATTACTTTGCATAACAGCGGATAGCATAAACTTCATTTCGCAGAAAATCGTTTGGCAGACACTCATTTATCATACATTCAAAACTCATAATTTTGTAAGGCAGAATCATCTTTAGGCATAAATTTCATATGCATTAGAATTAAAGGTAGAACCATCTTAGCGCAGAAAGTTCACAGCCAGACTCATCTTTTGGCATAAATTTTATATCGATAGTCACTAAAAGCAGAACTATCATATCTCAGAAAGTTTACAGTTAGAATCATCTTTTAGCATACATTTCTTATGCACAACAATGGAAAGACTCATCTATCACATCCACATCACAGAAAAATGAATTTTCTGTGATGTGGATGTAGCCGTGATAGATGAGTCTCTAAAACAGTTGATTGTGAACATGTGGTTTTTATTTTCCTGTAAGCACTAGGCAAACAAGCATACATCTTGCATGCAGCAAGCATGCAGTATGCAAACAAGCATGCAGTATGCAAACAAGCATGCAGTATGCAAACAAGCATGCAGTATGCAAACCAGCATACAATATGCAAACATGCACACCAGCATACACCATTCATGCAGCAAGCATGTAGCAGGCAAGCAAGCATGCAGCATGCAAGCAAGCATGCAACATGCAGCAGGCATGGTTTCTGTCACGGCTCCGGCGCTGCGGGGCTCCGGCGGTGCCACGCGAGTTTATCGTCGCAGATGTGTTTAACGCTCACCACCGCAGCTTCGGCTTGCTGGCCGGCTTCGCCGGCCAGCCTCAGCAGCGGCGGCGAGTGTTACAACAACCTGCTCCTCAACTCGCGGGCCGCCTCGCCCCTCCGCGCCTACGCGATTTTAAATTACACTCTAGGGGTAGGGCAGACAAGACTACGTAAAGTCGGTTTTGGAGCGATTCGTTTGTCACTAACTTTTGTAGCCCATCATATTAGGTACTTTTTAAGACAATATTTAAATGTTTGGTTAAAAATGCTATTTTATAGAAATGGCAATAATGCCAAATACAATTATTCCAAATGAAATTCTGCCATCTTCGTAATATGCCAAGTGAAATTGTGCAAAATTTGAACATTGCTAAAGGTAATTATGCCAAATAAAATTCTGCCATCTTAAAAGTATGCCATTGTAAATTCGGAAATACAAACATTCGGCCAAACAATAACTATATTAAATAATTTTTATGCCTTAAAAATATTCGTTTAAAGAAGATTATGCCAAGTGTGTTATGCCAAATAAATTTCGGAGTATCAAGATTCTGCCAGATAGAAGGAACCCGTAAAAAAACCTTTATATAATGAATTAACTGTTTAAATATTGCTGATTAATCAGAATTAAACAAACAAAGCACCGAGCGCCAGTTATATAAGGTCAAAAATAAGAATAGAATTTTAAGTAAGTGTAAGTTGAACCCTATACTACGGGTACCTTTACTCAATGATTTTTCACGTAACTCTAAAAAATAACTTCATTAAAACCTATGCGGGAAACCTTTTCAGGACTTGATACTATCAATAACTAATGTTATTTCAGATGGTGACACGGGCCGGGAGAATGGCGAGCCGACCGCTGAAGTGTACGTGCTGTCTGTCGCACCCAGAACGTAAGTACCAGCCGTGGTACGGGTGGGCTTGACCCAACACGATTTCGCACACCCGGGCGGCAAAATATACATTCAAATTTGACTACAGCTTGTGCCGAATCATGCAATACTGGAGTTTTTATTAGCACTACCTTCTGCACGCGGATTCATCCTCGTAGTTTATTTAACACGCTTTTATTAGTTTCACCTATGTAAACAAATCTTAGAAGGTACATTTGACCCATTTCCCGGTTTCCGATTAAGCTGAAATTTTGCATACATGTTAAGTTTGGATGACACTGCATGGTTAACTTAATGAAATCCTTCTGAAACCAGTCATCTGAATGGTATGGACTCCCAAAGATGGCGGACTAGTTGATTTTAATGCATTCTCATGATTATAGATATCAAATGAAAGGGAAAACGAGAAATTGACGTCACTCTAAAGCGTGTTATTTAGTTTCTTTCAACTATAATATTTGCACAAAATCTTTCTGAAGTATACTAAAGTATCATCAAGATCCCTTCCAAGTTTTTGTTTATGCTACAGTTTCATCAAGATCACTTCCAAGTTTTTGTTTATGCTAAAGTTTCATCAAGATCCCTTCCAAGTTTTTGTTTATGCTAAAGTTTCATCAAGATCCCTTCCAAGTTTTTGTTTATGCTAAAGTTTCATCAAGATCCCTTCCAAGTGTTTGTTTATGCTACAGTGTCATTAAGATCCCTTCCAAGTTTTTGCATGAACGAGTAACAAACATCCATCCATCCTCGCTAATTATATATAGAAGTTTCAAAAATTTGCTTCAATTCCAGAGCGGAAGGCGAGAGCTCGCAGGAAGGCGGGCGGCGCACGGAGCTCACGCAGACCAACGATGCGATACGACTGCATCCACACTTCCAGGTAACATTCTAATCACTTAGTTTTATTCATAAACAATTTACATTGTGTTTGAAACCATCATGAGGCTCATTGTATTTTTTGCGCGTACAAAAAATCTGCTGTTTCTTAGATTTTTAGTTAGCGAACATACACACATCAAACTCTAACTCAAAGCATTTATTTCAATTAGACCATTACGGCACTTTTGAATGTCAAAAATACAAAAAAGAAAATCAAAGCTACAGTCCCAGTCACAAGGCATAATAACTTGAGAAAGTACTGTAGTTGCCCATTCCCTAGCGTAGATCTCTATGGAGAAGAACGGGCAAGAAACTCCATGGACACTCTTTTAAATCAGAATATTGTTACAAAATCTTGGTTACATCATTAATTTTGAGATTATACATATATGTGAGAACGATGTATAAAGACGTGCACACTAAGAGCGTCCAGAGTAAAAGATTAGATCAAAAATTTTGTTAGCACTAGCATAAGCTGATATAATTTTTTAAATTGAACTTTATCAAACAAAAATCTTTTTTGTGTATTAAATTGAACTGTTTTATATTCTATATCTATATTTTAAAATAAATAATCTAAAAAGATGAAGAAATCATAATATAATCTACCGTAACAAAAAAGATTTCGATTTTTCAAAGTGATCACAAACTTTTTTTGATGTAAATGGTTGGAACAGCAGTTGTTTTTTCGCTTTTGTCCGCAATGCGACCCCTCGTATCAAGTAACTTTAATCGATAATAATTGCTGAAAAACGCTCTGTAGTTTTTCAAATTTTAAACGGATATTTCCGTCAAGTCTCAGGATTTTAACACTGACCGTAGTTGTGGCATTTTTTTAGATAAATATAATGTTCCGGACAAAGATGAATATAATATTGATGTTGGTCAGGTGGTGTGTGGCGGAGAGCTGCGAGCGCTCCTGCTGCGCGCGCCTCCTCTGCCGCAACAGGCGCACGCGCCGCCTAAAGTGCACACACAGGTAACATCTTCATCTCTTTGAAGTGTATGTATGCTCCTTTAGAATGTAAGAACAACAACAACAGCTCATAACGTCCACGGCTGGACATAAGCCTCTCCTATGACGGGACGAGTTTGCCGTAATCTCCACGCTTGGCAGGCGGATTGGAGATCGCAGTGATGACAAACTAACAGAAAACGCTGCTGCCCATTCTCTGGTCTACGGAGGCGCAAGGTGTTCTGCCTCAGACATTAGTCGCCTTATACGACACCCGTGACTGTAATGGGTTGCTTCTATTCTACTCTGCCGGATACCACACCCACCCTAGCGCTGGTGATGAGGTCCTGTATGGGTTCCCGTCGGTTCTGTGTATGTATGTATATGGTGTCTTTGTTTGTGTACTGAGTGAAAAGTTTGGTGTCCAGGCCGACTGGATTCCCAAGGGACGCTGGTCCGTCCAGCGTGCAATAGCGCGAATGCCCACCACAATCGTCCAAGATGATCACAAAACGGCTCCGGGCCAGAACTTAATCGTTCACACTTTTCACCAATGTCTTTATGAAATATGCAATTCCACGCGCGGCTAACTCACTTAAGCTCAAAACGGAGTTTTTTTGTCTAAAAAACACTAACTATCCCGGGTAAATACCTCAAGGGGGGAGGCTCGGCAAGCTCTAATTTTAAACAATAATTCGGAAAACAATCAAGATTCAAAACGATTTACAAAATTGCAAAATCAAAGTGTTAACAACAATGACAATTGACATGACAGTGACAGCTGCCCCAAGACGTCAAATAAAAACAATATTATATGTTCATTTTGAATTGTGTTGTGTGTTCCAGGTGGACTACATTCATTGTTTAGTGCCAGACCTCAAAGAGATCACAGCATGCTCCTTCTACTGGGGCAAGATGGACCGGTATGAAGCGGAGAGGTTACTGGACAATAAGCCTGAAGGTAATACATTCAAGTGTTTGATGTTATTATTGTGTATGAACCATAATAATAAACCGACGGTTTCGCGGCAGGCTACGTGACACCGCGCAGCGTAACACGACGCCGCCACTTCGTGTGTCATAGTTTAAGTGCAGTTCTACTAACATAGTTTTTAAGTTACCTAACTAACAATAATTGTTATTAGTATGTATTTTTAGGTTAAGGTATTTATCTATGGGTCTTTGTTACCAGAAATAAATGGTTTATTATTATTATTATTATAATGAGTATGAAAGATCGTGGCCAGTGGCTGTTAGCAATATGGCGACATAATAATAAATAAATAAATAAATATCGCTGGACATTACACACAGCTCCATATAGTTCCTCCACACTAAGCAACGAGGCTTGTGTCGTGGACACCAGATAGTTGATATACTACATACATACTTTTTGTTTGTAAATACATACTTATTATACATATACACATCCATGACTCGGGAACAAATGTCCATGCTCATCACACAAACATTTGCTCCTACTGGTATTCGAACCTTGGACCCTAAGAACGTAAAGCAGCCTCACTACCGCTGCGCCATTCGGGTCGTCAAATTCACATTTACCACCACGCCCTAAAAAAATTCTTGCACAGATATTTATTTTCTAAGCTTCTATAAAGCGCCGGCAACAAGTCCAGGCATCGTTTCACCCTTTTCATACTTTGGTTCACACTCAACAACCGTTGAAAGAGCCGAACGAAGTATGAAAGGGGCCTCGTTCGCCAAACGAAGTATGAAAAGGGCCTCGTCCGCCAAACGAAGTATGAAAAGGGCATCGCCCGCCAAACGAAGTATGAAAAGGGCCTCGTCCGCCAAACGAAGTATGAAAAGGGCCTCGTCCGCCAAACGAAGTATGAAAAGGGCCTCGTCCGCCAAACGAAGTATGAAAAGGGCATCGCCCGCCAAACGAAGTATAAAAAGGGCCTCGCCCGCCAAACGAAGTATGAAAAGGGCCTCGTCCGCCAAACGAAGTATGAAAAGGTCCTCGCCCGCCAAACGAAGTATGAAAAGGGCCTCGTCCGCCAAACGTATGAAAAGGGGCTCGTCCGCCAAACGAAGTTTGAAAAGGGCCTCGTCCGCTAAACGAAGTATGAAAAGGCCCTCGCCCGCCAAACAAAGTATGAAAAGGACCTCGCCCGCCAAACGAAGTATGAAAAGGGCCTCGCCTGCCATACGAAGCATGAAAAAGGCCTCGTCCGTCAAACGAAGTATGAAAAGGGCTTCGTTGGCCCGCTCACCAGCTGATGGTGTGGCCTGCGCTTGGTAGTGCTTCAAAGTTCAAAGATATTTTGGCGTTTGAATGGAGTTGACGAGGGCACACCTCCACCGTGTCCTCCGGTCGATCCTCGCAGTGGAAACACCCGGGCGTTTCCTCCCGCCCGATTCGGTGCAAGAACCTCCCGAAAACACCGTGTCTGGTGAGGAGCTGCGTCAGGCGGAAGGTGAGGACGCCGTGGCGTCTCTCAAGCTACTCTCCTAGGGGACTTATCGCCACTATTGTGGTGTGCCCTGCACGGGGTTGCGACAGTCGCTCTCTCCATGTCGCCATGAGATCCCGCCGGAAGTCCGTCCGCTGAGCGACATTAGGCATGACGACAGTATAAAAAAATTGCAAATCTATTTAGTCCGTCAGTTATTAGTATTAGAAAATAGTGGATACATATTTTTTTTGTTTTTGTATATCAATAAATATTGACAAAGATAAAACGCATCCAAACTCGGGAGTGGGGGCTCGTGACGTCAGAACTAGCTAATAGTACATTGCTCACCGAGAGGAGAAAGTGACAGATTACCGTCGAGGGTGTCGTTTGAAGCCCGAGCCGTAGGCGAGGGCTTTAAAACACCCGAAATCGGGAATCGCACTTTCTCTCGAGTGATACATAGTGCTTTATACTACACCTACGAGGAAAATAAAAAACTCAAACAACACACAAAATGGAAATGGCGCCAATGGCGTCTGCAATTTTCACATGTTCTTTTTTCAAATTGTTTATCCTGCCGCCGCAGGGTCGCACTGCCAGCCCGACACCATCCAACACACAGCTAGTGGCCAGTGTCATTTTGCGAACTTGGAGATAAAAACTCACTGTAAAAACTTTTTGGATTTTGATATTTAGGTTACCGGCGCATAGTCTTACCCAAAATTAAAAAAAAAAACCACGTAAGAAATGGATTTTCATACACTTTTCTCTCCCGCTCAGATGCGTTTTCTCCCCGCATATTTGTTCGATATGCAATGACGTACTTTCTACCGTAAATTTGATAAAGTATCAAGGTACTTTCCAAGCAGGTGTAGTATAAAAATTATACCTAGGCGTGACGTATTGAGAATTTTAAAAGCGACATATCTTCGTCAATTTTGGTCTACGTAAGAAAAGAAAACATATGTGTCCAATATTTTTTGGAAAACTATCTGACGGACTAATTAGATTTTTTTTGTCGTCTCGCCTATTTGTCGCGGCAGCGGAGTTTCCCCCCGGCGTAGCGTCTCCGCGCGCCATTCATGAAGGTGCGCGAGGACTATCGCCTCCAGATCCCATGGCGATGTGGCGCGACCCTTAGTTTTTTTTAGCAAATCTAATGATAAAGTTGTAACGCCATGTCTTCCTGTTTCCAGGCACATTCCTCCTGCGCGACTCAGCCCAAGAGGAGCACCTGTTCTCAGTGTCGTTCCGCAAGTACGGGCGCTCCCTGCACGCGCGCATCGAGCACTACCAGCACCGCTTCAGCTTCGACTCGCACGACCCCGCCGTCTTCGCCGCCTCCACCGTCACCAAGCTCATTGAGCATTATAAGGTACATCTCACTCTACCAGCACCGCTTCAGCTTCGACTCGCACGACCCCGCCGTCTTCGCCGCCTCCACCGTCACCAAGCTCATTGAGCATTATAAGGTACATCTCACTCTACCAGCACCGCTTCAGCTTCGACTCGCACGACCCCGCCGTCTTCGCCGCCTCCACCGTCACCAAGCTCATTGAGCATTATAAGGTACATCTCACTCTACCAGCACCGCTTCAGCTTCGACTCGCACGACCCCGCCGTCTTCGCCGCCTCCACCGTCACCAAGCTCATTGAGCATTATAAGGTACATCTCACTCTACCAGCACCGCTTCAGCTTCGACTCGCACGACCCCGCCGTCTTCGCCGCCTCCACCGTCACCAAGCTCATTGAGCATTATAAGGTACATCTCACTCTACCAGCACCGCTTCAGCTTCGACTCGCACGACCCCGCCGTCTTCGCCGCCTCCACCGTCACCAAGCTCATTGAGCATTATAAGGTACATCTCACTCTACCAGCACCGCTTCAGCTTCGACTCGCACGACCCCGCCGTCTTCGCCGCCTCCACCGTCACCAAGCTCATTGAGCATTATAAGGTACATCTCACTCTACCAGCACCGCTTCAGCTTCGACTCGCACGACCCCGCCGTCTTCGCCGCCTCCACCGTCACCAAGCTCATTGAGCATTATAAGGTACATCTCACTCTACCAGCACCGCTTCAGCTTCGACTCGCACGACCCCGCCGTCTTCGCCGCCTCCACCGTCACCAAGCTCATTGAGCATTATAAGGTACATCTCACTCTACCAGCACCGCTTCAGCTTCGACTCGCACGACCCCGCCGTCTTCGCCGCCTCCACCGTCACCAAGCTCATTGAGCATTATAAGGTACATCTCACTCTACCAGCACCGCTTCAGCTTCGACTCGCACGACCCCGCCGTCTTCGCCGCCTCCACCGTCACCAAGCTCATTGAGCATTATAAGGTACATCTCACTCTACCAGCACCGCTTCAGCTTCGACTCGCACGACCCCGCCGTCTTCGCCGCCTCCACCGTCACCAAGCTCATTGAGCATTATAAGGTACATCTCACTCTACCAGCACCGCTTCAGCTTCGACTCGCACGACCCCGCCGTCTTCGCCGCCTCCACCGTCACCAAGCTCATTGAGCATTATAAGGTACATCTCACTCTACCAGCACCGCTTCAGCTTCGACTCGCACGACCCCGCCGTCTTCGCCGCCTCCACCGTCACCAAGCTCATTGAGCATTATAAGGTACATCTCACTCTACCAGCACCGCTTCAGCTTCGACTCGCACGACCCCGCCGTCTTCGCCGCCTCCACCGTCACCAAGCTCATTGAGCATTATAAGGTACATCTCACTCTACCAGCACCGCTTCAGCTTCGACTCGCACGACCCCGCCGTCTTCGCCGCCTCCACCGTCACCAAGCTCATTGAGCATTATAAGGTACATCTCACTCTACCAGCACCGCTTCAGCTTCGACTCGCACGACCCCGCCGTCTTCGCCGCCTCCACCGTCACCAAGCTCATTGAGCATTATAAGGTACATCTCACTCTACCAGCACCGCTTCAGCTTCGACTCGCACGACCCCGCCGTCTTCGCCGCCTCCACCGTCACCAAGCTCATTGAGCATTATAAGGTACATCTCACTCTACCAGCACCGCTTCAGCTTCGACTCGCACGACCCCGCCGTCTTCGCCGCCTCCACCGTCACCAAGCTCATTGAGCATTATAAGGTACATCTCACTCTACCAGCACCGCTTCAGCTTCGACTCGCACGACCCCGCCGTCTTCGCCGCCTCCACCGTCACCAAGCTCATTGAGCATTATAAGGTACATCTCACTCTACCAGCACCGCTTCAGCTTCGACTCGCACGACCCCGCCGTCTTCGCCGCCTCCACCGTCACCAAGCTCATTGAGCATTATAAGGTACATCTCACTCTACCAGCACCGCTTCAGCTTCGACTCGCACGACCCCGCCGTCTTCGCCGCCTCCACCGTCACCAAGCTCATTGAGCATTATAAGGTACATCTCACTCTACCAGCACCGCTTCAGCTTCGACTCGCACGACCCCGCCGTCTTCGCCGCCTCCACCGTCACCAAGCTCATTGAGCATTATAAGGTACATCTCACTCTACCAGCACCGCTTCAGCTTCGACTCGCACGACCCCGCCGTCTTCGCCGCCTACACCGTCACCAAGCTCATTGAGCATTATAAGGTAGGACGAGAAGACAAGTCGCCTCTTTAAACGAGGCGGTCGGTAGTAAAGCGGAGAAAAAAAGAGAGCATGCCTCTCATTAAACCCACACCAGAACAGTAGCCGGGCAGCGAACTGTCAGGCCGGCGAGCTGTGGACAGGCCGCACTTGAGATGGGGCGCGCCGGGACTGCCGAGGGGCCCCGACACATGCTACTAGTAGGAACTCGTCATAACCCTCCCCCGCCCCAGACGGTGGGGTATCCATGAAGATTTTCTCACGTATGACGTTTATTTGCAGAGCATGAAATCTTGACATACCGGTAAACCGTGAATTCTAAGACATCAGATACATTTTTATTCCAGTGGTGTGTTTTTGAGATATTATCCAAACTCAACTTATGTTAAATAAACCACAGGCAGAAGGTTAGTTTATGTTCATGGCTTCGTCCATGTTCAAACACCAGTTCCTACTAGTCTAGTGTTGTATGGTTCCGTTCCCAAACGGTAACCAATGGTAACGGTATTACTAATTGTCCGCTGTCGATCCGTCTGTCAGTGGGCTGAATCTTATGATCCGTAAAAGGTAGACAGTTGAAATTTTCACAGAATATGTATTTCTATAAAATAGAACCAACCCATTACACTCCCGGGTGTCGTATAAGGCTCGTAATGTCTGAGGCAGAACATCTTGCGCCTCCGTAGACCAGAGAATGGGCAGCAGCGTTTTCTGTTAGTCTTTCATCACTGCGATCTCCAATCCGCCTGCCAAGCGTGGAGATTACGGCTAATTCCTCCCATCATAGGAGAGGCTTATGTCCAGCAGTGGACGTATTATGGGCTGTTGTAGTAGTAGTAGTAGTGTATTTCTGTTGCTGTTTTAACAACAAATAAGTTAAAAATTAAAGGGAACTCCCCTTCTACGATTGTACGGAAGCCTTTATGCGCTAGTCTGCCTCGCAGTTGGCCGGTTTTTAAAGTACTCAAACGGTTTTTTCAAAATGTTGTTCCAGGACCCAGCGTGTGTGATGTTCTTCGAGCCCATGCTGACCGCTCCGCTGCCCCGGAGCGAGCCCTTCACTCTGCAGCAGCTAGCCAGAGCCGTCATCGTGTCGCACACCAGCTATGATGGTAAGCATTAGCATTAGTAGCATACTGTGGCCTTTCTTACCCGACTACGGCGAAGCCAAAAGGAAGGGTTATGATTTTAGCAGTCTAAAGGGTGTAAAACACCTCGCAATGAAGCCGAAAGGCACTTGTTCTCCTTGTCATTGCGATCATTTTTTGTTCTACACCATACCTGGGAACCTAGTTACAGACATATTGGGGGTCAAATTTCCAACTTTTTGACAAGTTTTTTTTTAAATACAAGTTTTTATGTAAGATTTTTACTTGAAACACCTCCACGACCCCCGTACTATTCAATCCATCATCTATCAACACAATGTTTTGAGGGCGTTACATTGAGTTTTACCACAAAACATGATTTTCACTCCAAAAAAAAAAGTCGTTTCCCAGCAATTGTTTTTGTGTAAAGTTAGTTAGTTTGATGTACAGATTGCTTGGTTGACGGCTTCGTGATGAGGTGTTTTATACCCTGTTACGTATGGAAAACATTTTGTCAATCATTTTATATTTCTGTTTATAATAAATAAGCACCGAGGCCCCGCCGCGCCTGCGACATTACCTACACGTTACGTTCATAGTTCAGTACCTAGTATGACAACGTTCACTTGAATGAAAGCGCGAAGATCATTCGCGCGCCTCGTTTGAACGACCGATCGGTCGGTTCAGTTCGCTTCCGCCATCGTACCGAGCGCACGTACCGTTGCGCCGCCGCCGTGTCGCCGCCGCAGGACCTCGGACTTTTTAACTGCAAATAACTCTTTCATTTAATTACCCGACCTAAAACACGTACTGCGTTCTGTGCGCAACAATACCCTGTATGTCTATTTCCCCTTCCTCTCTTGTCTACAGGTGTAGAGAAGCTCCCCCTGCCGGCGCGGCTGCGCCTGTACCTGAAGGAGTACCACTACCGGCAGAGGGTGCGCGTACGCCGCCTGGAGCCCGACCTGTACGAGCAGCACCACTGTTAGAGCTACACAACCTAGCTATACACACACCGGTACCATCTACATTATTCTTACAACTTACACCTATACTTGTGACAGTTAACATCGCAATAGCGGTCATTGACCTTTCCCTAATATTTATTTATTTAAACTTCATGTACAAGAGTGGCACATAGGAGCTCGTGGCTAAACAATAACAGCCGCTCGGGTCGATCTTTAGGTTAAGCCGTGCTTACCTAGGTTGGTCTGTGAATGGGTGACCCACCCATTACATACCGAGTTACCTCCGTGCCTCGGAAAGCACGTTAAGCAGTTGGTCCCGGCTGTCATTTGTAGATCTTTGACAGTCGTTACAGGTAATCAGTGGCCCAAAGAGTCTGACAACCAGTGTTACCAAGGGGTATCGTATTACCCAGTACTAACTGAGTTGTGGAGGTCAGATAGGCAGTCGCTCCATGTAAAATACTGGTATTCAGCTGCATCTGGTTAGACTGGAAGCCGACCCCAATAAAACTTGGGAAAAGGCTAGGCAGTTGATGTATAAGAGTGGTACATAGGCGGACTTAATGCCACAAGGCATTCTCTACCAGTCAACCTTTGGGTTAAATAAGAAAACATAGTGATAGGGTACAAAATAATGTCAATGTAATGTAATATCTCTTCGTACGAAACAAAACAAATGACAATGTATCGTTTTTCATTAGAAACTAGCTGACCCGCGCAACTTCGTCTGCATCACATAATATAGCTTTGAACATGTCATTTTGTGCATTTAATTAGGAACAAAAACCTTTTAAAATCAATATTGCTTACCTCCCATATCATACGGCGTGATAATATGTAGCCTAAAGCCTTCCTTGGTTTACAAAGAACATTTTTTGCTGAATTTCAATTCAATCTATCCAGTAGTTTTGGCGTGAAGCCGTACCATACACACGGACAAACAGACAAATATTCTACAATTCTAACAAAAACCACTTATTTTTTCTTGAAAATTCTCAATGTACAGTTTTTCTTTCGTTACTATTTTATTATATGTAAAGAAAATGTTGAAGACCACGATAGATGACGATTCAAGACTTGAACAGGCTTAGTTTTGGATTTCAAAGTTAAGAACTTGAATAAATGTAGGTGGAGGTCAATGACCGTTATTGCGATCTTAACTGGCAGCAATGTGACATTACCCGCTAAGCCTGGCCCGCCTGAGTTTCAGAAAAAGTTGAATTTAAGAAATAATTTATTTGCGCTAAACACGACACATAGAGCAGTTTCAGTAGAAGCTCGTATCGGCTTACACGCCAACACGCGCGACACATTTTGCGCTTCTAAACCCGCGCATACACGCGCTTATTCCGGCGGTGGGTTCACGGAAGTGAAATATATCTTGACTGGTCAAACTTTACACGCGTAATAATTAGATATGTATATGTCGCCATAAATTGTAAATACCGTTGGATTATAATCTATAATATCTCGCGAGATTGTAAACTCTCGAAAGATTGTGAATACGAAACGCAACTCGCGCGCTGATTGGTTGAACGTCATGTGTCCCGCGCCGCCATATTTGTTTGTTGTCGAATGTAATCGAACAGTGTTTTGGTGATTGTAAATTGATTTCGTGTTGGAAATAACTCACAGCTTTAGAATTAGTTATATGAAATTGTGGTGGAAGTAAAATGAATTTGTGATTAACAAAAGAAACAAACAGAACGGCCTACTGTAAGACTTGACCTATCAGGGACTGGTTCACAATCTTTCGAGAGTTTACAATCTCGCGAGATATACCGGATGACTTTTTTATCACGTTCCAAAAAAAAATGGGTATATTAGGTGAACGGAGTAGCAGCTTATGGCATACCTAGTTTTTTTTCTTTATTCGACAGCTTAGAAAAAAATTGATCCATCATCAAAAAACGCTACAAATTTAAAGTAAACTTTTCATATTAGAACAAAGAAAGAGAAATTAAAAAAATGAAAAAAATCGAATTTCGTTTTTTTTTTAATTTTTTTCTTTTGAAAAATAAAAAAAAATAAATTAAGTATGCCATTTGCTTCTACTCCGTTCACCTATTATACCCATTTTTTTGAAAAGTGATAAAAAAAGTCATATCAAATACAGGTATTATAATCTCATGATATTCACAATTTTACGATGACATAATATCCATCACATTGCGTATTTTCGCCATTAATTTGATCTTGTAAGCATATTTTATAATCTATGTAAAATATTGGGCTGCATCCGGTTCGACTGGAAGCCGACCACTACTTAGTTTGGAAAAGGCTTTATAAACGACCCCAAAACGGACATTAGGGGCACACACTTTGATCTTAAAAACCAACCCCAAAGGGGTGGTTTGTTAGTGAAATCACTAATTAAATATTATTAAATATATGCCTTGTTATAATAATATTGTAATTTAGGATAATTTTTAAATTAATCTTAGGGAAATGTATATTTTTTGGTATATCGGTGAAGTTTTTACATTCAGTTTGTATGATGCCAATATAATTTCGAAATGTGTCGAGCTGGACTTGATTCAACGGTTGTAAATGCCGACCGGAGTTTACCGATCGGCATGACCCAACACGAAACATGTATAAAACTACAATGATATTATATTGGTATCATAAAAAAATGATAGTTATAAACTTACGTCAGTAAAGAAGTAAATCAAAATGCCATCAATTTCAAATGTAACTGATTACTAAATTCACTGCGTATTTAGTAAAAAAGTATATTTGAAATACAAAAATGTCTGAAGTAAAATAGAGAAATATCAATTTTACGTGCATATTGTACTTTATCATTATTACTTGATAACATGGAACAGAACGCCACGCGATACACTGTTCGATAAATTACTACAGTCGTTACTGTAAAATGAAATATTCGATGAACACGACACACAATCGAATGATATATATATATATCGTTTTTGAGCTCACCAGATGGCGCCACTGTCGAGTAAGGTCTTGTCAATAATTCTATTTAATTCTATAAAGTACCCATAACTTCATAAAAAACTTAATTTTATTACGTCTAATCAACATAGCGTAAGCTTTAGATACATATTTACAATATTCTTCCTAAAATTAGTAAGAATGAAACATTTAAAAATCATTTTACCTCAAAGTTCTAACAAATAAGATCATAGGTTGCTACTTAAAATCTTCAAGTCATAATTAATCAGGAATGGCTCAATCTAGAACACAATCTTGAGTATTAGTATAAATACGTGATAAAAAAGCACGCAATGCGCGAACACTCTATGACATCTGACATTTTGGAAGACCTTACTCTACACAAGCGCCTCTAGTGGCAAATTCAAACGCGATAGACCCCATTGCATAAAAACAAAAATTGTCAATTAACTGATTTTATGGTAGAGTAGAGAGTAGAGTAGGGACTCCATTTTCCGCACTTAGACTCTCATTCGGTCCGTTGTGCGTAGGTCTGATTTTATGGTCAAATACTTCACTATAAAATAAGAATAGCAAAATAATTTTCGATAAAATGAGCTAAAATATCTCAAGACACCTCAAGCTATATACATTTCTATATAATATGGCCTCGCTATGTATAGATTTCGAATACAATGAGAGATCCCATGAACTGGTTTTGTATAGCTTAATAAAATTGGTCGCTTGTCAACTGAAAAAATCTAATTAGTCCGTCAGTTAGATTATCAAAAAATATTTGACACGTATTTTTTATTTTGTTAAGTAAACCAAAATTGAAGAAGATACGACGCTTTTAAAATTCTCAATACGTCACGCCGTGCTATAATTTATAGTGCGTTGTGACGTCACGAGCGGACTCGATTTGATGTGTTTTATCTTTGTCAATATTCATATATTTACAAAAACAAAAAATACGTGTCCATTATTTTCCAATACTCTAACTGACGGACTAAATAGATTTGCTATTTATTGATGTTGAAAACTAGCCTATTCTATTTGCTTGACGACTAGCTAGGCTTTACGCGCCAAGCAAGGCACGTATAAATTCAATAAAATGGAATTTAATGAACTATAATGAATTTCAAACAGTAATGATAAAATTTTATAATATGCACGTAAAATTGGCCCTAAACATAAGAATATCAGTTTCGTCTTTATTATAAAATAACTATTATTTATCGGGTAGCAGTATTTTGGTATTTATATTCTTTATAGGCAGGAAAACTTGTCGATACTCATAATTAGGCTATAATGTTCCCACTGCTGGGACACATGGTGGTGGATTATAGCTCACTCCCTCTCATAGAGAGGAGGCCTGTGTCCCAGCAGTGGGAACACAAGCTGATTATACTAAAAAGGTATAAATATAAAAATATTGTCAAATATAATTTTAATTATTAATGTACATTGTAAATTACTGTAAAATAGAATATAAATAAATATAATGTTTATTATTTAAGTTGTATATCCGGTGTTTGGCAATCGAAACGGATAACTAATATGTAACTGATACATACATAAATTCACACCTTTTTTTCTTGGGGGTAAGCAGAAACTAAACTATTAGGAACCTGTGGCTAAATAATAACAGCCGCTTGGGTCGATCTTTAGGTTAAGCCGGGCTTGCCTAGGTTGGTCTGTGGATGTCAAACCAAAAAATTACAGTGTGTTTGGGACATAAATAGGTAAGTTTCCACTAAATTTCGTGATAAAAAATTGTTTTGTAAAAGAAAAAAGAAAAAATTTGGTTATTTGAATTTTTTTCACATAAATTTTTGAGGTTATATGAAAAAAGTGTAAAACAAAAGTTGTAGATCTTTTTATTACCTACAACTTTGCCATTTAACTTTTTTCCATAGGACTTGTCGTTTTGCCGGAAATCGAGATAAACTGTTTTTTACCCTTAAACCCTCCCCTCCGCCTCCCACTTCCCGACCTCAGATCGCCCGTAAATTATTTTTTCATTACTCATACTGTGAAAGTAGGTCTGAAGTTGCCTGAGGAGCGGGTTGAAAGTAATACTTTTCAGCCCTAGGGAGAATCGTTTTCAACTGATAGCTGTCAAATTATTAAAAAAAAAATAGTTCATTTTTCTATTGAACCATGTTCCAACTTTCTATACAGCCACGATGTAAAATTGAAATAAAATAAAGTTAAGTATTAATTAAAGAATATATATATTTTAAATATCTTTATTATAATTAAGTTTCAACTATTTCTTTAAAATAATATAGATTTGGGAAAAATATTTACCATTTTTCGATGATGAAAATGAAAAATAGGTATTGGCTGAATAGCTGGCCGGCCACAGAAAAAAAAGCAAAATAGGTGGGAAAGCGGCAATAGGGTAGATGACACCATAAAACAATAATTCCAAGACACCTTTCTCTAAAAAAACACTTTATTTTGGGCCTGAAAACCCGATTTATTTTCAATTAATTGCCAAATTCGATTTTTAGTTGCTTTGAAATCAATAAATAGTCGAGTCATTGAGTTGAATAAACAGTGACGTCACAGTAGGCTATTGCCATACGAAGTCTAATAGAGAACCGCTTTTAACAGCTCTTAAAAAGTATCTCAATTGATTGGTGTGTCATCTATCCCATTCGAATTCCGATCTTCATTAGTTTTTTCGAGTTGTATGTTTTTTTTTACTTTCCTTGTATTCGTAATGAAAAGCACAGTGTTTACCTCGGGTTAAAGACTTATTTAGTCCCTCGAACTATTAGCGCCCTCGCTTCGCTCGGGCACCAAACCCCGTCTCGGGACTAAATAAGTTACTTTCACCCCTAGGGTAACAATGTACTATTCCTTTCATTTTTGTTATATTCTCTTTCTTTTCCATTGGGTTTAATTCTACTATGAATTTTTTCGTTTTCAAAAATTATCTGCACTGGTCTACCATTTGGTGATTGTGTGACAAGTGTAATTGTGTATGTATGCAGTAACTTTTCACTATAAAAAATACCTTAAGGGCAGGTAGTCCCAATTTTCCCAATTTTACATAACTTTGATTCAATAGTAAACCAAGAAATAGTGATTTTTTAAAGCCAAAAAAAATAGATATTATAGTTGACTATATTTACTAAGATAATTTGTGGTTCAAAACATGATATCAAAAACTTCACTCGATGAAAAAAAAATCCGAACAGGAGCCTAATTCGAATATTTTTTGATGTTTTTCTTATTTTACTTGGAGAATATGAAAGTTTTACTTCCAAAAAAAATATCTAAGCAAAGTTAATAACATATAGAACAATTATTTGTGGTTAATTTTTTCAAAACAATTTAATCCTTTTAATAATAAATTATTATATAAGAAAACGGCTTGCGCACGTGGATTCAGTCGCCCGCCAGGCCTTGACGAGGTAGGACCTATGTCCCTTTCCCTTTTACGGCTGTCCCGTCGATTTATCGAACGATTTATTTCAAGAACGTAGTGTAATTATAACAGTACAGTCTTTTTTAACCGACTTAAAAAAAGGAGGAGGTTTCACAATTTGACCGTAGGATAACTTCGTCGTTTATGAACCGATTTAGATAATTCTTTTTTTGTTGGAAAGAAGATATTCCAAGAGTAGTACCATGACCATGAAACTGGGATCTGATGATGGCATCTCAGAGAAATCGAGGGGAACCTTTGAACATCGTAGTGCGACTAGTGCGTTTGTTTTTTTGTTCATTGAGTATTTTAGAGCACTACTATTTAAAGAAAGTCTGGACTCGATCTGATGATGGAACCCGAAGACAGTCGAGGGCACTCCTCAACGATTCACAATAATTACCTGGTGTTTGGGCTTGATTAATTTGTATTGATGAGAACTTTACACCTAAATGGGTTGTGGTCATCTTTAGGGGTCTGATGATAAAGACGAAGGACAGTCAAAGGAACTCCTCAACGTTTTACAGTAGCTACCTTGTGTTTGGATTTAATTCATTTCTATTGATGAGAACTTTGCACCCTTAGGGGTTGTAAGTGCCATTGGTCTGATGATGGAGACCATAGACAGTCGAGGGAATTCCTCAACGAACGAGTTTACAATCTCACGAGATAGATTATAATCTAACGGTATTTACAATTTTACGGTGACACATACAACAAATAAAGCATGTGTCTCTTCGTGAGATAAAAACAATGTAAGAAACCTAGTCAAATTGTTCGCGACAAGTGTCTCAAACAGTGTTTTTATATAGTCTATAGAAAGAACGTTCGAGAAAGTACGCTATTGCCGTGTTTGTGATTCTTTGTCGAGTGCTTTCTGTTATTATTAGTTTTAAAAGTAAGTAGGTACAAATTCCCTCGAGAATAGTCTCGTCACAGGTGCGCGTACGCAAACTACTTATAAAAAACATCGAGAAATGTTAATTTAATTTCGACCGTACGCCGAGAGCGTAAAGTACCTACTTCCTTCTTCCGTTCGAGTTATTTATTATCCTTTTGCTTATAGTTTCCTTTGTATTTTTTTGTTAATGTTTTTTGTTCATGCTTTTTGTATGAATTAAAAGATTGTCTAGCGAACAAATACTACACACCGCTAGAGGATTCGCGAATATTTTTTGTGTGTCTGCTAATAGTATGAAAGCACAGCGCAGGCACCGCATAGTAAGTTTTGTTTTCGACATTGGAACAGTCAGTATTGTTTACGATATTCAAGCAGTCAGTTTCGTTTCGATATCCGAATAGTTAACAGTTCTTTCCGATTATAGTTTCAGCTCAGTTTTTCCAGTATTGTCTGCTTGTAGTGTCTTACCATAGTCAAATAGTGTTTCATTTCTTCTCCATCTACAATAATAGTGCAGTATTTTCCAAACCCACCTCTCCGTTCCACGAAGCTAACGTTTACACCCGGAACTTTCGGTACAGGGCGGTTAGTGGCTCAGATTTGGTTCCGTTATAGTTTTTGAATTTCCAAACACGAGTCCACCCGTCTGGTACACAAATAATTGAATACGACTTGCAGCAATTTGCATTTACAATATCTATTCAAATTAATTTATTACATTTAAATGTTAGGTTTTCGCAATTACTACCTATTATAATAAATCAAGCTGACAATTTAATAAAATAAGTTGACCTACTGCCTACACGACACGCTTACCTATACTGTGACACTTCGCTCAGCTTTGGGTTCAAGTCGGCGACGCGTGTGCACGACTCGTTTCGCGTAAAGGGTGGTAGCGTTAAATACCTACTTTGCTTGGCGCAGACGGCCTTAAAACACGTCTTCACTCAAATTTAGTGACTTGAACAATGTAAACTAGATAGTTTATTAGTAATTAGTTGTTAGTTCCAGTGATTTTTTATACAGTTCGAGTTACTAATATTCTTGTCAGACAAAGACGTGTTTATACATGAAAATCTGTAATGTCCGGTTTCAATAAGACAAGGCGATATCTAATGAAATGCCTAAGCAAAGTCCGCTGTTGGATTTTCAAATCTCGAATCAGGGGGACTCAAATGGCCGCTTTACCTGAATCATAATATGAAATACCTACGTTATAATTCGTAAAATGGTCACAAAATGAAAATTTATAATATTACTTACTTCTAAAGCGGCCATTTTAAGCCTCTGAGCTGAGCATTGAAAATCAAACTGTATTTTTTATTATTTAGATGTCACTGAAAAAGGTCACTCAGATAAGTCAGATAAGATCTCAATGGGGAAGGCAACTGTATCACATACATATACATAAAGGGTGTAAAACACCTCTTAACGAAGCCGAAAGGCACTTTTTCTCCCCGTCATTGCGATCATTTCTTTGTTCTTCACCATACCTGGGAACCTTCTAGTTACGGAGATATTGGGGGTCAAAGTTCCAACTTTATGACAATGCGTAAAGTTACTTAGTTTGATGTACAGAATGCTTGGTTGACGGCTTCGTGATGAGGTCTTTTACACCCTGTGTATAATATGTCTACATTGTAATCTGTTTACCTACTTACTTAAATCGCAGTAACTGGTCAACTCAAGTAACTCATATCTAATTAGATGTAATACATGTGGAAGCTTGTAATTAGCAAATGTCACTACTTATGCATGATATTCAAGATTGTTAGTAGTCTGTCAGCTTTCTTTAAAATTAAATAAATAACCAATGGCGCTAGCATAGCTTGTACCAAACATCGTCATTGGTTGAAAATCTGTCAATGTCATTTTATATTTCAAAATAGATTGACCTCATTGGTCAGATTGGGATTAAGCTATGGACGCCCCATCTACAAATAAGGCTTTGCCTTCCCCATTAAAAATAATTAAATGTTACATTTTGCTACAGCGTCAGTTGCGCGATAGTTGTTCGTATCGATTGCCGTCATCGCATTACAGTTATGACAAAATGTATTATTAGCACTCCGTGCGTACAAAGATAATGAAATAAAATATATTTTAAAATACAGTTCTCTGGTTTTATTCATTTTTGATTATTTTGTAAGCATCAATGATATTACTATTCGTCAAGCCACGAATTGGGAATATGCACGTAATTTTTCTTCACTTAAATCAATAAAATACAGTACTTACTATCAACCCAAGAAAAGTATTAAAAGTTAAGTTCAACTACTGCTTGTCGCACAAAAATAATATTAAACTCCTGCAATTTTCTTTGACAGTTCAAACGTCCATAGCTGTCGCGGCCATGATGTGACGTCATTATCCACAGTCTGCCAAGTTTACATCGAATTTATTTGGCCTTAAAATAATTTTACTATGTGCTTAATCAAGTAAAACTTGCAGTGACAATATTATAATACATTTTAAGTGTTTTTTTGACACAATGAACTTTGACGTCAATACGAGAACGATGCGTTTTGAGAGTGCGTTCCGTTTCACCAAAAACGTGCTACATAGAACAGTAAATTGTAAAATGAGTGATTATTAGAAACTTAAACAAGTGTACCACAATGTTTGTAGGCGCCAATAAAAGGCATAAAAAAGAGTTTTGTATTTCATGCATGTTCCCTATTGGTAAGCAAAAGGTATCCACCCTATATACATTCGGCAACTCATCGCAGCTGCTACCAGCCAGCCTGCGGAGATCGTGGCTCTGGGCTTCACCAACATAACCTGAGGGCGATCTTCCTTCGCGGGCCTGTGAACGGTGGGCTATGGGCTAGCTCGCCGTCCGTCCGACTAATGACGACAGGCCGTGTCGACAAGCAGGAGTGTTCCACGCGCGCCTCAATAGCAGACAGCAAGGGCCGATGCCTGCCGGGGTTGCGGGACTGTTCGAAAGAGATACCGTGGCCCCGGAACACAAAGGGCGATGAAGGAACATGGATGGGTTTTAGTCAGTAAAAGTCTGACAATGGTGTCAATTCTGTTGTCCACAAACGAAACTTAATTTAGGCTATTGCTGTCTTTTTCTCTCTAATAAAACAAGAAAGACGGACGTAATTGAGAGGTGTCAAATTTAGTTGGAACTAATATTTCCGTAGAAATGAAGGGTGCACGTAAAAACATGTCGGCTAAAATCACGGTGAAGCGCAAGGCATAAACTAGTTTGACATCTCTAACTTAGTTCATAGCATAGACTTAGTATATACTGCCGTAGTTCATAGCTATAGCCGTCATTTTCACGCACTGCCTTTATCCTTGATTGACTTGACACGGCTGAAAAGATTTAGCTTCGTCTTTTCAAGGACCCACGAAGCAGATCCACCGGTGGGTCTCCGAATACTGATGTGTCTCCCAAAACCTACTGACTGGTAGGACCTATGTGACTATTTAGTATTACCTATATCCCCTGAAACCCATCAGGAGCTTATATGTACGAAAGAAAATAATTACAAATAATCCTTTATGGGTGGCATGGGCACCGGGCCGTGGGCCGGAGGCCCGGCACTTCGGGGACCGACTTTACGGACTCTTTTATCTTTCCCGCTACATTTTCTATTTTTACCTACGACGGAACGGAGACGGTTTGTTTGTGCAAATGATGTTGCTATTTTTCTCCAAAACACTAGTCCGAGTAAGTTCGAAGTCAATAAAATCTCAGAAGACCCACTAGTAGTCTTGGGAGACAAGTATTAGGAGACTACTAGAACGGGTCTGCTTGGTGGGTCCTTGAAGACGAACTGAAAGATTTTGCAGTGAATTTAAAATATGAAGTACTATCGGGGTCTTTTCCGCCTGACCATTTTAATTTTTTTTCGCTTAAATCATGCGGAGGCGCCGAGCGACGCCCCCTTAAAGTTTGGGCCTATTAGGAAAGCGTCAACTTTGGCGCACAAAGTAACAACAACTCTCGTTTGGCGTGCGTCGGCAGTGCGCTCGGCCGATTCGGTATCTTTTCATTCATTTTTTCTACACAAAGTCAACGGGGCGGGGCTAGAGAGCGTTTTTATGTTGCGAGTGCAAGCAAAAATGAGCTTAGTGGTGATCAGGCGGGAGTGTCCTCGATAGTACGTCTGGTCTAGTAGTCGAAACCGAGAATGCTAAAGAGGCATGCTAAATATTGTTCGCGGCTGTAAGACGTGTGTAGTTACAGAATTATATTATATATATATTATATGATTATAATTCTGTAACTACATACGTCTTATAGTCGCGAACAATATTTTAATCAACATACAACCTAGCACTGGCCTGCAAATTGCAAAAACGTAAGAAAATTTAAATTTCGCGGGCTACCGTGGATCACAACACATCGTTCGGAAACGTAAAATAATCATATTGTGTCTGTTGGCGAAGAATGGATATCGACCTTCCCAGGTATAACTGGGTTGTGGAGGTCAAATAGGCAGTCGCTTCATGTAACATACTGGTATTCAGCTGCATCCGGTTAGACTGGAAAACCAAAACATAGTTGCAGTTGGGAAATGAAAGCCTGATGGCGAGAAAGAAAAGGAAAATAAATGAAAGTCAGTAATATTGTAATAAATAATCCTTTATATACAAATGTATTGCATCGATTTATTTACATTACACACATTCTAAACTGTGCCAAAAAAAATGTGATTAGTTGTGGACAATGGTACAAATTACGTTTCATTTTGTTATTATTAACGCTTTGTTTTGAACGCCAGGGCATAAACAAACGCGCGAGCCCTCCACGCTTAGCCACACTTTCCATTTTGTCACGTGTCGTTTGGCGTACAAGGCACGCGCTTGCTTGTCACGTATATGTGACAGTGGCGTTCCAAAAGTTAAAAAAAAAATAAACGGTGGAGATGGGGGCGTAGCTGCGACGATCCGGGTAGCGATTCTTGCGGGAGGCCTATGTCTACCTATAATGATTAGAGTAACATTTTTTTGGCACAGAAATCAATTCTCACTCGGGTACACAAAGTTCTTTATGTAATATGAATGTAAATAAGTTCTAAACCTAAAAGATTACGTAAATACATAAATAATTTAAACTAAGAACTTGTATATAAACAGCTGTATTATATGATATGATACAAACATTGCTTTGAATACATTTTTAATATTGTCCTAATAATTTCAACAACAAAAAAACGCCATTGATGATGCGATTGGCGTCGCCACCTTGGCCCAACTCATTGAATATAATACAAAATATTCAATATTTTTGCCAATTCCATAAAAATTTCTAGCACATACAGCATCAGCCAAAACATACCAGCCCGCCAGTCTTACAAAGGGTAAAAGACATTGAGCTTGCAATTGATTTTGAACACTCAGTGCGGACCCCAAGATTGGGAATTCAACTGCAGTGCCTCTTACACCACTTCAAATTGCCACAGTCGATATGGTAGAACTTTAAATGTAATAAAATGATGCACAGAAGATGTTCAAAACGGTTCAGTAATGCTGTGACTGACATTGGCGGGGCCACAATCAGGGATTTTAATTTTGATAACACAAAAAGCACAAAGAGCCTACCCCAGCAGAGCCACATTTATATCTCAAAAACTAGGGCACCTAGCGAAGATCTGTTTTCTTCCATATTTAGTCTAGATCTCTCCAGATTGGCCACCTATAAACCCTTATATCTTTTTTGAACCAGTTCTGTAGACAATATCAATTTTAAACATTTTTCGTAACAGTAATTTATTGACATCATGACTATTTTGAATACTTTTGATATTATCGTATTTAATTTAATATTGACATTGCCCGACATTATTTATTATTGCCTGAGATTCTGCTAATTAAACTTTTAATTTTTTATAATATTATTACAGATTAATTTACTACATAAATGGCAAAATTTGTACGCCAAGTGGCAAAACATGGAGAATCTTTAACATTTATTGTACCATCCTGCACACTGTTGTAACCTGTGTTTACAAATAAAGACTATTGATTGATTGGCCAGTGACCGCCCAAATCTGACATTTGGCGACTAATTACCGACTCAATTTTTGTGTTATCAAAATTAAAATCCCTGATGGTGACTCTGCCAGTGTCAGTTACACCAGTAAATGCAAGAACAGCTAAAAACCCGAGTCAGTGAAAACGCCAGGGTAGCCAGCGAAATTAAAATTTTCTTACGTATTTTGGAATTTTCTGGCCAATGTCAACTTGTATGTTGCACAAAATAAGTTTGGCGACCGTAACACGTATGTATTCACAGAATTATATTATAATAATTTAAATCACCAATACAACCCTCTAAGTTCATTTAATCCCACTTTTTTATCGCGTGGTTTTATGCCGCGCATGGGCACTTGGCACATTTTGGCTTTACATGTCGTTGAGAATCTCTCAGGCATGCTGGTTTCCTCACAATGTTTTCCTTCACCGAAGCAAGTGATAATTATACAATACGCACATGAATCCGAAAAATCAGAGGTGCGTATCTTCGGTTCGAACTTGAGATTTATGACTTGGTAGTCAAACGTTCACATCGCTAGGCTATCACTGCATGAATGACTATTTCATGAAAACGTCAAAAATCCTAAGGAATTTGAATTTCGCTGTCTACCCAAGCGCTTACACAATTTCAAGTCACCGTTACGTTTAATGCTTTCTGCTTTATGTCACTTTAAGGTGTACTATAGAAAGACTTAAATTACACTACCAAAAGAGAAGGCAGATCGCTTAAAATGTCGGCAGCATTGTGGTTTTAGTCTGAACTTAAGACTTCAGCGGTATTTGACCATCTGCAGTTTTGACAAAGACGACCGCAGCGTCAGGAGATACAAAGAAATCATTTATGTTGTTGCGGTCTGCAGTAGCGATTGGGCTGCAGAAGCCTTCAGAAGTTTATTATCCTTCCTTGATAGCAATAATCAAGATATTACTTCATTTCAAGTTTTATTTTTATCAGAAATCACATTATCAGATTTTCGTCACTAATTTCTAAGTATTTGAGTACTCAATCTATCTACATTTTCGTAAAATATCTTACAATTCTGACTTGGCGATATTTAAAACTCTAAAGTACTCTAAACGGTACCTAAAACATACCGTTGAAAGCCTCAAGTACCTATAATGTACAAGAGTGGTCCAAACATATTGCCTTGGGGAACACCTCAACGAATTTGTTCTGTGTTAGACTCCAAAAACGTTCTCTTGTCTGCTAATAAGAATAAATGCCTTTTCCAAACGTGATTGTTATTGCAATTTCACCTTACATTAGTTGACTTAACTTCAGCACTGGACAATCAATGGCTGATCAAGTCAAACGCCCAACCCAAATCTCTAAAAGGAACTGTTAATCAGTTCCTTAATCAAGGCTAGAAATCTTTAAGTAAATCAAAGAAAATGGAGTCGCAAAATCATGATAGATCAACGTCCGTAAAATCTCTTAACGGATCTGAAATACCATCACTTTTTGAATCCAAAGACTTTGGTTTTAAATCACTGCTCGACGCTTCTGTGACAGTATCATCTAAAATCTCATCCAAAATCTCTTCTTGAGTTTTGACAACAACATTTTTTGCTTCAACAATTTCTTTAACGTCATTCAGATCCAATTTCGATAAAAACTCATCATCTAGCAATTTAGAATCAATATCATTCTCTTTTGATTCCACAACTCGGTCATCATCATAAACATGGTTTGTTTCAAAATCATCATGACTATGAGCGTCAAATTCTTCACTGTAATCATCCAAATCTCTTTCCGTTTCCGTCGGAGTCATCTCAGATCGACATCTAGACGGGGAAAGATTCTGTACTGCAGTTTTTGACACGGTCTTAAATATTTCGTCTATATTAGCTTCGGTGGCTAGTTTTAGGGCGCGTTCCCACCCGTGGAGGGTTTGTGTGTGCAAGTTGACTTGCCTGTCGGCGAGGTCTAACAGCAGCGTTTTGATTTCTGATCGAGTCTTTGGTACCCAGTCTGATAGTTCCGAGCGGAGGGCTTCGGATGCTTGTTCCAGTCTGTGGACAGAGGAAAGATTTTATTAGAAACTTTGAGGAATGGAATCTCACAGGTTCATCTAGGAGGTTGTCGGCTGCTTAAGGGCCTATACTACCTCAAATGGCTTAGCATGATCCTCCGTTACGCCTAAAATACTGCAGCATTAATTTTGAAATAAATATATGGCAAAGTTGAGGATTAATGCTAAGTCCTATGTTTGGCGAAAATTGATTCCATAAAATTTTCTCTATAGAAAAAAATCCCAAAGTTACCTCTAAACTGAACAATAAACCGCTAGCAATCATAAAATACTTCAAATTAGATTATGAAACTTTTTATACTAACTGAACTAACTATAAAGCAGGTCTTGTGTTATTTATTTTTTTAGTCCAATCAATAGATTTTTAGTAAATCGCAAAAAACCACTGATTTCGCACTATTCGGCCGCAGTGACTGACGTAACAACCACTTTGTAGTGCAAGCTGATTAGAACTTTATTCTAACAGTATTTCAAACGAAGTTTGAACCACCACAAATAGAGTTGCTAATTTGAGGTAGTATAGGCTCTTAAGGAATGCGCCTTGCGCCAGTACGTGGGTAAGGGAAGGTACGTGCCTTAGCGGGAATTATATGCTACGCGGCAGCATCGACGATGCGTTCGGCAACACGCTCTGTTTCTCGCTCTAGCAAATAACGGTTCTGACCGACAGAAAAGGATAGAAGCATAGAAAAGTGCGATTGCGTTCTGCTACGTACAGTTGCTGCCATACCCTTCGGGATTACGAGCGTGATGTCATGTTATAATATTAAATATAACTACGCTATTGTATTAGGTACCTACCTAAACCTGTGTTAATAGCTGTATGTGCGGTTTAAATAAATAAATATTAACTTGCTGACGTATACAACAGGTATAATAAATCATATCATTTTATAAGAGTGACCATGGAGTTTCTTGCCGGTTCTAAAACGATCAACCCGAACCGTGCAACTTTTTTTCGACGTTTTATAAGTGCCCATGTAAGCCTATGTGAAATGAAACATTTTGATTTTGAAATAGATCGCGACCCATAGTACATAAGCTAAACAAAACAAGCGTATTCCTTCAGGAAAATGAGCATAATTCTATAACTTCCCATTGACCTTGCCAAATCTGACGCACGTAATACACGCCGATATACTTCAAGGCAAGGTCTCGGGGGTTCGCGTGACCTTAGCTAGCGTTGTGATGCTAAAACCAAGGTCGCCGAAACATTGAGCGAGGATTTACAAGCGATTCTTTTATTTTTATCTTTTGTGACAAAATTTGACGCGGAAGTGAGTTAGTTAGTCTCAGACTCATGGAAAATTAGCTTGAGCCACACTAAAAGAACCTTACTTAGTAATATATGTTCATGAATACAAATAAATAGATTTGAAGTGTCTGAACAAATCATAGCTTTTTACTCAATGCTTGAAAGTGTATACGGTACTTTTAACAAAAAAACATTCTTTTCAATTTTTGGTTGGCTTTTTTTTCGAGGGAAAATATAATGACCACCAAAAATAACTTTGTGACCACTAACATCTATGACCTAAAATATCAATTGATCACCAAATTAGTAAATTGAGCACCACATTTTAATGAGGTGGTTGATGACAAACTAGTTTTGCCTAGGCCGACTTGGGGCACCCCGACACGGATAGATTAGGTTAGAACTGAAGGGTATGGCGCAATCCCATTGTGGTTTTTTTTTTTTAAACCATTCAAAAGTAGGAGCCCCGGGAAGCGGAGCTCCGTCGACCGGGTCTTATTCGACTCGGATGCAGAGCATAACACTTCAATTTCTGGTGGTCATTTACTAAAAAAATACATTTTTGGTTCTAATTTCACGATAAAACGGGGATTCATTTAAATTTTGGTGATCATTTATTAATTTTGGCTATCAAAAGTGATTTTTTTGCCGTTACATTTTGCTAAATCTGGTGGTACGTTATTTGTATGTCGTTTTTTTCTGCTTGTTCCGACTAATCTCCGAAACGGCTGGACCGATTTAGACGGGACTTTTACTGTCACATAGCTATAAGAAGTAACTAAGGCTACTTTGATTTTGGCGGAACGTGAGAGGGAGAGAACCTCTCAACGTACCGGCCGCCGCGGGAGACGCCCCGGGCGTCGGGGGCCACCACCACGTGGCCCCCGGCCACCGTAGGCGCGGGCCTGTGGACGGTGGGCTATGGGCTAGCTCGCCGTCCGTCCGTCTCATGACGACAGGCCGTGTCGACGGCGCAGGAGTGTTCCACGCGCGCCTCAAAGAGAGTCAGCAATAGGAAGGGGTCCGCAAGGGCCGATGCCTGCCGGGGTTGCGGGACTGTCCGAAAGAGATACCGTGGTCCCGGAACACAAAGGGCGATGAAGGAACATGGAGGGGTTTTAGTCAGTAAAAGTCTGACACTCCCTATTGCTCCGCCCAGAGCGGGAGGAGTCATTTGATGACTTCCCATTCGAAAAAAAAAAAAGAGGCTACTTTGATTTTAGGAGTAGGTACCGTGCAAAAAAAAAACCGCCTTGAAATTGTAGTCAAAATCCGATTGAAATAGGGCAGTGTTTCCCAATTAGTGGTACGCGTACCCCCAGGGGTACGTGAAGTTTCATCAAGGGGTACGCGCGGCTATCAGTAAACACAAGAACAATTTCAGACAAAGAAAAACGTGCACATTTGTCACATTAGCGTCTTCGCCGATACATCATATTATTCTGATTTTCACTATCATACTGTAATTTGAAGATAAGAAGTAATTTGAAGAGGAGCTCGTGGCTAAATAATAACAGCCGCTCAGGTCGATCTTTAGGTTAAGCCGTGCTTACCTAGGTTGGTCTGTGGATGGGTGACCACCCATTACATACCGAGTTTCCTCCGTGTCTCGGAAAGCACGTTAAGCTGTTGGTCCCGGCTGTCATTTGTGATCTTTGACAAGTCGTTACAGGTAGTCAGTTGCCCAAAAAGTCTGACAACCAGTCTTACCAAGGGGTATCGTATTACCCGGTACTAACTGGGTTGTGGAGGTCAGATAGGCAGTCGCTCCATGTAAAATACTGGTATTCAGCTGCATCCGGTTAGACTGGAAGCCGACCCCAATAAAAAACTTGGGAAAGGCTAAGCAGATGATGACTGTAATTTGAAGATAATAAATGTTATTTAAACTGACTTTTTTTTTTATTTATCATTGGTACAATAAGGGGTACGCAGGTTTGAGGTCTTTTTTGAAGTGGTACGCAGCAAAAACTAATTGGGAACCACTGAAATAGGGAATTATTATTTTTATTTTTTATGATAATTTCACGTGGATGAAGGGCATCAGCTAGTGCAATATAAACGAAAACGACGTCATTCAACTCGTTTTCGTTCTCAAAAAGTGACTACACCACGTCGATAAGTGTGGTGACTCCATGTGGTTATCACATAGCGAGCCCCCCGATGGATATCAGTAATGCCAGAGATACCACGTAGTAGGGTTACAACCACAGGTACCCAGGCACAGGGCATATAGAGGGCAATGCTCGGAGTTTCTTTGCGTGATCGAATCAGAAATGAAGACATCTGCAAGAGAACCAGGGTCACCGACGTAGCCCGAAGAATTGCCAAACTTAAGTGGCAGTGAGCAGAGCACATTGCTCGCAGAACGGATGGCCGATGGGGCCGAAGAGTTCTGGAGAGGCGACCGCGAACCGGAAGACGTTGCGTTGGAAGACCTCCTACTAGGTGGACCGATGACCTGGTGAAGGTTGCGGGATCCGCTGGATGCGAGTCGCACGGGACCGGACAATGTGGCGACACTTGGGGGAGGCCTATGTCCAGCAGTGGACGTCTTTCGGCTGAAATGATGATGATGATGAATTTGAGAAGTCCTGACAGAAAATCGGTCATTTGCTGAAAGTTTCGGACATTTCACTTTTAATGAGGGGTCAGATAATGCAGGGCACTGACTGTTCTTACCTGGAAGAGCTCCTTTGAAAAGAGCTCTACGGCCTAATTAAGTGGTCCTGAGCAGACGATGGACCGTTTGTTGCAAATTGTTTATGTACTACTCAGCGCCTAAAGAAAACTAATATTATAAAACAAAGTCACCCGCGGGTGTCTGTCCCTAACTCCCTATGTATGCTTAGATCTTTAAAACTGCGCAACGGATTTTGATGCGGGATTTGTTTAATAGATAGAGTGATTCAAGAGGATGGTTTTAGTATATAATTTGCGGGCGGGCGAAGCCGCGGGCATCAGCTAGTGATGATATAAAGGCGCTTACCTATTATGAAGATCATCTGTGGTGTTCGTCCCAGCAACATAGGTAGCTGTAACAAATAGAAATTAATGCATTAAGTAGATTTAGGAATATCCGTAGCTTTTCTAATTTATGTATTTACAAAATTTTGCCAAAAAATCAGCTTCTCTCTACAATTTATGTTCGCATAACTGGTCAAAATGTAAGTAATTCGCGATTCAGGCTTTGGTCCCATTGCAATGGGACCAAAGCCTGAATCGCGAATTACTTACATTTTAGTATACGACAATAAGCTAGTTTCCACCATCAATAAATTGCAAATCTATTTAGTCCGTCAGTTAGAGTATTGGAAAATAATGGACACGTATTTTTTGTTTTTGTAAATCAATGAATATTGACAAAGATAAAACGCATCAAATCTCGAGAGTTGGGGCTCGTGACTTCACAAGTCACAACGCACTAAAAATTATACCACGTCGTGACGTATTGAGAATTTTAAAAGCGTCGTATGTTCGTCAATTTTGGTTTACGTAACAAAAGAAAAAATACGAGTCAAATATTTTTTGATAATCTAACTGACGGACTAATTAGATTTTTTCAGGACACAAGTCTATATTGCGCTCAATAACAAAAATATATAAGTAGCTGACGTGGCTCAAAAGGCTGCCCAACTCAAATGGGACTAGGCAGGATATGTTTGCTTGTTTTTTAGTTGAGTAGAATGGTGCTGATCCATGCGTCATGTTCGTGAACGGGCGCTGTCAGTTGTGACTGGTCATCTCTTAGTTGCCGTGGCTTATCTGAATGTTTATTTTTGAATTGTATTTTTTGTTTTTACTATGGACACTTTTAACGTGCACATCTTGCTACATTGTTCTCACATAATATACCATCTTAACATGAATGATGTAACCAAGATGTTGTAACAACATTTTGATTTAAAAGAGTGTCCATGGAGTTTCTTGCCCGTTCTTCTCCATAGAGATCTACGCTAGGGAATGGGCAACTACAGTACTTTCACAGTTTTTATGTCTTGTGACTGGGACTGTAGCTACATTTAATTTTCATCTGTGCCTGTAATGGCCTACTTGAAATAAATGCTTTGATTTTGATTTGCCACATGCCGGACAAACTGTGGGCCACAATAGTAGGAAACTGGTGCCCTGACACAGTGAGGGGTCGCGACAGGCCACGAAAGAGATGGTGGAACGAACTGCACAGGGCTATTACGTATAAATAAATAAAATAAATAAATATTGCTGGACATTACACACAGCGCCATCCAGTGCCACACTAAGCAACGAGGCTTGTGTCGTGGACACCAGATAGTTGATATACTACATAGATACTTTTTGTTTGTAAATACATACTTATTATACATTTAAACATCCATGACTCGGAAACAAATGTCCATGCTCATCACACAAACATTTGTTCCGACCGGGATTCGAACCCGGGACCCTAAGAACGAAAAGCAGCCGCACTACCGCTACGTCAATCGGGTCGTATCTCTGTTGACAGCTCGAAATGATAGTAACTGGGCTCAGTGTCCATCAAATAACTGTCAAAAGGTTAGTTTCGTATTATGTATGACCAGTCGCAATCAAATATAACGTCATCGGTGCCTATCGTGGCTGATAGTCACCGTAACTCATTTTGACAGACGCTTTCGTATCGATTCTTCTAATATTGCGATTATGTAAGCATAGTGGACATCAAATTGATGACAACGAGTTTGAAGTGGCTTTCGTGAAAGACGTTACACCGTACCCGGGCTACTCTGTTTAATACGTAGTACCAATATTTTGACATTGGTGCCGATTCCCTTGTTTACAAACTAAACCAAATTTAAGTTCAGTGCATCTTTTTCTTTCTATTTCATTAAGAAAAGGACAGAAGATAAATTTTAGTTATGTTCTGTCAAATTAATCAGTGCCATACAAGTTTTAGACGCGATTAAAAAGTTGACCACTACAATTACATAAAATTACGTCAGGTGCTGACTAATTTGACAGGATTAAACTAATATTTATCTTCTGTCCTTTTCATAATGAAATAGAAAGAAAAAGATGCATTCAACTTAAATTTAGTTTAGTTTGTGAACAAGGGAATCGGCACCATTCTCGGTTGTCATCAAAGTTCGGTGTACAACCGAAGCTTGATAATCACTGGATATCAGAAATATACCAAATAGCCCTACTGGACAGGTTCTGTCAGAACTGGATGACGCGCGGTTTCTCGACAATACTGACTGCCTTGTTGGTTTAGCGGTTGCATTGCGACCGCTGAGCATGAAGTCCTCGGTTCGATTCCCGGGTCGAGAAAATTGTGATAGGGTATTTTCATCAGGAATTTCTCAGTAGCAGCCACGGAGTCTGGATTTGTGCCCGGTTGATGGCAATAGGATCGCTCCCTATTACATAGGACTTAGACAAAGCTGGTGAAATGTGGATGTACTATTGGGTATACCTCTGCCCAGCCCTCCGGACACTAGAGGCGTGATGTTATGTTATGTAGTTTTAAAACATAAATGATTGTGACGAGAAAAGGGATTTTTCAAAAACACGTGTTTTTTTTTAATTTTTAGGGTTCCGTATCTCAAAAGTTAAAAAAACCGGCCAAGTGCGAGTCGGACTCCCGCACGAAGGGTTCCGTACCATTATCTATACATTAGACAAAACGGCAAAAAATCACGTTTGTTGTATGGGAGCCCCCCTTAAATATTAATTTTATTCTGTTTTTAGTATTTGTTGTTATAGCGGCAACAAAAATACATCATCTGTGAAAATTTCAACTGTCTAGCTGTCACGGTTCATGAGATACAGCCTGGTGACAGACAGACGGACAGACGGACAGACAGCGAAGTCTTAGTAATAGGGTTCCGTTTTTACCCTTTGGGTACGGAACCCTAAAAAGGAACCCTTATAAGATCACTTTCTTGTCCGTCTGTCAGTCTGTCCGTCCGTCTGTCACCACCGATTTTCTCAGGAACGGGTAGACCTAGCAAGTTGAAATTTATACTGAGATTTAAATTATAGTCCGTGTATAAACCAAAATTTACCTCAATTTTCAACTTTTTTTAATTTTTCAGAATTTTCCCATTACTTGTGCTGTAATACCTTGCTTTTAACCAAAATTGACAGTTCTAGGTCAACCGGAAGTACCCTATAGGTTTTGGGTCGAAAACCTAAATGGGTAGTTCCCGTTGACCTAGAATCACGACATTTGGCGAGAAGCCAAATGAATGATGAATGAATGATGTGTCTTACAGCACATTTAGAGGGAGAAATCTGAAAAGCGTAAATATGTAGTTTAATAAAATAATAACAAAAAAAAAGCAATTTTGTGATTTTGCGACAAACTTATTATTTGCGGTTGGTGCTATAGCCGTTTCATGGGATTAAACAGCAAAGTTAAGTTTGTCCTTTAAAAAAATTGTACGGAACCCTCGGTGCGCGAGTCCGACTCGCACTTGGCCGGTTTTTTTTTCAATTTATCAATAACTTTTATAACAGCTGTCAAGAACAGCTGAAAAAAACCACTTGCTATACATTTCCATGTAACAATGAGCGGTGTCGTCCTCGCTTAGTAATGAACGCGCAATGAATGGCGCGATGAGCACGTTGACCTCGGCTATCGCAATCGATCGAGTTCGATGCTCGCGGTCGTTCTGTAGGGATGTAGGAGGCTTTGCTTTCGGTCTTATGTCGATACTTTTTATTTACACTAATATTATTTTTAAAGAGGTTGTATGCGCTGGGTCGCATACACCTTGAGCACAGAATAGATAATAGTACTAGCGTACAGAAGTTGCACTCCTTTGATCTTGAAGAAAGCCGACATTATAAATACCTAAACTGGGCCCGCTCAATCCAAATTGTGCCTTGACGCCACGCGTTAGCCTATTTTATTCGGCGTCTCACTACTTAATGGTCAGTCGGTAGGGTTGCCAATTGTTTTACTCTATTATAATGTCTCATTCATATATCCTCTAAAATTAAGATGACTTATTAAATTTAATAGCAGCATAAATGCGAAATCTAACAAATAGGTAATTTTAAAATAAACTCTAATGGGAAGCATGGACATGGAGCAGTGAAATTTATATGAAAAAGACAATTTTTTTCTACATTTAGGCTTTGCTGGCCTTTCTCGGAGAGTTGGGGTAAATTGAATGTTTTTCCTACCTGTACGCAAAATACGCGCTTTGGACGTTGCCCGTTATACATAGATAAACTCACACCTCGTTTCCATGTGGGTAGGCAAAAACTTACAGAACGCCATTTGCTACTAATCTACGAAGACTACAATCCTTATTAATCCTAACATAGGTACGTTTTCTTGCTTCGTCCACAGTCATACATGTTCAATAACGACCAGCGGCGTTGTCCTTTGCTTAGTATTAAGCGTGCAATGAACAGCGTAATGAGCTCGTTGACCTCGGCTATCGCAATCGATCGAGTTCGATGCTCGTGATCGTTCTGTAAGGGCGTATCTCTTGATACCAGTAAGTTTGTCGATACTTTTTAGGGTTCCGTACCCAAAGGGTAAAAACGGAACCCTATTACTAAGACTTCGCTGTCTGTCCGTCTTTATGTCACCAGGCTGTATCTCATGAACCGTGACAGCTAGACAGTTGAAATTTTCACAGAAGATGTATTTCTGTTGTCGCTATAACAACAAATAATAAAAACAGAATAAAATTAATATTTAAGGGGGGCTCCCATACAACAAACGTGATTTTTTGCCCTTTTTTTGATAATAATGGTACGGAACCCTTCGTGCGCGAGTCCGACTCGCACTTGGCCGGTTTTTTATTACACTATAGAGATCCCTCCGTTACGGGTAGCGAGATCCAGCCCACGATGTTGAGCCAGTAGTTTTAAATCAGCCCCTAAATAATAATATCATTCAGATACAGACTGTCCCTTCGCTGCCCTGCCCCAGGGACGCCCTAAGCCGAGGCTCGTACCCCAGAGGGAGTGCCCTGAGCACGCAGTCGCTTAGTTTTTAAGTTATTTGCCGCTGTCTGGAGGCCATATACTCAAGGCACCCACATGACAGGATATTCCGGGTAAGCAGAAGCCTGGTTCATAGGGTAACCGACGAGATGCTAAACAAAAATAAACTGGTAGCGAGAAACCCACTTTGACAATCAGGCGTACAAAGAGGTATCGTTTTACTCGACAGTTAGGATGTAGAGGTCAAATAATAAGTCGCTCCATGTAAAATACTGGTATTCAGCTGTATCTGGTTAGGCTGGAAGTCGACCACAACACAGTTGGGAAAAGACAAAGCAGATGAGTGCTAAAATACTTCTATCTTTTTTTTTAATGTAGAAGACTTTTTAGTGGTCAATTTCATTTGTCCATTACCAAGATTACAGCTGAAATGAACTATTTGCCATACATTTCCGTGTAATAATGAGAAGTGTTGTCCTCGCTTAGTATCGAGCGCGCTATGAATGGTGCGCTAAGCTCGTTGACCTCGGCCATCGCAATCGATCGAGTTCGACGCTCGCGGTCGTCCTGTAGGGACGTTACATTTGATCTTATGTCGATATATTTTATGTCTATACGCTTGATAAGTTCTGAATAATCTCCGTTGCATTAATTTTGGTTAATTAACTCGGCGCAGTTCACTGCCGCATAGAGGCGTCTCATAAGTAGCACAACAACCATTCATCCGTTTTCCCGTTTTTAACGTCGTTGCTTTGCCCAGCAGTGGGACATATAGGCTTATAAAAAGGTGAAAAGGTCGTTGGTTCTTATAGCTGGGGGTGTCCCACACTACACTTCGTCGTTACGCAGTGATCAGTATATAGTGATAAGAACATCAATTACTTTGAGGACCCGATACCGTATTCTTGGACTTGATAACACCTTTATGATCAGAGTGTCTAACTTTCAATTCGTCTATGAAGCAAAATGCCTAAAATTAATGTCTACACAGCAAATTGCTTAAGCTGTAAACCGCCTAGAAATCAAAATGTTTATCAAGCAAAATGCCTAAAATGTAATAATTTCTAAGTAGTAAATCGCCTGGAGATCAAAATGCCTACCAAGCAATGTTCCTAAAAAGCAATAATTTTAAGCAGCAAATTACATTAAACTAATATTTTTTAATTTGAATTTCATTAGTATATAGCCCATTTCATTGTAGCGTATAACTTATAAGTCTATAACAAAAGCTACATAATTTAGGCAATTATCACGGTAATATTAACCAAAATAAATTTAAGACCTTTCAATCAAATGACACTGTTTGTTACTATTAAATTTCAGCATTCAAGGTAAAATCAGAGTTTTTATACAGACTTATCGATAGCTGCACGACACTATCTCAAAACAAAACACATGCGTACAACAGAGTACGAGTATTTCCCATCTCTTTTACACTCACGGCCATATCACAGCTTCGGCTCTATTCGGCAGTCTCCGCCGCACTTCGGCAGAAGTAAACCGCCCATGGTTCAATGTAACGTCAACCTTGTCTTGTAAACATTACTTTATTTGTACGGACTTTTACGTCAAGCGATGAGTTACTAGTAAAAGTTTACTGTAAAACTAATTCCTAATTAATTTTGAGGTATTAATAGCAATTTTCGAGTGTTTTTTAAGTCTTCAAAAGTGAAAAATGTAATGTTTTGACAAGGAACACGTTTCGAGGTTATTTGTTGACATTGAAAAAATCGGACTCGATAATTTCGAGTTGGCTTCCGTGTTCGCACATTGATACAGTGAATTTTGTACGAAAAGTGTCTACTCAGTGATTTTTTTGTGTGAAAAACGACTAAAATGCAGTTTTCGAAGATATTTTAAACACAATACACAATGGATTTGAGAAAAGAAGGTACAATACCGTTAAAAATGTTAACCTGTTTTTTGTGCGAAAAATCTGGACTTGTCGTCAAGAAATTCAATGCAGAAAAATTAGAGAAATGCCGTAAAATACAGGCTTTTAGGAAGAAAAAAAACTTGGTATATAAAGATGTTGTATTGCCAAGAAGTTTCCAGCAAAAAGGATATCACTTGCAATGCTACGACAAGTTTATTATTTTAAAAAGTAATAATAAAAAGGAGTTCGCTTCTATGTTCAGTAATACCAAGGTAAATATTATTCAGTCAGGCATTTAGTAATCTGTTTCATCACCACTGTATCATTGGTCGAGTGATTGCAAGGGCGACTACTGTGCGTTAGGTTCTGGGTTCGATTCCCGGGTCGAGCAAAGTGTTATTGGGTTTTTCCATCAGGAATTTCTTAATTGCAGCCCGGTTGATGGCAATAGGTTAACCCACTATTACATGGGACTTAAAACATGACTGTGGGTGTACTATTATGCTAAAATGCTAAAACTATAGTTATACAGCACAGGTCCCCTCAAATCTATGTGATTCTTTCTTCAAAAGACCATTTTCAATACTATCTTCCTGGTCTTCAAATGACTTGACCAAGATTTTATCTCTGGACTTTAAAGAGACCTCTGGTTTTGTTATCAATATTTCTTTTCAGTGTAATTAAATAGGAAACACTGGCATCATTTACTTCTACACTAATATTATAAAGAGGAAAGATTTGTATTTTTGTGTGTATGTTTGTAATGAATAAACTCAAAAACTACTGCGCCAATTTCAAAAAATCTTTCACCATTAGAAAGCTACATTCACCCTGAGTAACATAGGCTATATTTATCCCCGTACTCCCACGGGAACGGGAACTACGCGGGTGAAACCGCGTAACGTCCGCTAGTTTAAAATATAATTGATTTTAGTGGTTTAAAAATTTAACTCATTAATATTACTAGTGTTTACTCACGGTTTCGTTCCCTTTGTGTACGGAAATTATTCCAAGGGAACATTTTAAATGTAGCCTATGACACTCGAAGATAATGTAGCTTATCGTTAATGAAAGAATTTTAGGAATCGGAACAATAGTTCTGAAGATTTCTTGCTATATACAAACAAAATTTATCTTTTTATAATATAAGCATAACATTTATAAACTCAATAGGTAGTCTGATTTATATTTGTCCTGAATAAGTATTCTATAATAATATTTAACTTACAGGACCTTGGAATAAATAATTAAATTACATGGTCACGTCTGAAAACATAAAGGTCACCTCATGGTTATATATTGTAGGTTTTAAAATGATATTTTAGTATTACAGGAAGTAATAATTTGATTAACTCTTCAACCTTAAGAGTCAACGAGTTACTAAATAACTGGGTTGTGGGGGTCAGATAGGCAGTCGCTCCATGTAAAATACTTGAGCTCCATGTAAGAGACTTTCAATTCCTGACAGGTTGGGTAGAGGTACACAGTGTACACACCCAGATTTGATTTATTTAAACTTCATGTAGAATAGTGGTACATAAATAGGTGGACTTAGTGCGCAGGGTGTGGGGCAGCACCAACAGTATCTTAAGCATGATTGCCAGTCGCCTGGACTGTGTGGGACGCTGCTGTGCAATTACTCATGGTTTGTTGCAGCAGTGATCCACCATTATTTGTGGTGTGGTGTGTTTGATCAGTGCTTACTAACATAGTCGTAAGTTTTACTAACAGCTTTTGAGTCATAGATACTTGAATAAAGATACATTCATTCAATGCCATGAGGCATGTTCTACCAGATTTTGTCAGTTATGTTTAAGTCCCATGTTTGAGGGTGCCATCAACAGGGCACAAATCCAGACCCCAGACTACAACTGAGATGTTCCTAATGGAAGAGACCCTAATAACAATTTACCCAACCTGGGAATCAAACCCAAGTCTTGAAGCTCAGTAGAAGCATTCGCTACCACTCAACCAACGAGGCAGTCCCACCAATAACTTGGATACTAACTCGCTGTAATTTTATTTACAGGTACTCATCAATAATATACCGCCTCTCAAAATCGAGTCGCCCAAAGCATTTAAGAAAAACACACCATCTTCCAGCATCATAGAAATACCAAAATTAATTGAAATACCTAAGATTGGTAAGAAAACCTGTGACATTGATTTAAAAGTCTCACCTTTTAAAACATACCAAATGGACGAACCAAGTTATGTGAACCCGGATATAGCAAGAGGAGTGATCTTAAAATCTATACTGACAAGAAAATCTCCTATCAAAAAAGATATGATGAAAGACTGTTCAGCATTCAATTCTGGCATGGATCTCTTCAGATATGGGAACATGTTCAACCAACCGAATTTAAACTTTGGTCCGGAGAAATTAGAACCCAAAATTGTGGAGGCGGTATCGCCAGAGAATGATGCTTGTGTGTTTTGTGATAAGGAGCAAAGGAAAATAGGCACTCAGGTTGAACTGTCAGAAATTTTGGAAAAGGATGAATATGAAAAGATTTTAGAGATTGCTGAAGCAATGAATGATGAGAAATTGATAGAAAAATTCGAGAAAGACAAAGAATTCTTGTGCCATCCTCTATGCAGAGTCCAATATACAAATAAATACCAGAAAATCACTAGCAAGAATTGCGATGAAAAAGACAGGCTGGTTATAAAAAACTTGCAAAGCAAAGCGTTTGAAGCTCTCTGCACTTTCATAGACGATGAAATCTTAGGCAAGAATAAAAATTACTTCTTAACTGACCTTTTTGAACGCTACAAATTCATACTATTCGAAATTCAAAACTCAACTATGCCATTGGATATTGAAAATACTGTCCTACAGTTACAAGAAGAAATACTAAACCATTACAATGATACTATAAAAATTACATCAAAAAACAAAAAGAAAGTTGTCTGCAAAAACGGCCAAACCAATTCCGAAATTGAAGATTTTAATATGGATAAACTTGCATTTGATTTACATAGTGAAATTAAATCATCGAAAAGGAAGTCCGACAGTAGAATTGTCAGTGATATTCCTGAGAAATTATTGCATTTCATAGGTTCTTTAATCCAAGGGCCTGTGGCAAGGAATTCTTTTGCAGATAGATTTAAAATTAAGTCTTTGTGTGAGGACATTGTGACTAGTGTTAATATGGATTAGTTTCAATTTTGCCTAACCGTTCGGATAAATAGGCGCCATTTTATGTGTATGATGTTCAATTTTATTTATTTGTTGTAATGTAAGTAATAAATGTTAATTTTAAGTGTATGGTTTGTTTTACTACTACTATCACTACATATTATTAAAAAAAATACCCCGCCGCGCGCCGCGTCTGTCTGTCCCTATGTATGCTTAGATTTTTAAAACTACGCAACCGATTTTGATGTGGGTTTTTGAAGTGAAAACTTCTTTAGGCGAGTTGAGCACTTTTTGGGTGAAGGACAAACATTAAATTCATCGTCACTTGACGAAACATGCGGTCACGCTTCGTAGCACTCGTAGCATCCGCTACGGCGTAGCACCACATAGGCATGCACGGGGCATAACCAGTGCTACGACTGGGGCGGGGCCTATGTACTATTTGTTTTCACTTCTATCGGCAGTCCTCAAAGACTGCCCCGATTTTTTTTAATAGATAGTGATTCAAGAGGAAGTTTTTAGCAGCATTAGCTAGTATATTATAATATAAAGGGTGTAAACCACTTCAAGCCGAAAGGCACTTGTTCTCCCCGTCATTGCGATCATTGTTTTGTTCTACACCATACCTGGGAACCTTCTAGTTACGGAGATATTGGGGGTCAAAGTTCCAACTTTTTGACAAGATATATTTTTTTTTTAAACAAGTTTTTAATGGAAGATTTTTACTTTAAACACCTCCACGACCCCCGTACTATTCAATTCATCCATCAGCACAATGTTTTGAGTGCGTAACATTGAGTTCTACCACAAAACATGATTTTTCACCCCAAAAAAAAAGTCGTTTTCCAGCAATAATTTTATCGTAAAGTTACTTAGTTTGATGTACAGAATGCTTGGTTGACGGCTTCGTGATGAGGTCTTTTACACCCTTTATATACTCTCAGGTAAAACTCAACAACCGAAATTCCAATCAATCACAGGTGTCTTGGGTTTGAACTCCGGAACGTATGACTTGGCAGTCCAGACGATCACACAAGACCAATATTTTCCAGAACTGAGTACCCATGTAGTTTAGGTGGTTCCTAGGCTCACCAAGAACTGGGTAACACAACGCCAGTGTCGCCCAGTAACATGGATTGTGGAGGTCAGATAGCTGAATCCAGTTAGAATGGCAGCCAACACCAACATATGTAGTTGGGAAAACTCTAGGCTCATGATGATTCCGTACCTACATTCAAAGCAAATAAAGATCTGATTCTGATTTTGTAAAACAGGAACCCTTATAAGATCACTCTTTTGTCCGTGTGTCACCACCGATTTTCTCAGGAAAGGGGGACCTAGAAAGTTGAAATTTATACCCGACTAGCGGACGTCACGCGGTTTCACCGGCGTAGTTCCCGTTCCCGTGGGAGTACGGGGATAAATAATATAGCCTATGTTACTCAGGGTGAATGTAGCTTTCTAATAGTGAAAGAATTTTTGAAATCGGCGCAGTAGTTTTTGAGTTTATTCATTACAAACACACACACAAAAATACAAATCTTTCTTCTTCATAATATTAGTGTAGATACTGAGGTCTATAGTTCCTATTAGGTGTATAAAAATCAAGGTCCTGAGTCCACACGATAAAAAGATATGGGCAAATTTAGATTTTTGCGAAAACTAAGTACCAAAATTTACCTTAATTTTCAACTTTTTTTATTATTCGGAATTTTCCCTTTACTTCTGCTGTAAGACCTTGCTTTAAACCAAAATTGTCAATTCTAGGTCGACCGGAAGTACACTTATAGGTATTGGGTTGAAAACCTATATGGTAGGTCCAGTTGACCTAGAATCACGAAATTTGGCAAAAACAAAGGTCTTACAGCACAAGTAAAGGGAAAAATCCGAAAAATAAAAAAGATGAAAATTAAAGGATGTCCCCATACATACATTGTTGACGACAATTAGGATAGTCCTCTGAGTTTTATGGGCGCTCATACAATTTAGAGGACTTTCAATAAAAGGAAATAATGGGTAGGTACGGAATCCTCGGCGCACGAGTTCGACATCGAATGACATTACCACATTTTCAACCAATGACGATGTTGGGAACCAGCTATGCTAGCACAGTGTGTCTCCCCATTCTCTCTTATCAACCGTCACACTTTCATTTACTCCTGAGGACCTCTCATATACCGTGTATTTCATATGTCTCTGCGCTATTATCTGCACATGGTCCTCGCGTACGGCTAGCCCGATGTGTGAGGGGGGGGGGGGGGAGGGGGGGTTGGCTGGATACAGAATTAGGAAATCAACAGCCTGTCTCTTAAACTACAGTACTCTGTCCGAAGTCTCTGTTGTGATACGGGATGGGAAACGACCGTAACTTCGGTCGACACTACGGATTTCGTGCTTAGAGAGTAGATACTGAGATCCGATTAGACTTCAGGTACTGGTCCTACAATCTTTTGTAGATCCTGAGATCCGATTAGACTTCAGGTACTGCAGGTCCTACAATCTTTTGTAGATCCTGAGATCTGATTAGACTTTAGGTACTGGTCCTACAATCTTTTGTAGATCCTGAGATCCAATTAGACTTCAGATACTGGTCCTACAATCTTTTGTAGATCCTGAGATCCGACTTCAGGTATTGGTCCTACAATCTTTTGTAGATCCTGAGATCCGATTAGACTTCAGGTACTGGTCCTACAATCTTTTGTAGATCCTGAGATCCGATTAGACTTCAGATACTGGTCCTACAATCTTTTGTAGATCCTGAGATCCGATTAGACTTCAGATACTGGTCCTACAATATTTTGCATGTCGCTTCCTCGTTGGTGCTGGGACAACCCTTTAGTATGTTGTGGATGGTCACCTGTCCACGTTCCGACTTCGGCGATTGTTGCTTTACCTTGATGATTGACTCGAGCGGCTTCAATAGACTTGCCTCGAAAACCGTTGCTTAAAGATCCTGTGTGGCTGTCACTATTTAGGCACGAGTCGGTAAACTAGTCAGATGATCAGTAACTATCACTTACCGTGTATGTGATCTCTCTGCGCTATCTTGTGCACGTGTGCGCTGGCGTACGCCGCCAGTAGCGGCAGCACGGCGCGGTGCGACAGGGGGGGGCGGCGGCACGCGGCGCCCGCGGCCGCCAGCGCGCCGGCCGCGCAGCCCGACGTGGCGAGCGACGTGCGCCCCACGCACTGAGAGCTCCACGCGTCGCACGCGCGCTTCATGCTGCGGGAGACGGGGGACTATGACTATCTTAGCACACGTAAGTGTACGGCCTGAGTGCAATAGCGTCAGGCGGCGCGTTCTGCGGGGCGTCAAGCGGCCGACCGCGCGTTCAATGAGTGGCCATATTGCACGCTCTGCGTTCGGGGCGGTTCGGGTGAATCCGCCGGCCGCGAGAAATATACGACAGCAGTTTTCAGACTACTTTTGGCAAAATAAAATTAATTAAAAACTTTTTTTCCTATGTACTTATACCTAACCTTGTTTGCTTGTTTACTGTTAATAAATCGATATACTTATTTACTTTCAATTCCCAGTTTTATTGCTAGTTCTCTCCACACTCTTGTTCTAACTATTCTATTTTTGTATAAGAAGTAAATAGATAACCACATTTCAGGTTTATTTTGTATTCGAATATTATAATTTCTTCAAACGACAACGCGCGCACGCTCGTCTCGCCACCCGCCCGCTCCGAAACAAACAGGTTTGAACTCGCTCGCGACGCGACGCCGGACGCCCCGCAAGACGCAAACACGCACGCTGCAGCCGCCGTATAAATGCATAATTATGTTTAACAAGAACGCTGCACGCGCCGCCCCGCCGCACGCTCGATTCGAGCGGCCACTTGACTGTGTTCGTACACTAAAGGACGCTACACCTGATGCCCGATCTAGACTCTCGCGAGACGCCTCGTAGAAGCTCTCGGCACGAGTCTTGGCGAGTGGAGGCTGCACGAGTGCTAGCAATCCACACTCTCGATCTATTCACTTGCCCGCTACGTCTACTACAAGATGGATGTGATTGAAGTGACTGCGTTAGCTACTTTATGCCCCTACCAATATTATAATGTCTTGCGTCTGTATCACATAAATAAAAAAAGAATGTCAAAACGGAGAAGACGGTGGATGACATGGATGGTGGTGATATGGATTTTTTGGATTCCAAATGATTGGTTCCATTTGATAAAGTTCCAAAAGTGTAACATAGATCGTTATTCCACTCCGTCATTATAAAAAAACGCGCGCGTCCTTACTCTGCAGCAGTTACAACATAGTGAGCGAGCAAGAGAGTGTGGATGATTCCCTCGCGTCCGAAAAACCGACACAAAACGGACCGACAGCGAGGCGAGGCGAGGGAAGAAGAGAGGACACGAGCACACCGTCCACACTCTCGTACTCGTGTTCCCTCGTGTAGCCTTGCGGAGAGTTTGGATCGGGCATGAGGAGCTCGTGGCTAAATAATAACAGCCACTCGAGTCGATCGTTAGGTTAAGCTGTGCTTCCAGTGGCGAAGAGTGAAAATTGAGTCAGGGGAAGCCGAGGAAAAAAATGAGAATAGGTAGTTTTTTTTTTTCTATGTTCATTTTGACCTCATTTTTGTTATCAGCGACCCAAAAACCACAAAAATGACACCCATGAAGAAAAAAAACTGAAAATTTGCGTTGGCGCCATCTTGGATTTTCATTTTGACCTCATTTTTCATTATCAGCGACCCCAAAAACCACGAAAACGATACCCATGAAAAAAAAAACGAAAATTTTCGTCGGCGCCATCTTGGATTTTCGTTTTGACCTCATTTTCATTATCAGCGACCCCAAAAACCACGAAAACGATACCCATGAAGAAAAAACCGAAAATTTTCGTCGGCGCCATCTTGGATTTACATTTTGACCTCATTTTCATTATCAGCGACCCCAAAAACCACGAAAACGACACCCATGAAGAAAAAACCGAAAATTTTCGTCGGCGCCATCTTAGATTTTCATTTTGACCTCATTTTCATTATCAGCGACCCAAAAAACCACGAAAACGATACCCATGAAGAAAAAACCGAAAATTTTCGTCGGCGCCATCTTGGATTTTCATTTTCACCTAATATAATTAAAAAAAAGTGATTTTATCCTATGTAAATAAGTCAACAAAATAAGTACCATAATTTAGTACCAAATCGACATTCGACATTATCGACCATTATTAATTCTATCTCGTTCACCCATACATACATTATTTTTCTGCTCCTGTCATAACTCGATAATCTTCGGCTTAAAAAACCTAGCTCACTAGAAAACAAAATAATGTCATCAAGCATTGAACGATTTCCGACTCTATACGAAATTCAACGAGCGATAACGATATTTTCCCAACTCGCTCACGCGCACGCATTTTCTGTTACTTTCTCTATGAATAACTCGGTTTGCGTCGGCTTACCAGAGTCCTAATATAGGCGGGCTGGCTAGTGACGTCTGTCATGACGTTTAATTTGCATAGAAATTTAGCTGCTAAAAAGCCGATAGCGCCTGCGGGTTATTTTATAGCAATGTTGTTGATGAGCAAATTTTTGTTGATTGAGTACGAGTAGGCGTTTCGTGATGCTTGTAAAAAAGTACTGATTGTGTCAGAGTGGTTGTGTTCCAAACTTCTGAAGGGAAGCCGGTGGGAATCGAGTTATTAGGAGCCTGCGCCACTGTGCTTGCCTAGGTTGGTCTGTGGATGGTTGACCACCCATTACATACAGAGTTTCCTCCGTGCCTCAGAAAGCTGTTGGTCCCGGCTGTCATTTGTAGATCTATGACAGTCCTTACAGGTAGTTAGTGACCCAAAAAAACTGACAACCAGTCTTACCAAGGGGTATCGTATTACCCGGTACTGAGTTATGGAGGTCAGATAGGCAGTCGCTCCGTGTAAAACACTGGTATTCAGCTACATGCGGTGAGACTGGAAGCCGACCACAACATAGTTGGGAAAAGGCTAGGCAGATGATGATACAATGCCGTGTCGACGGCGCGTTCGTGTTCAACGCGCGCCTCATATAGAGTCAGCAATAGGAAGGGGTCCGTAAGGGCCGATGCCTGCCGGGATTGCGGGACTGTTCGAAAGAGATACCGTGGCTCCGGAACAAAAGGGCGATGAAGGAACATGGATGGGTTTTAGTCATAATCTGACACTCCCTCCCGCTCCGCCCAGAACGGGAGGGGTTTTGATGATTTCACATCCGAAAAAAAGGGATGCTTCACACAAGATTTGTGTAGCATCCCTACCTAAGTCATTTGATATTGAAATAAACAGTAATTACGTGTACATATGTTTGCCACAGCACAACCACAGGGGTCTAAAATTGCCGCTTTAGCAGAATTATAATATGAATCACGTTAAAAATTTTAAATTTTTTTAAAATATATTACACGAATTTTTTCTTTTGTTACGTAAACTAAAATTGACGAAGATACGACGCTTTTAAAATTCTCAATACGTCACGCATGCGTCACGCCGTGCCTAAATTTTTTGTGCGTTGTGACGTCACGAGCCCCCACTCCCGAGTTTTATCTTTGTCAATATTCATTGATTTACAAAAACAAAAAATACGTGTCCATTATTTTCCAATACTCTAACGGACTAAATAGGATTTGCAATTTATTGATGGTGAAAACTAGCCTATTGGGCCTACATCTAGACTGTGGACTACTAGCTATAGTACTGCTTACCCCATGAACTCGCTGCTGAGCGCGATGGTACTCTTATGTAGCTTGGTGGTCAACGCGCAGAGTGTAGTCAACTTGAGTTGTAGGGACTGTAGATAATCCGCTGCTGATGTGAATTCTGGGTCTTTTACTCTGAAACAATACTGTATTGTTAATATAACATCACAGAGCAGTGGTGGCGACCCCGACTTACGAACAGTAAGTCGTGGGTTCGAACCCAGACAGCCGCATTACTTTGTGTAATTTATGTCATCACCACTGCTCTCATAACGGTGAAGGAAAACATCGTGAGGAAACCGGCATGTCCTAGAACCAAAACATTCGAAGACATGTGACATCTACCAATACGCACTGGGCCCGCGTGGTGGATTATAGCACATCTCATAGAGAGGAGGCCTGTGTAGCGGCAGTGGGAACATTAATAGGCTGATGATGATGATGAATGTAACATCACGCTTTTATACTTTAGGAGGAGCTCGTGGCTAAATAATAACAGCCACTCGGGTCGATCTTTAGGTTAAGCTGTGCTTGCCTAGGTTGGTCTGTGGACGGGTGACCACCCATTGCATACCGAGTTTCCTCCGTACCTCGGAAAGCAAGTTAAGCAGTTGGTCCCGGCTGTCAATAGGGAATATGCATAAATTTTCTTTTTCTTATTTCGATACGGAATGTTAAAGTACTATAAAAATAATGACAAAAAGCGAAAACATTACATAAATTGGCAAAACAACACAAATGTTACAACCATTTAAACTTTTGTTTCTATTTCTTTCTAGTTAAACGGAATTTTGTATGGATTTTGTACGTCGATGCAGCGAATGACGTCATTCGCTGTATCGGATCTCTCTGTCTAATCAGTAGTTTCAAATGCTTCTATCTTAGTATTTTTTATAGATATTAAAAAAATAATTTCACTTTGCTATTTCTGATGTTAATACGCTTTGTTTAGAGTGATAAAAAAATCATGCATATACCCTATTGTGATCTTTGACAGTCGCGTCGTTACAAGTAGTCAGTGGCCCGAAAAGTCTGACAACCAGTCTTACCAAGGGGTATCGTATTACCGAGTAACTAACTGGGTTGTGGAGGTCAGATAGGCAGTCGCTCCATGTAAAATACTGGTATTCAGCTGCATCCGGTAAAACTGGAAGCCGACCCCAACATAGTTGGTAAAAGGCAGGCAGATGATGACACGGGCGAAGCCGCTGCCAGAAGCTAGTCAGTCATAATTATCTGCTTCCAGTCTAACAGGACACGGAGCGACTGCCTATCTGATCTCCATAACCTAATTATTCTAAAGGGTGTAAAACACCTCTTAACGAAGCCGAAAGGCACTTGTTCTGCTTGCCATTGCGATCATTTTTTTGTTTTACTCCATACCTGGGAACCTTCTAGTTACGGAGATATTGGGGGTCAAAGTTCCAATTTTTTGACATTTTTTTTTATTAAATACAAGTTTTTAATGTAAGATTTTTACTTTTAAAACCTCCACGACCCCCTTACTATTCAATCCATCCATCAGCACGTGTTGAGTGAGTGCGTTACATTGAGTTGTACCACAAAACATGATTTTTTTATCCCAAATAAAAAAAAGTCGTTTCCCAGCAATAATTTTTGCGTAAAGTTACTTAGTTTGATGTACAGAATGCTTGGTTGACGGCTTTGTGATGAATGAGGTCTTTTACACCCGTATAACGAAACCCAACACCCCTTGTTAATACTGGTTTATATATGCCAGTGTTTCTCAACCTTTTTCATGACACGACCCCCTTAGTATGAAATAATATACACATCAACACGGTCTAGGGATATTTTTAAAAAAGCGAATTACTATCAATGTGTTAATTATTTATATGACATGTATATATTTAAAAGATATGTTATTTAATATTCTACAATTTTTTAATAATGGTTAAGGTATAGATTAAAATTTCAGGATTTTATGGAAAAAAAATGAAGCATAGACGGAAACCGTATATGAATGAACTTTTAATTTGTGAGTAAAAACTGAAAAAAAATAGAAATATCATTTAATTTGTGTTTATAAACTTGAAGTTAGTAGTCTGAGAAAGCGCCCATGATGTTCATAACACATCGGCAACGATTCGGCATGCTCAGAACAAGGTTGTCAATGTCTTGCTGCGGAATATTGTCCCATGTCCTTCTGAGGTGCGCAAAAAGTTGATCTTCTGTAGCCAGATTTTCAGGAACTTCCTTCAGAGCTCTTCTTTGCAGCATATCCCACGCATGCTCAATGGGATTTAGATCTGGCGATTGAGCAGGCCAGTCTAAGGCCCTAACATTATGTGTATGTAACCAAGCTGCTACCGTTCTCGCCGTGTGTGCCCGGGCATTGTCGTGCATGAGCAGGAAATCTTGCCCCATTTGTGTTCTGTGGGGCAAGATTACGGGCCCCAGCACCTGTTGGACGTATCGTTCTGCCGTCATATTGCCCCGCACCCAAACGAGATCCGTCCGTCCTCCAAGTCGAATTCCTGCCCAAACCATAATTGTTCCTCCTTGGTATGGGTGAACTTCCTGAGGGTTCTGGAGACGGCTCCATCGTCCAGGAACTCGCCAAACACGCGTCCTTCGTGAATCTGGATGGAAGCCGAACCTGGATTCATCCGTGAACAGCACATTGGACCATTGGTCACGGCCCCAGTCCACGTGGTTCCGAACCCATTCTAATCGTCGTCCACGATTGCCTCTCCGTAAAGGTGGGACCCGGAGTGGACTACGAGAGCGTAGATTGCTTTCATGCAGTCGCCTTCTTACAGTTTGGTCACTCACAAGCACTTGGTGTTCCACTCGCAGCCTTTGGACCAATTGAGTCGCCGTTGCATTTGGTTGTGCTCGCGCAGTAATTTGCAAAAATCGGTCTTGTCTGGGGGTAGTGATGCGACTTGGCCCCCGGTGCCTCTCCGCTACTTCACCTGTGGCACGATAGCGTGTCCACAATCTTGAAATTACATTTTGATGGGTCCCTATGGCCTCAGCAACATTACGCTGAACAGATCCAGCTTCCAGCATTCCCACAGCTCGTAACATCTCCGCCCTCGTCAAATGTCGGCGTTGCATGGCTACAATACCTCAATTTTAACTTTATCTTTCGTTTAAAAATCAAAAAAAACTGTAACTAAACGTAATTCGTATTGTTTTCTAAATTTCGCACAAATGAAAATTCCCTCTCCTATACATCAAGACATTTTTATGCCACCGAAACAAAAGAATTTTCAAAAATTTGAATTTGGAATTAGTCTGAGATACACAGATTACAAACAAATCGGTGTATAAAAGATTCCAAATATTCCAATGCGGCCAGTACTTTTCGAGTTATTTAATTGAGTATGAAATATCCCTAGACCGTGTTGATGTGTGTATTTGGCGACCCCCTTCGCTTTTTTTTTCTTGTATTAATAAGTTACAAATATATCTATACAAAATTTTATATACAAAAAATTCTTTTTTTTTTAAATTTGGAAATCGATTTAATTCTCAATGTAGCAAAAACGGATCCACGATGGAAGAAATTAGTTAATGACAAACAAGCTAAACCTCAATAAGATGGATGAACAGAACACTAATAGTTTTTTATTTTGTGAATTTGTATGAACATACAAATGTTTATATCCTTTAGTTAACATTTTCTTATTAAATCTATTTTTCTAGGATTTATTGTTTTGTTTATTGAGGTAGTTTTCGCGACTTCTTGCGACCCCCCTATAAAGGCATCGCGACCCCCAGGTTGAGAAACACTGCTATATGCCATAGTAAAAGATACATCATACCTTGGTCCATTCGCTGTTTTCGATTCGCCTGAACCGTATAGAGCACTGCTTAGCCCCCAAAGGTTTAGCGCGCTGTTCTCACTTTTGAATACCTGTAGCAAATTAATAATAATTTTAAGGAGTTGTATTACTAGCCCATATCTTAAGGTCCCCATTGATGGGGGACAATGAGGAATTTTGCACTGACGTTTATCACAACGCTTCAGTATATACGTACAGGGTGTAAAAGACCTCATCACGAAGCCGTCAACCAAGCATTCTGTACATCAAACTAAGTAACTTTACGCAAACATTATTGCTGGGAAACGACTTTTGTTTTGGGGTGAAAAATCATGTTTTGTGGTAGAACTCAATGTAACGCACTTAAAACATTGTGCTGATGGATGGATTGAATAGTACGGGGGTCGTGGAGGTGTTTACAGTAAAAATCTTACATTATAAACTTGTATTTAAAAAAAAAAACTTGTCAAAAACTTGGAACTTTGACCCCCACTATCCTATCTCCGTAACTAGAAGGTTCCCAGGTATGGTGTAGAACAAACAAATGATCATAATGAAGAGGAGAACAAGTGCCTTTCAGCTTCGTTAAGAGGTGTTTTACACCCTTTATATCAATAGATGGCGCTGATCGGCTTTGGGAATATTTTTTTAAGCAGCGTTCTAGTATAATCCAATGAAAAAAGAATTTATTATGTATTATTTTATAGGTCAATGGTAAAATCTTTAAGCAGGGCAAAAAAAAGACTCCTAGACACATGTCAAACTCATTGTATACATAGTAAAATTTCTATACTATTTATTGTCTACACAAATATTATAAAGAGGAAAGATTTGTATTTTTGTGTGTGTGTATTTATGTTTGTAATGAATAAACTCAAAAACTACTGCGCCGATTTCAAAAATTCTTTAACCATTAGAAAGCTATATCGTCCCTGTCGGTACTCCCTTAATTCTCCTAAAAAAATTTGTCCGAAAATCATTATCCATAAAACGTTTGCTATAAACTTCAGTAACCATAATGTTCAAAATCCCGAAATTTTGTTTTACATAATTATCTTTATTTCTAAAACTGTTCTGTCATAATATCGAATACTATAATAATTGAATCTTCTAATTTTACATGCCATAAAGTCAAATGTCCTAAGTATTTTATTATATAATGTGTATTATTCCGAATGTTCATATAAGTATAATTAAATTTTTGGTCCTAAAACATTTGCTAAAAATTAGGTTTTAGTGACAGAAACTAATCGCTGTAAATCCGACCCCACCTAGTCTTGTCTGCCCTACCCCGAGAGTGTAATTTAAAATCGCGTAGGCGCGGAGGGGTGAGGCGGCCCGCGAGTTTAGGAGCAGGTGGTTGTAACACTCGCCGCCGCTGCTGAGGCTGGCCGGCTACGCCGGCCAGCAAGCCGAAGCTGCGGTGGTGAGCGTTAAACACATCTGCGACGATAAGCTCGCATGGGACCGCCGGAGCCCCGCAGCGCCGGAGCCGTGACAGAAACCATGCCTGATGCATGTTGCTTGCTTGCTTGCATGCTGCATGCTTGCTCGCTTGCATGCTGTATTCTTGCTCGCTTGCATGCTGCATGCTTGCATGCATACTGTATGCGTGCTTGCATGCTGCATGCTTGCTGCATGGTTGCTGCATGCTTGCTGCATGCATGGTGTATGTTTGTTTGGTGTATGTGTGTTTTATTGATTTTCTGCCTTTTAGTGACTACCGATATAAAATGTATGCCAAAAGAAGATTGTAACTGTGAACTTTCTGCGATATTATGATGGTTCTACTTTTTAATTCTTACAAATTTCATAAGAGCAATATTGTATAAAAATGTGTTGTGTTGAGAGAAGATCATAGCATAGCAAAAGCTAAGTAATACCTGTAGTTACCCGTAATTACAGACACAATTAAAATAACAATGTTCTGTTCCCTTTTGGGAACGTCTGGGAACATACATATTTTTTTGAATTTAGGATTTATAACTATTATTGAAAACGGTTTTCAGTCTTTTGTATATTATTGATTGTAATATTTATGACAAACGGGTTTAGGGCATATTGTATTTAGGGATTTCAATTTTATGGCATGTTATATTATGTGATATTAAGTTCGGGTAAGTTATCATTCGGACAAATGATGATTAGGACAAAAAAAGTTATGGCACTTTAAATTATGAATAAAAAAGTTAGGTAATACAGTAGAGAACCGTCGCTGTCATTTCAAAAAGTCGTATATAAATTTTTTGTTTTTTTTTTCAATAGCTGTATGCGTAGTTTGGAACGTAATGTTCCATGTGTAAAATGTCATAGTAGGTTGTGTTTTACATTTTAGACTATTCAAATAAGCAAAAAGTCTTATTTTAAATGTCTTTGTCAAATTGCCTTATGTTTATCATACGACTTTTTGACTCTCTATTATGTCAATTTGACGTTTACCAATGGAGTCACAGAAACCTTTTCAGTGAATAAATGTTTGTGTTTTATTTATGAAAACGTGGTAAATAAGATAGTTTCCTCCACAAAAACAAGTGTCCGTATGGTGTCGGACATAAAGAATAACACCATCCCATATCTTCCCGTGGGTGTCGTAAGAGGCGACTAAGGGATTTACCAGAGAATGGGCAGCAGCGCTCTCTGTGTCTTGTGTAAGAACCGCACTCACTGCGATCGCCAACCCACCTGCCAAGCGTGGCGATTATGGCAAAACCCCCCCAAATGGATAGCGCATCACAAAAATGGCCCCTAGTGCCCGGCAGCCCGTCTACCCTCGACTACGGCAGTGGTCGAGGCTACGGCGTGGCAAGGGGTGCGAAGAATCTCCGGAAGGGCTCCGGCTGCCAATACCAACGACTAGACCTGGCAAACATATAACACGCGCACACTCCGGACCGACGAGAAGATAGCGGATCTGGAAGAGGAATTGAGCAGGCTGCGATGGAGTATTGTGGGATTATCTGAAGTCCGAAGAGAGGGGGAGGACACGATAATCCTGAAATCCGGCAACCTGCTCTATTTCTGTGAGGGTGACCGGCAATCCCAGGGTGGTGTTGGGTTTATCGTCCACAAGTCCCTTGTGAACAACATGGTGAAGATCGAGAGTGTGTCGACCAGGGCGGCGTACCTTGTACTCAGAATACCCTCAAGATATTCGCTGAAGTCTACGCTCCGTCCAGCACAGATCCAAATCCAAAACCCCGAGAGCTTTCAGCTTGAACTCCACAACCGTTTCGAGTGCCTAAGAAGCTCAGTGGACCAATACAACGATGGGTTCGTAGAAACTTAGAAACTGTCCATACGACCGGGTCTAAGTTCTTCAAGGCGCGTCGTACAGATCATAACAAGAGGCTCTCCGATCACACTCTCAAGCTCATAAAGGAGCGGCGTGAGATGATCCTGCAGTCTTTAGACGAGGCGTGTAAATACCGGCAGCTCAATAGACGGATCTCTAAATCCTTGAAGAGCGACCTCCGCCGCTTTAATACCGAGCGTATTAAAGACGCGATTGAGCGGAATAAAGGCTCCAAGGTATTTGCAAGAGATCTGGCTATTGGGCAGAGCCAGCTCACGAAACTGAAGACCGACGATGGTAGGATCTTATCCGCCAAACCGGAGCTTCTGAGGGAGATTGAAAGCTTCTATGGCCAGTTGTACACGTCAACTAGTAAACCCGTCGTAGATCTAGCAAACGACCCAAGAGCTAGACTGACCCGACACTATACCGAAGACATCCCGGACGTCAGCCTGTACGAGATTAGGATGGCTCTGAAGCAGCTCAAAAACAACAAGGCACCGGGTGATGACGGAATTACGGCCGAACTCCTGAAGGCGGGTGGAAAACCGGTACTTAAGGCCCTTCAGAAGCTGTTTAATTCCGTCATACTTGAGGGAAAAACGCCACAGGCATGGTGCAGGGGTGTGGTGGTACTCTTCTTCAAAAAGGGTGACAATGCCCGGTTGAAGAATTATAGGCCCATCTCACTTCTAAGCCATGTCTACAAGTTGTTTTCTAGAGTCATCACGAATCGTCTCGCGCGCAGGTTTGACGATTTCAGCCACCCGAATAAGCCGGTTTCCGAAAAGGCTATACCACCGTGGTCACAGGGTTTAAAAGTAACAATGGGGGTTCCGCAAGGCTCAATATTGGGTCCTTTCCTCTTTCTCGTGTATATAAATGATCTACCCTATTTATTGAAAAACCAACCTCAAAATATGGTGTTGTTTGCTGATGACACTTCCCTAATTTTTAAGATAAATAGACGGGCCCAAAATCTAGATGACGTGAATAATGCCCTACTTCAGGTCCATAATTGGTTCACAGCAAACAATTTAGTATTAAATGAAAAAAAAACTAAATGCATAAGATTTGCTTTACCCAATGTTAGAAGTAGTGATTGTGAAATAATATTGAATAAAGAGAAACTTGAATTCGTAGATAAAACGGTTTTCCTGGGGATTACGCTTGATTCAAGGCTACAATGGAGTTCTCATTTAACATCCCTTGCGGCGCGGCTAAGTTCAGCGGCATATGCTATTAGAAAAATTCGACAATTTACTGATGTAGATACCGCTAGACTGGTCTATTTTAGTTACTTTCATAGTATAATGTCTTATGGCATTTTGCTATGGGGACGGGCTGCAGATATTGAGTCTATATTTATTCTGCAAAAAAGAGCCATCAGAGCCATATATAATCTTCGTAGGCGCGATTCTCTAAGGGAACTGTTTAAGGATATTGGCATCATGACGGTACATTGTCAGTACATCTACGAAAACATAATGTACGTCAGAAAAAATCTGCACCTTTTTGGTAAAAGAGGTGATAGACATAATTACAGTACTAGAAATAGGGACCAACTCGTTCAGCCAGGCTTCAGACTCGCTAAAGTAGACTCATCTTTCATGGGGTACTGTTTGAGATGCTATAATAAAATTCCACAAAGTATTCTTGAACTGAATGAGACGAAATTTAAAACATGTATCAAACGCACACTATGTAAGCAAGCTTATTACAAGTTGGGCGATTATATCGCTGATAAAAATGCGTGGCTCAATGCTGGTCCTGCTCCACATGGACAGGGGCGCATAAATTGATAGCATTAAATAGAATTGTTGGAGCTGCTGAAGATTGTACAACTATCTTTGCATTGTATAGAATCAATCTCTAGTATTATATAATCGCATAGCCTATATTGTGTGAGTACTATGTACTAGAAAGCTATCATTCACTGAAATCCTACGATTTTTTTTCTTGACTTGAATGCGCCCTGGCGGTTGAGAGTATGTCATGCTCACTCTAATGTCTCGCTGATGGTGGCGCGTGTGTCGGATCATTTAGTTCCCTTCGAAATGGTTGAGCTGAATGGTGCTGATCCATGCGTCATGTTCGTGAACGGGCGCTGTCAGTTGTGACTGGTCATCTCTTAGTTGCCATGGCTTATTTGAATGTTTATTTTTTAATTGTATTTTTTGTTTTTACTATGGACACTTTTAACGTGCACATCTTGCTACATTGTTCTCACATAATATACCATCTTAACATGAATGATGTAACCAAGATTTTGTAACAACATTTTGATTTAAAAGAGTGTCCATGGAGTTTCTTGCCCGTTCTTCTCCATAGAGATCTACGCTAGGGAATGGGCAACTACAGTACTTTCACAGTTTTTATGTCTTGTGACTGGGACTGTAGCTACATTTAATTTTCATCTTTGTTTCGACAATTCAAAAGTGCCTGTAACTGGCCTACTTGAAATAAATGCTTTGATTTTGATTTTGACCACATACATACGCTGCGGCAAGTTATACAGAAGACCGAAGAGTATAACCTGCCTCTCTGTTTAGCGTTTGTGGACTACGAGAAAGCCTTCGATTCGATCGAGACCTGGGCTATACTGCAGTCTCTCCAACGGTGCCAAATCGACTATCGGTACATCGAGGTGTTGAAGTGTTTGTACAAAAACGCCACCATGTCAGTCCGACTTCAGGACCAAGTCTCGGAACCTATCCTCCTGCAGCGAGGTGTGAGACAGGGAGACGTCATATCTCCGAAACTGTTTACCGCTGCACTGGAGGATGTCTTCAAGGTTCTGGACTGGAGAGGGCTAGGCATCAACGTCAATGGCGAGTACATCACACACCTTCGGTTTGCCGACGATATAGTGGTCATGGCTGAGACCATGGAGGACCTCAGTACAATGCTTGATGACCTCAGTAGAGCTTCCGGAAGAGTGGGTCTTAAAATGAACATGGACAAAACCAAGGTCATGTTGAATGCCCATGTCACACCCACTCCTATCAAGATCGGAGACTCTACACTCAAAGTTGTAGACGATTATGTGTACCTGGGACAAACGGTCCAGTTAGGTAGGTCTAACTTCGAGAAAGAGGTCAATCGTCGAATCCGACTCGGCTGAGCAGCGTTCGGGAAGTTGCGCGGTATCTTCTCGTCCAACCTACCGCAGTGTCTCAAGACGAAAGTCTATGACCAGTGTGTGTTGCCAGTGATTACATACGGGACCGAAACGTGGTCGCTCACAATGGGCCTCATCAGAAGGCTTAAAGTCACCCAAAGGGCAATGAAGAGGGCTATGCTCGGAGTTTCCTTGCGCGATCGATCAGAAATGAAGACATCCGCAAGAGAACCAAGGTTACCGACGTAGCCCGAAGAATTGCCAAACTTAAGTGGCAGTGGGCAGGGCACATTGCTCGCAGAACGGATGGCCGATGGGGCCGAAAAGTTCTGGAGTGGCGACCGCGAACCGGAAGACGTTGCGTTGGAAGGCCTCCCACTAGGTGGACCGATGACCTGGTGAAGGTTGCGGGAATCCGCTGGATGCGAGTCGCACGGGACCGTTCAATGTGGCGACACTTGGGGGAGGCCTATGTCCAGCAGTGGACGTCTTTCGGCTGAAATGATGATGCTGATTTGTTCTAAATAATACATAAATTGCTTTTTATTTGAGTAGTTTTCAGACATCAAAATGTCATTATATCTAAAAGTTTTTAGTCAATACGTCGTACGTAAAGGCCTTCAAAATGTCGTATGTACTTATAGATTTATTCTAAAAAAAAAATGACAAAAGGATGTATTGCTACAAATACCTATGTTCTAGCTTCATTTTGTTAACAGGGATATTACATTTGGATAGACACAATAAAAGTATACCTTTTGACATATATTTTTTTTTAACTGTTTAAGAAGTAATGGAAAAAAAGTTTTTTGTGTTTCCTGAAACCGTCTGTTTTTACATACGACTTTTTGGAATGACAGCGACGATATTCACCCTGAGAAACAGGCTATATTTTATCCCCATACTCCCACAGGAACGGGAACTACGCGGGTGAAACCGCATGACGTCCGCTAGTTGTAAAGAACCTTTTTTCTGTCAAACATTTTTAATCTAAAAAATGTTCTGTTCTTTTGTATCACTGAACTCTACAAGTTTTTGCATGGTTTTTGCTATTGTTCTTCCGAGTGTTTTTGACTAAACTCCTGGTGTGTCGAGTCGAGCTTAGGTTCCTCCGTACTTCAGTTAAAGCTTTGTGGACATAAAAACGAGCCATTTTATTATTCCCAAGGCTGATCAGCGCCATCTACACACATCAAAAGTATCTAGGGATCAACATATATTTTTGCAATAACTTTTCTCCTGATTGATATTAATTAAAATTTTCTTTAAGGACTCATCAAATAAAGTGTTTTCGTTTGTCACAGTAACGATAAACCAAGTCACCTTTGCATTAATAAAGAAATTTGCCATTTTCCTAATAAAGGGATTTTTGACATTTGAACCACTAACATTAAAGTTCGAAAAAATGACTGAAAACACAGTTTTCTTTAAAATTTTATTGGGTAACTTAAACAATTAATAATCCGTGTTTCTACCGCGAACACTAACAACACAAGAACATCGGTTTGGCATACTCAAAATGAGTTCATCCAAATCACGCTGTGGAATGGCCGCCCATGTTCGTTGCAACAACAAAAAAAGGTACCAGTGCTTCGGTAACGTGTCCAAAGTCGACTGATAACACTCTGACTTGTATTCAGAGCTAAAGCTACAGTACGTTGCCGGGAACCAGCTTCTATCATTCCCACGGCTCTGAGCATTTCTTCCCTGCTTAAATGACGTCGCCACTCCATAATAACGTTGGTTTTAATCAGTAGTAGGGAAACAGTAGCACTAATAATGTCTTCAATGCGTTGTATGTTTTTATAGGGAAAATATTGACAGCTTATTTTCATCTTTTACTCGAATTTGATTGAGAGTTCCTGATTCAAATTATGAAATGCACCAAAAAGGATCCATATAAATTAATAAAATCATAAATTTATTACAAAGCCACATCTCAATCTCAAGAAATCCGCATAAAAATGTTTGATCCCTAGACACTTTTGATGTGTGTAGTTCGTTCATAAAAAGCACTGGAAATGTTCCCATTAATGGGAATTTGTGGAATAGCCTGCCGCCAGTCTGTGGAGTTCACTGCCAGGTTCTGTGTTCCCAGATCCTTATAATCTGGATTTATTCAGTTTGCGAGTGAATCAGTTTATTCTAGACTCCCGTGGGAGTACGGGGATAAAATATAGCCTATGTTACTCAGGGTGAATGTAGCTTTCTAATGGTGAGAGAATTTTTTAAAATTGGCGCAGTAGTTTTTGAGTTTATTCATTACAAACATACACACACACAAAAATACAAATCTTTCCTCTTTATAATATTAGTGTAGACTAGAACGCGGTTTCACCCGCGTAGTTCCCGTTCCCGTGGGAGTACGGCGATAAAATATAGCCTATGTTACTCGCCGTTAATGTCTCGAATTTTAAAAAACGGTCCAGTATATTTATAGTTAAATCGTAACAAACACACAAACAAACAAACAAAAAATCAAATCTTTCTTCTCTATAATACTAGTATAGACGAGCGGGAGTGTTTCGGCCAAACGCAAGCCAATTTTGTATTAAAAAAGAATAGGAAGCCACCTCTGTCCCGTGTTGCTAATGATCAATAAATCAGAGTGCTTTCGTCTTTGGAAACAATATAATCTTATGCCGTTCTCACTGCTGGGACACAAACATGCTGTCTATGGGAGCGAGGCTTTACCTTATAAAGCCTCGCTCCCATAGACAGCATGTTTTCACCCTTTTTTTAGGATATGTTGTTTTCGTTACCGCCATTTTGGTCCCACATACGTGGCGCGAACTGTAAGTGTGAATGATGAAGTTACCTTATCTAAGTCGTCGTCGGGCGTGGTCACAAATATTCTGAAGTCGTCACTGTGTGTCAGGATAGGGTGCTTCGCCACTCGCTCTGTTAACAACATACAAAACATTTATTGTAATATTTTACGGGGATTACAGGAGCTAAACGCGAGTTTTATATTGCAAAAAAGCACATGATTCACAGCAATAAACAAAACCAGAAAAATATATGATATTCTTCAGGATATATGCTAGTACGATAGTGGTGTCGATTCTGTTGTGCACAAACTAAACTTAATTTAGGCCATTGCTATCTTTTACTAAAAGTCAGTGCGAGAAAAGGACAGCTATAGCTATGAACTAAGTTATAGATGTCAAACTAGACATGTTTTTACGTACACCTTTCATTTGTATGAAAATTTTAGTTCCAACTAAATTTGACAGCTCTAAATTACGTCCGTCTCTTTCTCGTTGTATTAGAAAGAAAAAGATAACAATAGCCTAAATTAAGTTTAGTTTGTGCACAACAGAATCGACACCAATGTTTTGAAAACACAATACAACTAATATTACTCGATAAAAAAAAACACGAACTTATCTCTAAAAAATTCTTTTAACGAGTAGAAACCATACTAAAATATATGCGATAATCCTGTTTTTTTGGCAAATAATTTTACAAACAACTTATTAGCATGATAGTGTTTTATTTTTTTAGTCCAATCAATAGATATTTTGTAAATCGCAAAAAACACTCATTTCGCACTATTCGGCCCGCAGTGACTGACGTAACAACCGCTTTGTAGTGCAAGCTGATTAGAACTTTATTGTAACAGTATTTCAAACGAAGTTTGAACTACCACAAATAGAGTTGCTAATTTAGCTCCTGTAGTCGCCTTAAGTATATCGTAAAAGAGGGTTGGTATGGTTTTATAATAACAGCCATACGAGTCGATCTTCAAGGTTCCCCGAGGTCGCTATGTGGATGGGTGACCATTCATTAATAATAGTCATAATACAGACTACTCCGTACTCGGAAAGCACGTTAAACCGTTGCTTCCGGCGGCCATTTGTAGATATTTGGCAGTCATTACAGGTTGTCAGAAGTCCAAAAATCTGACAACCAATCTTACCGTTACGGTATCGTATTAACTAGTACTAACTGGGTTGTGGAGGTCAGATAGGCAGTCGCTCCAGGTCAAATACTGGTATTCAGCTGCATCCGATTAGAGTAAAATCCGATCCCAACAAAGGCTATAGGCAGATGATTACTAACTCACCTAGAAATGCGTTTAGCGCACAACTCCGGAGCGCCACGAAGGACGGAGAGTATCTGTCTAGCTGCTGCCGCGCTGAGTGCAGCGGCGGCAGCGCAGGCGGCGCCAGCAGCGGGTGCGACGAGCAGAGCCGCTTGTGTAGGAGCTGGAAACAAGTGAAACAATTATAAATCTTAAGTATAGCGTTATTTACGTCAAAGCTCTTGTGCACAGCTAATAACACCATTTGGGATCGGCTTTTCAGTAACTGAGGTAAATCATTTATATGTATACTAGAAACAGGAAAGGGCCCAATATTGAGCCTTGCGGTACCCCTACTTTAACTATTAATTCTAATGAATTTACGCCGTTAACTTGAACTTTCTGCATTCGATCGTGCAATAATGATTTTACTAAGCTAAATGTGTACCCAGTCCGTAATACTCACGTTTTAAGAGTAATGTTTCGTGATTCACGCAATCAAATGTCTGGCATAGGTCGCAAAAGATGCGTATTGCATCTTGTGACTCATCCCACGCATTGTCCATAACGCACTATGATTAGGTACAACATGCAATGTATTTCACACGCGTGCGAATTTTTCCACTATCCTGCACGTGTGCGGGAATGAAAATTGCCACAGATAACTATACCTATGCTTAGTCCAAATTGGTTCAATGCCTATAGTCTGAGGTGAATGTTTATTTTTTTATTTTGTCAAAGCACTACCCGTCTTTACGGCATAAATATTTTTTGAATATTCAAATTGTGTTTTTAAATAGAATATCATAGATAAACAAGATTATTTAAAACTAATAGTTACTTTTATACACAAATTAACATTTATTTACCTACTAAAAATTCAAAATTAGTAGACGCTTTACAAACATTCATTCTGTTTTTCGGTACTACACGCACAAATAAACATTACACAAACACACAGATACACACACACAAACACACCCATATACATACGCGGTACTACTTATATTTTTCATTAGGTTACACGTTAATTCGAATTTTATTTATTTGTATAGATTATATTATTATTATTGGATTTATTGAATGTAATGTGAGCTTTAATAGAATTTAATTTTGGAAATTGTTATCATGAATCGATGCAACTTGTATGTCTAGTTTGGCTTAATCATTGTAGTGAAATCTGTTAGGGGATGGCACTGTTTGCCGAGATACAGGATCCGTCCTAGTTCGGCAACAGAAGATTCCATATTAAAAACTTGTATACTAAGCCTATCAAGTCATATAATATGTTATTGTTATATTATTGTGGTGAAAAATAAATATTATTATTATTATTTGTGTTCTGAATTCAAAAAATATAAAATAAATCTATTTTTTATATTAGGCTGTTTAACGGCTTCATACCATTGCCTCTCTTTCAACCTGGCGAGACCAAAGCGCGAAAAAAAAGAAAATTTAAATCATAGTTTCATAGTTCGTGACAAAAATATTATTCGTTATTTTATTTTATTTCTTCAAAAGTGTATTGGAAAACGTCGTTTGATACACGTGGACATTTGTTATTGCAATTCTCGGCTCAAAAACACCCTCGCCTACGGCTCGGGTGTTATAATTCCGCCTCGATTGCCATAACAAACTTTCTCCACTTGTATCAAAATGTACTATTTAATATTGTTGATTGCATAATTTGTAGATGATGCTATAATATTGCAAATACTATATAACATTGATTTTTGATGTTATAACATTATATTACAACTAGATTTTCATAGTCTTTAATTAAGGGAATTGGTCTTCTGATATAATAGTAGAGAAGATTATCAGGATAGTTTACCTTAAAATGGTTGTATCTCCTCCTGACATGCAGGGGCGTAGGCCAGCGTGCGCACACGCATCTAACTCGGTACGTTACGTATGTCTCTAGAGTTGATAGCTGCTTCATTGGAGCGTCCACCTGCAAAAGAATTAATAACATCAGTAAATACTTCAAATCCTTTTTAAAATTAATATTACAGCCAGCATTTTTGTAAAATCGTTTTCATGTATAACACTTGTTTATGCTAATACCAGATAGAAAGTAGAAATCCGTTTAGACCAGTGACCATGCGTTATTGTTGTATCTAGTTTGGAATCAAGGCACAGCAATACTGATTTGCATGACAAAAAGGTAGAAAGTTTCTGATTTAACTCGTATTGAAACAAAAGGTCTTTGAGAAGAAATAGCCACTCTTTTTGTAAGTAGTTGTTCCAGTTCTGGGAGAGAAATAAAATATTGGTACATGTGTACACCACACTACACGTGGCTCCAGCCCCCATATTCACAAATGCTCAGATTCGATTCAATTTCCATTCAACAAGTCGTATATGACATCTTTTTTTGATATTACGAAAGCGAGCGAGATTGACTTACTATTTTCCGAATCTGTGAATGCGGGAACTAAACTCAAATTGATGACTTAGCTTAGAAAGTTACAAAACTAAATGGAATGGGCAGGCCATGTCTACCGAATGCCAGTGAAGGTGTGGGCCCACACAAAACTGAAGCCCTGAGACAGGGGACGGAATTATGGGAACCCATTGATAACAAACGGAGAAGAGGCTCAACATCGAGAGAGAAGTGGAAGTTATTTGAGTAAGGGGAGGTCTTTACGTAGGAGTGAGAAAATACAATATCTTCACCTTAACAGCGATATCATATCCATGCTCCATGATGAGGGGCATGCCCTCGTGTGTGTCATCTGTCACCGTGGTGGCCTCCGTGTCCTCAGTGTCTGCATCGTTCAGCTCTAGCACTGCTGAACTGCTCTCACTGGCCATGATGCTGAAACGAAGATGAGGATATTAATTTTAAGTGGATTGAAAAGGTGTAGAGTTTTGTTGTTTATTATTTACTGTTATATTTATGCAAAAATAAATTTAAAATTCTTAGAAGCTTTACTTTTTAAATAATTATGTGCCATAGTTTAACTGGTGATTCTCTATTTAAAACTGGTTGTTTTAAAAAAAGAAGAATAATCTTCTTTTTTAAAACAACCAGTATTACATTTTTAACCTGTTTTTCTTTTAGACTAACAGTAGCATTACGTATATGCCTACAAAATTTTGTGGAGTTTCCTATGCTCTCTGTGAAAGTGATTAACTCAAAGCAAATTCAAAACCAGCTTAGCCATAGTTTTAATCTGTAAAACTAAATTGGCGGTAAGATACAAAACAGACAAGATAATGTTAGTCTGGATTTATAAATATACTAAAAATAGACCTTGGTTAGAGAGAAACCATACAGATGGTAAAGTATGACTCATAAACTGCTGCTCTATATAATAAAATTAATAAAATAATTAACATCTATCCCATGAGTACCAAAGACTGCAAAAAGGCAATAGTTCAATGGCTAAAACTGAAGTCCTATGATGATATTGAATTATTGCTGCAGGCATAGTCAATATGAAGTAAAGAGATGCACACACGCACACACACACATACACACACAGACACACATACACACACTCGCAGGCACATACACTCTCACACACACATACTCACATACACTACTTTAGGATACATCTTTAAGTTTATTTTTATTTTTTTCCTTTATTTAGTATAAGTTCAAGGCTTGTCTTGTTTAGTTTTAGACCTTAGTTGTAAATTTTTGTTTAAATTCTGTTCTCTTTTTGCACACTACTTTTACCTTTACTAAATTTGTCATTGAAGAGCGGGATCTCCTAGCACAGGTATATCTTTTACTTAAAAGGAGATCCCTATGTAAGATTTACTGTAAAAGTTGTACAAGTTTCTGCAATAAACCTTTATTTATTATTTATAAACACCTGTAATATGATTAAAAACAAAGGCATTTAAATAATTATAATTGTCTCAGACTGCATGACTCAGCTGATGCTAATTTAATATTAAATGAGACACAAAGCACACGAAAGAAGTAAACACATTGTTTATTGTTCTATACTTCATGTTTTTTTTTAATGAAATGGGTGAACAGTAAACTAGATTAATAAGTAAAGGTATTTACGTTATTAATGTAAACTATTATGCATATAAATGCGACAAAATAGCACAGTATAGTTAATAAAATGTTTATCTGATTTCAAAGCGGCGCGGTTTTACTTTTTGTAGTCGAAATAACACAAAAAATATTCTAAAACACATTTTTAACACACCTGGATTTAGCAGTAATAAATCAGCATTTTAATGTTTTTTTACCGGCTACACATACAGAAATAACTATTGTTCAACACGAAAAAGGGGCGTACTTTATTAACGATTTACTCCAGTTTTAACTAATTTTAGAACCGTAATTAGCATCACATGTTATCGCTGACACTCCACAGGCATTCACGATAGCGCTATCGGGCGCCCAAATTAAGTTTTGATTGCGAAAACTTGCAAAAATATTTGCCCCAGTTAATTAAAAATGGATCGATAGTGACGCCAAATAAACTTTAAATTTCACTATATTTACACTATTTTAAAGCAAAACTAGTCATTGAAATATATTAATTAATCGTTATTTACCTTTTTGTCGAGTAATTTACAGGAAATTCACGTTAATTTCATCTAAAAACAATAAAATACGAATAGTCAAATGACAGATAACAAATGACGTTCCATTTATGGTAACGGGAAAGTACTTGTAGAATTTGATGATGTGACTGTTTTTTTGGCTTGTTACCGCTCATGTAACGGTTTATGCGTAAAATGGAAAGAATTGACATTTTCTAGTCATTTTGTATTTTAATCGACTATTTCCATATAGTAACCTAAAAAAAGCTAGTCGTTGCCTGGGTATTTTAAAATATAACCCAGAATTTGTTACCAAGAATTAAAGTCCATCAGGTTTGAAACACGAGATGTGTGTCGACTGTCGTCCTCATGATTGGGAGGTTTACTGGTTATTGGTTCAAGAAGCCACTCGTTTAATTTAGCGTTTACCACGAGAAATAGCCGAAACGTCTCTAATCTCTAGCTCCTTTTGGTAAAATCTACTTTTACCTCTGGTATCATCTGCGCGAGGAAGCATGGTCTCAGACCTTAGCCTGTGCCGTCAGGAATAAATTAAAAAAAGCTTTCTGAGTGTCTGTCTGTCACTTTGACGTTTGTTTTCATTGTGAGAGTTGTGAAATCCGAGTCAAATAGTCAAATGTGATTGTTTTCTTCCTAATTTACCTCAAAAAAGTGCCACGTGTGTTCTCCATAGCGCAAAACCTTATTATTTTACTAGGTTGTACTAAAAGGGCGGCAAAATTACGTCCAAAATGCAAGGCGTTAGTGCTCCACGGGAGCCTACGCAACCCGTGATAAGCACAAGTTCTACCATCCTTAGTATGAGGGAAAAGGAGAAATACATCGAAGATTTCGACTTCCCCTTTTGCGATGAGTCCTCAAAATACGAGAAAGTCGCTAAAATCGGGCAGGGAACCTTCGGAGAAGTGTTCAAAGCCCGACAACGGAACAGCAACAAACAGTTCGTTGCGATGAAGAAAGTATTGATGGATAATGAAAAAGAAGGCTTCCCGATCACTGCTTTGAGAGAAATCAAGATCCTACAGCTTCTAAAACACGAGAACGTCGTGAATTTAATCGAAATATGTCGTACAAAAGCTACACTGCACAACAAATACCGATCAACATTTTACTTAGTTTTCGACTTCTGTGCGCACGATTTAGCTGGTTTACTATCGAATGTGAACGTGAAGTTCAGTCTGGGAGAGATAAAAAAGGTCATGCAGCAGTTACTGAATGGCTTATACTATATTCATAGTAATAAAATCCTGCACAGAGACATGAAAGCTGCTAATGTGTTAATAACGAAGAACGGTATACTTAAACTGGCTGACTTTGGTCTGGCGAGGGCCTTCAGTGTCGCGAAGTCGGGACAGGTCAACAAATACACTAACAGAGTGGTCACGCTGTGGTATCGGCCTCCTGAACTACTTTTAGGTATGTTGCATGCATTTTTGTTGTTGTACTTAATACAGGTTTGATTTTTATATTATTCATTGACTTGAATATGCCTTGGTGACTGAGAGAATGTCATGCTCACTTAAATGTCTCGCTGATGGTGGCGGGTGTGTCGGGTCATTTAGTTCCCTTCAATATGGTTGAGTTGAATGGCGCCGGTACATGCGTCATGTCTGTGAACGGGCGCTGTCAGTTGGGACTGGTCATCTCTTAGCTGCCAAGGTTCATTTTAATTACTATAATCATACATTTTTAATCTAATCTTTCACTCTGGATGCTCTTAGTGTGCACGTCTTTCTACATCGTTCTCACATATATGTATAATCTCAAAATTAATGATGTAACCAAGATTTTGTAACAATATTTTGATTTTAAAAGAGTGTCCTGGAGTTTCTTGCCCATTCTTCTCCATAGAGATCTACGCTAGGGAATGGGCAACTACAGTACTTTCTCAAGTTATTATGCCTTGTGACTGGGACTGTAGCTTTGATTTTCTTTTTTGTATTTTTGACTTTCAAAAGTGCCGTAATGGTCTAATTTAAATAAATGCTTTGAGTTTGAGTTTGAGTTTTGTTTGCAGCTGGTTCTCAAACTGGCAAGCAATTGATGACTCGAATGGCGCAGCGGTAGTGAGGCTGCCTTACGTTCTTAGGGTCCCGGGTTTGAATCCCGGTCGGAGCAAATGTTTGTGTGATGAGCATTGACGTTTGTTTCCAAGTCATGGATGTTTATATGTATAATAAGTATGTACAAACAAAAAGTATCTATGTAGTATATCAACTATCTGGTGTCCATGACACAAGCCTCGTTGCTTAGTGTGGCACTAGATGGCGCTGTGTAATGTCCAGCGAATTGAATTAGCTACAACGTAATGTGTTCTCTTCATTAGAGCTCCACGATTTTAATTTATTTTATTTTTATTAACACATAATTACATTACATTTATTTTATTTACACATAATTATATTGTTTTAATACTTTTTTTTAAGTACTAATAGTGGTTAATACAACATTAGGTAGTTGATCCCGGCTCTCAATTGTAGATCTTTGGCAGTTGGTACAGGTAGTTTGTGGCCCGAAAGCCTGACAACCAGTCTTACCAAGGGGCATCAGATAGGCAGTAGCTCCATGTAGAATACTGGTATTCAGCTGCATCTGGTCACTCTGGAAGTTCACCCTAAAATAGTAGGAAAACTGGCTAGGCAGTTTTTTTTCTATTTCTATTTGCAATCGGTTGTCAGACCATAAGCGAATTTGTTGCAGTTTGCATGGCGTTGTGGTGGAGCAGCCTGTGCTGCGCCTCCTACTTATAGAAGGTGGTTCCTCTTCAGCCTTTTTACCACCGCTGTCGGGGTTTAACAGTTCAGTCACTAGGGGGTTTGGGTGCATGGCTAGGTGTGCCTTGTGTTGACCTTTGTACCGCTCGATTAGGCAGATGACAACAAAAAAAAATTACTTACTAAATATAGTGAAGTGTGTTTTACTAACATAGTTTTAAGTTTATACACCAACACACTTTGTACTATTATGATATATATAGGTATTTATCTATGGGCCAAAGTAGCCTGAAAATTAATTATTTATTATTATTATTCTCCCTAGGTGACCGCAACTACGGCCCACCCGTCGACATGTGGGGAGCCGGCTGCATCATGGCAGAAATGTGGACCCGATCTCCCATAATGCAGGGTCCGACTGAACAGCAGCAACTGATTCTGATCTCCCAGCTCTGTGGCTCCTGCACACCAGACGTCTGGCCGGGCGTTGAAAACCTGGATCTGTACAATAAGATGGAATTGCCTAAGGGCCAGAAGAGGAAGGTGAAGGAACGTCTGAAGCCATATGTGAAGGATCCGTACGGTTGCGATCTGTTGGATAAGTTGTTGCAGTTGGATCCAGCAAAGAGGTGAGTATGGGGTATAGTTTTTAAGTAAATTTCTCTTGAAAAAATAGGAAGATTGTTTGCATGCAGTGCTGTAAATAAGGCAGTACCACCGGTGCCCAGGCACAGGGCATGACTCTGGGGGGCGCAAGAATGGCCACACCAGGCAGGTCTATTATTTTTTCGGTTTGCTCCTGATAAGTTCTCGCTGCGCCCCTAGTGTTCGATTCCAACACATACGTACCTACATGTCAGTGTCATCAAAAATGTCTGTTTAATTAGACAAAACATCGAGTTCATTTTTTTGGCAGCGCACGAGCGTATTTGTGTTTTTTGAAGTTGGTTTTATTGTTTGCAAAAAGTTTTTTAATTTTTAGTTGTTCCCAAACAAATTTTTGCCATGAATTTATTTTACATTATTAACATGTCGTGGTAATAGGCTTATCTATACTAATATTATAAAGCTGAAGAGTTTGTTTGTTTTTTTGTTTGTTTGTTTGAACGCGCTAATCTCAGGAACTACTGGTTAGAATTTAAAAATTATTTATGTGTTGGATAGCCCTTTTATTGAGGAAGGTTATAGGCTATATAACATCACGCTACGACCAAAAGGAGCGGAGCATAAATGAAAGATGTTGCAAAAACGGGGAAAATGTATTCCTTTTGTTAGCTTTTTCTCTCTTATGTGACGCAGACGAAGTTGCGTGGGTCAGCTAGTCCTCAATAAATGGAAGTAAACATACCTAACTGTCGAAATCTGGGTCTGTAAACATCTGCGTACCCCCTCAGAGCATACAGGCGTGATGTTACGTCATGGTGTTGTATAAACAATAAACATCCAAGCGATTACAGCAATCACGGCAGATTTTCCGTCTATTTTTGAAGAGTTCCATTGTATATCTCCGAAGAGCAGCGTCAGATGGTCACAAAATTTAAATGGGACCACCCGGAAAGCACCAGCTTTCAAATAAAACAGTTTGTACTTAGACCAGCTACTTTTTAGACCACTTGCTAATTAGACCAGTTGCTTTTTTAGACGAAATGATACCAACCCGAATAATCTTCTAAAATATTAGATAATTGGTCCACCAACACCAAGGTCCTTGTGCTTTATTTTATCACCCTGAATGAAATAAAGTAGGCCTATACGTAGCATTGCTCTAGCTAGGGTATTCATAATACCCAAAAAAAAAAAAGCAGAAAAGGCTATTTACGGCACTGTTTCCATGGCTTCATGTTTAATTTGAATTGACCCAAAATAAGCCAAACATTATAATTTTGATGTGCAATTTTAAGCTATTGTGATAAAGTTAGACAAATATTTTTTGATTGCCTAAAATTGTGCAATTACCTACAGTATTGTTGTTGAAATATTGACGAATAAAATTTACTTACAAATAATTGCGCAATATTAGTTAGTCTTGAACAGGAATCATTTCTTTTATGGGCTTTGGGTCATGGTACAACATGATACTGTGATACAAAGACAGACCCAAGCAAAGCCTTGTTGCGAACGGCTAAATTAAGTAACCCTACGCCAAAAATATTGCTAGGAAATTACTTTTTTTTTGGGGTGAAAAATCACGTTATAAGGTAAAACTCAATGTAACGCACTCAAAACATTGTGCTGATGGATGGATTGAATAGTACGGGGGTCGTGGAGGTGTTTAAAGTAAAAATCATATATTAAAAACTTGTATTAAAAAAAAATACTTGTGTAAAAGTTGGAACTTTGACCCCCAATATCTCCGTAACTAGAAGGTTCCCAGGTATAGTCTAGAACAAAAAAATGATCGCAATGATGGGGAGAAAGAACAAGTGCCTTTCGGCTTCGTTAAGAGTCTTTTTTTACCCTTTATATCGAAAAATAACTCTCCACAGGTACGACGCCGACACAGCTCTGAACCACGATTTCTTCTGGACGGACCCTATGCCGTGCGACCTCGCCAACATGCTGGCCCAGCACACGCAGAGCATGTTCGAGTACCTGGCCCCGCCCCGGCGGCCCGGCCACCTGCGCCACCACCACCACGTCGCCGGGGCCCAGGCGAAGCCTGCCCAGCCAGTGCAGGACTCAGGGTATCAGGACAGGGTGTTCTAGAGAAGGCAGTGATGTAGGAGGAAGTGGTGTGTGTGACTATAGTGAGAAGGGTGTTGTGTGAGGTCAATTTTTTTTAGCTAGCGAAACTCTTCAGACTTGGTCAATGGGGAGTATGTGAGTTTAGCTTTTGCTCGCCGCTTCGCTCATCATTTCAGTCGAAAGATGTCCACTGCTGGACATAGGCCTCCCCAGGTGTTACCACTTTGAGCGGTCCAGTGCGACTCGGTTCCAGCGGATCCCTGCAACCTTCACTAAGTCATCGGTCCACCTAAACCCAAAATGGCGGACGCCCCAAAAAATGCCGGACTAGTTATTTTATATGCATTCCCATTAAATGGGTATCAAATGAAAGAGTTTGCTCATATTTTAGTTTTATCATATTCATGGTGTTTCGCTATCTATATCAATTTGACCTTGTACACACCTCTGCCTACCCCTACAATACAAGCGAGATGTTGTATTTACGAAGTGATGAACAAAAAGTTTTGCATTGAAGAGGATTTATACATTGTGTCGGAGCAAAAAGTTTACAGTAAAAAGGATACATACAGATTGTGTTGAAACTTATTTGTGTGTGATACTGCCAATATCAATGAATGCTGAACTATTTGAAAAAAAAAAACGGCGAAAATTTTTAAATGTCGAAAGCAATTTTCGCTCTATGTTGGATTTTCAGCTTTCGTCGCTGAGCCGAAGGTTGCAATTGCTACATTGCTTTGAACGTCTCTTACGGCCTTTGATTTTGTTTACAATTATTTAGCCTATGGGGCAGCGCAGGACAGCCTTTTTCTGTGCGATAGACAAAAACTGCGACAAATTTTGATTGATGAGTTTGACTTTACTACTACTTTTTTGTCCACTCTACTGCGATCAGTAGATCAATTTATAGTGGACAAAAAGTAGTCCGACATGTGTCTGTCAGTCACGCAAAATATGTCGCAAAGTTTTTGTCTGTCGCAGACTTGTACACACAAATACACACATCAACACGGTCTAGGGTATTTTTAAAAAAGCGAATTACTATCAATGTGTTAATTATTTATATGACATGTATATATTTAAAAGATACGTTATTTAATATTCTACCATTTTTTAATAATGGTTAAGGTATAGATTAAAATTTCAGGATTTTATGGAAAAAAAATGAAGCATAGACGGAAACCGTATATGAATGAACTTTTAATTTGTGAGTAAAAACTGAAAAAAATAGAAAAATCATTTAATTTGTGTTTATAAACTTGAAGTTAGTAGTCTGAGAAAGCGCCCATGATGTTCATAACACATCGGCAACGATTCGGCATGCTCAGAACAAGGTTGTCAATGTCTTGCTGCGGAATATTGTCCCATGTCCTTCTGAGGTGCGCAAAAAGTTGATCTTCTGTAGCCAGATTTTCAGGAACTTCCTTCAGAGCTCTTCTTTGCAGCATATCCCACGCATGCTCAATGGGATTTAGATCTGGCGATTGAGCAGGCCAGTCTAAGGCCCTAACATTATGTGTATGTAACCAAGCTGCTACCGTTCTCGCCGTGTGTGCCCGGGCATTGTCGTGCATGAGCAGGAAATCTTGCCCCATTTGTGTTCTGTGGGGCAAGATTACGGGCCCCAGCACCTGTTGGACGTATCGTTCTGCCGTCATATTGCCCCGCACCCAAACGAGATCCGTCCGTCCTCCAAGACGAATTCCTGCCCAAACCATAATTGTTCCTCCTTGGTATGGGTGAACTTCCTGAGGGTTCTGGAGACGGCTCCATCGTCCAGGAACTCGCCAAACACGCGTCCTTCGTGAATCTGGATGGAAGCTGAACCTGGATTCATCCGTGAACAGCACATTGGACCATTGGTCACGGCCCCAGTCCACGTGGTTCCGAACCCATTCTAATCGTCGTCCACGATTGCCTCTCCGTAAAGGTGGGACCCGGAGTGGTCTACGAGAGCGTAGATTGCTTTCATGCAGTCGCCTTCTTACAGTTTGGTCACTCACAAGCACTTGGTGTTCCACTCGCAGCCTTTGGACCAATTGAGTCGCCGTTGCATTTGGTTGTGCTCGCGCAGTAATTTGCAAAAATCGGTCTTGTCTGGGGGTAGTGATGCGACTTGGCCCCCGGTGCCTCTCCGCTACTGCACCTGTGGCACGATAGCGTGTCCACAATCTTGAAATTACATTTTGATGGGTCCCTATGGCCTCAGCAACATTACGCTGAACAGATCCAGCTTCCAGCATTCCCACAGCTCGTAACATCTCCGCCCTCGTCAAATGTCGGCGTTGCATGGCTACAATACCTCAATTTTAACTTTATCTTTCGTTTAAAAATCAAAAAAAACTGTAACTAAACGTAATTCGTATTGTTTTCTAAATTTCGCACAAATCAAAATTCCCTCTCCTATACATCAAGACATTTTTATGCCACCGAAACAAAAGAATTTTCAAAAATTTGAATTTGGAATTAGTCTGAGATAAATTACAAACAAATCGGTGTATAAAAGATTCCAATGCGGCCAGTACTTTTCGAGTTATTTAATTGAGTATGAAATATCCCTAGACCGTGTTGATGTGTGTAGTATGTCGTCTTTGCTGCCCCTAAATCTTAACCCCGAATACTCAAACGTCACTCAAAATTTAAGTAGCACTAAGTGACATTTGGCCATACAAAATTTTAAGTTTAGAAGCTGCTCAAATGTTAAGCAGCCCTCAAATTTTGAGTAACGTTTCAGTACTGCATAGATTAAGCTTGGTTACATTAAAATTTCTGTATAATATATTAAAATGTTGTGTAATATATTAAAATTTCTGTATAATATATGAAATTTTTTGTGTAATATATTAAAATTTCTGTATAATATATGAAAATTACTGTAAATATTACAATTGTGCCAATTTTGATGAACACAAACCTATACCAAAATATTGCGCCATTGGAATTTAAACTCTCAGCACTTATATAAGCATTGAAAAATAGAACAGTGTATTTTTATTTAGGCATTCATGTAAGTGTCGCTTAGTGTTCGTGAAAACGGGCATAACAGTTCTGTCTTATGACAATTTGAGTACTTTTTTCAATAATCTTGTTAATTCCATAAAACACTATCTGAATTAAATTGTATGTACAGACGCCAAGCACATCAAGCTACTACAATCTGTCAAATTTATTTTGAAAGAAAGAAAGAAAACATGTCTATTCGGCACATGCCGTAAGTGCACACAACAAAAAAAAAAGTAAAAACAAAAGATATTAAATAACATGATATTATTTAACAGATTTTCAACTTTACCGCTAAATCATTAGGTTCAAATTTGATTGGGAAAAGGGAAATGCCCATTTGATGAAGAGGTTTTGGCCAAGTGACGCCCATGAAATAAACCAACTATAGATGTTAGGGTTGACATCACAGATGAAGAAACAAACACTATTTTGTACATAGAACTCGGTTGGACTTTATTTTTAGGGTTCCGTACCCAAAGGGTAAAAACGGAACCCTATTACTTAGACTTCGCTGTCTGTCCGTCTGTTTGTCCGTCTGTCTGTCACCAGGCTGTATCTCATGAACCGTGACAGCTATACAGTTGAAATTTTCACAGTTTATGTATTTCTGTTGCCGCTATAACAACAAATACTAAAAACCGAAAAAAAAAAAATATTTAAGGGGGGCTCCCATACAACAAACGTGATTTTTTTGCTGTTTTTTCTAATGTATAGATAATGGTACGGAACCCTTCGTGCGCGAGTCCGACTCGCACTTGGCCGGTTTTTTTATTTGTTTTCTTTAGGATTTACAACGACCGGAAGTGTTAGATGGGGCAATAAACGATTGAGTTTCTTGATTAATTCAGAGGGTTATTCAGAGGGTTCATTGCAAATAAGTTATAGCAATATTTTAGGTAAAAACCGGCCAATTGCGAGTCGGACTCGCGCACGAAGGGTTCCGTACCATTATCTATACATTAGACAAAACGGCAAAAAAATCACGTTTGTTGTATGGGAGCCCCCCTTAAATATTAATTTTATTCTGTTTTTAGTATTTGTTGTTATAGCGGCAACAGAAATACATCATCTGTGAAAATTTCAACTGTCTAGCTGTCACGGTTCATGAGATACAGCCTGGTGACAGACAGACGGACAGACATCGAAGTCTTAGTAATAAGGGTTCCGTACAATGGGTATATTTTTTGTACTTTACACATTGGTGGGCAAAACGTTGCCCAGAATGGGCATTTCCCTTTGACAGTTTCAGGTAGGTTGGTGTGTCCGGCATCTATACAAATATAAGTTCATATTTTCTTGCTAATAGTATACTTCTTGATGAACAGAATTTTCACTAAAACATATGTTATTGTACAGGATGTTTAGAATAGCATAATAAAACAATATTTACTAAAAATATTGTATTGTAAACATTGTAATCTGTACAATCCAGTAGATTGTAGAGATCCTTTGTAAAATACTGGTATTCAGCTGCATCTGGTTAGACTGGAAGCCGACCCCCAACATATACGTGGTTGGGAAAAAGCTATAATTTTAGATAGTTGATGAATATGTATTGTAGATTTGTACTTAATTATTAAGTATATTTAAACACCTAAGGCTTCACCGGCATACATTCGTATCCGGTCTATGCAATATATTCGCCCCTTTTTACAAATATGGGTGAACTGTACCTACACCTCTGCTAGCTATTTTAACGTATCATAGCTATTTTGCTAAACTGTCTCGATTTTCCATTAGTCTTCCCTTTACTCATTAAGTATTATGAAGCCGATATAATCATATTGAGTCCTGTTTAGAATAATAAATAAAACGCAGTTCGTAAGTATGTAAATATAATCGTTGTATTTTTGTATTGGTCCAATAAGAAAAATAGCAAAAAGGTTGGGTGTAATAGAATACACCCAAAATTTTGTAGTATGCGGCCTTGTGGCATGCCGCAACGCCGCACAGTGTTGCCCCGCGGCGTAAAGCAGCCTCTAAGGCCGTTTTCTATAACTTACTTATAACTGTTGGTTAATATGCCTTCTTCCCCAGCTATCGGTGTTTCTATTAACAAAGAATATCCTATCCGCGTCACCTACCTGTCACTTGATTCGTAGAAAAATCAAAGAAAGCTTTTCTGTGACGTTTTGTTTATAACCGGGCAGTAACCTAAATGTCAAACAAACGGACGAACCAGCTAGTAAGTTATTAAAAATGGCTGTTAGTATGGCAGGTTATCTCTGACTACCCGTAATGGTTGCCAAAGACCTTCGAATGACCGCAGGGACCAGAAGCTTGCGTGATTTCGATCAAGCACATCAACTAAAGGCACTGCAACAAATAAAAAATCAGAGCAGTCTTTGGGGACTGCCGATAGAAGTGAAAACAAAAAGTAGGTACACAGGCCCCGCCCCAGTCGTAGCACTGTCACCGCACGTTACGTTACGTGACGATGAGTTCAATGTTTTTCCTTCACCCAAAAAGTGCTCAACGCGCCTAAAGAAGTTTTCACTTCAAAAAACTGAGCAGTCAATAATTATGTTCTGAATTAGTGTGCATAACCCTAGCAAAATGTTGTGCATTTGAGAGATGAGACCATAAAAAATAATTAGTGTATCATGAGGAGCAATTTGTTTAATAGTAGCAAAATTTGTGTGAATTGTAGTTTTAAAGTTATTTGAGAAAAACACATTTTGCTGGAGTAACGTTTGAAACGTTATCCTGGCAAAATCGATTTTCAAAAATTCGTTCAGCCCGGAACCAAATACATGATTAGATAGCTTTTGTTGCATAGTAAATGTTTGTAAATAGCAAAATTTGTGTGTGGTATGGTTCTTGAGTTATTTAAGATTTTGCTGCGGTAACGTTTTGTGATTTCCCAGATCTCGAAAACGGCTCAACGCAGAAAATTGAAAAAAATACCACTAGGAGACCTTAATTTGTTTAAATTAGTTTAAACATTAGTTATTGATTTGGTTGTCGTAAACCAATGGAATTAAATGGTTTCAAAAATCAGATAAAAACGGATTTGCAAGTAAACCAAAACACTTATAACCAAATAAACAGCTGTCAAAAATTACCCATGGTAGACACTTATCACGTCAAGTAAAATAAATTATGTAACTTTATACGATATGAAGATAAAAACAAAATTGATTAATTTTAGACTGGTCGTACTTTAGCGATGAAATACGCAGTTCCCAAAACATTAAGAAACGTGGCATACTTTAAACTAATTAAAATGATACATGAACATTAATTTCTGTTAATTTCAGCTTTCAATTATGGCTGTAATGAAAGTTATATCAAAAACAGGAAAATGTCAGCAATTCTCTAATAAACTGAGCAAATCGGAAAGGTCACGAAAAAGCGGCCGCACTATACATAATCGTAACCATCTTAAATGAATGGGATAATATGGATGTTTTGTTAGTACAGTTGCGTACGTACGTTGTTGTTACTGTTGCGTAGGTTGCTGGTCATGGTGTTCATTATTTTTATTTAAAAATCAGTCTCATACAAATTATTGTATATCTTTGCCTTAGCATTAACATATTGAGGAAAAAATCTCAGATAAGTTACGTACGTACTTAATTTTAATATTTGGCATAAATGTTTTTCTGTTTGTCAAGTACCAATGCTTAAACTTGTTGTGTTGATTCATAGTTTGTACAATTTTCCTTAAGACGGAGATAGGCACCTACTAAATACGTAGGTAGGTAGGTGGACTCCATTTCCCCTCGACTCACAGTATGGCATTTAAACATGAGCTTTGTAACGTATAACTTAGTGGTTATTTCAACATTACATGTGACAGTTACAGGTAATCAACGTGTGAACCACGCGTCGTCAATCAAAATCACACTATAAATTATTTACTGAGATTATTACTTACCTTTTTAAAGTTACTTGACATTAAATAATTACTTATGATCCATTAAATTGTTAAACTACTGTTAATTAACATGATTTTCATTTATAAAATAGAAAACTAGTAGAAAATGTGTGTTATGGTACTGCACTTCGAACATTAAAAAATCGGTTACACGTAAAACGTTTTTCTGCTTAACTGTACAAAACATCGGACACTAAGTTGCTAATTTGCGAAGACTACTCGTACGTATGGTGCGGCCGCTTTTACGTGACCTTTTTAATTTGGTCGGCTATTAGAGAATTTCTGACATATTCTTGATTTTGATACAACTTTCATTACAGCCGTAATTGAGAGCTGAAATTAACAGGAATTAATGTTCATGTATCATTTTAATTAGTTTAAAGTATGCCACGTTTCTTAATGTTTTGGGAACTGCGTATTTCATCGCTAAAGTACGACCAGTCTAAATTAATCAATTTTGTTTTTATCTTCGTATCGTATAAAGTTACATAATCCATTTTACTTGACGTGATACGTGTCTACCATGGGTATTTTTTACAGCTGTTTATTTGGTTATAAGTGTTTTGGTTTACTTGCAAATCCGTTTTTATCTGATTTTTGAAACCATTTAATTCCATTGGTTTACGACAACCAAATCAAAAACTAATGTTTAAACAAATTTAAACAAATTAAGGTCTCTTATTGGTATTTTTTTCAATCTTCTGCGTTGAGCCGTTTTCGAGATCTGGGAAATCCCAAAACGTTACCGCAGCAAAATCTTAAATAACTCAAGAACCATACCACACACAAATTATGCTATTTACAAACATTTACTATGCAACAAAAGCTATCTAATCATGTATTTGGTTACGGGCTGAACGAATTTTTAAAAAACGATTTTGCCAGGATAACGTTTCTTAACGTTACTCCAGCAAAATGTGTTTTTCTCAAATAACTTTAAAACTACAATTCACACAAATTTTGCTACTATTAAACAAATTGCTCCTCATGATACACTAATTATTTTTTATGGTCTCATCTCTCAAATGCACAACATTTTGCTAGGGTTATGCACACTCTGAATTAAATACGTGGTACCTAATTGGAATCGGATTAGTAGTTCCGAAGATTATGTACCCCCTGCATCCGAACTTGCAAACTTTACCTTCTTATTATGGATTTGTTAGACCCCGTGACAGAAAACCACTGCCATAGCAAGAAAAAAGATGTAAACCTGATTATATCAAAAGAGGTAAAATAAACATTTCTTAATAAAATAAAATACCTAGTAGGTATTTACGATGTAAAAACTAAAAAAAAAATGTGTCGTCTCGACTGAATATCTATGATAAAACGTGAAAAATGTTGATTATAATAATGTAATGCTTTTTCTGTAAATAAAAGTATAATTTTATACTGCATTACACAGTTTTATTTTCCATTTTAATTTCGAACTTTAGCTGTCCGAGTTTGACTGCCTCATTGGGTGGGGTTCCCGAACCCCTAGGGGTTCGCCATGCGACGGTAGTTGGCGACAAAATTTACGTAATGGCGGCTGGCAGGCGCTGTCCAATATTATTCCAAAAATTGACTCAATTTGTGACAAGAAACAAGCCCATCCATCGCATTACAGGTCTCCCAAAGTGATAATGCGCATAGAAATCTTCGTCACTGTTCGGCAACGGTCGTATTCCCCGAGCGTCGGAAGACGATATGTATATAGAGTGGTTAAGTGCATTTTCTTCATGCATAATTTAGTAGAATTATGTGTTTTGTGCTAAAAGAGATAAATATTGATTTATCAGTAACGAAATTGATTCGATAATTCGATGTAAGTAAATAGCGAGGAAAACGACACGATTGCGAATATGCTACAATCTTTGTTGAATTGATTTACTTCTTTTTTTTCTAGTACCTACTTATTAGGTATTTAACGTCGCACATAGGGGTATTTGACCAAAAAAAGCGGACAATATTATTTTATGCTCTTATCCTGTTTATTGATCAAAAATCACTATGTAGAATGTATTATTACTTATTTTATGATATTATTTTAGTAAAAAAAAGTCGTGAAAATTTTTTTTTACATAATATTAGCAAATGTTGTGACTTGGATGAATCAATCAATTAATCCTAACTGAAAGAATCACTACTTGCTTCAGTTTCATCGCCAGAATCCATCGAACTTTCGTCTTCAGTTGAGACTTCAACTTCACTTGGCATTAGCATTTCTCTAGCCGCGGTACTAAAGGGTTTCGACTTCTTTGGGCGTTTTGGCCTAATACTGCTTATAAACGGGTCAGATGTAAGAAGCAACCTATTCAGAACGTCTTGGTTGCACTGCTCTCGAGAAAACTTTCGTGCATAATTGAGTCGATATTGGCGAAAGTGTTTATTTCTTGCTTCAGCTGCTTCTTCCGAAAGAGTTCCAATAGGTAATAAGGCATGTTGAACCACAAGTGGTCCGTGTGCAAGTATTTTATGCACCGTGGGTGACATCGGATGCCAAGGATATAACTCAACGTACAGCTTTGCTGTCTCGTTACAAAAACATGAGAATTTTTCAATATTGATTTTAAGGCCACTTGATATTACTTCTAGTATAACAGAAAATCTCTCAATCAATCTTACATCAATTCCAGTGATTTCTGAAGACACTTGCGGTTTTTCAAAGAATCTACGACTTGTATTGCCATCGTTACTGTTGCCGTACCCGGCTTTGGGAACGTCAACAATAAAACCTCAAGAAAACCTTTTCTGTCCTACTCGCAGCAACCCATCTGGTCTTCATTTCTGACTTAATGGCAGAAAATTTGTGCAGAAACTGTTGTTTTTGTTCCTCGGGGAAAGTCGGCTTACTTACAATATCTTTCTCCACAGAGTCCAATTTCTTTCCAAATTCTACTTCTGTACTTTTTTTCATCAATTTAAATAAGTATTCCCGCGTAATAACATTATTTCCAGAACTACCTGCTAAAGAAAAACTCGTGTATTGTCAAGTTTTCAATATCAAGTGAATAATATAACTTTGTTTTGTAAAAATAGTATTAACAAAATAATACGAAAAAAATATGATAGGCAGATTTAGGCACCTAAATTTCTATGTTTTCAATAGTAGAATAGTTAATCTTGTTATAAAAAAAACAAGAAATGCCGTGAGACGCCCTGAGACATAACAAAAACACTATTATGTATATGTTTGCTGTAAAATCTTACTACGTTTTTATGCAGTCTAAAGAATTGTTCATATCTTTATGCAAACTAATACTACCTCAAAACAAATAAAATAAAACGAATAATGAATACCTGCTTCATTAATATCCATCATGAATATCACTTCACAAGACTTTGTTTAGTTAATAACAACCAAAATTGCGCGATAAAAAATCGTTAAACTCAATGATTGTTACGTGACCGTTTGCAACCGTTCAATTGATAGGCAAAATAATGATACACAACATTTTTTTAAATTTTTAATGTGGGTATTTTTAGGTTCTTAATTTATCTAGGTACCCTCAAGTACATCCAATTTGCGAAGATACTGTACTTTGATCTTGTTGAATATTGTCCGCTTTTTTTGGTCAAATAACCCTATGTGCACATAGGGGTATTTGACCAAAAAAAGCGGACAATATTATTTTATGCTCTTATCCTGTTTATTGATCAAAAATCACTATGTAGAATGTATTATTACTTATTTTATGATATTATTTTAGTAAAAAAAAGTCGTGAAAATTTTTTTTTACATAATATTAGCAAATGTTGTGACTTGGATGAATCAATCAATTAATCCTAACTGAAAGAATCACTACTTGCTTCAGTTTCATCGCCAGAATCCATCGAACTTTCGTCTTCAGTTGAGACTTCAACTTCACTTGGCATTAGCATTTCTCTAGCCGCGGTACTAAAGGGTTTCGACTTCTTTGGGCGTTTTGGCCTAATACTGCTTATAAACGGGTCAGATGTAAGAAGCAACCTATTCAGAACGTCTTGGTTGCACTGCTCTCGAGAAAACTTTCGTGCATAATTGAGTCGATATTGGCGAAAGTGTTTATTTCTTGCTTCAGCTGCTTCTTCCGAAAGAGTTCCAATAGGTAATAAGGCATGTTGAACCACAAGTGGTCCGTGTGCAAGTATTTTATGCACCGTGGGTGACATCGGATGCCAAGGATATAACTCAACGTACAGCTTTGCTGTCTCGTTACAAAAACATGAGAATTTTTCAATATTGATTTTAAGGCCACTTGATATTACTTCTAGTATAACAGAAAATCTCTCAATCAATCTTACATCAATTCCAGTGATTTCTGAAGACACTTGCGGTTTTTCAAAGAATCTACGACTTGTATTGCCATCGTTACTGTTGCCGTACCCGGCTTTGGGAACGTCAACAATAAAACCTCAAGAAAACCTTTTCTGTCCTACTCGCAGCAACCCATCTGGTCTTCATTTCTGACTTAATGGCAGAAAATTTGTGCAGAAACTGTTGTTTTTGTTCCTCGGGGAAAGTCGGCTTACTTACAATATCTTTCTCCACAGAGTCCAATTTCTTTCCAAATTCTACTTCTGTACTTTTTTTCATCAATTTAAATAAGTATTCCCGCGTAATAACATTATTTCCAGAACTACCTGCTAAAGAAAAACTCGTGTATTGTCAAGTTTTCAATATCAAGTGAATAATATAACTTTGTTTTGTAAAAATAGTATTAACAAAATAATACGAAAAAAATATGATAGGCAGATTTAGGCACCTAAATTTCTATGTTTTCAATAGTAGAATAGTTAATCTTGTTATAAAAAAAACAAGAAATGCCGTGAGACGCCCTGAGACATAACAAAAACACTATTATGTATATGTTTGCTGTAAAATCTTACTACGTTTTTATGCAGTCTAAAGAATTGTTCATATCTTTATGCAAACTAATACTACCTCAAAACAAATAAAATAAAACGAATAATGAATACCTGCTTCATTAATATCCATCATGAATATCACTTCACAAGACTTTGTTTAGTTAATAACAACCAAAATTGCGCGATAAAAAATCGTTAAACTCAATGATTGTTACGTGACCGTTTACAACCGTTCAATTGATAGGCAAAATAATGATACACAACATTTTTTTAAATTTTTAATGTGGGTATTTTTAGGTTCTTAATTTATCTAGGTACCCTCAAGTACATCCAATTTGCGAAGATACTGTACTTTGATCTTGTTGAATATTGTCCGCTTTTTTTGGTCAAATAACCCTATGTGCGTCGGTATTTTTAATATTAAAAAACGTGAAAAATGTTAGTTTAGTTACCTATTTTACAAAATAAACTATTTCAATTTGAGTAAGATAATTAAAGTTGAAATTAAATTCACCTTTGAAAACAAAACCAAGTAGCCTGGGCAATGAATGATTGTGGTTGGAAAAGTTGAAAGCAGAAAATCTGACTTATGAACTTTGTTTGGACTAGTTAGAAGATAAACATATTAAAAGTCCTGACCCCTCCGAGGTGAGCCCGAGGGGGGGCAAAGGTCCCGTTTTTTGGTTTTTTGCTTATATCTCGAAAACGATGCGTCGTACTAAATTTTGTTGTACTACATAATAAAACCTCATAAAATTCTCTTCAACTTCGCTTTTCAAATTTTTTATCTATAACTTATCGTTGAATTGGTATGAGCTCCGAAAAACGAACAATTTTTAAAAATTTGTCCAATTCTCTGTCCCGTTCGTTATTTTTGGTTTGCATCTCGAAAACGGTGTGTCGCACGAATACTTGTTGTACTACACAATGAAATCTGATAAAATTCTCTACAACTTTGCTATATTTTTTATTTATTTATCTGATCATTGCAAAGCTATGACCTGTGAAAAAAAATAGATTTTTCAAAAATGTGTTTAATTGTCTGTACCGGTTTTTGAGTCTTTTTATTACATCTCGAAAACGATGCACCGCATGGAATAATATTGTACTGTATAATAAAAGCTGGCAAAACTTTCTATAATTTTGTCTGTCCTACTTTTTATCTATCTTCAATAGTTGCATAGCTGTGAGCTCCGAAAAACGAGCGTTTTTTAAAATGTGTTTAATTTTTTTTTTAAACCAAAAAATCTGCCCTCTACTCCCTATTTGATGCAACCAGCAAGCCTTGTGACTTCACAAATTTGGACATTGTAATTGACGGAGGACTCCTCATTCATAAAGTGATTTGGCCAAGAGGAGGCACAGTGGCAACTATATGTGAGACCTACATACAATTCATAAAACGTAACTACCCAGGTAGAACGTGTACTGTTGTTTTCGATGGATACACAAACTCTGCCAACAGCACAAAGACAGCTGAACAAGAGCGTAGGTATAGATTAAAGCAATCAGCTGATATCACTTTAAATTTAGGCACTATTATCAATGTCAAGCAGGAACATTTTCTCTCAAATAGCCGCAATAAAAGCAACTTCATTGCCCTTCTCCGATCACAACTTCACAGCAACGGGATTGAGACGCTGCCATTGAAAAGTCAAAGGAATCTCAAGTTGCAGTGATTGGGGAAGATGTTGATTTGGTAGTTCTACTTATAGCAAGGACCCCTCCTGATCGGGATGTTATATTTGTTAAACCTAGTAGAGGTAAAGTACCTACTACCTGTTATTCAAGTCGGGAACTGCAACAACTAGGCCTGAAAGACATATTGTTTCTTCATGCCTTCACGGGCTGCGACACCACTTCTGCTGCAGTTCGGAGAAGTAAAGTTGGTTTCTGTAAACTTTACTTAAAAAGTCCCGAGATCCGTCAAGCCGCAGAAGTGTTTTCAAACCCCTCTTCATCGCATGATGACATAAGAGAAAATGGAAACTTATGCTTTTTAAGGTGGTATGGAGCAAAACAGAAGGAGACTTCTCTTAATAACTATCGCTACCAGCGTTTTCTCCAGTCAGTATCAAATGTCAAACCAGACATTTCCTCCCTACCACCAACTGAGGGAGCAGCGATGGAGCATTCTTTCCGTACTTACCATCAGGTCCAGGCTTGGCTTGGACAAGACCTTTCCCCTGAACTATGGGGATGGAAACGGACTGAAAGCAACCTTTTGTTTCCTGTTCAAACCAAAGAACCAGCTACACCGGAAGAAATACTAAAGTTAATATTTTGCCGATGCACTACTGATTGTAGTAGTGCTAGATGTGGGTGTAGGAAAGCCTCCATGCTATGCTCTACTATTTGTCACAATGAGGGATTTTCTTTTTAGCTCTTCCCTAGTCGCTGGATAGATGGCGCTAGGAATAAGTATGATAATGCAAGGAACGGAACCTAAAAAAACTGATTTTAACAAAGCGCGAGAAATGTTGGTTTTATTCGGAAGGTTACGCAAATGAAAGTGTCAGTCAACGAGAGTATGTGACGTGACACAATGTTTTTTTTTCAAGCGTTTTGGCTTTGGCATAGTTAGTCAACGCCATCTATAGAGTTCTTGGAAACTAAGTTTTTTTTTAAAACCTCAAAAGGAAAACCTCTCATTGCAATGGAAGTTGCACAAATGGCATTCATTCGTTGCAACACAACGACGATGACGACGACGGCGAGGATGATGTAGCAGAAGAAGCAGCCTGCGTTCCATCTTCTGATAATGATTCAACAGATGATAAGAAAGAAGAAGAGGCGAACCCTGACGAACCACAACCAGGCCCGTCATGCCCAAAGAGGCGGCGAGTGTTAAATAGTCCGGTTGTCTAGGTTTTAAGGAAAAAAAAATATAAAAGAGCAATGTGTGATAAGAAACGTAAGAGTGAAGAATGTATTTTAAAAAATCCACTTTTTTCGAGGCTCATAGCTAGGCGATTGAAGATAGATAAAAAATGTGAAAGGCAAAAATGTAGGCATGCAATAATTCGTAACAATCAATTGATGATAGAAGGAAAACTCATAACTATAGAAGACGAGACACCCAAAAACCGAATTATCATAAACAGAAGCGAAGGCAAAGAAGACCAAATAAACTCCCAAGATATTAACAACCACTTCCAAAGCTACAATAACACAGAACATCACAACAAGCCATTTCGTAAACAACGACCAACAATTTAAAATACTTTTCCAAAATATCCAAAGCCTCTGTAATAAACAACACATACTTGAAGCCTTCATAGAACAAACACCTAAGTACAATGCAATTTGCTTATCAGAATCGTGGTTATCACAAGCGAAAATGGATACAATGCAATTTAGCGGCTACAAATTTGCATCCTCTTACTGCCGGACAACTCGGACAGGCGGTGGTGTCTGCATCCTTTTACAGGAACACATTGAATGCGTGGAAAGAAGTGATATCACAGAATTTTCAATTGAACATGTTATAGAAGTATGTGCAACAGAATTAGTAAAAGAAAAACTATTATTGATAACGGTTTATTGGAACAAAAGACAGGAAGATATATTCTATAAACAATTAAAGCAAATATTAACTTATGTGAATAAAAAATATTGTAAACTAAATGTAATTATAGGAGGGGACTTTAATGTAAATATTTTGGAAAATAATTTGAAAACAAACCAATTCTTAGATCTAATGCTAGAATATAAGTTCAACCAACAAATAAAATCACCAACACGAATTACGCAAACTTCATCAACATGTCTAGACTTAATTTTTACAAATCTCAATAACAAAATGCATACAACAGTGGAGGAGTTAGGTTTCTCAGATCATAGGGGTACTACCATACATATAGCTTTGCCTCAACAATCTAAACAAACTATCTGGTATGTCAAAAAAAGGTTATACAATTATAAAAACACTCAACTATTCAAATCTAAATTAAATTAATTAAATTGGAACGAAATAATAAAAGCAAACAAAAACATAAACGAAAACTATGCAGCATTTAATGACACACTAACCAACATATTAAACCAATGTATACCTAAAATGAAAACAAAGTTAAGAACAAATAATAAAAAATATTGGCTAACCCCTGGCATCAAACTTTCATGTAAAAATAAAAGGCTTGAAAAGATACTTACACTCAAAACTAATAATCCGATAATTAAAAATAACTATAAAAAATACGAAAAAACACTGAAGAAAACAGTTATAACTGCAAAGAAATTGCAATATATAAATCAAATTAAAAAATCAAATAACAAAGTTAAAACTATGTGGAGTATTATAAATGAAAGAACAAATAAGAAATTAAAAAGGGACAAAAATAACATTAAATTACAAACAAATAATATAAACATCACTGAACCTAAGGAAATAGCTAATTTTTTTAATAACTTCTTTGCGTCCATTGGTAGCACAAAAACACCTTGCAATGAGCCCGCAGGCACCCCAGTGCTTAACCCCACTGAAAACACCATGTTTCTCAGCCCAGTAGACCCCGGCGAAATAAACACCCTATTAAAAAACCTAAAAAACAAAAAAAGTCATGGAATAGACGAGTTACCACCAATCTTAATACGACAATGTGCAAACGAACTTACGTTACCGTTCTACTTGCTAGTACAACAATCTTTCGAAGAAGCCACTTTCCCGAATTTCCTAAAAAAGCACTAATAAAACCAATCCACAAAAAAAACTCGAAAGCGGATCCAAACAACTACCGACCAATAGCTCTTTTACCAACCGCCTCTAAAATTTTTGAGAAAGCGATGTGTAATCGTGTGTACTCCTTCTGCGAAAAATACAACATATTTAATGAATGCCAAAACGGCTTTCGCAGAAACCGGTCCACTATTTTAGCAATTTACAAATACATACAGGAAGTTTTAAATATAATAAATGACAAAAAATACGCCGTAGGTTTACTTTTAGATATGACCAAAGCTTACGACAAAGTGCAATATGACATCTTACTGAATAAATTACATGGTATAGGGATCCGCGGTAAAGCTCATGAATGGTTTAAATCCTATTTAAAAAATAGAGAACACCAGGTCGAAATAGATTTTTATAATGAAAATACCAAAGAAATACAAAATATTCGGTCTGACTGTAAAATAATTAACGCCTCTATTCCCCAAGGGAGTGTAGTTGGATGCCTCCTATTTCTAATTTACATAAACGACCTTCCGAAAATCATAGAGGGGCCATGCGTCTTGTTTGCTGATGATATTTCACTCCTAACTTCATGCCGTAACAGTGTTGGCTTGAGCGAGGACCTAACCACTACACTAAATAAAACCATAACTTGGCTCGAAAACCATAACCTAGAAATCAATTTCTCTAAAACTAAAATAATGTCCTTCCACCCCCGTCAAAAAACTCCACTAGAAATAAACTTCACCTACAACGGCACTACAATAGAAGTCGTTCAAGAATTTACTCTACTTGGCCTATCCATAGATACTAACATTAACTGGAAATCTCACATTAAAAAGATAAGATCTAAACTATCCACATTTGCATACGCCCTACGTGAAGTTAAAAAGACTACCAACCTTAAAACCGCACTAATTACCTATTATGCCTATGCACATGCGTGGCTCAGTTGCGGCGTGATATTGTGGGGAAACAGTACAGACGCACCGACACTTTTCACACTGCAAAAAAGATTGATAAGAATATTAGTAAATATAGAAGACACTGACAGCTGTAAACCTCATTTTCAAGAACATAAAATATTAACCCTCCCCTGCCTATACATTCTAGAAATTTGCAAATTTGTTCGCAAGTACCCACATTTTTACACTACACGAGAAAATATACAGTCAAGATACACATTACGCCACAAAAATAGACTAAACCTACCAAGCTCTAAGCTAAAAATGCATTCAACAAGTACTCTAGTCATGTCAATGAAAGTTTATAACAAATTGCCGGAAATAATTAAAAAGGAACAAAACTTTATTCCATTCATAAATAAATTACAACAATTTTTATTATGTAAATGTTATTATACTATAAATGAATATCTAAATGACAAATTTTAAATTACATACACATAAATATTTTTTAATTAGTATTGTTACTTTGTATTACCAATTTATTAGAAAAATTAAGCTCTTTCTCTGTCCTACTTTGCTGTGCCCTAACAGGGTCCATATTTATGTACCTAGCTTTAAGCCCTTTGTAACACCTTTTATACAATATGGAATGAAAATAAATGAATATGAATATGAATAGGCAATTTTTTCAGGTTTCATTCTCTAGTACAACTAAATTTCATGCGACGCACCGTTCTTTGCCCCCCCCCCCCCCACCTCGGAGGGGTCAGGACTTTTAATATGTTTATCTTCTAACTAGTCCAAACGAAGTTCATAAGTCAAATTTTCTGCTTTCGACTTTTCCAACCACATACCCCTTTTGAGCACTCATTTACCAGACTTAAAGAATGGTGTGTAATAGCAGCTCTATATAATTCCACACAGAGAGAACACGTGCAGTCACCACCAATATATAAAGACGACTGACAGACCTTTGACTGACCGGCGACAGTCGCCGACCGCCCGAATTGTTTTCAATTGTTTCACATAATTTGACATATGACATTGACTCCTGTTTCTTTCAAACAAGGTACAAAATGCAAGTGCATTGTTTAGGGCTCTCTCCGATTCAATGATTGGGGTGTTTCCGGGAATACGACAATTGGCGAAGATTTGCATGCGCATTATTAATTTGGGAGTACTGTAATATGATATTTGATTTTGGCCTGTATTTGTTACCTTTTATTCAATGAATAAACTTGTATTTTATTCTCTAAACAATGCTATTCTTTTCTTGTTGGGGGGAAGTTCGCTGTTATCTGGAAACTTGAATGGGGGTACGTGGAGCCAGAAGTTTAAGAAACCCTGGAACGCTCGCGACGACCACTAGGAGCATAACATTACATTTCATTTACTATGAGAAATACTAACACCATTAGTAACCTAATCATTTACTACACGCATACCCGTAGCTAGTGCGTTGACACTGCATGTACTTTCCCTAGGTGAATGCTCCAACCAGCCCGCGAAATTCATTTTTTTTTAAATGAAAATGTTTTTTTCGTGAAAGTCATTCAATCGAGTTACATGAACTTGGAGAACCGAAATTTATCATTCTTCTAAATTATTTAAGTCTACTTAAATCCTTTTATTTTGCTAGGATAAAGTAGATTTGTTACAGTGTTCAGTGTGAGGGAATTTTTACCAGTTTCTTGTGTAGAGATCGTTATAATTAAAGAAAATAACCATTATTTCAAAAAGTTAGTTTTATTTCCACAAATACACGTTATTTCACATAAATCAAACAAAAGAACAGACCATTTACGAGTGCCGCATTCCAAACAAAAGAATGGGTTTATTTACATTTTAAAAATAATCTTTGGTTCACCTAATGATACAGACAGAGTTTCAGCTGATAAAAATGTTTAGTATACATCGGCTAACCAAAACAACCACTGAAAACAAGCGCAAAAAACACCTACTCACACTTTGTTTCACTGTTTAAATTCTGTTGCCTCAATTTGAAATCTAATTAACATTCTACATGTTGAAGATATTTACAAAACGATAAGCAAATAAAAAAGGCATGCTGCCTAAGAAAAACATTACACAAATCCAAAACGAAAACTAACAATTCCACTAAAAAATCACAAACAAAACACAAGTTCATGAACTTACAAGGATGATACAAAATAACCCAAAAAGTATCCGGCAAATACTGTCACATGTAAACAAGAAAAAATTATATTGAAATAAGAAAAATTTTACATACTTGTACATAATATAATTATTTTAAGTCTTTTAGCGTGTCTATTATGTATAAATAGATAATATGTAAATAATAATATATAAAAATGGAGCAACATCGCAATAGACGAGAATCTTTTGGAAAAAAATGGAGGAAAAATGAAAAAAAAGCTGCAAAAAAGGGCATCAACATCACCACCGCGTCAGAAAGAGAACCATTAGATATCACGCTACACCGTCACAAATTAAAATTTATAAAAAATGTAAAACGTAACCCTTCCTTAGCAGTCGGGTAAAAAATAAAAAAAAATTGTGAAGAAGTAGTAGAAAAGTAGTGTTTTACACATATATAAAACAAATAACCACTACACGCACTACATAATTATTATAAAACAAAGTTCGCCCGCCGCGTCTGTTCCTAAGTACGCTTAGATCTTTAAAACTACGCAACGGATTTTTATGCGGGTTTTTTTTAATAGATATAGTGATTCAAGAGGATGGTTTAAGAATATAATTTGCGGGCGGGCGAAGCCGCGGGCATCAATTCGTAATAAAATAAAAATCACCCAAGGCCGGAAACAAAGGATACATCAGCGGATGAACAATAACACTATTCGCACAGTCAATGAAACGGGGTGTGGTACAAAAAATTGTTATATAAATACAATATATAGATACATACAAGGAAATATATATTTATAAATACATTTTACATAAACTATAAATTAATGTGTGATAGTGTGGTGTTCCAAGAAACAGTTTTTAATACAAAGGGTTTTATCGCAACCGACACAAAACGTCGGGACCCTTTTTTTGCAAATAATACACTTACGTCGCGGACGACGTGCAGTACTAACGGTAGGGACCACATCGAATTCGTCGATTCGATGTACCGACGCATCGAACAGTTCTCCATCCCGTCGCGTCGACACAACGAATCGACGGTTCTGTGTGGTTGCAATGGGAATGGGAATGGGGAGGGGATGATGCCGAGAAAGAAGGGATTTGACGAGGGTAATACGGAAATTACGATGAGACAGAGAAGAAGAGTGACGATGAATTATAAAAGAGTTTAATACGGACACGTTGAGTAGTCTCCGGAACAATTTTTTGTACCACACCATTGTTCGTTTCCGCTCGACCGGATACATGGCCAGGAGTTGGTCTTTTTTATCCACCCCACCCATCATTATATTGTAGTCCAATATCAGGGTGGGTTTGGTGGAACCCCGGATTGTTTGGACGGCGTTGCCATGGTACGTAGAGATCATAGCCACACGGTTAGTATCTCTCCATACCATGATATCGACGTCCCCCGAGGTAAGACCAGCTATATGTCCCGGGCGCATGTTCTCCTTGGTCAGATCGTGCAGGGCCTGCGGAACAAACTTACGATCGGTCCGCAGGGTCCCTACACAATCAAAGCCTAAGGACTTAAGTCGTCGAGCGAGACATGGCGAATTGTAGAAATTGTCCATCCACAATGTGTATCCCTTGTGCTCCAGACCTTGGGTCAGCCGCAACACTGTTGACGGCGTGGGTGCCTCTAATGGATCTTCGAACTGCTGCGGTGGAGTTTTCGACTTTTTATGAGCGTGAATATCAAACCGCCATAGGTAGCCGGTTTGAGCTTCACAAATCTCATAAGTCTTGATGCCTCTTTTTGTAGCTTTATTTGGAATGAGCTGGCCGATTTCCTGCCAGCCCTTCCACATCAAAAGACTCTCGTCTAAAGCAATGTTCTGCTTTGGAGTATACAGCTCCTGAAATTTCTTGTTTAAATGTGACAGTATTGGCCGGATCTTGAAAAGTTTAGCCTCGGAGGTGTCCAGGTCTAGCCCACACATGCCAACGGAGTCGTTAAAATGTAAACATTTAGATAACAATAAAAACCTGTTGATTGACATGTTTGCGCTAAAACCTGGAGTACTAAATATGTCAGAGGCAGCAGACCAGTACTCTTCTAACCGAGACTTGACAACAACCCCCATCGCCAATAGCAGCCCGAAGAATGTGTAAAGTTCATCGGTATCTGTTTCACGCCAGCGTTTCATGCGGCTATTGGGATGGAGGTTGTTCGACTCGTCTGCTACCCGCTGAGCATACTTGTTCGTCTCCGAGGCTATGTGCTCCATAATTGGACGATCCCAAATGTCAAGGAAAACGTCATATGGGTCGTCCCGTGGAGTTGTCGGACCTACATTGCTTTGGGAAAACGTTTCCCTCCTCGATTCAGGTCGAATCGGAGAATTCGGAAATTCTTTCCATTCAAAATCATACCACCTCCTAGGCTGGTCCGTCGCCGTTGGAGGGACACTTTCAGCACCTTCTGCTTCTTCTTCAGCGGCAGCAGGCGCTCCGGGCTCGGCGACAGGCGCGTCGTCATCACCACCGTCTCCAAAGTCCTCGTCCAAGGGTGTTTCTATCACGCTTAGCAGCGTCCTGGCCAACACCCCTGGAAGCACCGCCCCCTCCTCGTCGCCACTCTCGTCAGAATCTGCGTCGCTTCCTGTAACACATGATAGATTGATTTAAAATCGGGTGGAAACCACAAGCCACAACCTCAAACCAAACTAAAATCAGCAGGTACTTACCATAATTGAGGGCATACGCTACGTCATCGTCCCGCGGAATCTGACGAGAGTGACCAGGTGCTGGTGGTGGTGGTGGTGGAGGGAGTAATGGAGACGGTGATGGAGAACCTGGCTGCTCCTCATATTTTGTAAACCTGGAACAAATGCAGCATTGTAATAACCATATATTTAGAGGTAAATAGAAAAGTTCGTAAGCAACTTACAAAGCTGGCGAAGGCACCAGCATAGAGAAGGCCGGTGAAGATGGCGCTGCAGGTTCATACCGTGCCAGGTCTGAACTAGATGGACATTTCAAAACAAAAGTTAAAACTTGCTTGTGAGTAAGTATTACAACTAACATACACAAGTAGAACTAGCTACGATGGCCACCTGCGCTCCCTTCTTGGGTGCAGGGGGGTCTCCAGACCCAGGCCTTCGGTATGTCAACCGCATCCCTATCTTGTAGGCTGGTAATTCAAAACAATTAAATTGTAAGTGTGTTTGTGGAAAAAGAAAGTGTTAATTTTGCTTATAACTAATTCTTCAACATTGTACGGGCTCGGGCGCTCGAGGTGGAACGCGCGCAGCGGCTTCCGCAGTTTAAGGGACAAGATAAAGTATTCTAAGTATACACTGGAAAAAGTCAAAAAGGACGGCAAAAGAAATGGTGGGTTGACGACATCGTTAAAACGGCTAGGAAAAACTGGATGTACATCGCCCAAGACAAACAATTTTTTAAGTAACTAAGTATGTAACTAGTATGGATTAATAAAGCTTAAATATAAAAAGTCTACACTCAGATCATTGTCTACCTGTGTCACCTGTGTGCTATTTATATAATTGGATAAATTGTTTTAAATATAACTATACACCGGGTCTGTAAACACATAAGAAAAACGTTGGAACTAAAGAAATACTGCTCTTCTGTGTTCCTGGATATCCAGCAGGCTTTTGACAAGGTTTGGCATAAGGGCCTCTCTTAAGCAAGATTAAACAGCACCTGCCCCACCCGTTCTTTAGTAGGTATACTGAAATCTTACCTCACTGATAGACTTTTCTACGTAAAAGAATCGGGTAATACCTCAGCCCTTCACAAAATTGAAGCTGGTGTACCTCAGGGTTCTGTCCTGGGGCCAATTCTCTACATATTGTACATTTATAGCTGACTTACCGATGGAACCCGGAGTTGTCATAGCAACATTCGCAGACGATACGGCAATATTGTCAAGCCACACAAACCCAGAAGTTGCATCAAATCTTCTGCAGAGTAGACTTAACAAAATACACAGTTGGATGAAAAGGTGGAAACAAAAGGCCAGTGCTGCAAAGTCTGTCCAAGTCACTTACACTCAGAAAGGAGGATTGCCCACCAGTTACACTCGGAGATACCACCCTACCACATAAAAGTTGTGTTAAATATCTGGGAATTAAATTTAAAAAAGATTAAATATTTGGACTGCCGATTGACCTGGCAACAACACATCAAAGCCAAAAAAGATGAGCTCACATACAAACTAAAAAATCTTCCCTGGTTATTGGGCCGCAACTCCAGACTATCACTAGACAACAAGCTTTTAATATACAAAGTAGTATTGAAGCCCGTTTGGATGTATGGGGTACAGCTCTGGGGAAGCAACTCCAATATAGCTATCTTGCAGCGTCAACAAAACAAAATACTACGCAATTGCCAATGTTTCATGGTTTACTACAAACGCTGAAATCCACCAACAACTAGCCATTCCCACAGTTAATGAGGAGATTCGGAATGTAGCAGGGAAATATAAAGAACGACTTGCCATTCAACCAAATGAGCTAGCTCTTCAGTTGACACAACGAGACTACGTGCTCCACTTGAAACGCCACAGTATCATGGCACTAGAAGACCGGCAGTAAAGCCGTAACACCTGCGAGTAGATGGCATCACTGGAAGCCACACTCTACACTACAAGCAACATGGAACTCATCCGCTCATAGTCCGAGGACTGATTGCAGATAAAACCTAGAGAAAAAAAAAAATAACTATAGATAAGATAATATACATTAGGTCTACTTACCGATGCTCAGTTTTCCTCAACTTAAATTTTCTAAATATTTTAATTTCATCACCAAACACATCATCTTGGATATCATCATCCTCATTTATATCTCTATCAAACATTTCTAGCTCAGTTTTATTTCTTCTCTTACCCAATCCAATATTACCCTCACTTTGAGAGTTACCCTCATTCTCAATTGGTATTTCATTTGTTTTTGTTAACTGACCACCAAGAAGGATTTTTGTACTACATTCAGTATCTGAATTAGTGTCTGTAAAATCCCTATTTTCATTTTCTTGAGTATGATCTTGGCAATTGTTTTCAACTTCTTCTTTTTTTATTATTAATTCTTCATGTAAGTTAGTGTTGTTTAAATTTTGGTTGTCTATTTCATCTTCAAATATTATTCTGCATGCCATATTGATCAGGTTTTGTTAGATATTAATCTTTGACTATTCTGACAATCTATTAGATAGATGTCAGTCAAATGACAGTCATCAGTAGCAGTATGCTGGCAAAGGAAATAAAGATATAATCAATGAAATTCATCTTAGATAATTATTACCACACTGACACAAGATAAAAAAAAAAACCCAAAAACTATCAATTCTCTATTCAATAGAAATTACTCTCTCAAAATATTTAAGTTTAATATTTTAATTACAAATTGAATTATTTGCCACTTCAGCATTTTGCAACTTTGGTGAACTTGGCTTAAAAGTTTTTATCAGGGGTCACCAATTACTTTCAATTTGGAGTCCGTTATTTATATTTAGGCAACGCATCGTTCTAAAACTGGGCACGCGCGCTTCGGGACTGAGCGGGGGACTGGGCGCCTGAGCGGGGTGAGGATTGCGAGCTTATAACATAAAGGACATAAACTACAAAATGGTTTTTGTTATTTAATTCAGTTGGGAACGATAATTTTAAAAATTCCTTCTACAATTTTAAAGAGTATGTATAGCCTCATCTACTGAGAAAGTTAAGAGGCTTAAATTGGTCCCGTTTGCCCATAACATGTGAATCTCTTTTTAAAAAGAGGTATGTTTGATATTTTTATCTCTGTTACAAAAGTTACTTAATCATGTATTGAAAACTAACAAAATAAGGTTTTTATCATGAATTATCAGGTCACCAACTTATATTTTCATCTGTTTTGTAATTACTGACAAAAATTGAGATCATTGACTCCAAGAATTCCAATGCGTCCTCTTAATATGACACAGTCTGTAAGGTCCCCCCAACCCAAGTATTTATTTGTTATTATTTTTAGATTAAAATTTATTTGAGTAACACTTGACAAGAAACTTCCGTATTTTTAGGTGTATAAAGATCTGTATTTTCTTGGAAATACTGCCATAATTTTTTTTATGCCCTCCGCACCGCGACGAATCGCAATCTCGAGCTTGACGTTATTCGAATCGACTACAGCAAAGACAAAGCGTAGGATATATTTTATTACGTACTCAAATTATATCGTACTCCATTGAGTTAAATATCATATATATCTATGTCGTACTGCTACTGTTTAATGTGTTCGGCGGCGCCGGATCCGGACCGCGTCACCGCGGTCTGACAAATATTGAATAAAGAATATCAAATATTGCTTACTTTAATTACGAAATCACTTGTTCTGGTATCTACTTACTTGAGCTATGAGTATGTATTTTATGTTATGAGGATGTAGTATCACTAATTAACTATAATAGGACTAGGATAATTAAAATGCAACCAGAGTATGTACCAGAAGCACCCTCTTTAACTTTCATTTAGCTTTGTTCATTGAGTGAGCTTTGTTAGATTTAACAATTTTGACATTACTAGCAGTGTTGCCAACTCGGATATTAAAAAATATTAGTCCAGATTAAAAAATTAAAAAGTCGTAGCCAGAGAGTTGCTTTTTTTTCTTCATCATTTGCCACGACTATTTGACGAGCGCTCGCTACTTTCCGTATCTAAAAAAGTACTCTGTGCTCGCTACGCTCGCATTTTACATAACACACCCACTTTCTGTCACAAATAACGGCGTCGCTCCTCACGCCAGCTAGCAAGACTCAAGCAGGCCATGGTGTGAATGCTCCAGGGTAGCCCGCGAAATTCAAATTTTCTTACGTTTTTTGCAATTTACAGGCCAGTGCTAGGTTGTATGTTGGTTGTAGGTTGTGTGTTATTATATTTTATCCAAATTTGCCACTCTCATAATTATATTTGTATTTTATATTAATTAATTTCAGACTCTTTCTTTTTTTATGTGACATTGACTCTAATTTGATTTCTTTGACAGTGTAATTCTGATTTGTTGACATCTAATTTATTATTATTTTGTTTTTATTATTATTTTTAAATTCTATGTTATATTGTGATATTTTGTATTATCTCGTGTTTCGTGTAATGGTCATATGGGAGAACCTGAATTTTTTTTTTTTTTTTTTTTTTTTTTTATATCGGCGTCGCTCCTCACGCCAGCTAGCAAGACTCAAGCAAGACTTAATTACTTACTCCCTAAGAGTATATATATTCTGTGGACTCAAGCAAGCCCATTGACTTGAAGCCATGGTTCAATTTTTTTACAGGAACAAACTCCCTCCCTTTTTTTATGGCGACACATTTTGACATTGACAGATACTTGATGCAGTGCTGCCAACATACCGATATGCACCACCGCGCGCCGCCTCCCAATCACCTAAAAACACTGCAAGTAAGGCACTGGAATTCGGTTCACTGCAGAGAGTGAACTCGAATATATGGTGGTCCAGCGCTATTTCACTGGCCTAGAGGAGGACGGCACATCATGATTTGCCTACTCGTTGCCAGCGGAGCGAAGCTGCGAGGTGGCCATCAGGGGGCTGCCTGTTGACACCACTCCACAGGAGATCGAGGACGAGCTCCGCGCGATGGGGCACCCGGTTGCGTGTTGCACGCCGTACTCAGTAGGACGCCTGATGTACGCAGCATCTTCGGCACCTCTGTGTTTTTAAACATGCGGGGTGTCAAGATTGAAGCCTGGCGGGGCAAGCGTGGGCCCGTCCAGTGCCACTGGTGCCAAAAATGGATACGTAGATCTACGTAAAAAGATGTAGAATTTAGTTCAGACGTAGAGTTGTAATCAGTGTTGCCAGGGCCCTTGAGTCGTAAATTACGTTTCGTTTCCTGAAATGTTACATTTTTGCTGCAAAAGTTACATTATTGTTTTTTTTTTTTAATATACGTGTTTTTGGGGTTGGAGATCGAAGGCAGATTGATGTCAGCAAAATGGCAGAATATAAAGGAATGATGTCTATGAGTATCAGATTATGGTGTAGAATTTGGCCATATTTTATTGAACGAATATTTACAATTAAACCCGTCTTAAAATTTTCCACTGTTTCTTGCGGGAAACAAATTACGAGATATGTGCCGAGACCCCCTTCTCTCTCTCGTCTGATTGGGTGAGATTCGGCTCAGCCCCCTCCCCACATTAAACGCCTCACGCCCCCCTAAGATTAGGTGAGCGCATCGGGATCCCTTCTTTTTGCATAATGTTATTTTTCCTAATATACTTTGGCATAACTATTTTGGCATAATTTGTTTTGCCATTTCTTTTGGCATAGGGTTTATGTTGGCTTAATTATCTTGAAGCCTAATTTGTTTTGGCGTACATTGATTTCGCATAATGTTACTAGGCATAATGAATAATAGCATAATAGTATTTAGGCATACAATTAATAGAAATAACGGAATCACACGAGTTATTACACGCTTTATATTATTTTTACGTATTTATTTTGAATGAAAAATTCATTATGTTGTACTACATAGGTTAGTGTCAGAAACGAATCGCTGCAAAACCGACTCCACGTGGTCTTGCCTGCACTACCCCTAGAGCGTATTTAGAATCACGTAGGCGCGAAGGGGTGAGGTGACCCGCAAATTGAGGAGCAGGTGGTTTTAACGCCATCGCGGCTGAGGCTGGCTGGCCAAGCCGGCCAGCAAGCCGAAGCAGCGGTGGTGGGCGTTTATTATTATTATTTATTTAAATCGAACACAAGTGATTCATATTAACACATCTGCGACGCTAAGCTCGCGTGGGACCGCCGCGCCGTAGCCCCGAGCCGTGGCGGAAAGCATGCTTGCTGCATGCAGTGCCGTAAATACGGCGGTGCCACCGATGCCCAAGCACAGGGCGTAGACTCCGGGGGGCGCAAGAATGGCCAGACCAGGCAGGACTATTATTTTTTCGGTCTGCTCCTGATAAGTTCCCGCTGCGCCCCTAGTGCTCGATTCCAAATTTCCAACTACGTATGTAAGTACGTACCTAATATGCCATTGGTGCCGATTCCCTTGTTTACAAACTAAACCAAATTTAAGTTCAGTGCATCTTTTTCTTTCTATTTCATTAAGAAAAGGACAGAAGATAATTTTTAGTTATGTTCTGTCAAATTAATCAGCGCCATACAAGTTTTAGACGCGATTAAAAAGTTGACTACTAAAATTACATCAAATTACGTCAGGTGCTGACTAATTTGACAGGATTAAACTAATATTTATCTTCTGTCCTTTTCATAATGAAATAGAAAGAAAAAGATGTATTCAACTTAAATTTAGTTTAGTTTGTGAACAAGGGAATCGGCACCAATATCATCAAAAACATCTGCTAAATTAGGCTAAACATTGCGGTCATTTTTTGGGCAGGGTACGAGGGTATTTGTGTAGCGGCCCAAAAATTAAACCTTAAGCTTCAGGGCGGGCAACGCATTTGCACTAGTGAACTTGTGTTTGAGTTTTAGTGAGTGAGACACAGTGGGTGGTATAATAGGCGAAGGGTCCACTTAATCCAAAACATTTGCATTTGATAATTGGTCCACCAACACCAAGGTCCTTGCGCTTTATTTTCACCCTGAATGAAATGGCACGTAATAAATAGTGTATTAACTATGATTGTGTGCTCTAGCTAAGATAAGTACTTATGGGTTTGAACGCGGCCGCGCCACCGAAACGCGGAGAACCGCGCGGCCACGGAAATCTTTAAAACTAAGTGTTGCAGAGACCTGAAATTTAGGTAAATAACAACGGGCAACACTGGTTGAGTGACATGTCAAAATTTAGCTCCGTAATTTTAAATTAGTTTTAATTAATATTTTAGTGTAAAAAACTTGTATTATTATAATTAAATGTCTATTAAGTGTATTAATACCCAAGATTATTGTTTTCACGGAAAAATACACTGTAACACGTAGAGATTGGTTTCCTAACTCGACCGGTAACCTATTACACGAACAGCTGATGTACCTGCGGATCTATCTGGGGAGTATAATTGTTTCCTTTTAATGTCTAATAAGTAGCTCATATTAACCAATTAAAAGCTCTGTAGCACTAAGTTCATTATTCTGACTAATCTGGCACTCTTTTGTAGTTGAAGTTAGGTTCTATGTCAGTTAGCACTTGTTAGTTATCTAGTTGTGTAGTTTGTAATAAGTAAATGTACTTGCTATCTATATATTTAATTAACTAAATACACAACAAAAAAGTACGTTGGTTATTCTTTAATAATTTTTGGCATTATTATTCAAATAAGTCCAATAATTTTAAACCAAGAGTCCTACCCACTTCATAAAAAAGTTATAGACATGAAATCAATTTAAAGTTTAATTTAATTTAATAATCTTATTAAAGTATTTTGTGTAAGACTCATAAGCCTACCACAGTTACCAATTTATTAATCACATATTCCAGTCTATTCTCATTTTCTTCTTTCATTTCTAGCTTTCCTAATTTTGTCCATTCAATTAGTTCTCACCATTCTTTGTACTTCTACTTTCAGTTCTATTCCCTGAAACCATGCCTGTGATGACCCGTAAGGCAACTACCCAGGAGTTACAGGCTAAGTTGAGAACGGCCCTTGATGAACTTAAGGAAGCAAACAGCAAATGTCAACAGCTGTTATTGGATAGAGAGGAACATGAGGTTGAAATCGAGAAGGTCGTTCACAAAAACACAAGCCTGAAACGGGAGCTAGTGGACCTGCACCAACAATACATGGATGTTGTTCAGGAACGGGACAATCTGCGGGTGGTCACAGATGGTTTCAACGACTGCAGTAACCATTATGAAATGGCTTTATGTAAGGTTAGGGACTTAGAAGTTGAACTGCTTCATGCCAACAAACAAATTATTGAGTTTCAGAAAGAAAGAGAATGTACTCAGGTTAGGGAAACAGATCACCTATATAATCAATTATTGAATTCAAATTGCAACCCACATTTCTTAACAACAATAGATCTTACTGAAGATTCTATTCTGAAATATAATTGTAGTAGTTATAAAGTAAGCCAAAATAAAATAAAGAAATATGCAAAACTAAATAGAATTATAAAAAAATGCAAGAAATTTAAAAAACAACAAAAACACAGTTCCAAAAATATTCAACTAATAAAAGAACGTGTTTTCCTCATAAAAAAGTTGAATAATTATCAAATTAAATTAGAGGATAGTAAGAAGTTTTATGAAATAGACACTCAAAACTTACAGTCTGAAATTCAAGTTTTAGAGCGTCAACTAAAGTCATGTTATTCTATGTATGTAAATTCTCAAAAACAAATTAAGGAACATATCCTTGCTGCAAACGAATTAGTTGATAGCGGTAATAGTAATGCATACTGTGTAGACACGATGACCTTCAACAACACTCAATGTACATCACAAAGTGAATCCAGCCCGGACACTCTCCTACCCGAGGTAACGGAGAACCCGACCCGGCTGAGCAGTGTTCCGGACTGTATCTCCATTCAAAATTCACCAGATATTGTACAAGGTTCATCACAGGTAGGTCAAATAGATAGTAGTTCTCCCCCTTCTTGTAATACACACAGTTGTTGCTCCATTTTGTTCTCAGATAGTATAGGAAAAGGGTTAGGCAAGTTAATTAGTAACAATCTGAGTCATTCTTCTCTAAATTATTGTACTCCTCAGGCTTCTTACAACCAGATAATAACATCAATAACTCGGAAGGAATTTGATCCTAATACCATTATAACTGTACTTGTAGGTAACAGTTCTAACGTTAAACTTGATGATATCACGGACAATGTCACTCAACTATTAAAACTAAATTGTAAGAGAGTAATTCTGTGCTCGTTCCCGTACTTTACGAAATTGTCTAGCAAGCAAAACCATAATATCCATGCCTTAAATAATCATTTGCATTTTCTAGTTAGTCACTATAGTGACAGGTTGACATTTTTCGACACTAACAGTTTCGTTCAGAAATTGAAGTCAACCAGAAACCATGCGTACTTGCCTATTAGTTTTAGACGTCAAATAGCTCGGCTATTAGCTTTTAATATAAACTCAGACATATGTGGTATGTCGCAGTTTTTTGTAAATAGGTCTACGGAAATTAGTAATTATACTAATTGTAATTATACAAATAGTATTAGCTTAGATTTAAACTAGTCACTAAGACAATAGAAGGTACGAGTGACAATTTAGTTAATCTCGTCAACTTCGAGGTATCTTCTAGCTCTCAATCAAATAACTGTAAAAAAGGGGCTGAGCAGAATTCCTTAAAATTGTTTCACCAGAATATTCAGGGACTTTCTTCCAAAGAACTAGAAATAGAACTATTTTTAGAAAAAACTAAGTTTGATATTATCTGTTTTACTGAACATTGGATGAAAGATTATGAAGTAATGCAAATAAATTATGAGAATTACAATGTGAGCAGTTGCTTTAACCGAAAATCTAAGATGCGTGGGGGTTCATTAATCCTAGTAAAAAATTGTATTAAATCTAAGTCTCGTAATGATATAGTCGATCTATCGGTTGAACATAGCATTGAATTGTCTTGTGTTGAGCTAGATAAGCATATAATAGTGTGCGTTTACAGACCCCCTAATTACCTGAACTATTCTATCTTTGAGTCAGTAATGGAAGATGCTTTGGCAAAACTTGTAACTGGTAATAAACCAATAATTATCTGTGGTGACTTTAATGTCAATATCATAGAGAATAATGTGAATAGCAGTAGATTCTTAAGTCTCTTTAAATCATTTAACTTGTCAAATGTGTTTTCAGAACCAACTCGAATTACGACAAATACTGCTACATGTATCGATAATGTTTTTTGTTGCTGCGATTACATAAATAAATCCATCGTAAATTACCTGCCTTCTGATCATAGTGGTCAGACGGTTACTTTCGCGTACAATAGACAATTACAAAGAATTCAAATACAAACTAGACAAATAACACCCAGCAATCTAGACAAATTTAATAATAATTTAATTAGCAAGTTAGGTATACCGGGTCATATTAGAAACAATGCAAATGTATTTTATGAAGAATTCTTTTCGGTAGTGCACAACGAATTTAATAATACTTTAAAAAAGAAATCTAAAACTATTGGCCCAAAGTTTATTTTCAGTGACTGGGCAACACAGGGTATTCGGAAAAGTAGGGAACGATTGTTTGAGCTGTACGGCCTTAAGCCTTACATCAACACTGAAGCTTTTAATAAATATGTTGCTACTTACTCGAAAATTTTTAAAAACACTTGCAAGGTAGCCAAATCCTTATTCATTAGCAACAAGATTAAATCAGCCGACAACAAAATAAAAACGGTTTGGAAAATCATCAACAGTGAAACAAATAGAAATAAAAAACAAGGCAATGACTTCACACTAGAGACATCGCGTGGCCTTGTGAGCTCCAACAATGAAGTTGCTCAAGAATTTGTAAATTTCTTTACCAGTATCCCACTTAAAACTACAGAAACCTTAAATTCCTCTCCCTTGCTCTCTATTGATTTATTGAAAGCGAACGTTTCAGCCTGTCCGAATGAATTTAAATTTCAGCATATAAACCCCATAACAGTCATAAAAGGTTTTAAGCAAATCAAGATCAAATTAACGGAAGATCTATGGGGTATGTCTATCAAAGCTTGTACCTCAATTATTGAGACTGTAGCGCCGTATTTAGCCTCAATATTTAATTTGTGCGTGGATCAAGGGGTCTTCCCGGATCTAATGAAATTCAGTAAGGTAATACCGCTTTTTAAATCCGGGGACAGTAAAGACACCAATAACTATAGGCCCGTATCCGTGTTGCCGGTTTTCAGCAAGGTGTTTGAAAAGATAATGCTCAATCAAATGCTTAACCATTTTAACACTAATAAAATATTACATGAGCAACAGTATGGTTTCACCAAAGGACGTTGTACAACTGACGCCGGTGTCACTTTATTAAAACACATATTTACTGCGTGGGAAGAGGCACAAGATGCCATAGGAATCTTTTGTGACCTTTCGAAGGCATTTGATTGCGTAAATCACGAAACCCTGATCTTGAAACTTCAGCATTACGGTTTAGGTAAACTTGCGCTCAGTTTAATAAAATCGTATTTGAATGATAGACAGCAGCAGGTACAAATAAATGGAGTAAACTCAATGGGTTTAAAAGTAAAAATGGGTGTACCACAAGGTTCGATATTGGGTCCCTTCCTCTTTTTAGTATATATTAATGACCTACCCCATCTATTTAACAACCATCCGCATATGGTGTTGTTTGCTGACGACACTTCTTTAATATTTAAAATAAACAGACGTGCCACTAATCTTGATGACGTAAATAACGCCCTACTGCAGGTCCACGATTGGTTTACTGCTAATAATTTAGTACTAAATGGGAAAAAAACTAAATGCATTAGATTTGCTCTACCAAATGTCAAAAGTAGTGATTGTGACATAATATTGAATCAAGAGAAACTAGAATTTGTCGATAAAACGGTTTTCTTGGGAATCACGCTCGACTCAAGGTTACAATGGGGTCCTCATCTAACATCTCTTGCAGGACGGCTAAGCTCAGCAGCATATGCTGTTAGAAAAATCCGTCAATTTACTGATGTTGATACCGCGAGGCTGGTCTATTTTAGTTATTTTCATAGTATTATGTCATACGGTATTTTACTATGGGGACGGGCTGCAGACATCGAGTCTATATTTATTCTGCAGAAAAGAGCCATCAGAGCCATTTATGAATTACGTAGACGCGATTCTCTAAGAGAAGTGTTTAAGGAAATTAATATCATGACAGTACCTTGTCAATACATCTATGAAAACATCATGTACGTTAGAAAAAATCGGCATTTATTCAGTAAGAGAGGGGACAGACACCACTATAACACTAGAAATAGGGACCAACTAGTTCAGCCAGGTTTCAGGCTTGCTAAAGTGGATTCATCTTTCATGGGGTACTGTTTGAAATGTTACAATAAAATACCTCCCCACATTCTTCAACTGAATGAGACGAAATTTAAATCTTGTATAAAACGCACACTATGTAGGCAAGCATATTATAAGTTGGGGGATTACATTGATGATAAAAATGCTTGGCTAAATGCTGGTCCTGCTCCACAACCATAGGTGGGGGGGAGGGGGGCAAACTAATTGTTTGTACTGGACGGGCATTATTTGAGTCCATCGACACGTAAAGAAGAAGATGAAGAATTGATTCCCATGTTAATGTATTGTGGAAGCGGCAGAAGATTGTAAAAATATACTTGCATTGTATAGATTCCAGTTCTTAGTATTATATAATTGCATAGCACATGTGTGAGTACTTTGTACTGTTCAGCCACCATTTACATTTATTTATCTTTCATTGACTTGAATATGCCTTGGTGACTGAGAGAATGTCATGCTCACTTAAATGTCTCGCTGATGGTGGCGGGTGTGTCGGGTCATTTAGTTCCCTTCAATATGGTTGAGTTGAATGGCGCCGGTACATGCGTCATGTCTGTGAACGGGCGCTGTCAGTTGGGACTGGTCATCTCTTAGCTGCCAAGGTTCATTTTAATTACTTTATTCATACATTTTTAATCTAATCTTTCACTCTGGATGCTCTTAGTGTGCACGTCTTTCTACATCGTTCTCACATTTATGTATAATCTCAAAATTAATGATGTAACCAAGACTTTGTAACAATATTTTGATTTTAAAAGAGTGTCCATGGAGTTTCTTGCCCATTCTTCTCCATAGAGATCTACGCTAGGGAATGGGCAACTACAGTACTTTCTCAAGTTATTATGCCTTGTGACTGGGACTGTAGCTTTGATTTTCTTTTTTGTATTTTTGACTTTCAAAAGTGCCGTAATGGTCTAATTGAAATAAATGCTTTGAGTTTGAGTTTTGAGTTTGAACAGTTTGAATTTGTAAAAATTTGGAAAAATATACAAAAAAATCCCAAGTTTATATTTTAGAAGCTGTAAGACTAAAACCCCTTGGCCGCGCCATTGAAACGGTGAATGACGCGTTATCGCCGATATCTCACTGAAAAAGCATTGCAGACGTCTGAAGATTTTTGTAAAACACAGATTTGAATTTGTCAAAATTTGTGAAAATACTTCAAAAAGTCCTAGGGTTATATTTTAGGAGTTGTAAGACTAAAACCCCATGGCCGCACCATTGAAACGGTGAAAAACACGTTATCGCCAATATGTTCATATGTTGGGAATCAACTTTTACAAAATCAAGGCAGTTTTTTTTTTTTTAATGTCCGCTATTTATATGGTGACCAACCCTTCTAGAAACATCCACAACTTACTTGAATTTCTAGACAATTACAGTCGGTCATTGGCCTTTGTACAAAATAAAGAAGTAGGAACTTTATGCCCTCGGCGTACGGTCGAAATTACAATGACAATTCCTATACCTACATTATTCGATACTCGTCCTACGTCAGGCCTGTGTCACTCCGCCTGTAGGTATTAAAAACATAACTACAGGCGGCGGCCACTGCGGAAGGGCCAATCTAGTAGGCTGCCCCAAGAAGCGAAAGAAGACACGCGCGCGCGCTATTTGTTCGACCACATTCAACTTTCTCGATAATTTGTAATCTTGCTTAAAAAAAAGCAAAAAGATACTGTGCAGTATTTAATTGTTTAAATACGGATCGTGATCGAAATTTAACTTTTTTTTGGTTGCCTAAAGACGCTGACAGGTAAAATCTACTTTGATTGGATTACATTATGTTCCTATTTGAAATGAAATTAATTCAAACTACAAACCCTTTCTCCCCTTGTTGAACAAAGTACTATTCCAATACCCTAAAAGTATTTAAAAAGTACAATAAAAAGACATTTTAGTCGTTTCATTCGAGTTGCATTTCATTTGTCGTATTCATTTACGAACTTAGATTATGAGCCCAATGCAAAATATTTACGGTAATACTATAGGTGATACCTATGGAATTCTTTTCAACTTAAAGGAAGTTTGCGAATCCACACTAGATGGCGTAAGTAGTTTCTCGAAGTAAGCAACCCTAGTCCGCGGCTCTTTCAATATGTCCAGTGAATTAACACGTTCGAGGACAGAACGAGATCATACGTCATCGTTCGAAATTTTGATATGGCACAACGTACAATGACGTCCAAATATTTTTTTTACTTTACGACAGAACGTACATTTCCGATGAACGTTCAAGTTAAAATCCTATTGAATGTATCTTGTGTCACAACATTTAAAATACCCGAAGCTTTACTGTCACGTAGAGTAAGTTTTAAACTATTTCAAATAAATGCCGTTGACAGTGGGCGGGAACGGTACTCACACACGCACAACGTGTAAATGCGTCGCGCGCGCCTACCGCGCTCCTACATTCAGTGCGGCTGCGTCACTGCGGGGTGCACTCGCGTTCGCTTAACATTTCGTGGCGTATCGTAATATTTGCCGCGACAAAACATCGCAAGTATTTAGTTTATTTGATTTATGTATTATTCCTTAGCCAGACAGTATACTATTTTACTATGAATTAATAATTTTACTCTGTGAAATTGATGTTTAATGGGTTATTTTATGTGTTTTAGATGGATAAGCGCAAAACAAGACTGATGAGCATTTTCGATGATTCTGACAACTCTACCGAGGCGGATCCTTACCAAGACGATGATGGAGAATATGGTTCGGATAAAGATTTTGACCCACAACTTGTGGGTCAAAATCTTTATCAGGTAGTGAAAGTTCTTTTTCTATAAATTAGACGTTATTACACGTTGTGTCCGTTCACGTCTAGTTAACTTACTTTTAATGACATAACGTATTTATACGATAACGTGATAAAACGGTTGTGTCATGATGTCTTTAAAACAATATATTTTCATGGGAGGCTACGTACTCATACGTCGTATAATTTGTATGGACATTTACTGTATCCTTTTGGTACACAGTCTCAAGTGGTATCGTCCTCGAACGTGTTAAGGCCCATATTCCCTCAAAAAAAAATTGGTAGGTATATAAATGAACACGTGGTCGACTGGAACGCGAGCTAAACTAAATCATATTGTTTATCAGATTAAGTAGATATTTCTTTGAAAACAATTGCGAAGTAAAGCTTCTGTAACGCTAGTTACCAGTTATTATTCTGTGCCTACGTACCTCCCTACTGCTATCTACCTACCTACTTGTAATTGTAGGTACGAGTACGACGTAACAATATTCAGTCGAGATACTAGGTTCAATATAATATAATTCGTACACTTTTAACTTAGCCATTTACATGAAATATTAGGAAATTATTTTTTTACCTTTTTGATCTACTTAGTTAAATACTCAGATTTTACTTCATTTTTCTTGCTATGGCAGTGGTTTTCCGTCAACAGCGCAACGGGTCCTAACAAATCCATACTAAGGTCAAGTTTGGAAGTTCGGATGCAGGGGGTAACCTTCGGAACTAGGTACTGATCCGATTACGAAAATTCTTTAATTAAGGCTGATGCTCCAGGGTAGCCCGCGAAATTCAAATTTTCTTACGTTTTTGGCAAATTGCAGGCCAGTGCTAGGTTGTATGTTGATTAAAATATTGGACGCGATTGTAAGACGTATGTATTTACAGAATTATAATCATCAAAACCATCAATACAACCCTCCAAGTTCATAAAGGTCGAGAAACGTTTTTTTCAAGGTCAAAGTCATTGCTAGACCTTTATGAACTTTGAGGGTTGTATTGATGGTTTTGATGATTATAATTCTGTAACTACATACGTCTTACAATCGCGTCCAATATTTTAATCAACATAGAACCTAGCACTGGCCTGCAATTTGCCAAAAACGTAAGAAAATTTGAATTTCGCGGGCTAACCTGGAGCATCAGCCTTAATGGGAAGCTTTATTTTCTAGCTACTTATGGTTATACCTGTTTAGAACCTACCAGTAAGATCATTTCCGATCAGAAAATACCACGGTGTATTAGTTATTGTAATGTGTGTTCAGTGTGAGGGAATTTTAACCAGTTTCTTGTGTAAAAGTCATTTAAATTAAAAAAATAAGCTATTATTTAAAAAAAAAATGTTTTATTTCCACAAAAACACATTATTTCACCTAAATCAAACAAAAGAACAGACCTCTTCTTACAATTTACTATTTTAATTTCAAAAGCTTCATAATAACATGACGTCATGAAAGAGTGTCAAAACAAAAGAATGGGTTTGTTTAAACTTATATTCTGAGTACGCTCAACACCCACTGGCTTGGGTTACATTTTAATAAAAATGTTTGGTTCACATACTTGACGCAGACAGAGTCTCAGCTGTTAGATAAGTTTAGTTTTTAAAGTATCGGGTACCATAAGAAGCACTTCAAAACGGGCACAAAAAACACCTATTCAAGCTTTGGATCACTGTTTAAATTCTGTTGCCTAAATTTGAAATCTAATTTAACATTCTACATGTTGAAGATATTTACAAAATGTTAGGTAGGTACGTAAAAAAGGTATGCTGTCTAACAAAAACATTACATAAATCAACAATCAAAACAAACAATTTCACTAAAAAATTACAAACAAAACAAGTATCATACAAAATCTAGATGCGGCAAATACTATCACATCTAAACAAGAAATGACATACTTGTACATAATAATATTAATTTAAGTCTTTATGCGTGTATACGGTGTATATTATGTATACTTATGTAAATAAAAATAAAATTAAAAAACATAAAAATGATGCAGCATTGCAATAGACGAGAATCTTTAGGAAAAAAAAGAAAACGAAAATACGCTGCAAAAAAAACCATCAACATCACCACCGCGTCAGAAGAAAAACCATTAGATATCATGCACGCTACACCCGTCACAAATTAAAATTTATAAAAAAAAAATATAAGTTTACCCTTCCTTGGCAGTCGGGTAAAAAATTAAAAAGTAGTCAAGTAATCTTTGGTAAAGCAGTATTTTTTATAACAACGAAAAAAACAAAAAAGCACTGAAAATGTATTTACATGTGCAACAATACAATAAAACAAGAGCGTGTCGGGCCACGCTCAGTGTAGGGTTCCGGTCCAGAAATTATTTTGTACAAATTTTTGTCTTTTTTGTACAAAAACTGTTGTTTCCATCAAGTTCAAAATGATTTTCCTAGAAAGTCCTTATAAAGTTCTACTTTTCAGATTTTTTTCATATTTTCTAAACTTATGGTTCAAAAGTTAGAGGGGGGGGGGGGGTACCCATTGTTTTTTACTTTTGGAGCGATTATTACCGAAATTATTGACATTATCAAAAAATGATTTTAGGAAACCCCTATTCATTTTTAAATACCTTTCCAACAATATATCACACGTTAGGGTTGAAATTAAAAAAAAAATCACTTCCCACTTTACATATAGGGGGGCTACCCTAAAAAAACATTTTTTTCAAATTTTTATTATACCACTTTGTCGGCGTGATTGATATACATATTGGTACCAAATTTCAGCTTTCTAGTGCTAACGGTCACAGAGATTAAGCGAGGACTGACAGACGGATGGACGGACAGACATGGCGAAACTATAAGGGTTCCTAGTTGACTACGGAACCCTAAAAAGATCCAAGGCCGGAAACAAAGGATACAACGGCGGATAAACAATAACACTATTCGCACAGTCAATGAAACGAACAGAACGAGAACGAACGAGAGTGTGGTACAAAAAATTGTTATATAAATACAATTGTATAGATACATACAAAGAAATATAATAATAAATATATTTTACATAAACTATAAATTAATTAATGATTGGGTGGTGTGTCTGGAAACAGTTTTCAATACATAAAGGTTTATTGCAACCGACACAGAACGTATGGACAATTTTTTTACAAAGTATGCACGTTCGTCGGGGACGGCGTGCAATATTTAAGTCACGGTTTACTTGGTATTCCGCGATTCGATGTATCGACGCATGGAATGGTTCTCCATCGCGCGGCGTCGACACAACGAATCGACGGTTCTGTGTGGTTGCAATGGGAATGGGGAAGGGACGATGCCGAGAAAGAAGGGATTTGATGAGGGTAATCCGGAAATTACGATGAGACAGAGAAGAAGAGTGGCGATGAATGATGAAAGAGTTTAATACGGAGACGTTGAGTAGTCTCCGGAACAACTTTTTGTACCACTCCGTAGTTTGTTTCCGCTCGACCGGATACATGGCGAGGAGCTGGTCTTTTTTATCCACCCCACCCATCATGATATTGTAGTCCAATATCAGGGTGGGTTTGGTGGAACCCCGGATTGTTTGGACGGCGTTGCCATGGTACGTAGAGATGGTAGCCACACGGTTAACGTCTCTCCATACCATGACATCGACGTCCCCCGAGGTAAGACCAGCTATATGTCCCGGGCGCATGTTCCGCTTGGTCAGATCGTGCAGGGCCTGCGGAACAAACTTACGATCGGTCCGCAGGGTCCCTACACAATCAAAGCCCAAGGACTTAAGTCGTCGAGCGAGACATGGCGAATTGTAGAAATTGTCCATCCACAATGTGTATCCCTTATGCTCCAGACCTTGGGTCAGCCGCAACACTATTGACGCCGTGGGTGCCTCTAATGGATCTTCGAACTGCTGCGGTGGAGATGTAGACTTTTTATGAGCGTGAATCTCAAACCGCCATAGGTAGCCGGTTTGAGATTCACAAATCTCATAAGTCTTGATCCCTCTTTTTGCAGCTTTATTTGGAATGAGCTGGCACATCAAAAGACTCTCGTCTAAAGCTATGTTCTGCGTTGGAGTATACAGCTCCTGAAATTTCTTGTTTAAATGTGATAGTATTGGCTGGATCTTGAAAAGTCTAGCCTCGGAGGTATCCAGGTCTAGCCCACACATGCCATCGATGTCGTTAAAGTGTAAGCACTTGCTTAGCAACAAAAACCTGTCGATTGGCATGTGTGCGCTAAAACCTGGAGTACAAAATAAGTCAGAGGCAGCAGACCAGTACTCTTCCAACCGAGACTTGACAACAACCCCCATCCCCAATAGGAGCCCGAAGAAGACATACAATTCATCGGCCGTGGTATCACGCCAACGGCTCATGCGGCTATTGGGATGGAGGGTGTTGCGGCTGTTGTTACCCATCAACTGGTCTGTTACCCGCTGAGCATACTTGTTCGTCTCCGAGGCTATGTACTCCATAATTGGACGATCCCAAATGTCAAGGAAAATGTCATATGGGTCGTCCCGTGGAGTTGTCGGACCTACATTGCTTTGGGAGAACGTTTCCCTCCTCGATTCAGGTCGAATCGGAGAATTCGGAAACTCTTTCCATTCAAAATCATACCACCTCCTAGGCTGGTCCGTCGCCGTTGGAGGTACACTTTCAGCACCTTCTGCTTCTTCTTCAGCGGCAGCAGGCGCTCCGGGCTCGGCGACAGGCGCGTCGTCATCATCACCGTCTCCAAAGTCCTCGTCCAAGGGTGTTTCCATCACGCTTAGCAGCGTTCTGGCCAACACCCTTGAAAGCACCACCCCCTCCTCCTCGTCACCACTCTCGTCGGAACCTGCGTCGCTTCCTGTAACACATGATAGATTGATTTAAAATCGGGTGGAAACCACAAGCCACAGCCCCAACCAAACTAAAATTAGCAGGTACTTACCATAATTGAGGGCATACGCTATGTCATCGTCCCAACAGATCTGACGAGAGTGACCAGGTGCTGGTGGTGATGGTGGAGGAAGTAATGGAGACGGTGATGGAGGCTGCACCTCATAATCCGTAAACCTGGAACAAATGCAGCGTTGTAATAACCATATATTTAGAGATAAACAGAGAAGTTCGTAAGCAACTTACAAATCTGGCGAGGGCACCAGCATGGAGAAGGCCGATATATTTCTTGGCGGCGTGTAAACCCAAGTCAGAGGCCTATGGGCGACAAAAACTCTGACAGGCACTAACCACACGTTATAGAAAGAATCTGTGTGCTATTTTTATATTATATTATAATTATAGATAAGATATACATTAGGTCTACTTACCTATGCTGAGTTTTCCTTAACTTATATTTTCTAAATATTTTATTTTTATCACCAAACACATCATCTTGGCTATCATCATCTTCGTTTATATCTCTATCAAACATTTCTAGCTCGGTTTTATTTCTTCTCTTACCCTTCGGTTTACCCATTCCAATATTACCCTCACTTTGAGAGTTACCCTCATTCTCAATTGGTATTTCATTTGTTTTTGTTAACTGACCACCAAGAAGGATTTTTGTACTACATTCAGTATCTGAATTAGTGTCTGTAAAATCCCTATTTTCATTTTCTTGAGTATGATCTTGGCAGTTGTCTTCAAATTCTTCTATTTTTATTATTAATTCTTCATTTAAGTTGGTGTTGTTTAGATTTTGGCTGCAATTGTCTTCAACTTCTTCTTTTTTTATTATTAATTCTTCATGTAAGTTAGTGTTGTTTAGATTTGGGTTATCTATTTCATCTTCAAATATTATTCTGCATGCCATATTGATCAGGTTTTGTTAGATATTTATCTTTAACTATTCTGATAATCTATTATACGTCGGTCAAATAACATTCATCAGTAGCAGTATGCTGGCAAAGGAAATAAAGATTTATTGAATGAAATCCATCTTAGATATTACCAATTTACCACACTGAAACAAGAATAAAAAATGGATCCCTTCTTTTTCCTAAAAGTATACTTTGGCATAATTTGTTTTGTCGTAATAATACTTTGCCATTATGTTTTATGGTATACAATTTATGTTGGCATAATGGGCTTTTGTCCTGAAAAAATCTTAAATAGTCTAATTAGTCCGTCAGATAGATTTACAAAAAATATTTGACTCGTTTCGTTTCTTTTCTTTTGTTACGTAAACCAAAATTGACGAAGATACGACGCTTTTAAAACTCTCAATACGTCACGCCGTGCTATAATTTTTAGTGCGTTGTGACGTCACGTCACTCCAGTTTTGATGCGTTTTATCTTTGTCAATATTCATTGATTTCTAAAAATACGGGATCCCTTCTTTTTGCATAATGTTCTTTTTCCTAATATACTTTGGCATAACTGTTATGGCATAATTTGTTTTGCCATTATAATATTTTGCCAAATTTGTTTTTGGCATACAGTTTATGTTGGCATAATCATCTTGAAGGCTAATTTGTTTTGGCATAAATTGAATTAGCATAATGTTACTAGGCATAATGACTAATAGCATAATATTATTTAGGCATACAATTACTAGCAATAACGGAATCAAAGAGTTATATTACGTATTTATTTTTAGATAAACATTCATGAAGCTGTGCCACAAAAGTTAGTGACAGAAATGAATCGCTGCGAAACCGACTCCACGTTTTCTTGCCTGCCATACCCCTAGAGTGTAATCTAAGCCCACGTAGGCGCGGAGGGGCGAGGCGGCCCGCGAGTTTTGGAGCGAGTGGTTGCAACACTCGCCGCCGCGGTTAAGGCAAGCCGAAGCTGCGGTAGTGAGCGTAAAACACATCTGCGACGATAAGCTCGCGTGGGTCCGCCGGAGCCGTGACAGAAACCATGCCTGCTGCACGTTGCACACTGCATGCTTGCTTGCATGCTGCATGCATGGTGTATGCTTCCAGCAATCAATATCAAATTTATTCTTAAGAATGTAATGCTTAATTATTCATCAACAAAAAAATATGCGTAAGCTGTTAGGATTAAGTAATGTTATGCGAAAATCGCATGAGAGCAGCGGTGGCCCAGTGGTGGCGGCCGCGACTTACGAACAGTAAGTCGTGGGTTCGAACCCAGTCAGGCGCATTACTTTGTGTAATTTATTTCATCACCACTGCTCTCAAAACGGTGAAGGGAAACATCGTGAGGAAACCGGCATGTCCTAGAACCACAAAATTCGAAGACATGTGACATCTTCCAATCCGCACTGGGCCCGCGTGGTGGATTATAGCCCATTCCCTCTCATAGATAGGAGGCCTGTGTCCCAGCAGTGGGAACATTAATAGGCTGATGATGATGATGATGATGCGAAAATATAATTAGGAGTAACAAAAGTATGCCAAGGTATATTAGGTCTTATGCCATTGGATAGGGAACCTATAAAGTTGTTTTAATATCATTACGTGTAAATAAATTTATGCTTAAGAATGTTATGCTTATTCATTATTATGATTAGAGAAATTATGCTTAAAAAAATGGTTGTCTGTAAAGTCGGTTCACGGGCGATAATTTTACGTGATATAACGTCATTTTTCATGACATTAGTGATTTTAACTTAAAAACAAATTTTCATCCCCCCTTTTCACCCCCTTTTTTCCGATGGGAAATCATCAAATAACTCCTCCCGCTCTGGGCGGTGCAGGAGGGAGTGTCAGACTTTTACTGACTAAAACCCATCCATGTTCCTTCATCGCCCTTTGTGTTCCGCGGCCACGGTATCTCTTTCGAACAGTCCCGCAACCCCGGCAGGAGTCCCGCAACCCCGGCAGGCCCTTTTCACCCCCTTAAGGATTCAAATTCTAACAACACCGTTGCGTTAGGCTTCCAACCATACGCCTAGATAATAAATTTTGTGTTATTTACTTCGAAAATTAAGAACTTTCCTTATACAACATCATCCCCTTTTTTAACTCTTTGGGGGTAAAATTATAAAAAACGCTGAGACACGTGTAAATTAATTTTCAATCGTCAGCCTAAACACAAAATTTTAAGACCCTAACTTCTAAACTGACGGACTTTCTTACAATATTTCATCCCCTATTTAACTCCCTTAGGGGTTGAATTTCGAAGAATCCTTCCTTATTCCTTGTCTACATTGTAAAGGGAACCACTGTGCAAAATTTCAGTTTTCTATGTCCAAGGGCTTGGGCTGGGCGTTGATAGCCGGATCGGAACGGTGTGACACTTTTTCGGCTGCACGAGCCAGTGTTCATCAATCTAAAAGACGTTATCACGTCAAAAATATACGTAAGCTGTTATCATGATAAGCATAAATAATCATCTGCCTAGCCTTTTCCCAAATATGTTGGGGTCGGCTTCCAGTTTTACCGGATGCAGCTGAATACCAGTATTTTACATGGAGCGAATGCCTATCTGACCTCCACAACCCAGTTAGAACCGAGTAATACGATACCCCTTGGCAGTGGTGGACTAACAGCTTGGGGTCTTGGGGGGCCCCCAAATGCCTCCACGTTCCCCTGATCAAATGCTAAACAAGACTTTAAAAATGTGCTTAGTACCTACATAATTTCATCAAGATCAAAACACTGCAGCCTAAACTAAACTAGCCAAACTTTGCTGAACGCGTCCAATACGCTACCATTCCATATTTTGTAGGTGTTATGTTTGAACCTTGTTGATTAGTTGTCAAGTGTAAGATTTTGTAATGAGGGTAAAAAGGAAATAAAACAGTTTGCTTTCTGATTGCGAATAAGTATACATGTATGTTTATTTACCCTAAATAATTTAATTCGAATTTAAATTTCACTTGCCAGATTTTAACTAAATAAACATAAACACTTAAACGAACATACAAATGTGAACTGAATAAAAAGCTCATAAAACTACATTTTTTTCATTCTGCTTTGCCGCCCCGGGCCTCTAACGGGCTTAGTCCGCCACTGCCCCTTGGTAAGACTGGTTGTCAAACTTTTTGGGCCTCTCAAAGATCTACAAATGACAGCCGGGACCAACGGCTTAACGTGCTTTCCGAGTCACGTAGGAAACACGGTATGTAATGGGTGGTCACCCATCCACAGACCAACCTAGGCAAGCAAGTCATAACCTAACGATCGACCCGAGCGGCTGTTATTATTTAGCCACGAGTTCCAGCATTGTGCGTAAATAATATTATGCGAAAATATAATTAGGAGTAACAAAGTATACCAAGCTATTATAGTTCTTAAAATTGTATGCAAGTGGCTAGGGAACCATTAAAAAAACCCAAATCTAACAATTCTTTAGTCAATAGAAATTACACTCTCTCAAAATATTTAAGTCTAATATTTTAATTACAAATCACACATTGAATTATTATTTGCGGCTTCAACATTTTTCAACTTTGCATCGGCCATTTTCGAACCGACTAGGTGCAGCAAAGACAAATCATGACATATTAAATTATGTACTCAAGTAACACAAGTAAATTATTATGTCGTACTGTTTACTTAAGGACCGCACAAAATAGGTCGGCGGCGGTCCGCCATGTGGTGATTAATTTAATGGTGACTCCTGTTCACTCACAGTAACAGGTTGTAAAATATATATGTTTTATAATATCAAATATTGCATGCATTAAGTAATAAATTACTTATTCTGGTATCTACTTACTTGAGCTATGTATCATATTAATTCATTTTATGTTAAGAGGATGTAGTAGCAATTATAAACTTTATTCAATAAATTAATTTTTAAAAAATGTAAACAGACGCACCCTCTTGTTTTCATTTATAACTTGCATTTGACAGTTTGTTTGACTGACATTGACTTGACATAATAACTAGTGATCAGTGCAGTGTTGCCAACAGATAAACAAGCTCTCCACCAGATTCAAAAAATTGTAAAAATCGCTAAAATATCCATTATATGAATTTTTAGTTTTTACGAAAGAAAACAGTAAGTACCTAGTTATTCAGGTATTCAGCGTATCTTGTGGTTTCGGCATAATTACGCAGGAATAAATTTGCGAAAATAATACGACACACTGAGCAGTACGAGAACGAGACCGACCGAGTTCATCTGTTCACTTAGTTGTTTTGTAATTGTAAACTAAGAACATAGTACTACTGAAAATATTGTACGGGGAATCCCTGCGTAGTGTATTGTGCGAGATGGATCGCTTGACGTCTTCATGTTCATGTCACGTCATTCTGACAGATCAGTGTTGCCTACACAGTAAAATTAAATGCTACTGATAATTAAATGAAGTAAAAATAACTTAATTCGTAATGTTTTAGTGGCATCCATCATTCAGCTCATTGAACAGGTTATTGGTGTTAGTGATCTCTTTGCTGGCTTTAATGGTGTTATGAACATTTTTACTTCAGTTGTGTGGTATAATTTCATGTATGTTCACAGATTTCTCCTCCATTTGTGGAGCGATTCTCAAAATTCTTTTTTTTTTATTGGAAAGAGTATACTCCTGAAATGGTCGCATTTAAATTTGGTGAAGATCTGATGCTGATCTTCGGAGATATACAATGGAACTCTTCAAAACTAGATGGTAAATCGGTCGTGATTGCTGCAATCGCTTAGATGTTTGTTGTTTATACAACATCATGACGTAACATCACGCCTGTATGCTCTGAGGGGTACGCAGATGTGTACAATACACCCAAATTTCGACAGATTAGGTATGTTAAGTTCCATTTATTGGGGATAAGCCTATTACCATGACATGTATTGTTAACAACAACTAAAAATGGAAAAATAAAAAAAACTTTTTTGCAAACAAATAAAACCGACTTAAAAAAACACAAAAAAGTGAAAAATTGTTTTTCACTTTTTTGTGTTTACCTGCGTACACCGTACTGATATACAATAAAAAAAAAGATACTGCAATGGTGGTAAACAAAACTTCTTCCTTTTTTAGAAGTCGGTTAAAAGTGACAACCCTGGTTTTTCCGTGTATTTGAATGAAAAATGACGAAAAAATCGTAGCTACTTTGCCCACTCAAATATGACAGGCAATATGAACGTCGTTTACTATTAAGGTCATAAGATAGATTGATTATTCTTCTATACTGATCCCTAAACCATATGTAGAAAATACCAAAGTTACAAAAGTTTCTGCAAAATGGGCAAACTTGTAAAAAGTACAAAAAATTTGGCCCGCTGTACAAATTAAGCTTTTTAGCACAGAAACACTTATTTTCTTGATATTATTATATATCCTATGCAAAGAACATAAAAATGCATAAAAATGCATTAAAATGCATTTTTGTGCATTTAAATGTCGTGTAGCACAATCACACAAATATATATTTTTTTTTAATCGAAAATTTTCAGCAATTTGGGCAAAGTTGTACGGTTTGACGGTAATCTTTCATACTACATAAGTTAGGTATTTATTTACGCCCAAAGATGAGTTAAAATTAATATTGAAAGATGAAAGTTTCAACGCTCATAGCTTCCAAAAAATATTGCTGCTTCTATACAAACACAGGAAACGAAACGTAACTTACGACCAACTGGCAACTGGCAAGTTGGCAACACTGATCATTAGTAATGTCATTTATGTCATTCTCAAATACTCGACCAACTAAAACAAAGATTCTAGAAGTAGGAAGGTAATAAAAATGGAACTAAAAGTTTAATGAAAACAAGAGAGGGTGCATTTGTTTACATTTTAATTAGCTACATCTAAAATTTAATATTGCTACTACATCCTCATATCATCAAATGAATTATTATGATACATAACTCAAGTAAGTAGATACCAGATCAAGTGATTTATTAATAAATTTTAAGCATGCAATATTTGTTTATTCTTTATCAGGGGTCACCAAATCACCACATGGCGGACCGCCGCACAGTGGATCGTCCCCATACAAGAGGTCGGACATAGAATGAAAAATAAAAAAAGTATTTAATTAAAAAAATATATATATACAGTTGCATTCCTCTATTGAAGAACAACAAAAAATGTTACTACGCTTTTTTTATTTGACCAGCACTTTAGGCGTTATTCGATGAAAACTGTTATTTTTGTATGGAAACGAACACAAAAATGTCTGTATCTCATGATTCCCTCCTTGTTTCGATTTGCGGTTTTCACTACTGTCTTTTACCTATTTTATGCCACGTTTTCTTCAAGGACACATGGTGCCCGCAGAGCGCCCCTTTCGAGATATTTTGCCTATAGTAACTATCTTTGTTATTGTATTACTGATGGAATGGAGGTACATTAAGTATACTTATTACTGAGAATTAGTCATCACTAAGTAGTTCCTTAAATAACAGGTGCATTTGTGAGTACTTTAATGACTTATTAACGCTTTTGTTGCAATATAACAAAAGCGTTAATGAGTCATTAAGTAACGACTACCAGTACTTGCTTAATCTAATTAGTTATTGTAATTACCATGTTAACAGCCCTTAAGCTCTGCATTGTGATTGGCTCATATGTCATCATTAGCTTATCAAATTCATTACTAGTTGCAACTTGCTGCCCTATATATTTCAGTGTGTTTTGCAAATATTATTCAGTTGTAATTTCAACCTCTACCAAGTGTTGTCATTATGGCTTTCCGTGGGTTTTCTACTTATCTTGATCTTTATGTTGCTCTTCGTAATCATAAAGATCTTCGTGACTATGAAAATTTATGTAATACATTGAAGTCGAATAGTAACGTCCAGTTAAGTGAAAATGATGTGTCGGATCTAAAGAACTGGTGTCGACGATTTTGCTATCGGGTTTACTCCAAATGGGTGCAATCAAGAAGGACAGTCGACAAGTTCATGGACAAGAACAGAGAGTGGTTAAGTTCCGATGTCATTTGGCCAAATTGCTTTAAGGAAAATATTGTTCACACTGAAGAAGCTAAAGATGAGACAGAAGAGGTAATCAGTCCATCAAAATCAGATGCATCAACTTCAACATTTAAATCTCCTCGAAAACGCTTTGAAGATTTATCCAGTAGACAGAAAAGAAGACGTGTTGATGAAAATATGGCTAGTTGCAGTCGTCCAGATGAGCTTTTACATACTGTTGAAAGTGCACTTAAGTCTGCCGGAAAAAATGATGTGGCCAGAATCATGAAGCATTTGCTGGGAAATCCTGAAAATGTCTCAACCGTTCTGAATGTCCTGGAAACTAAACAGAATACTTTGCTTCGTGAAGTTCCTACTCACAAAGCACTTGCTCTTTACGTTCACATGCAGTTATCCAAGTGGCGTTACATCACACTTTAGGGACTTTAGTTTTAAAGAAGGTCATGCGAAATACCCAAGCTATTACATGTTAGTGAAAGAAAAACTTAAGTGTTACCCGGCAATAGAAGACGTAACTGTGACTGATACTTCCGCAAAGATACGACTCCAAGCCCTCCTTGATCTCACAGTTAGGAGGCTGATCGATTCACTTGAACCGAATTTTGATGCTGGTGAACAACTTGTGCTTCACAGTAAATGGGGTATATATAATAATATACATATAGAACTCACTAATGCACCTTTTCTTCATTTAACTTATGTGTAATTCTTAGTAATTATAATAAATAATTAGATTAAGCAAGTACTGGTAGTCGTTACTTAATGACTCATTAACGCTTTTGTTATATTGCAACAAAAGCGTTAATAAGTCATTAAAGTACTCACAAATGCACCTGTTATTTAAGGAACTACTTAGTGATGACTAATTCTCAGTAATAAGTATACTTAATGTACCTCCATTCCATCAGTAATACAATAACAAAGATAGTTACTATAGGCAAAATATCTCGAAAGCGGCGCTCTGCGGGCACCATGTGTCCTTGAAGAAAACGTGGCATAAAATAGGTAAAAGACAGTAATGAAAACCGCAAATCGAAACAAGGAGGGAATCATGAGATACAGACATTTTTGTGTTCGTTTCCATACAAAAATAACAGTTTTCATCGAATACCTAGCTCCTAAAGTGCTAGTCAAATAAAAAAAGCGTAGTAACATTTTTTGTTGTTCTTCAATAGAGGAATGCAACTGTATATATTTTTTTTTTAATTAAATACTTTTTTAATTTTTCATTCTATGTCCGACCTCTTGTATGGGGACGATCCACTGTGCGCCGCCGACCAACTTTGTGCGGACCTCTTGGTAGGCATTTTGACCTCCAGGCGATTTACTACTTAGAAATTATTGCATTTTATTCATTTTGCTTGATAAATATTTTGATCTCTAGGCGATTTACAGTTTAGGCAATTTGCTGTGTAGACATTCATTTTAGGCATTTTGCTTCATAGACGAATTGAAAGTTAGACACTCTGATCATAAAGGTCACAGGCGAAGCCTCGCGGCTGCGCGCGTCTGTTCACCAAATGCCCTTGTGCATGAACTATCGAAATTACGTTACTTAGCTCGCTACTAGTCATATCACTGGAATCATTATGTAAACGGTACAATATAATTTACTTGTGTTACTTGAGTACGTAATTTAATAGGTATCACAAAAATTTGTATTTATGTGCAGTAGTGTTATTTCTAAAACAATGGTATAATTAGTGCATAATAGTAAACTATAACTAAAAATATATTTAACAGTTGCAAGAAACGATAATGTGGAATTCACAAATGTTTGCTAGCGACCTGCCCGATCTAGGTTTATTTAAACCTGTGTTTCAGGCCATCACTTTACATAGCACAAAATTAAGTAGGACAGTAAATGTTATAAAATAAAAGAAATCTATTAACAACTATAAGAATAATCTATGTGGTACAAAATTCAATAAACATTAAAACTAAATTAAGTAAAATACCTATCAGGGAATAACTTAATCAAACCAGGCAAGCAGTTTTCCTGTGTCCGTGTAATTAAGTATCGCTAAATAATTTATCCGATATTACAAAACTACATTTCTTAAGGGCCCGTGCACAAAATTAAGGCATTTTGAACATTTTTGATCACTACTTGTGGGAAAGGCAAGAAGAATTTGAACCTTATTTATTTTTATTATAAGAGACAGGTTCTTCATCTTGTCGACTGCTTGAACAATTTTTTAAAATAATGTATATATTAATGGCAATCACCCATATTCAAAACCCCTTTTCCGCAAAAGTAACGAGCGAGTGATGTTTGTGGTTCGCTGAACAAAGAACTACCAAATATTCTGAACATTAAAAAATATGAATAACATCATTATATGGTCTACTCGTAACATAGCAAGAAACATTATTGATTTCAATACGAAATATAGCAGAAAAAAAATGTTGAAAAAACGTAATTTGTGGAAAACGTCGGGACAAATAAGTATTTTTTTCTATACCTTAGAAACACTTTAAAGAAAATTAAAAAAATAATTCTTAATCTCAAGGTAGCTTTTTAATAGAATCTGAATTTTAATTTATAAATAAACAGTAACTTCATTTCGTAAATTAAATGCAAAGTGAACTATATAATCGACCGCGCAAACCCGATCCCGTCAGTAAGGAAAGGGCTCTCCCAGCGTGAGCACGTATCACTTTGCTTCGCAAGCGCTCCCGAGTTATTACGTGAATATATTTCCGAGATATACGCAGACTACCACATTTCGATCCAGAATTTATATTAAAATTATTAAACTTTTTGATTGTATTAAGATAAGAGTTTTTTTTGACGTTGGTTGTTTATTAAGATTTATTTCGTCTTCATATTATTTAAAGTTAAGTTTCTTTGTTTGTACTTAATATGTTGTATGTGAGGGTAATAATCTGCGGAACTACTGATCCGATTCCGAAAATTCTTTCATTTAGGGGATTTCACTACTTCATATTATTATTGGTTTTCATGGTAACCTATGGTACCTACCTACAATTTGATTTTAAAATAAAGATAATTTTCTGATTTGGAAGTGCGATTTGGTAGAAATCGTCACGTAAGAAAATGCCGTATGTTGTTGTGTGTGTGTGTGTGTGTGTGTAGTAGGAGGTATACAAGAAGGGTATGGCGGGGTCGAGTGAGCGAGCGATATTTTTCTTCATAGGTGTCGATTTCGTGGGTTTTGGGGTTGGTGATAATGAAAATGAGGTCAAAATGAAAATCCAAGATGGCGCCGAGGAAAATTTTTGATTTTCCTTCATGGGTGTTGTTTTCATGGTTTTTGGGGTTGCTGGTTACGAAAATGAGGTCAAAATGCAAATCCAAGATGGCGCCGTGGAAAATTTTTGATTTTCCGTCATGGGTGTCGTTTTTATGGTTTTTGGGGTTGCTGGTTACGAAAATGAGGTCAAAATGAAAATCCAAGATGTCACCGAGAAAATTGTTGTTTTTCCGTCATGGGTGTCGTTTTTATGGTTTTTGGGGTTCCTGGTTACGAAAATGAGGTCGAAATTAAAATCCAAGATGGCGCCGAGGAAAATTTTTGATTTTCCGTCATGGGTGTCGTTTTCATGGTTTTTGGGGTTGCTGGTTACAAAAATGAGGTCAAAATGAAAATCCAAGATGGCGCCGAGGAAAATTTTTGATTTTCCGTCATGGGTGTCGTTTTTATGGTTTTTGGGGTTGCGGTTTACGGAAATGAGGTCAAAATGAAAATCCAAGATGTCGCCGAGAAAAATTATTGTTTTTCCGTCATGGGTGTCTTTTTCATGGTTTTTTGGGTTGCTGGTTACGAAAATGAGGTAAAAATGAAAATCAAAGATGGCGCTGAGGATTTTTTTTTGATTTTCCGTAATGGGTGTCGTTTTCATGGTTTTTGGGGTTGCTGGTTACGAAAATGAGGTCAAAATGTAAATCCAAGATGGCGCCGAGGAAAATTTTTGATTTTCCGTCATGGGTGTCTTTTTCATGGTTTTTTGGGTTGCTGGTTACGAAAATGAGGTAAAAATGAAAATCAAAGATGGCGCTGAGGATTTTTTTTTTATTTTCCGTAATGGGTGTCGTTTTCATGGTTTTTGGGGTTGCTGGTTACGAAAATGAGGTCAAAATGAAAATCCAAGATGGCGCCGAAGAAAATTTTTGTCTTTTCGTCATGGGTGTCGTTTTCATGGTTTTTAGGGTTGCTGATTACGAAAATGAGGTGAAACTAAAAATCCAAGAAGGCGCCCAAAAAAAAATTCGGTTTTATAGTCATGGGTGTCGTTTTCATGGTTTTGGGGGTTGCTGGTTACGAAAATGAGGTCGAATGTAAATCCAACATGGCGTCGAGAAAAAACTTCGGTTTTTCCAACGTAGGTGTCATTTTCATGGTTTTTGAGGTCGCTGATTATTTTAATTTTTTTGCTTCCTGGGTGCCATCTTAGATTTTCATTTTGACCTCATTTTCGTAATTAGCGACCTCGAAAACCATGAAAACGACATCATGACGGAAAAACCAAAAATTTTCCTCGGCGCCATCTTGGATTTGCATTTTGACTTCATTTTCGTAACCAGCACCCCTATAAACCATGAAAACGACACCCATGACGGAAAATCAAAAATTTGCCTGGGCGCCATCTTGGATTTGCATTTCGACTTCAGTTTCGTAACCAGCAACCCCAAAAACCATAAAAACGACACCCATGACGGCAATTCAAAAATTTTCCTCGGCGCCTCTTGGATTTTTATTTTGACCTGATTTTTGTAACCAGCAACCCCAAAAACCATAAAAACGACACCCATGACGGAAAAACCAAAAATTTTCCCTGGCGCCATCTTGGATTTTCATTTTGACCTCATTTTCGTTATCAGTGACCACTTAAACCATGAAAAATACACCGAAGACGGAAAAAACAAAAAATTTCCTGTGCGCCATCTTGGATTTTCATTTTGACCTCATTTTCGTAATCAGCGACCCCGAAAACCATAAAAATGACACCCATGATGGAAAAAACAGAAGTTTTCCTCGGCGCCATCTTGGATTTTCATTTTGACCTCATTTTCGTAATTAGCGACCTCGAAAACCATAAAAACGACATCCATGACGGAAAAACCAAAAATTTTCCTCGGCGCCATCTTGGATTTGCATTTTGACTTCATTTTCGTAACCAGCACCCCTATAAACCATGAAAACGACACCCATGACGGAAAATCAAAAATTTGCCTGGGCGCCATCTTGGATTTGCATTTCGACTTCAGTTTCGTAACCAGCAACCCCAAAAACCATAAAAACGACACCCATGACGGAAAATCAAAAATTTTCCTCGGCGCCTCTTGGATTTTTGTTTTGACCTGATTTTTGTAACCAGCAACCCCAAAAACCATAAAAACGACACCCATGACGGAAAAACCAAAAATTTTCCCTGGCGCCATCTTGGATTTTCATTTTGACCTCATTTTCGTTATCAGTGACCACTTAAACCATGAAAACGACACCGATGACGGAAAAAACAAAAATTTTCCTGTGCGCCATCTTGGATTTTCATTTTGACCTCATTTTCGTAATCAGCGACCCCGAAAACCATAAAAATGACACCCATGATGGAAAAAACAGAAGTTTTCCTCGGCGCCATCTTGGATTTTCATTTTGATCTCATTTCGTTATCAGCGTCTCCTTAACCATGAAAATGACATCCATGACAGAAAAACCAAAAGAAAAAACCACCTTCAAGTATAAATAACAGGGGTATGTTATGTTTACCCTACAGAGTGAACCTCAGTGGCCATTAAGTCGCACTAAAGTCCAGTCGCGCAAGTGTCCATTCGCGCAAGTGTCTTGGCGCGCAAATGTCCGTTCGCGCATAAGTCTAATCGAGCAAAAGTCCATTCGCGCAAGTGTCCAGGCGCGCAAAAGTCCGTTCGCGCATAAGTCCAATCGCGCAAAAGTCCATGCGCGCATTTGTCTTTTCGCGCAAAAGTCCCAGATCCAGAAAAAATAAGTTTGTCCTTTAAAAAGTTTGTACGGAACCCTCAGTGCGCGAGTCCAACTCGCACTTTTATTTATCATTTTGTAAAATGTTTATATGTATCTAAATTCTTCTAATACAAAATTAAACCATTTTTATTTTGATTGTGATAAATATACAGTAGACACACATTCCAGACTTTTATTTCTAAACCGTACTGACTTTATAATTATGTATCATAAAATAATATCGTCTACAGGATCAAAATGGTTTAAGCGATCACTACGCTCGATCTTCACCCGTGTGTGCGTGTATCTGCATGAACAATGCACACTAACATAGGATCGCAACGAATTTGCCTAAACTCTAGCGACTGAACTTTGTGCACGGACTCTTAAGACTAAGTCTGCGGGTACGAAACTTGCGACGGGCGGAGCGACGGCGGGGCGGGGCGGTGTGGCGCGGGGCGATGAGATAGCGGTGTCTTGCGTGTGTACGAAACAAACTTCCGCGCAGTCGCGCTCACGTAGTGTTGTGATAAACATAAATTCACGTCGAAGAGAACTATTGGAGCCCAGTGTCCTAATGAGAGAATTTTTATTACCTAGAGATGGTGTTCATCCAATGAATCAATAATAAATCGATAAAATAAATCGTTTTTACTGTCCCATATAGCCGGTTTTGATAAAATAAAAGATATAAACTCTTCATTGTCAATTTCCATAATTTCTATATTATTACTGTGATAAAAATGCAACACTATGTACCCGCGCGAGCGGCGAAACCAAACTAGTTTGTTCTCGTCGCTCCGCGCCGCCACCGCTCTACCGCCGCTCGTGCATCGCTCGATCGCGCCGCTCCGCCGCACAGTGGTCCGGATTTTTAAAAAGGTGGACATAGGATCGAAAATGCATATTTAACTTAACAAAAAATTGTTTCGTATAGGAAATTTAACGCTGATTAATACTTATTACTACAACTTTTCAAAAAAACTGCTCCTTCACGTCAAAAAAAAATATTGAAAATAAAAATGTATGGGAGAAAATCTATTTTATTTTTTTTCTCCGTTCAGTATCAAAGTATAGCAAGCAAACCCTATATTCTGGTAAGTACTTATTGTCCTTAATACGATGACATATAAATTGCTTGCGTATCCCTGCGGCCTTGGCGCCTACGATGCTTTAAAGTTTAAAATTTTAATGTTGAATTATCTTAATATTATTAACGAGTTTTACAATTGAAATTAATCCAAAATATCATTTTTAATAAAAAACAAGCCCCCCCCGCGCCCCATCCGTGTATTAGGCTCGCCCCCTATTACTTGGGACTTATATATAACTGTCGAAATGACAGTGTACTATAGTGTAGTATACACTTTTGCCGAACCCTTCGGGGAATATAAAGCGTGATGTTATGATAAAATAAGCATTTTTGTCTGACGATATGTTTTCGATAACTTCATCTTGGGCTTGAAAAATCTCGGATAAATTAATAGTAGTGCAATTTGGCCAACTAATATTTGATTGTAACCACGCAGCATGTCTATTCATGAAAGTCTTCTGATTTCTAGAAGCACTTGCCCATCTGCGACTGATATTACTGATGTAGTTCTTCAAAAAGGTCTTGATTATTTCTAAATCTTCCGAACATGTTTCAACTGGGATATGTAGAATAATAGCTTCATAGAGTCGTGCCCAATTTTTCATGTCTCCTTCAACACGGAGGAACATAAAAATGTCCAAGTTTGTAACAAATGCAGCCATAACGAAACTCACTAAACTTTCACACAGCACGGATAATTAGATATGTTGCTTCCTCAAGGGTTGAGAAACAAGTGCCTTTAATTGTTTCATGCACAGATATTAATAACAAACACGGTCGCAAGTAGTGACTGACAAAATTAATACCACATCTTCAACAGCCAATCAGCGTCGTCCAAATCTCCGGTGGTGGGGGTAAATTATTCTTTTATCACAGGAGTCGTTTCAGTCAGTTACAAATAGGCAACGAATCAGCACGTGTCTTTAATTACAAAACTGAAGTTGAAGACTTTTATTACTATTTTTTATTAAAATAAAATAAACAAATACTTGCCAAATGCTTGAATGCGTATGTTTTAATTCTTATATAATTAAAAAATGATATTTTGAATTCAGCTTAATTGAAAATTTCGATAATAATTTAAAAAAATCCCAATTGAAATTTTAAACTTTGAAGCATCGTAGGCGTCAAGGCCGCAGGGATACGCAAGAAATTTATATGTTGTCGTATTAAGAACAATAGGTACTTACCAGAATATAAGGTTTGCTTGCTATACTTTGATACTGAACGGAGAAAAAAAAAAAATAGATTTTCTCCCATACATTTTTATTTTCAATATTTTTTTTTAACGTGAAGGAGCAGTTTTTTTGAAAAGTTATAGTAATAAGTATTAATCAGCGTTAAATTTCCTATACGAAACAATTTTTTATTAAGTTAAATATGCATTTTCGATCCTATGTCCACCTTTTTGAAAATCCGGACCACTGTGCGCCGTCGCCCGTTTCGTACACAGCGCTTAGTGTTTTTAATGCATTTGATTAAATCGCCGTCGCGCCGCCCCGCCGTCGCTCCGGCCGTCGCAAGTTTCGTACCCGCAGACTAAGACTGTAGAGAAGTTTAGATTCTTGTTGAGTCTATTACTAAAGGTCCTAAAAATACATAAAATCGACTAGCAAAAGCATGTCTAGTTTGAGGCTTTGTGCAAACCAGGTCCTTCCTTGTCCTATCGTCAGGGACTGGGTCATAGGGAAGTGTAGAGTGCTGCTGTAGTATGATAAAAATATAGCTATCCTACGCTTTGTCTTTACTGTAGTCGATTCGAAAACGGCCGAGCTGAACGCTGGCACTTCACCAATTTAAAAATAAGTGTCATTGCATAGTATTTCCAGAATGATTTGTTATGACGATGGTAAAACCGAAATGCACTCAAGTTCTGAACAACCTGTGACAATACATAATCTAACATAATTATGGTCTATGCATAGATGATTAAGATATATAAAAATCGGAGCAGTCTTTGGGGACTGCTGATAGAAGTGAAAACAAAAAGTACAGTACGCAGGCCCCGCCCCAGTCGTAGCATTGGTAATGCCTCGCGCATGCCTATGTGGTGCTACGCCGTAGCGGATGCTACGAGTGCTACGAATGGCTATGAAGCGAGACCACACTTTACGTTACCTGACGATGAGTTGAGTTCAATGTTTTTCCTTCACCCTAAAAGTGCTCAACAAAAGTGCTCAGCGCCTAAAAAAGTTTTCACTTCAAAAAAACTATGGTAGTATTTCCAAAAAAATACAGGTTAAAACACTCAAAACATGTTCGGTAGTTTCTTGTAAAGAGTTTCACAATTGTGATTACAATCTAAAAATAATAACAAATTAACATATGGGTGGGGGGGGGGGGGACCTTAGGTACAGACTGACCCCAAATTGAAAGTAATTTAAGCTTCTAAGCCAAGTACAACAAGGTTGAAAAATGCTGAAGCGGCTAATAATTTAATAATTTAATTTGTAATTAAAATATTAGACTTAAATATTTTGAGAGAGTATAGTTTCTTAGATTTAGGTTTTTTTTTAAATCTTGTTTCAGTGTCTAAGATGCATTTCATTAAATAAAACTTTATTTCCTTTGCCAGCATACTGCTACTGATGAATCAGAATAGTCAAAGATTAACATCTAACAAGACTTTTCAACGTTTCGACGTTTAATTCTCTTTACATTCATTCTCATTACATTACATTTTACGCAACATGGAATAGACATAGTTGTTTTTGAGCGTATGTGGTTGGGTAATTATGTAAATGGTAATTTGATTGACATTTAATTTATGTCTATTTGGTATTTGATTTTAATTCAATTAAATTTACTTGACATTTAACAGGCACTCAATTTACACTTAATTTTCCTTTTACCTAACATGAAATGGATAATATGGTTCTGTTTGAGCTTTTTATGGTTGGACATATAAACAGTAATTTAATTGACATTTATTCCTCAGTTAATTACGTAAAATGGAATAGACATGGGGGTCCTTGTGCTTTTATGATTTGACTTTTTGTGCATTTTATGCCTTGGTTTTTGATTGACGACATAGTAATATTTTTTTCAATACACTTCCTCGACTCTTGATTATCCACCAGACTCTCAACCATGATCCCCTTCCTCCCCGTCTCCTAATTCCTAATTATACCACCCATCCCCAACCGCCTACTTCTTCCTCCAGCAAAAAAGTTGTTAATACCCGTCCGAAACCCCACACTTCCTCCCATCCTGGTTATGACCGTAGGGCCCACCAGGATATTATTAACAGTTATTCTTTCCCCCCTCCTAATGGTTGTGCTCTGATGAACCACCCTCCCACTCATAATGTGAATGAAGAGACTATTAACATTATTATTACTTTGCTCAAACTCAACTCAAACTCAAAGCATTTATTTCAATTAGACCATTACGGCACTTTTGAATGTCAAAAATACAAAAAAAAAAACAAAGCAACAGTCCCAGTCACAAGGCATAAAAACTTGAGAAAGTGCTGCAGTTTGCTTTCCACCTTACTTTCAAATTACTCATTACCAGATCACATTGCCAACAACATTGACAATAAAATTAAAAACCATAACATTCCATCTCATGCAGTGGAACACTAGAAACGCACTTCCCAAAAACATGAAATCTGCCACCTTATCAATCGCCTACCTAGACCTGAGTAGAAGCTGTGTAGACCTTACCCTGTGTTCAGCTAGTTTGAGCGCCCAGTTGGAGTGTGTGGTATTTCCCTCTATATTATCGGCTCTCAGACGCGCGCACGTCCGTTCACTACCGCAGCTCAAAGCTAACATCGTACGCGCATTAGAGACGACATAACGCTTCCCTCTCCTTCACTCACAGACACTACTGAGTGGAAACGACTAAACCTCACGTATGGTAGTGACCACTACCCAATATACACTACTCTGATCAATAGGTCTACCTCATATGGATAATCTTCTCTTTTAAAATATAGGCTTAGAGGCGTGGACTGGGACTTAACTCTCAAACTCTTGAGGATATAATTTCCACTTTGCCCCAAGTTTCCCCAGCCACCATAGATGATTGTATATCGAAATTTTCCGGTGCAATTTGACGGCATCCTACTTAAAAAATTCGGCCTATGGAAAACTATCATCTCCCTGCTGGTGCCAGAGCGTGCCAAAAATTTAAATTTTATTTAGGTACTTACTATTTGTCATTTCGAATTGCATTCAAACATATAAGTTGCATGTTTTTTTTAAATCACATTTTAAAACCCTTCATTTTGAGATCCCACTCGATGGTATTAGAAGGAAAAAAATTCGAACTCCACAATATGGCACCCCTGGATTTTTATTTGTTTATAGATTATAATATTTATAATGTAGCCAGTGACACTCGCGCCATCAAGACGAATATAACGACATATAATCTACCAAATCCCTCTATCCGTTGAGGAGTTACGAGGGAACAAAGAAACGGACATACATACATACATACAGGGCAAACACATAACCCTCCTTTTGGGCTTCATCGCAGTCGGATAAAAACATAATGCTGTTCAGGTCTATGGCTTGATTCACAAGGCCAAAGTAGATCTTTTTAAATCCTAGCAAGACCACTGCCTGGTCTCAATCTCGCAAGTCAAAGGCTAGCTTGTTTGCATCTCTCAACCGACCATTCCTTCCAAGCCTTGGTTTTATAAATACAAAGAAGCATTCAAAACCATCACATCCGTAATGCAGAATCTCTATTGGCCACTGCTGTACCCCAGTTTTTCACCATAAAATTAGGGTCCGGCCGGGACAGTTCTTTGTGTGATTGTGGACTGGATGATGGTACGTTTAATCACATATTTTTAAATTGCCCTTTGAATCATGTTTCCTCTTTTGATAAACTTATTACAAAATTCAACTAGTAAACCCGTCGTAGATCTAGCAAACGACCCAAGAGCTAGACTGACCCGACACTATACCGAAGACATCCCGGACGTCAGCCTGTACGAGATTAGGATGGCTCTGAAGCAGCTCAAAAACAACGAGGCACCGGGTGATGACGGAATTACGGCCGAACTCCTGAAGGCGGGTGGAAAACCGGTACTTAAGCCCTTCAGAAGCTGTTTAATTCCGTCATACTTGAGGGAAAAACGCCACAGGCATGGTGCAGGGGTGCGGTGGTGCTCTTCTTCAAAAAGGGTGACAATGCCCGGTTGAAGAATTATAGGCCCTTCTCACTTCTAAGCCATGTCTACAAGTTGTTTTCTAGAGTCATCACGAATCGTCTCGCGCGCAGGTTTGACGATTTCCAGCCACCCGAACAAGCCGGTTTCCGAAAAGGCTATAGCACCGTAGACCACATACATACGCTGCGGCAAGTTATACAGAAGACCGAAGAGTATAACCTGCCTCTCTGTTTAGCGTTTGTGGACTATGAGAAAGCCTTCGATTCGATCGAGACCTGGGCTGTACTGCAGTCTCTCCAACGGTGCCAAATCGACTATCGGTACATCGAGGTGTTGAAGTGTTTGTACAAAAACGCCACCATGTCAGTCCGACTTCAAGACCAAGTCTCGGAACCTATCCTCCTGCAGCGAGGTGTGAGACAGGGAGACGTCATATCTCCGAAACTGTTTACTGCTGCACTGGAGGATGTCTTCAAGGTTCTGGACTGGAGAGGGCTAGGCATCAACGTCAATGGCGAGTACATCACTCACCTTCGGTTTGCCGACGATATAGTGGTCATGGCTGAGACCATGGAGGACCTCAGTACAATGCTCGATGACCTCATTAGAGCTTCCGGAAGAGTGGGTCTAAAATGAACATGGACAAAACCAAGGTCATGTTGAATGCCCATGTCACACCCACTCCTATCAAGATCGGAGACTCTACACTCGAAGTTGTAGACGATTATGTGTACCTGGGACAAACGGTCCAGTTAGATAGGTCTAACTTCGAGAAAGAGGTCAATCGTCGAATCCGACTCGGCTGGGCAGCGTTCGGGAAGTTGCGCGGTATCTTCTCGTCCAACCTACCGCAGTGTCTCAAGACGAAAGTCTATGACCAGTGTGTGTTGCCAGTGATTACATACGGGACCGAAACGTGGTCGCTTACAATGGGCCTCATCAGAAGGCTTAAAGTCACCCAAAGGGCAATGGTGAGGGCTATGCTCGGAGTTTCCTTGCGCGATCGAATCAGAAATGAAGACATCCGCAAGAGAACCAAGGTTACTGACGTAGCCCGAAGAATTGCCAAACTTAAGTGGCAGTGGGCAGGGCACATTGCTCGCAGAACGGATGGCCGATGGTGCCGAAAAGTTCTGGAGTGGCGACCGCGAACCGGAAGACGTTGCGTTGGAAGGCCTCCTACTAGGTGGACCGATGACCTAGTGCAGGCTGCGGGAATCCGCTGGATGCTAGTCGCACGGGACCGTTCAATGTGGCGTTTTCTCCTCTTGTTTTTCCCAAATCCCCAAATTAAACGTGCTTTTATTAGGGTTCCGTACCCAAAGGGTAAAAACGGAACCCTATTACTAAGACTTCGCTGTCTGTCCGTCTGTCTGTCACCAGGCTGTATCTCATGAACGGTGATAGCTAGACAGTTGAAATTTTCACAGATGATGTATTTCTGTTGCCGCTATAACAACAAATACTAAATATAGTCAATGGTACGGAACCCTTCGTGTGCGAGTCCAACTCGCACTTGGCCGGTTTTTTAATTTATTTCCAATAAAAATATTAAGCTTTAATATTTAGACTTAAGAGTCTAATTATTAATATATTGTTGTACATATATTACTTTAGTAACTGTTACAAACTCCTGTTTTGGTTTGTTTTAGAGCTAAAAGGATCACCACAAAAAGTTTAGGTTCATATTCTCTTTGTAAATATTTATTTATAATAATACCCATGTATAGTCACTTCGTGACACTGGCAAGAATTGCCGTAGTCTTCGGTAAATTGCCATAAAAAAAATTAAAAAAAGACCTGATCAATATGGCATGTAAAATAATATTTGAAGATGAAATAGACACCCGAAGTCTAAACAACACTAACTTAGACGAAGAATTAATAATGAAAACAGAAGAAATTGAAGAAAATTGCAGCCAAAATCTAAACAACAATAACTTAGATGAAGAATTAATAATAAAAAAAGAAGAAGTTGAAGACAATTGCAGCCAAGATCATACTCAAGAAAAAGAAAATCGGGATTTTACAGATACTAATTCAGATACTGAATGTAGTACCAAAATCCTTCTTGGTAGTCAGTTAACAAAAACAAATGAAATACCAATTGAGAATGAGGATAACTCTCAAAGTGAGTGTAATATTGGAATGGGTAAACCGAAGGGTAAGAGAAGAAATAAAACCGAGCTAGAAATGTTTGATAGAGATATAAACGAGGATGATGATAGCCAAGATGATGTGTTTGGTGATAAAAATAAAATATTTAGAAAATATAAGTTGAGGAAAACTGAGCATTGGTACGTAGACCTAATGTATATCTTATCTATAGTTATATTTCAATCAATTTATCGATTTTATTAAAAAATAGCACACATTCTTTCTTTATCGTGTGGTTAGTGCCTGTCAAAGTTTTTATCGCCCATGGGCCTCTGACTTGGCTTAACACGCCGACAAGAAATATATCGGCCCTCTCTATGCTGGTGCCTTCACCAGCTTTGTAAGTTGCTTACGAACTTTTCTATTTATCTCTCAATATATGGTTATGACAATGCTGCATTTGTTCCAGGTTTATTAATCATGAGGTGCAGCCAGGTCCTCCACCACCGTCTCCATTACTTCCTCAACCACCACCACTAGCACCTGGTCACTCTCGTCAGATCCCGCGGGACGATGACATAGCGTATGCCTTCAATTATGGTAAGTATCTGCTGATTTTAGTTTGGTTTGGGGCTGTGGCTTATGGTTTCCACCTGATTTTAAACCAATCTATCATTTACAGGAAGCGACGCAGGTTCCGACGACAGCGGCGACGACGAGGAGGGGGTGGCGCTTCCAAGGGTGTTGGCCAGGACGTTGCAAAGCGTGATGGAAACACCCTTGGACGAGGATTTTAGAGACGGTGGTGATGACGACGCGCCTGCTACCGAGCCCGGAGCGCCTTCTGCTGCTGAAGAAGAAGCAGAAGGTGCTAAAAGTGTCCCTCCAACGGCGACGGACCAGCCTGGGAGGTGGTATGATTTTGAATGGAAAGAGTTTCCGAATTCCTCGATTCAACCTGAATTGAGGAGGGAAACGTTTTCCCAAAGAAATGTAGGTCCGACAACTCTACGGGACGACCCATATGACATTTTCCTTGACATTTGGGATCGTCCAATTATGGAGTACATAGCCTCGGAGACGAACAAGTATGCTCAGCGGGTAACAGACCAGTTGATGGGTAACAACAGCCGCAAAACCCTCCATCCCAATAGCCGCATGAGCCGTTGGCGTGATACCACGGCCGATGAATTGTATGTCTTCTTCGGGCTGCTATTGGGGATGGGGGTTGTTGTCAAGTCTCGCTTAGAAGAGTACTGGTCTGCTGCCTCTGACATATTTTGTACTCCAGGTTTTAGCGCACACATGCCAATCGACAGGTTTTTGTTGCTAAGCAAGTGCTTACACTTTAACGACATCGATGGCATGTGTGGGCTAGACCTGGACACCTCCGAGGCTAGACTTTTTAAGATCCAACCAATACTCTCACATTTAAACAAGAAATTTCAGGAGCTGTATACTCCAACGCAGAACATTGCTTTAGACGAGAGTCTTTTGATGTGGAACTTGTGGAAGGGCTGGCAGGGAATCGGCCAGCTCATTCCAAATAAAGCTACAAAAAGAGGCATCAAGACTTATGAGATTTGTGAATCTCAAACCGGCTACTTATGGCGGTTTGAGATTCACGCTCATAAAAAGTCGACATCTCCACTGCAGCAGTTCGAAGATCCATTAGAGGCACCCACGCCGTCAATAGTGTTGCGGCTGACCCAAGGTCTGGAGCATAAGGGATACACATTGTGGATGGGCAATTTCTACAATTCGCCATGTCTCGCTCGACGACTTAAGTCCTTGGGTGTTGATTGTGTAGGAACCCTGCGGACCGATCGTAAGTTTGTTCCGCAGGCCCTGCACGATCTGACCAAGCGGAACATGCGCCCGGGACATATAGCTGGTCTTACCTCGGGGGACGTCGATATCATGGTATGGAGAGATGCTAACCGTGTGGCTATGATCTCCACGTACCATGGCAACGCCGTACAAACAGTCCGGGGTTCCACCAAACCGACCCTGATATTGGACTACAATATCATGATGGGTGGGGTGGATAAAAAAGACCAGCTCCTCGCCATGTATCCGGTCGAGCGGAAACGAACTACGAAGTGGTACAAAAAATTGTTCCGGAGATTACTCAACGTCTCCGTATTGAACTCTTTTATCATCTATCGTCACTCTTCTTCTTCTCTGTCTCATCGAAATTTCCGTATTAACCTCATCAAATCCCTTCTTTCTCGGCATCGTCCCCTCCTCATTCCCATTCCCACTGCAACCACACAGAACTGTCGATTCGATGTGTCGACGCGACGAGATGGAGAACCGTTCGATGCGTCGGTACATCGAATCGACATATTCGATGTGGACCAAACTACCGTAAGTACTGCACGCCGTCCGCGACGTAAGTGCATTATTTGCAAGAAAAGGGTCCACACGTTTTGTGTCGGTTGCAATAATACCCTTTGTATTAAAAACTGTTTCCAGGCACACCACACCATCATACATTAATTTATAGTATAAGTAAAAATTATTTATAAATATATATTTCTTTGTATTTATATATTTCTTTGTATTTATATATTTCTTTGTATTTATAAATTGTATTTTAAATAAAAAATTTTTGTATCACACCCTGTTCGTTTCATTGACTGTGCGAATAGTGTTATTGTTCATCTGCCGTTGTATCCTTTGTTTCCGGTTTTGCGTCTTCTAATATTGTAATGTGTGTAGTGCTTATTAATTTATTTTTTATTGTTGTTTATAAGACTGACTACTTGACTACTTTTTTATTTTTTACCCGACTGCCAAGGAAGGATTACGCTTTACTTACATTTTTTTTATAAAATTTAATTTGTGACAGTGTAGCGTGCGTGATATCTAATGGTTCTTTATCTGACGCGGTGGTGAAGTTGATGCCTTTTTTGCAGCTTTTTTCAATTTTTTCGTTTTTTTTTTTATAAAAGATTCTCGTCTATTGCAATGCTGCTTCATTTTTAGGTTTTAATATGTACTATCGGGGTCTTTTCCGCCTGACCATTTTAATTTTTTTTCGCTTAAATCATGCGGAGGCGCCGAGCCACGCCCCCTTAAAGTTTGGGTCTATTAGGAAAGCTTCAACTTTGGCGCGCAAAGTAACAATAACTCTCGTTTGGCGTGCGTCGTCAAAGCGCTCGGCCGATTCGGTATTTTTTCTACACAAAGTCAACGGGGTGGGGCTAGAGAGCGTTTTTATGTTGCGAGTGCAAGCAAAAATGAGCTTAGTGGTGGTTAGGCGGGAGTGTCCTCGATAGTACATAATAATATGTAGGTAAAATAATTAAAATAATAATATCAAGTACAAGTACCTATGTAAAATATTTTTGATTCCAATTTAATTCTTTCTTGTTTACATGTGACAGTATTTTCCGGATCCATATTTTGTATCATCCTTGTAAGTTCATGAACTTGTGTTTTGTTTGTGATTTTTTAGTGAAATTGTTCGATTTGATTGTTGATTTGTGTAGGTAATGTTTTTCTTAGGCAGCATGCCTTTCTAGGTGCCTAACGTTTTGTAAAATATTTGCCGGATCCATATTTTGTATCCCTTGTAAGTTCATGAAATTGTTTTTTGTTTGTGATTTTTTAGTGAAATTGTTCGTTTTGATTGTTGATTTGTGTAATGTTTTTCTCAGGCAGCATGCCTTTTTATGTGCCTGAGGTTTTATGAATATCTTCAACACATAGAATGTTAAATTAGATTTCAAATTGAGGCAACAGAATTTGAAAAAAAAAGTGATCCTAAATTTGAGTAGGTAGGTACGTAGGTGTTTTTTGCGCTTGATTTTATGTGTCGGTTTTGGTTTTCCGATACTATAAAACTAAACATTTCTAACAGCTGAAACCAATGATATTCTAACAAACAGATATGTTATACACCTACAAAACCACCGAAAAAAGTGTGCCGCGGGGGAGAGCCAGCTCACATACACGCAGTGACGCAGAATAAAGGAAAAACAGGCCAATTGACACGTTTTCGAGTCTTCACGATTGCGCGCTCATAACATATCTGTTTAATTAAATATCATTGGCAGAAACTCTATCTGTGTCAAGTATGTGAACCAAACATTATTATTAAAATCCAAGCCACTAGGTGTTGAGCGTTCTCACAATAGTCATGTAAACAAATCCGTTCTCTTTTGTTTCGAACGCTGAACTCATAAATGACTTCATATTGTAAAGCTTGTGAGATGAAAAAAAATGTATGACAAGGTCTGTTCTTTTGTTTGATTTATGTGAAATAATGCATTTATGTGAAATAATGTGTATTTGTGGAAATAAAACAATAACTTTTTGGAATAATGGTTTATTTTTTGCTTATAATTACCTTTACGCAAGAAACTGATACACTTTATGGCAAAACTATAACTAAACCATACATAACCTGTTAGCTTATTATAACGACTCCAAGAATATACTTACCTAACTGGTAGCGAGCTAACTAACGTAATTCGCCGAAAGAGAAATTGCCGAAATCGCTTCCCCAACGGGTGTATTGGCGGACATATGCACGCAGGCGCGAGTTATGACCGCGACAGATAGAGGGCTAATAAAAATACAAACGAAAAAAAACACTGCTAAATAACAGACAGAACCGTACCAACAATGCGGAGACTGCGGTGCGGCTGTCTGCGTTCACCTTAAATAATCTAGACTAAAATCATTACATCCAATATGGGTCCCCGTCCCGACTGTACAACAGTCAAATTGTGATTTTAACAACAGTGTAATTTTTTAGTGAAATTGTTCGATTTGATTGTTGATTTGTGTAGGTAATGTTTTTCTTAGGCAGCATGCCTTTCTAGGTGCCTAACGTTTTGTAAAGTATTTGCTGGATCCATATTTTGTATCATCCTTGTAAGTTTATAAACTTGTGTTTTGTTTGTGATTTTTTGGTGAAATTGTTCTTTGCACAACAATGCGGAGACTGCAGTGCGGCTGTCTGCGTTCACCTTCAATAATCTAGACTAAAATCATTACATCCAATATGGGTCCCCGTCCCGACTGTTGCAGATTGCAGTCAATATGTCCTGTCTCTTGAACTTGTTTTTTTCTTTTCAGTTTTTATTTAAAGTTATTAGTTATTTTTCACGCAGACGGGTTTTTTTTTTAAATTTTTTACTTGACTGCCAAAGAAGGGTTATGTTTCACATCATCATCATCTCCCTAGCCTTTTCCCAAGTTTTATTGGGGTCGGCTTCCAGTATAACCGGATGCAGCTGAATACCAGTATTTTACATGGAGCGACTGCCTATCTGACCTCCACAACCCAGTTAGTATTGGGTAATACGATACCCCTTGGTAAGACCGGTTGTCAGACTTTTTGGGCCTCAGACTACCTAACGACTGTCAAAGATCACAAATGACAGCCGGGACCAACTGCTTAACGTGCTTTCCGAGGCACGGAGGAAACTCGGTATGTAATGGGTGGTCACCCATCCACAGATCAACCTAGGCAAGCACGGCTTAACCTAAAGACCGACCCGAGCGGCTGTTTTTATTTAGCCACGAGCTCCTCCCTGTTCTTTTCTTTCATATATTCTTTTATTAAATCCTCCCCTGATATCGACATTTACCATAATCCCATAAAAATTTAAATCCCAATTACTGGATTCCCGAAAATCGCAACATACATATTTTTTTAACCGACTTCCAAAAGGAGGAGGTTTTCAATTCGATTGGTATTTTTATTTTATTTGTGACGGTGTAGCGTGATATCTTCTAATGGTTCTTCTTCTAACGCGGTGGTGATGTTGATGCCTTTTTTTTATTTATTTTATTTTTCCTTTTCTCTTTATTTTATTTTCCAAAAGATTCTCGTCTATTGCAATGCTGCTTCATTTTTTTTTTTTTAATAACGTAATATATACCATGCTAAAAGACTTAAAATAATAATATTATGTAGAAGCACTAAAAGCATGGAAAATATTTTTGATTACAATTTAATTTTTTTTGTTTACATGTGACAGTATTTGCCGGATCCATATTTTGTATGACCTATGTTCATATTTTGTACTGTGTTTTGTTTGTGATTTTTTAGTGGAATTGGAATTGTTCGTTTTAATTGTTGATTTGTGTAAAGTTTTTCTTAGGCAGCATGCCTTTTTTATTTGCTTATCGTTTTCTAAATATCTTCAACTTGTAGAATGTTAAATTAGATTTCAAATTGAGGCAATAAAAGTTTAACAGTGATTCAAAGTGTGAGTAGGTGTTTTTTGCGCTTGTTTTCATCTACTACATGATACTATTAAACGAAACATTATTATCAGCTGAAACTGTCTGTGTCAAGTATGTGAACCAAACATTATTATTAAAATGTAACCCAAGCCACAAGGCGTTGAGAGTTCAGAGAATAGAAGTTTAAACAAACCCATTCTTTTGTTTGGAATGCGGTATTTGTAAATAACGTCATGTTTTGTTAAGCTTGTGAGATTAAAAAAATGTAAGTATGGCGAGGTCTGTTCTTTTGTTTGTTTTATGTGAAATAATGTGTATTTGTGGAAATAAAACAATAACTTTTTGAAAGAAAGGTATTTTTTTAAAATTATAATGACTTTTACACAAGAAACTGGTAAAAATTCCCTCACACTGAACACACATTACAATGAACATTCAAATCAAATCAAATCAAATCATTTATTTCTTCGCAAATATGGGTATACAAATTGGTACATAGATGTTGTCATAGAAGTTAGTTCTCCATATTCTGCCGTCACATGGGCATGCAAATCATAATCAAATCAATATAATTTTAAATAACAATTAATTTCAGAATATTATTATAGTTCCATTTTATAAATTAATGTCAAATCATATAAATTACAATAAAATAGAAATAAAAATCGAATTATTACATCAAATGTCACAGGGTTACGATATTAAGTATGTCAATGGATACAATACAGGCATGTCAATTTAAATAAGTTCTTAGTAAAAATAGAAAATAAATAATTAATTTATCAAATAAGTCCAATTACATTTGAATGATTACAGCAAAGAGCATGTCAGGAATAATAAACTGGAAACAAGACGAGTACCAAGAAATCGATCATAAAGTCATCTACAAGTGCTACAGCGCAGACACTTATAGATTTTTTCTGATAGGAACTCCGAGACATTATAATAAGATTTACCTATGAGAAAGTTTTTTAAATGTCTTTTAAACAAATTAACATTCAAGATTTTGATCGATTCTGGTATGTGATCATATATAATTGGTGCCATGCAGAAAACACTTTTATGCATCATAGCTGTCTTAGACTGTCTTGCACATAACATATTGGCGTGTCGTCGACTCCGGTTATTGGAGTCCGATAGCTTGGGGAATAAATTTGGGTTGGTTTTCACAAATACCGCAACCTCAAATATGTACAGAGACGGCAGTGTCAATATTTTATACTGAATAAAAAATGGTTTACAAGTGTCTGTGGATTTCAAACCGAACATTGCTCTAATACACTTTTTTTGGCATTTAAATATTAATTCCTTATTCCTTCCTTAGCTGAATTCCCCCAAAACATAACGCCATATCTTAATATTGAACCCGCCATTCCATGGTATGCTGTAACAACAGCATCCGTTCCTATGACAGGGACGAGCTTATATAAGGCATATGTCGATTTGCTAAGTCGCTTTGCCAATTCTACAGTGTGTGCTTTCCAATCCAGGCGTTGGTCTATGGTTAAGCCTAAAAATTTGGAGGTGCTTACTTGATTTATTTTATTATTGTCGTACTGAATATTCATAGTTACATTTTTGCGTTGACTGAAGGCCATTAATTTCGTTTTGTCAATATTTATTTTCAAATTGTTGTTGTTGAGCCATTTTATTATTGAGTTAATCGTATTAGTTACTTCATTATCATAATTTTGTTTGTCTGTGCAGTCAATGGTAACCGTACTGTCATCAGCAAAAAGAGTCATGTGATGTTTCGTCATTTATATAAAGTATAAATAGAGGGGGGCCAAGCACGCTCCCCTGTGGCACACCATATAAGATTGATCTATCACGTGACCTATAGACCCTTTCGTATTTAGTTTTCTGATCTACCTGTGAAATTTCTACATATTGCTTTCGGTTTTTTAGATACGATTCGATTAGCATCAGGACGTTTCCTCTTATTCCGTAAGCTTCTAATTTATCAAGCAATATATTGTGATCGACGTAGTCGAAAGCTCGAGTCATATCACAATATATTGAACAAACAGGTATTTTATGGTCAACATTTGCAATTACTTTATTCAAGAAATCTTAGATGGCCATGTTAATAGTTTTGTCTTTTCTAAAGCCTTTTTGTTCTTCAGTCAAGATGTCATGTTTTACTAAATATTTATGAATTTGTTCATATATGTATTTTTCAAATATCTTTGAGAATATTGGCACAAGTGCAATAGGTCTATAAGACTCCGTGTTATCTTTGTAATTTTTTTTGTATAGAGGTTTTACTACAGCTATCTTAAGATCTGCCGGATATGTGCCTCGTATTATGCATAAATTAAGAATGTGACTTAAATGGCTACTAATGCTGTCTGCTACATATTTAATCACAACACATTACAAGGCAAAACTATACTAAACCATAAATAACCTGTAAGCTAATTTAATAACGATTCCAGCGATTCAACTGGTAGCGAGCTAACTAACGTATTTTCTGAGATATCGTACACCGGAATGGCAACGGCCGGTGGCGACGCCAGCAGCCGCTGGCGGCCTCGCGTGACCTCTCCAGACCCCACGCGCCTAGTCTCCTCTTGACTAGTTTAGTTTCTACATTCGGCCGGCAGCGGCCTCTATCTATCATGGGGTATAGGTTTCCCGCACTTAGTCCTTGAAGTGGACCATTGTGCGTGAGCCATGGTGGCCGATTACTCTAACCAGCCCACCTCCCTCCAGAAGCAGATCAAACTTCCCGGTCTCCTCAAGGCATCCGCAAGGAATCTTGGTGTTCCTAGGGTCTCCTCGCGAATCTTGGTAACGCCTGTGCACTCAAGGAGCACATGCGCCACCGTTTCCCCCGTTTCCTCCGCCTCCATCCATGCTCTGCACAGGGGACTGTCAGTGATTCCTAGGGTGTGGAAGTATTTATTCAGTGAACAGTGTCCAGTGATGGTCCCCGCCACCAGATGCAGGCTAACTCTGCCCAGGCGCAGAAGGCGCCTGGTCAGCTTTGTATCCAGGGATGGCATAGCTTCCTTGGATTGCCTGCATCCTGGTGTCGAGATCCACCATTTCTCCGCTTGTATTCTAGTGTGATCCTTTAACCAGCTTCTTAGCTGCTTGAAAGGAATGGGCACAATGGGTTCGGGTCCGTAGGGTTTTGTGCTGGATCCTCTTCTGGCAAGTTCGTCAGCCGCATCGTTTCCAAGTGATCCACTGTGACCTTTAATCCATTGTAGCGTTACCGTTTTGTGATTTAGTACCGTGATTCGTTCTAGGGCCTTGTGGCATTCTAGTGTTAGTCTCGACGTGATCTGATTACTCTTTAACGACGACACAAGCCTCGTTGCTTAGTGTGGCACTAGATGGCGCTGTGTGTAATGTCCAGCAATATTTATTTATTTATTTAAGGATTGAAGAACTGAGGCACTATCGGAGAGTATTCGAATATTGGTATCCGTAACCTCCCTGGCCTCTATAGCGTGTGCCGCTTGGATAATACCTACACACTGCTTGGTAAACAGAGTTGAGCATTCCAAGTGGTTTGGATATCTTAATGTTTAGGTCGTCAGAGAACACCCCGACGCTTGTCCCATCGTCGGTTTTTGATCCGTCAGTGTAAATCTCTTTTGTACCTGAGTAGTCACACAACTCCTCTATGAGCTCTATGTTGTAGTGTATTTGGAAACAGTGGGTCTTCAGGGTTCTGTCGATGGGTGATGCCATAATCGGCTGTTCTTTGATTGCATCTTCTCTGATGCGTGTGTCTTTGATTCTGGAATCATTGCTTAGGGTAACGGATACTTCGAGTCTGAAAGGTGCTATGACCGCCTCCTTTCTTACGACTAGATGTAGGGGTGGTAGCCCCAGCATCACCTGTAATAAGGCAGCAGTGGGGGAAGTTCTCATGCTGCCGGTGATTGCTACGCAGGCAAATCTTTGTAGTTTCTCGAGATCCTTTTGGGTCGTACTTAGGTTGGTCCTGACTCCTGGGCCACCAAACTAAAGAGCCGTATGTAATGATTGGTCGGATAACTGTGGTGTATAGCCAGTAGGTGATTTTGGGGCTTATGCCCCAATTTCTCCCGAGGAGTCTCTTACATTGCCATAGGGCTGTACTGGCTTTTGTGATGATGTAGTCAGAGTGTTTATTTAGTTTCAGTCGATAGGCTTAGGGTTGTCCCAAAGAAGCTTGGGAATTGTAACTTTGCCAGCTTCCTTTTCTTTGTGAAGAGGACAAGTTCGGTTTTGGTAGGGTTCACTGCTAGTCTTTCTTCCTTGCACCAGTCTTCTACTATCCTTATGGCTTCATAAGGTTGCATACTGTGTTTTCGTGCGTGCCATTTATTATTATGGTCAGATCATCGGCATAGCCCACCGTGTAGTAGCCTCTGCTCTTGAGACGTTTGATGAGGCTGTCTACTACGAGGTTCCAGAGTAGTGGCGAAAGGACACCACCTTGGGGGCAGCCCTTCGCCACTATGGCTCTAGTGGTGTCGTTTACCGTAACTTGTACGGCTCTCAGTCGGAGCATATTTGTGATCCATCCTCGCAGGGTCGAGTCCACACCGTGTTCCTCATGGGCTGCGTTGATGCTATGGAAGACGGGTTTTGTCAAAAGCGCCTTCTATGTCAATGAAGACGGCTAGTGAGGAGCATTTGTGGTCCACTGCACATTCGATCTTGGAGATCACACTATGCCGCGCAGATTCTGTTGATTTTCCTGAGGAATACGCGTGTTGTTGTTTGTGAAGTGGTCGCTCTCCCGAAGAGGTCCGTCCCGAATGTGTCGATCACAGAGTCGAGGGTTTTCAGTAGGAAAGATGTTAGTCTTATTGGTCTGTACGCTGTAATGTGTATGTCTTTTACATGGTTTTTACTTACATTTTTGGATATTATTAACCTGAAAATTTAAGCATTCGTCCTCCCTAGGTAGCTTCATGGTCATTTCTTGGAGGCTTAGCAACGGCTTTGGCCTTTTTACCTTGTAATTCAAGTTATTTAAGATTAAATCTTTGTTTACTCTTGTGATGTCAGTTAGTGGCAACCCTAGTTTTATTTTTAATTTATTGCTGGAGCTATTTGTAGGTTGTATAGGTAAATCACATCGACCTCATTCGATTTTCTTTTTAATAATTTTCTAATTTTAAAATGTAAATTATGTGGAGTTGACAGGAGCCTGGTGGTGGAATGGGCAGTCTACGTTCAGAGCTGAGAGCAGGAACACCTCTAAGAAGCTCCATAAAAATATATGTTAAAAGGGCAGTTTCCCTTATTCTTCGGTTTTAAGTCGGCCTCTCTCCGTGCCGCACCCTCACCAAGAACACCTAGAAACCTTGATGCTTGAGCTACACAAGCCTGATGAAGATTTGATGCTCCTCGGCCCTCCTCCTACGGCCTGAGGATTGACGGTCCTCGGCCGTCCACCACCGTCTGAAGACGGATGCCCTCGGCCCTCCTCCTACGGCCTGAGGATTGACGGTCCTCGGCCGTCCACCACCGTCTGAAGACAGATGCCCTCGGCCCTTCTCTACGGCCTGAGAGTTGATGGTTCCTCGGTCCTCCTCCACAGTCTGAAGACGGACGTTCTTCAGTTATTTATTCCATTCTGCGTTTCATCTTCAGTACTTTCCGCCAGCTTCACTGGCATTAGTAATTAAGTAGCTCCAGCCTTTAGATTATCTTTGTTAATAAATTCTTATAACTCGTCCCCTTTATTTCTTTTAACAGTGCTCCCCTCCAGACTGAAAGTTAGGTAGGTGAGTGCTCAGTGACCTTACAGTTTTTGTGGATCCTATCCAGGAAAATGTAACGTTACAGACTGGCGCCCAAATATTTACTAACCCACCCCTCTTAAATTATTTCTAGGCATTCTGCACCTCTCAAAATTCGAAAATAACACTTCCCCAAGTGAGTATATTTGGTAAGCATTTTATTATTTTCATCTTTTCACTCATCTCAACTCTTACTCAAGTCTTCTACAACAAAACATCATCTAGGTATTCTTCACCTCACACACATTCCATTATCGAAAGATAATTGGCACCCTTTCGGCCTCTTGGTTGTGTTAACCCACTTGTGGGCATTGCCAAGGTTGGAGATTGGTTACTCTACGACGGTTATTGGACAATATCCCGTAATCGTTCATCTCATATTATATGTACTTACTCTCTACCAAAACATCGCTATACTGCATCCCACAGACTTGCACACCACTACGTTTACCCTCTGGGCCTCAAGTCTGCTATTACAATAGTGTCAGAATAGTCGTTCATTGGTCTCATAATTGTCGATTTTGACAAGTTTGGTAATCTACTAATATAATGACGTCATTATGGCTTTCCAATGAACAACCACTGACACTCCATTGAAAGAAATGGCATAGAATGGTAATCTCGTACACAATGACAAATGAATGACTGACATAAGCGGTAATCTGCTAACATTTTGACAGTTCCTTTGGATCATTGACTTATCATTGAAACGTCATTGTGCGGTCATGGTTTTTAATTCGATCGTGTTTGTGGATTATTGAATGGAGACAATGAATTCACTACGAACAAAATATTCTCGAGCCAGCCAACGCAAATCAAGTCTGCTATTACAATAGTGTCAGAATGATCTATCGTTGATCTTCTATTTGTTGATTTTGACAAGTTTGGTAATCTACTAATATAATGGCGTCATTATGGCTTTCCAATGAACAACCACTGTTTTAGAATGGTAATCTCGTACACAATGACTAACGTAAAGCGGTAATCTGCTAAAGTTTTGACAGTTCTTTTGATCACTAACCTATCAGTGGAACGTCATTGTGCAATCATTGCTTTTATTTCGATCGTGTTTGTGGAATATTGAATGGAGACAATTAATTCACTACGAACAAAATATTCTCGAGCTAGCCAACGCAGTGGATCATGTGTTCTGTGCAGTGGATGCTAGAGAAAGAAGATGGGCGGAATGTAGAAGACGTCGTCGTGCCCTTCGCTTGACGCGAATGATGGACGTTTTGGGAGAGTAGACGTTTTGAGCCTAAAGGGATTATTTGAACCCTTTTAAGATATTCCCGAGGCGGAATTTGTAAAGTCGTTTCGCCTTGGAAAGAACTCATAATGGAGGTTAATAAATTGAAGAACTCATTCCCCATTGCATCAGCGTATTAGAAGCATGTTTCAGGTAAAGACCCATTATTATAAGCAATTTATTGTTTTAGATACTCAATAACAATGATTAGATGCAATAGTTTATGTCAAGAACAGTATTAATTAAATAAAAGTTAAGTTACCTGCGGTTGTACTTATAAAAGTAAATTGATTTTTTCAGGTTGCAGTTCATGCTTTACATTATAGTCGAACAACTGCAGGCAAGATTGTGAATGCATGTTACATATTGCACAACATTCCATACCTACATGGCAAGAGCACCGTTGCCACCTGATGAAGTTTATCTAGAAGTACTTGGCTTGCAACAGGTGATTTACATTCCACTATTTTAGAATGAAGATGGAATTTAAAATAATACTGCTATGTTAAAAAAAAACAAAACTTTATTTCTCATAAACTAAATATTTATTTAACATTTTAAATTTATATTTCAACTCAATTGAAAAACCTGAAATGTAAATATAAGTACTACATAAAACAAAAGACAAGTTACAATTTCTAATTTATTAATAACAAATCAAAATCAGTCTTCATACAAATCAAAAAGATCTTCAATATTTTAATTTTAATCATCATTTGAATAACAAATCACAAATATTACCTTTTAATAAAAATAATAACAGTTATGTCATTAATCACTAATCTGTCTTTTAATTTAGGAGGAAAATAATAATGCAGCACCTAATTATCAAAACCATCAAAGGGTGAATCGGGATCTTCTTGAAGGTCGGGCACTGCAGCAGGCTCTTCTTGACAGACTGTGGAGAAATGCATAAATTAAATTAGCAGGTATGTACTGTAAACCTACCTTAATGTTCGAATGAAGTACGAAAATGCTCTAAGTATTAATAAAATGATTTAACTCTTTGTTACAGATCCACAGTGACCACAGTATTGACAAAATATGATTTAACGTTTCAAGCCCGGGAACAGAACATTGTTATTCCTGTAATTACGGGTATACTTATAGGTTAAAATAAATTAATACTCTTTTTATAAACACTGTTTCATTTAATCATTTTATCATGACATTATAATTCTGCAGAGTTTGTGTGAAAACAAAATTAAGTTTAATACAAAAGTTGCAACTTCTTTTATTGCATGTTGTGTAACCTAGCGCTTAGTATCAGAGTTACAATCAAGATGTCAGATTCTGGCCAATGTACTACTACTGATTGAGCCTAAACCTAACACAAGCTTATAAGCTTAGATGGAGGGGCCATATTAATTATTATAATTTTTATTGTATTGTTTTCAATGCTCCATAATACTTATTGTGGGTATGTTGGTAGCACACACAATGAGTAGAAGTTCCGATTTTGGGTGAAACCATTACATAAAGGTGAATGACTTACATAAAAATCAACAGTAATTAGTAATTACCTTTTTTGGCACACAGTGGCCTCTATGGTTCACCATTTTTTCTGTGGTGGAGCTGTCCATCAATGCAGCGGCTGAGTTGTTGATGGCCTGCCCGAGCATGTTTTAAAGTCGCCTCGTTCCTGGCTTCAATAGCATCCAGCCTTGATTGAGCAACTTCGAGAGGGTACATGGTCTATTTCTATAAAAAAATATATATTTTGTAACATCGGGCGACATACTTTGCCCATAAAGTGGGGCGTTAATGGTCAAAACAAATAATTGCAAGATCTTTACCTTCGATAAACTTCGCCCTTCATTGGTGGTTTTCCAAATAATCAAGTGGAGCCGAAATTTGCTCAATTATCATCATTTTGTATAAAATCAATAAATATAGGCTTCTCGGTCAGTGGGTCGTCATAGGGGTAAAAATATACAAACAAAAATCTAACTAGACAATCAAATGAAAATAAATGCAATAACAAAACACCGGCCGCTAGATACAAAAACAAATAAACGTCAGTAAACAGTAATGCCTGCCACATTTGACTTTGACATAAACAGATAAAATATTAAATTTACATTAATCCGCGTTGAACATTTTAATGTTTTTTCCTATTTACGAACTTTTTATTAATTCAGATGGCTTAAAACACTAATAAATAATATGTAAATAAATAAATAAATGAAATCTGGCATGAATAAATGTTCAAATGTAATAGTAGTTTTTCGAAAATCATTTCTACTAACGTGTCTTATATTAATGGCAATACGACAATGTCATTACAACACGAGACCATTGTCCGAACAATGATCGATCACTATGAATTTACAGACTACGAACTTTTACCAAAATGACAATAGGATCGTGTTGGACTGACGAAGAGCGTTATCTAGAGAGCATTATTCTAAGCAATTGTTCTTTAAACTCATGAGTGATTATTAGAATAGAAAATAGAATAAATTTCTTATTTTATTTTAGATGCTCTATTTCTTGTTTATGTCAAGAACAGTAATTAAATATAAGTTAATCTACGTTTACCTAAATGCAGCTAGGTAAAAAAGTAAATTGATTTTTTGCAGGTGTTTGCAGTACACATGCTTTACATAGATAGGGCTGCTTTACACCGGGGCAACCAGATATTCTATTAAACAGATATGTTGTGAGCGCGCAATCGTGAAGAGTCGAAAACGTGCCAATTGGCCTGTTTTGCCTTTATTCTGCGTTACTGCGTGTATGTGAGCTGGCTCTGCCCCGCGGCACACTTTTTTCCGTGGTTTTGTAGGTGTAAATAACATATCTGTTTACTATGGCTAGTTTACACTTTACACCGGGGCAACACTGTGCGGCTTTGCAGCATGCCACAAAGCCGCATGGTACAATAATTTAAAATGTTGCACATTGTGGTAAGAATCGTGTGGCATTGCAACAACTTGCGTCATGTATCAGACTGTCGCAGCTTCTATCCAAACACTATGGATTCCATGCCACAATCTTGGTGCGTCATACAGTTTATAGGTTATGTTTGGGATGCGTTGAAAATTATCTAGGCACGATGTTGCCTCGGTGTAATATAGTCTGCCGCATACCGCAGTTGCCGCACACCGTGGTTAATGGGGTCGGCTGGTCAAAGCTGATTGTAGATGGCGCGTCCATAGCTTAGACCCAATCTGACCAATGAGGTCAAACTATTTTGAAATATAAAATGACATTGACAGATTTTCAACCAATGACGATGTTTGGTTCATGCGATGCTAGCGCCCTTAGTTCCACAAGTTGCCCGTCCCATTGCATCATACCAAAAGATGACGCACGCCACAATATGTAGCTCACTGCAATGCCGCACAGTGATGCCCACAGAGTACACTGTATATATACTGGTGATGCCCCCGGCGTAAAGCTACCTTTATAATATCATTGGAGGCAACACTGTGCGGCATTGCAGCATGCTACTTTTTGTGGCGTGCGTCGTCTTAGGGTGTGTTACAAATAACGATACAATGCGGCAATTGCGGTATGCGGCAGCGTATTTTACGCCGAGGCAACATCGTGCCTTTTTCAAAGCATCGTGCTGTATATTTTATTGGAGTGTTTTGGTCTACCAACTTGATTGATCGAGGGGACAAGACACCGTAGAATATGGCTGATGAAGTAACTTTAGCAGCATGACGCAAGGTGTTGCCAAGCCACACGATTCTTGCCACAATGTGCAACATTTTAAATTATTGTAGCATGTGGCCTTGTGGCATGCTGCAATGTCGCATAGCGTTGCCCCGGCGTAAAGCAGCCTATAGAGTTCAACAACTGCAGGCAAGATTGTGAATGCATGTTACCTATGGGTTAAAATCATCGTCTGCCTGCCTAGCCTTTTCCCAACTATGTTGGGGTCGGCTTCCAGTCTAACCGGATGCAGCTGAATACCAGTATTTTACAAGGAGCGACTGCTTAACTGACCTCCACAACCCAGTTAGTACTGGGAAATACGATACCCCTTGGTAAGACTGGTTGTCAGACTTTATGGGCCACTGACTACCTGTAACGACTGTCAAAGATCTACAAATGACAGCTGGGACCAACAGCTTAACGTGCTTTCCGAGGCACGGAGGAAACTCGGTGTGTAAGGGTGGTCACCCATCCACAGACCAACCTAGGCAAGCACGGCTTAACCTAAAGATCGACCCGAGCGGCTGTTATTACTTAGCCACGAGCTCCTCCACATAAGGGTTAAAATATACAAACAAAAATCTAACTAGAACACTCAAATGAAAATAAATACAATAACAAAACACTGGCCGCTAGAAACAAAAACAGATACACGTGAGTAAACTATAATGTCACGTTTGACTTTGACATCTAAACAGATAAAATATTAAGTTTTACATTAATCCGCGTTGAACATTTTAATGTTTTTTCCTATTTACGAACTTCTTATTAATTCAGATGGCATAAAACACTAATAAATAGTATGTAAAAATATATAAAATGAAATCTGGCATGAATAAATGTTCAATTTTAATAGTAGTTTTTCGAAAATCATTTCTACCACCGGGTTTTAAAAATGGCAATACAACAATGTCATTCCAACACAATTCTATTACGAGACCATTGCCATACCAGTGATCTATCATTATGAACTTAGCAGACTACGAACTTTTACCAAAATGACAATGGCGTCGTGATGGAATGACGAATTTTATAAAAATAGCAGACTTGGGGCCCTGGTATTCGTACCCAATGGTCGCTTGATGTGTTAATCCATTCGTGGACACTCCCAAGTGGGTCGTTGGGACACTTCACGACTGAAACAGGAGAATATCCTGTGGATGTTTATACAACCCTAAAATACTACGTTACACCCACTACAAATACTTTACTGATATATTCTGAACTATTAACACTTTAAAGATTACTTCATTTAATTTTGATCTGAAAACACGGCTAGTGCAATCTATACATTTTTACACTAAAAAATTCTTGATCCTAAACTATAAATTTGCCATACGCGAATTTTGCGTAAAATTGAATCCTTGGGCTATAATAAAATAACTAAATCTAGATTTTTCTAAGAAATTCTAACGAATTAAATCTAGACTGAGTTATGATAATTTTGGGTGATATTCTTATTCAATAACACCAAAATCTTATATACATACTCGTTAAAAATCCTTCATTTTTCGATAAAAAACGTACTAACATACATACAGATAATATACATAACCTCCTTTTTGAGTTTAGCCCTAGTCGGGTAAAATTGCATAAAATTATTTTGGGTTGACTTGTTATTTGTCACGCGTTGCTAGGTAACAGGCCCATAGAGATCTAGTTCTTTTGCAGCAGCAAAAAGTTTTTAATCAAACTTTGCGGTGGCCAAAATAGGTACTAAAGTTTAGCAAACGTTTTATGCATTAGTTCCAAATTTTACCACCATACAGTTTTTATTGGTTTACGATATTTTTTAATCAAACCTCTTTGCACCCTCTGTGTCGTACTCTTAATATTATTTTTTAATCGAACCTCTTTGCACCCTCTGTGTCGTATTCTTAATATTATTTTTTAATCGTACCTCTTTGGACCCTCTGTGTCTTATAATTTTTTTAAACATTCTTAGCCCTCTCAAGTACTCAGACCATCTTAATGTTTTATTCGGAGCTTACCCGACTACTGTATTACGGGAGCTGCCCTGACGTTTACTCAGTTTACTGAATACGGTGTTACGGTCCTGACCTGATCCCTCTTTCCCTTCTCCTCTTAAACACGAGTCCACACTCTTAAGGGCTAGTCCACACTCTTAAGGGCTAGTCCACACTCTTAAGGGCTAGTCCACACTCTTAAGGGCTAGTCCACACTCTTAAGGGCTAGTCCACACTCTTAAGGGCTAGTCCACACTCTTAAGGGCTAGTCCACACTCTTAAGGGCTAGTCCACACTCTTAAGGGCTAGTCCACACTCTTAAGGGCTAGTCCTCACTCTCAAGTGCGGGTCCTAAGCACGGGTCCACACTCTTAAGGGCGAGTCCTAAACACTCTTAATCTTGAGTGCTCTCTTGGACTAGAGTCCCTCTCAAACGCTCTCTTGGACTTGAGTTCCCTCTCAAACGCTCTCTTGGACTTGAGTTCCCTCTCAAATGCTCTCTTGGACTTGAGTTCCCTCTCAAATGCTCTCTTGGATTTGAGTTCCCTCTCAAATGCTCTCTTGGATTTGAGTTCCCTCTCAAATGCTCTCTTGGACTCTCTTAAAATAAATACTTAAACTTCTTAAACTAAATTAATAATCTCGGTATTATCTTTTGAAACTAATCATGGATAAACCAATAAGATTCTCGTACTTAAACAAACTTGAGCTGGAATATGAGGTGACTATTAGAGCTGAAAAACCAGCGGATAATTTAACGAACCTAAGGGATCAAATGACTAAACTTAGACATGTCTTATCGGAGGACATAAAATCCTCCCCTATACCTCTTCATCTTGATCTATCTCAGGCGGAGAACACTATCAACTATATCGACGGTAAAATCTCACATATTGAATCATCAGGGGATCGTAGTAGTGTAAAAAAGATTGAGTCGTTTATGAATCATCTCTATTATCGTTTAGAACGTATTATTGCTGTTCCACCGTTAATTGAGTTATGCTCGAGCGTAAGATCTCGGTTTTTCTTACTTCAAAAACGTTTCGAAGCTTTAGGTTTAGATCATATTCAAACTGAGGAGGATATGTTGGTAGAAATACATAATCCTCCTACTCAGAACCAATCCGACCCTCCTGCTCAGAATCAAGCTGATACCTTCTTCAGCCCAGGAATTTCTGAACCCTCTGAGGTTCTTGTTACGTCTCAACCGGTTCCATATCCCGCTACAGCTTGGGGTATGCAGCAGTCTTTCCTCGATGGGTCAGAATTGTTATTTGCCATGCAATTTCGTGAAAGATTTTAAAAGGTTTTCTTATGACGGTAAAACTTGTCCTAGGTCTTTTTTGCAGAAGTTAGAGGAATTTCAGATCTCTAGGAATATCTCAGAAGTAACTTTGGTTAAACATGCTTTTGAGATTTTTGTCGGAGATGCGCTACATTGGTATAGGTTTCAGCATAGTCGAAATCCTTCGTTGACTTGGGGTCAGATTCATATTATGCTTATTAAGGATTTCGGAATACAGGATTATGACTACAAATTATTAGAGGCTATTAGGAATCGGACTCAAGGGGCGACGGAGACTATCATTGTCTATGTGTCTATTATGTTCGGCATGTTCAATCGTCTTACTAAAAAACTAACAGAAAGCGACCAATTAGAAATTTTACTACACAATATAAAACCTTGTTATTCAGTTTTCGTTGCGCTAAAGGATATTAAATCAATTGATTCTTTAATCTCAACTTGTCAGAGTTACGAAAAGATTTCGGAAAGAGATCAGAACTTTCATGAACCCAGATTTTCAGATACCCCCTCTTGCGCTGCGGAGTTCGCTTACCGTCCGGATACTTTTAAAAAAAATTCTAATTTAGGTCATTCTAACGCGATACAAAATAAACAATCTCTTTCTTCTCCGAAAATTTTTTCCTCTCAAACCCGGGATAAGCCCAAAGTAGATTATTGTTGGCGTTGCCGAGTTACGGGTCATACTTTAAAAACGTGTACTCAACCTAAATACTTGATCTGTTTCAAGTGTGGTCTAAAAGGTGTGAAAATCCCAAATTGTCCTAAATGTACTCCGGTTTCTGAATCAAAAAACTAAATAGCGACTTGAATAGTTTTAAAACTGAAAAATTTAATCTTAGCGATTGGAATCAGTGGTTAAACACTGTCCGAAATTTTATGTTTTGTTACAAAACAATTTCTGCCATCTATGACAAAGAAAGGGACTGTAATAGACCGTTTATTAATGTATCTATTAATAATGTCAGTTTTTCGGGTCTCTTGGATAGTGGAAGCTGTTTTACTATTTTAGGAAATAACTCTCATAAAGATATTCAAAAACTAGGGTTTAAACTATTCAAGTCATCAGCTCAAGTTATGGTTGCTAATAAACAAAAATCATCATCTTCTGGTTATTTCAATTTACCGTTGAGATATAATAATCGGACTCGTGTTATTAAAGCTTATGTTTTTCCAGAGATATATCCGTCTTTGATTCTTGGCTGGGACTTCTGGAAAGAATTTGAGTTGTGTCCTAAGATATTTTCGCTTGAACTTAATCTTGATAGTAGAGATTTTACGAACTGTGCTATTGAGAATAGAATCATGTCATTCGATCACCTTTCCCATAATCAAATAAATATTGCTAAGGATATGATCGAACGTTTTAAAGACATTTCTTTTGAAAAGAAAGGTAAATTAGGTCTTACTAATCTAATTTGTCATCGGATTAATACCGGTAATGCTTTGCCTATTAAGCAACGTTGTTATCGCCTCTCTCCTGAAAAACAAAAGATTCTAATTAACGAAGTCGATAAAATGCTTGAATTAAAAGTCATTGAAAAATGCGAAAGTCCTTGGCTATCTCCGGTTCTTATTACGCCTAAGTCGAATGGTGAATGGCGTTTCTGTGTTGATAGTAGGAAATTAAATTCAATTACTCGTAAGGACGCTTATAGCCTTCCTTTTATTTCTGAAATACTTGATAACCTTAAAGGCTGTAAGTATTTGTCTAGCATAGATATTGCCAAAGCTTTTTGGGAAATTCCCTTACATCCTGAAGATAGGGATAAAACTGGATTCTATGTGCCTGGCAGGGGTTCATTTAGATTTTCGGTAATGCCCTTCGGCTTAACTAACAGTCCAGCGACTCAACAAAGACTCATGGATCATTTATTTACTCCTGAATTTGATAATAAAGTATTCTGTTACTTAGATGATATTATAATCATTAGTTCTACATTTGAGGAACATATCTCTCTGTTACTTAAAGTTCATCAAAAGCTTTCTTATGCTGGTCTTACTATTAACTTTGAGAAAAGTAAGTTTTTTCGTAAAGAACTCAAATACCTTGGTTATGTAGTTGACGAGCAAGGACTAAGAGCTGATCCTAGTAAAATAGAAGCTATTTTAGCTTATCCTATTCCTACGTCTAAAAAAGAAGTTAGGCAATTCCTGGGTACGTGTAGTTGGTTTCGCCGTTTTATTCCCAATTTTAGTTCTATTGCTTCCCCTCTTTGCAAATTAACCGCTGCTGGTAAGAATTCTCCAAAAAAATTTGTTTGGAATCAGGACGCAGATTTCAGTTTTGCCAAACTAAAAGAATGTTTGACTTCGACCCCGATTTTAGCTTGTCCGGATTTTGACCTTCCGTACTCTGTTCATTGCGATGCTTCTAATTACGGTATAGGAGCTATGCTGACTCAAAATCAAAACAATGTTGAAGTGGTCATTGCTTATATGAGCAAAACTCTTAGTAAACATGAGCAAAATTATTCTACTACTGAACGCGAAACATTGGCGGTTATCGCTGCACTTGAACATTGGCGTTGTTATCTTGATAATGGTAAACCATTTACAGTTTACACAGATCATGCTGCTCTGAAATGGTTCTTGAATTTGACTAATCCTTCTGGGAGATTAGCTCGTTGGTCTCTTCGACTATCATGTTTTGATTTTGTTCTGAAACATAAGAAAGGAAGGGATAATGTAGTTCCAGATTTACTTTCTCGTCCTAGGGGTTCTGATACGGTAATTTTTGACAGTGTTGCACCTGTGTCTAGGGACGATGCGTCTCATTTAGAAAATTAAACTTTTTACTAAATGTCGTGTTAATCCTGATGATTATCCTAACTACAAAATCCGCGATAATAGGTTATATCGTTATTCTAACTCAAACGATGATCTTAATGAAGATTTTTCATGGAAGGAAATTCCTCCTCCCTCTGAGAGGCTGGACCTGATAAAATCTTGCCATGGTTTGGTAAATAATAATCCCCATATTGGCATCTTTAAAACTTACAAGAAACTTTCCTTAAGATACTATTGGTCTGGTATGTTTAGAGAAGTGGCAAAAGTGTGTTCTACTTGCGAAACATGTCTTGCCTATAAACATTCGAATCATTCTCCATATGGTCTTATGGGTAATCCAAAAATTTGCTCGAGGCTTTTCCAAAATATATCATTAGACCTTATGGGTCCTTTGCCTATAGCGTAATCAATATATTCTCGTGATTACGTGTTCATTTTCAAAATACTGTCTTATTTTTCCTATTAAACGTGCTACAGCTACTAATATTATACAATATCTTGAAAAATTTGTATTTTTAGTTCATGGAGTACCGCAAACCATTATTATGGATAATGGTTCACAATTTCAATCTAATGAATTTCAATTTTTTTTAAATAAGTATAAAATTCCCTTTATATTTTATTCGCCTAAATATTGCCCTCAAGTAAATCCAACAGAACGTTATAATAGAACAATTATCACGGCGTTATCACAGTTAGTCGGTGATGATCACCGTTCATGGGACATTCCGTTACAAAAAATTCAATTAGCGTTAAATAGCTCAGTAAATACTGCGACAGGGTTCTCCCCATCTTTTCTGGTCTTTGGCCGGGAAATCATAACATGTGGTTCACTTTATTCTAGTTGCCCGAACCTAGACGAAATAATCTTCCTTCCTCGGGATATTTATGCCGCTAACATAAGGTTATTATCTGTCATCTTCGATAAAGTACAGATTGCACTATACATGGCTCATAAAAAAAACGCCTCTCATTATAACACAAGGCACAGTTTTAAGGAATTTAATATCGGTGATACCGTCTGGCGTAAAAATTACGTTCTAAGTAATGCTGGAAACTATTTTAGTGCCAAGTTAGCTCCCAAATATATTAAGAGCACAGTTGTGGAAAAACTGTCACCACTTGTTTTCATTTTGGAGGATCAGAGCGGTGTTAGAGGAAAATGGCACGTTAAGGATTTTAAAGTGTAGATTTCTGAAAGTATTTAACCTTTTATTCCTTGTAAAAACATTAGATTTTAAGTTTTGTAAATACTCCACAAGGTTTACCTTCCCTTAAAACTTTTGGCTTTGTTAGATCCTTTTATTTAATTTCGTAGAGCGGTGCACCACTCTTTAAATAAGCCATTGTGTTGAGCGGTGCACAACTCATTAAATAAGCCGTTGTGTTGAGCGGTCTCACAACTCGTAAAATAAGCCTTAGTGTACTTTTTTAAACTTAGATAATAATTTTTATCCTTGACCCTCCTTGACCCTTGACTTAAAGCTTAAAGGCTTCTCTTAAGGTCAAACAAGTCAGTCATTCTTCCATACAAACGTAGTCTGGTGATTACTCGTTTGTTTGACGGTGTAGGTTCAAAATTAAAAATTGTATCAACTGGTCTTGTCATTATCTAGCCCTGTATGGAAGCAGAATTGGAAAAAAAAAAATTGGTTTGGAAGTTATGAGCGTCGAAACTTTCAACACTAATTTTAACTCATCTTTGGGCGTAAATAAATGACTTAAGTAGTATGAAAATGGAAAAACTGAAACCATACAAGAGTAGATAATTTATTCAAATATTGAAATAATTTTATTTTGAACAGATACATCCAATAGATTTTTCATGATATCCGTACTCCCAAAGGTCTGCATAAAAAATATCGCGCAGCCGTTTTTGTTGTAAATCATATTGCATTTCGCTACAAGTTACCACCCCGGTCAGTGGGGAAGAGGGGCTGCGCGCAGCGCGTCTGTGTGCGCAGTGTGTGTGGGTGCACACATGCTCATTTGGTTAGCTGCCGCCCGGGCGCATGCTATTGTACGAGTAATACTGCCTATTTAAAGCTCGTTATTTTTTAACATTGAACTCTGGATTGAATTTTGAATTCCGATATTTCTTTATTGATAGTTTGTGTTTATTATTTTGAATTTGTGTCAAATTTTACTGGCACTGGCATTGAACTTTGGATTCGATTTGATAGTGATTTACGGGCGGCGTTTGAATTTGTTTTTTTTTTTTTTGATTATGTATGTTAGCCGATTTCTCCCCATTTGTGGACCGATTCTCAAAATTCTTTCTTTATTTTTTTTTTGTCCCATTTAATTTGGTCAAGATCTGATGCAGATCTTCGGAAATATACAATGGAACTCTTCAAAAATAGACGGAAATCTGTAGTCATTGTTGCAATAGCTTGGATGTTTATTGTTTATGACGTAACATCAAGCCTGTATGCTTTGAGGGGGTACGCAGATGTGTACAATACACCCAGATTTCGAAAGTTAGGTACCTATGTTTGCGGATGGATGGACAGAGATTTTGTTGGCATGTCAGAAGTATTGTGAGAGGAATTTATGAATGTGTAAACCTTTACTTTATTTTGTATATTTTAATTTTATGTTATCTCTCACTCTTTTAGTTCTAGTTTTAGTTACAGTAATTGGTTTAAATACAACCGTTGTAATTAAATAAATAAATGTTAAGTTTCATTTATTGGGGATAAGCCTATTACCATAACATGTATTGTTAATGATAAGAGCAGCGGTGGCCCAGTGGTGGCGGCCTCGACTTACGAACAGTAAGTCGTGGATTCGAACCCAGACAAGCGCATTACTTTGTGTAATTTATTTCGTCACCACTGCTCCCAAAACGGTGAAGGAAAACATCGTGAGGAAACCTTGAAACTGTCCTAGAACCAAAACATTCAAAGACATGTGACATCTACCAATCCGCACTGGGCCTGCGTGGTGGATTATAGCCCATTCCTCTCATTGAGAGGAGGCCGTGTCCCAGCAGTAGGAACATTATAGGATGATGATGATGATGATGTATCGTTAATAATGTATAATAAATTTAAGGCGACTTGTTCGGGAACGACTAAAAATGGAAAAAGAAATAAACAGCTTTTTGCAAAAAAATAAACCAACTTAAAAAAACACAAACATAAAAAAAACACTGATTGATTTGGTGTTTTTTTCACCGGCTTCTGAAGCTAAAGTTATTTTCACTTTTTTATGTTTTTCTTTTTTTTTTTAATTCTGTGATAACTTCTAAACTATTCATTCAAATGTTAAGCTGTATAAGACAATTTTAATCTAAATTCAATTGTCAAGATAATGAACATACTTATTTGGATAAGGATTAATACTTACTGCAAATAAGGTAGGTACCTACCTACGTCATATTTTTAAATACATTTTCAAAGATAAAAATGTTACCTACCTACTGTAAGTTTACTTTTTGTCTGGATAGAAGGTCTACCTATTCATAAATGAAATATTTTCAGAGAATCATCCAACGGCTATAACGAAGCCATAGCAACGAAATATTTTTTTACTGAGTCATCATCTGCCTAGCCTTTTCCCAACTATGTTGGGGTTGGCTTCCAGTTTTACCGGATGCAGCTGAATACCAGTATTTTACATGGAGCGACTGCCTATCTGACCTCCACAACCCAGTTAGTACCGGGTAATACGATACCCCTTGGTAAGACTGGTTGTCAGACCTTTTGGGCCTCTGACTACCTAACGACTGTCAAAGAACTACAAATGACAGCCGGGATCAACGGCTTAACGTACTTTCCGAGGCACGGAGGAAACTCGGTATGTAATGGGTGGTCACCCATCCACAGACCAACCTAGGCAAGCACGGCTTCACCTAACGATCGACCCGAGCGGCTGTTATTATTTAGCCACGAGCTCCACCTCCACATTTTTTTACTGAGTACCTAGGTATATTTAAAAATCTTAACTTGACCCACAAAATAAACACTGGCTCCATATTTTTACAACATCCATTACGCTAGTTTACTACGTGCGTCGTATTTACCTACTGTCGGTCAGGAGCGGCACAATGCCTATTGTTGATAACTGTATAAGACAATATTACAGAGCACTATTGTAAACTAGCTGACCCGCGAAACTTCGTCTGCGTCACATAATATAGCTTAGAATTAGAACATGTCATTTTGTGCATTCAATTACGAACAAAAACCTTTTAAAATCAATTTTGCTTACCTCCCATAACATACGGCGTGATAATATGTAGCCTAAAGCCAGCTAGTAGTAGTTTAGCTAAGCTATCCAGTAGTTTTGGCGTGAAGCCGTAGCATACACACAGACAAACAGACAAAATTCTAAAGTCACTTTTTGTCATCAGTTACGTTTTTCTAACAAAAGCCACTTATTTTTTCTCGAAAATTCTCAATGTACTTACAGTTTTTATTTCGTTACTGTTTTATTATATGTATAGATAAACAGCCAATAAACATTTTACAAAACAACATATTTTTTATTTGATGAACTAACAACAAGCCTCACAGACTCACAGTCACATCAAAGTCACGCTGCACGCTGTCGAAAAAGCAATTATCCTGATTCTGGCTGTACTAATGAGGAGTCGCCTGTGTGTTAACTAGCTAGGGTAAGTAAATACCTATTTATCATAAAATAGTCATCATCATCATCAGCCTATTAAATGTTCCCACTGCTGGGACACAGGCCTCTTCTCTATGGGAATGGGCTATAATCCACCACGCGGGCCCAGTGCGAATTGGTAGATGTCACATGTCTTCGAATTTTTTGGTTCTAGGACATGCCGGTTTCCTCACGATGTTTTCCTTCACCGTTTTGAGAGCAGTGGTGATGAAATAAATTACACAAAGTAATACGCCTGTCTGGGTTCGAACCCACGACTTACTGTTCATAAGTCGGGGCCGCCACCACTGGGCCACCACTGCTCCCAAAGCAAATACCTATTTATCATAAATAGTAACAAAATAGTATAGGTATATACATAAATATAATATTAATAGTACTTACATACTACACCTAAAGTTGCACAACTTACAAAAACAAAGGTAGGTAAGCATAGAAAAAAAAAGTCAAATCAATGAAATTATTTGTTCATTGTAATAACAATATCTACCTACATTACACCTATTTGTTTGAGTTTATGTTGTCCTTCAAACATGAATCCGCCGGGCGGCGCGGCTCCGCCACGCCGCCGCTGTCGTTCACTATTCAATGAAATCGCGCATATGTATGCATCACTCAGCGTTAGGAGTGTGTATGTGTACGCGCAGTAGCTTCTTACTGCTCTTCACAGCGTCTATCCCTTTCGCTCGTGATGTCGGATGAAATAGCATGCATTTTAACCCCGCCCACCAACTAGTTCGTGCCGCTAACTCGTTTACTCTTAAGCGCTTTATGCTCTTAAACCTTGGCTGCTTTTCTAAAGCAGAAAAACTTTGTAAATATATTCTTTTAATTTTAACGGGTTTTAGAACAGGTGCGGATTACGACACCTAAATTAAATAAATAAGCCTTCGTAAACCTTAAAAATAATTCCTTGTGGAGTATGCGTCATTGAATGTGAACCATATCCCCTAAGTATGCTGGTGATGTATGATTGAGGAAGTGTGTAGGGTAGGTTGATGAAAGGTGTATGAAAGAGCAAGGTCTTATTTACAACCTCGAAATTTTTTCTAGTTAGTAATTTTCTGGGGTTATGGGGAATCTTAGTTTTAATTGTTTTTAAACTTACTTTATCACTGTATATACTCATTAAGCTTAATTTTTTGTTGATTAACGCTCTCTTAATGCTAAATAAGAAAATTTTTTCATTGTATTCAAAAATTTTCCGGGGTTTTCGGGGTAATGTAATGTGTATGTCTTTTACATGGTTTTTACTTACATTTTTGGATATTATTAACCTGAAAATTTAAGCATTCGTCCTCCCTAGGTAGCTTCATGGTCATTTCTTGGAGGCTTAGCAACGGCTTTGGCCTTTTTACCTTGTAATTCAAGTTATTTAAGATTAAATCTTTGTTTACTTTTGTGATGTCAGTTAGTGGCAACCCTAGTTTTATTTTTAATTTATTGCTGGAGCTATTTGTAGGTTGTATAAGTAAATCACATCGACCTCATTCGATTTTCTTTTTAATAATTTTCTAATTTTAAAATGTAAATTATGTGGAGTTGACAGGAGCCTGGTGGTGGAATGGGCAGTCTACGTTCAGAGCTGAGAGCAGGAACACCTCTAAGAAGCTCCATAAAAATATATGTTAAAAGGGCAGTTTCCCTTATTCTTCGGTTTTAAGTCGGCCTCTCTCCGTGCCGCACCCTCACCAAGAACACCTAGAAACCTTGATGCTTGAGCTACACAAGCCTGATGAAGATTTGATGCTCCTCGGCCCTCCTCCTACGGCCTGAGGATTGACGGTCCTCGGCCGTCCACCACCGTCTGAAGACGGATGCCCTCGGCCCTCCTCCTACGGCCTGAGGATTGACGGTCCTCGGCCGTCCACCACCGTCTGAAGACAGATGCCCTCGGCCCTTCTCTACGGCCTGAGAGTTGATGGTTCCTCGGTCCTCCTCCACAGTCTGAAGACGGACGTTCTTCAGTTATTTATTCCATTCTGCGTTTCATCTTCAGTACTTTCCGCCAGCTTCACTGGCATTAGTAATTAAGTAGCTCCAGCCTTTAGATTATCTTTGTTAATAAATTCTTATAACTCGTCCCCTTTATTTCTTTTAACAGTGCTCCCCTCCAGACTGAAAGTTAGGTAGGTGAGTGCTCAGTGACCTTACAGTTTTGTGGATCCTATCCAGGAAAATGTAACGTTACAACGCCATATGTTGTGTGTAATCTGGTTTGCCTGATTTAGGGATGAAAATGACTTTCACCTCTCACCATGCAAGTGGTATGTATTTCTGTGCTATGCAGGCTTGGTAGATGGCGGACAGCCATAGCGTTAAGACGTCTACTCCCCATTGTGGCAGGGCGGGGAAAATTTCATCTAAGCCTGCGGATTTATATGTTTTAAAAAAAAAAGTCTTTAATGCCCATTTTATTCTCTCTGCGGTTACTATGGTGCAGGCTCTGGCCCAGTCTTGGTCATTTGGTATGTGCGTTGGCTTACTTGCCCAGGTTCTGACCTCGGAGAGTCTGGGAAGTTGGTTTCCAACGGACGGACGGACGGACGGCGAGCTAGCCCATAGCCCACCGTCCACAGGCCCGCGCCTACGGTGGCCGGGGTCCCGACGCCCGGGGCGTCTCCCGCGGCGGCCGGGACGCTGAGAGGTTCTCTCCCTCTCCCGTTCCGCCACCTCCTTCTCTAGCATTACTACTTCGCAGAAGGAGGTGATTGCGTCCCATTCCATCTCGCTCCGGACCATGGCTTGCACCAGGGCCGGACGCGAGAGGTCGCCGCCGCCAATCGCCGCTTCGAGGACATGGCGGTGCTCCGCCCACGCGGGGCACACCTCCACCGTGTGCTCCACCGTGTCCTCCGGTCGATTCTCACAGTGGAAACACCCGGACGTCTCCTCCCGCCCGATTCGATTCGATTGCAGGAACCTCCCGAACACGCCGTATCCGGTGAGGACCTGCGTCAGGCGGAAGGTGAGGACGCCGTGACGTCGCTCAAGCCACTCCTCAAAGAGAAGACTTATCGCCACTATCGTGGCGTGCCCTGCACGGGGTTCGTGCCCTGCACGGGGTTATGTGCATCATCTTCACCTCTATTGTTGGCTTTGGTGCAACCCCAAAGCGGGTGATGGGCGTTCGAGTCCGTGCTGATGACCACGTCCAGGTTGGCGTCTTCACAATACCTTACCAGGGCGGTCATTCTTTTTGGTGGGCAGTCTTTATCCTCGTCTGGCATGTATACCGAGGCCAGCCCGCGTAGCATGGCGACTAGAAACGGGGAAAGACTCGACAAATCTTTTGTTCATCTGTCATTTTGTCGATATTGAATAGACAAAATGACAGATGAACAAAAGATTTGTCGAGTCTTTCCCTATTTCTACGTCGCCATGCTACGCGGGCAGGACGATATCGGGTGCATCGCCGTCGGTTTTGAGCCTGATGGCTGTTAGATCTCTGGAACATAATTGCGTGAGTGTGGTGGTGGTTACATCTTTGGGTATATGGGCACAGGTTCGTGGTTTATGTGTGCACACACAAGTGTGTCGAGGATCAGCTTACCTCCAATGTTACCAAGGCCGCATATTCTGTAATTACGGATCCATGGCTCTTGGATGAGAGCAATGGTTCGGGGTTCCATCTTCAGTGCCTTGCGCAGGCAAGCGGTAGCTGTCTGGCTATGCTGGAGGTTGGTCTGGTTGATATTTAGGGGACGGGATGTGGGTGGCAGTGGGGTGGAATTAGGGAGAGATGGATCCATCGGATGATTCTCCCCTGTCTTCCAGCCCGTGCTGGTCTTCAACAGGTGCCGGTGATGATGAGAGCAGCTGCTCCGTCCACCCTGGTGGTGAGGATGGCATCCTCACAGCGTCGGCATCAGCCATCGCCGTTGTGGTCATCTCCTCCTCCAGTTGAGTCTTCGTCAGGTCAAATTCAGTCGGTGCCGGTTTCGTCCGTTTAGTGTCAAAATCAAATCAAAATCAACGATAGGTACGATATCCATTGCTCCCTCCCAAGATCTTTTCGACCTCGTCCGGTGGGATACCCAGGGCCAGATAAGTCCCGTAGTTATCACCATCGACCGATGTCGCCCTGTACAGAGACCGACTTTGGAGGGGTCGGTTCGACACGTTTCTACGATCAGGTCTTCAAGGCTGAACTTGATGTGCTTACCCTCGTCAGTCGTCAGGTGTCTCGGGATGAAGGCGAGAGGCAGATCACTACGGCCGGCGAGTCGCGCAGGGATATACTTAGTGGCCCGCGCGTAGGTTCTCTGCTCCCCTTGAGCGGCCTGGGTTCTAACACGCTTGGCGTCCCCCTGGAGCGTACTCGGTGAAGCCGTGTCGTCCGGGCGCTCCCTCTTCGCCACTCCCTGGCCACTTGGACCGAGTTGCGGTTCTGAGGGGCTTGACACAGCGTTTTGTGCCAGGGACACCCGGCGCAGGAACCCAGTCCGTTTGCCTCGCTTCTATCTGGTTCGGAGTCGGTCTTCGGTAATCTCGTCGCGGTTCCGGTCGTTTCCTGCGGATGGTCCTGGGCAGTGACTTCTCGCGCTGGGTTTCCCCTTTGTGTGTCTGTAGCCGGTCGCGTACTCCCTTACAACTAACCGTTTGTGCTTCGCGCTGGCTATTGCCTTCGCGGATTTTGCGCAAACGGTTGTTTAGGTATCTCTCTCTGTTCCAGATCTTTCCGCGCTTTGTTTTCAGCATGCGTACTTCGTCCACAGAGATGAAACCAGAACCACCAGATTCCGCTTCCTTTCCCGTCCCGATGGAGTTTATGTCTTTCAGCCTTGCCTCGATCTTCTCGCGCTGGAGTGCCAGCGCGCGGAGTTCGCTGCTAAGGCTGGAAAGTCGAGCTTTGTTATTGTCATTGTCAGGATTGTTCGTTACACTGTTTTGAACGATGCTCTGTTGCCAGGCCCTCGTGGAAGGTGTAACTTTCGTCAGAGTAGTTGGCGCAGAAGTCGCAGCCATTGTTGTGTTGGTTGGCGCGTGAGCCGCAGCCGGTGCTGTTGGCGCTAAGGCGGCCAGCCCCGCAGAAGGCGTTAGTAGGCAGATTGGTGCCCCCCCCCCCCCCTAGATTACGGTGAGGGTTAACCGTGTGGGATTCCCCGTTGCCGGGACCCACCTGGGGAATATTATTAGTTTTTTCACTCTGTATTTTGGGGTTTGTGGGCTTTTCTTGGAGTTGAGGTTACCCATCCTCAAGGACCGAAGGGAGAGAAAGAAAAAGGAGGGAGGGACTGGGCGTAGGATCATAATAGTGCCTGGGATTTTGGCTTTCGGGAAAATGCGAGAAAAAGTGCCTGGGGGTTTTTGTTGCGTCTATTAGGTGAATCCCCCAGACTTGTCTTGAGGATCTACACGACCGTAGCTTCTCCTCAAGACCCCGCCATCCTACCGCTTCTGAAGGAGGCAGTAGGGTAGGCCTGCATCTGTACTACCAAGCAAAGCTTAAGCAAAGCATGTCGTTGTGCAACCGCGAAAGCATAAATACAGACGCCTCCGCCAGCGGCCTCGCGTCGTTAAACTAATAAATTCAATAATAAAGAATTTCGAACGTGTCGTAGTAGAATAAGTATTTTGCTGTAAATCATTTTTAATAACGAAGATATTTTTTAAGTAATATAGGTATTTTTTCATGTAATCGTTCTTTAATTCCTACGTATTACACGCATTTTGCATCACTGAACTGAACTACAAGTTTTTGCAATTGTTCTGAGTGTTTTTGCGTTACGTCTAAACTCCTGGTGCGTCGAGTCGAGCCTAAGTTCCTCCGCACTTCAGTTAAGGGAAATTTAAAATTGTGCTCACAATACAAAGACTTGTGTCAATACCGAACGCATAATGCCATCTATCTATCTGTCGAAGTGAACTGTGTACCATCGATTACCCAGCGCCATCTATTGCCAAATAAATACACTTCTACTAACTATAACGAGCAACAGATGGCAGCACAAGTTACTTTAAAACCAAACATGGAAAACAAAACAATTGTATTAAGGTGCGAAGGATGTCACCAGGATATAGCCAATAAAACATATATAGTTTGCAACGAATGTGGCCAAAACTACGACCTAGAATGTGCTAACATCCCCGAAAAAAGACTTTCTGACTGCAAGAAAATAATAACAAGCCATTATATTATTACCAATGCTGATCAGCGCCATCTAGTTTGTTCATACAAAGCACTGGAAAATTCCCCATTAGGCTTCTAAATGATCCAGTCAGTCAGAAACCATCCTTGCCTTTGAATTTAGGATGCTAGCTCTGTAGCTAGCTGAATGCGATTATATACGTCTTGTGTGCGGGACAGTGAAAATTATAGTGTAAAGTGATAGTGATACATATACACTGCACAGACGATATATAAAGTGATTTATTGATAAATAAACTGATAGTTTTAGTGTTTGTGTGCAGGGCAACGAAGATAGCTTATAGCGGTGTATATAGGTGTATAGGGTACATAGGCACCGATGGGATAGTAAATGGGCACAAATAGTATAATATTTATACGTTTGCAAATAGCTTTTAATAGTTTTCTTGCATTTTTGTTCGTGTACTTAATAGACGCGTTAAGAGTATATAAGTTTATTACGTTATGTTTTGTTGATTTTATATTTTTGTATGATAGTTTTTGATTTACAGATCTCAATAACTTAAAGTTATAGGTTTACATAGAAAAATTTAGTAAAAAACGCGAATATTGTCACGCGGTTCTCGTTACAGTAAAGTTTATCGGTAGTTAAGTAACTTGCACAATATTTTCCCTCTTTTTTGCCAAGCTCATCAGTGGTTTTACTCCTCACCAAACCAGCAGTTTAAGTGTGCTACATTGCACATCTTGACTATTTCCATACAGTGAAGTGTAGTAGGGGTGCACAAGTCGACGGCTCGAACTCTTTGGCGGGCGTGGATAATATGCATGATATTTGGTAAAGTTTTTAATTTATTTATAAATTTATTTAGTATTCAATGTAGTTTTTTTTTTTTTAATGGGACAAGCCCGCCACACTGTTCCCAAACCACTGTAACTCTTGAAAGCCAGAATCAACAGTGGCGACCACCAGAAAAGCGCCGAGACAATGAAGCTCGATGAAGTCCCAGAGAATGAATTTAACTGTCTTGGATCCCGCAACGAAATTAATCAGAAAAGTATAGCGGAGGAGTAGGAAAATCCGTAATTTCCACTTCCCTCCATATCAGTAGGAGACAGAAAGAAACAAGGCCAATAGGCGCAAAGGGACGTTTACAACTGGGATAGGCCCAGTTGCCTAGCACCACGGATAAAATATTAACATTAATGGGTCCTAAGTTGTGAGCAGATATATTTGATTCCAATAATAGGTATGGCAAAAACGCTTGAACGCACGGAAATTTGTTCTAGTTTCTACAAGGTCTGTGTAGTAAATAACTCCGGATGTAGCCTGTACACTATCCAACATAATATTGCGTTCATTCTGCCAAAGACTGCACTCCCATAAAATATGATGTGCTGATTGTTCATATTTGCAGTCAGATGTGGAGCATTTACAAAAAGGCGAGTCAAAAATCTTGAAGGACTTTTTTTATTATTTACGGAAAAACTACTGGATGTATCTATTCAAAATAAATTATTTGAACTTTTGAATAAATTATCTATCCCTGTATGGTTTCACTTTTTCTCATTTTCATATCTACATTAGTGTTGTTTTGTGAAAGTTTCGACGCTCTCTTCCAAACAAATATTTTTTTTCCAATTCTCCTTCCATACAAGGCTAGATACAAATAGAAGAGGACTCCATACAAGACGAGTTGATACAATTTATAGTTGTAAACCTACACCGTCAAACAGACAAGTCTTGTACCTAATCACCTTACTACGTTTGAATAGAAGAATGACCGACTTGTGTAACCTTAAGCGCTCTACGCCTTTTTTAATATCCGAGTTGGCAACACTGCTAGTAATGTATTGTCTGTCAAAGTGTCAATGTCAAATACTAGTTAAATGCACTGACGTATAAATCCTATGGACTTGGCATACCTACAAGAAAAACGTGGACATACCTACAATAAAGAGGGAAAATAAAATGGCGGCTAATAGGGTAGCCCATATCGATATTTCTCTACAATCGATGTTAGATAAAAGATTGTGAGAATGTTTTCACGTCGTCACGGGTCCAATATCAACGGATAAGTATTTTAAATACACTTTTCTTAGCTTCAATTGTTTATAACTAACAATATATTATGTAAGCAAATCTTAAAAGTTATTTTTGACCCACTTCTCGGTTTTTGATTAAGCTAACATTTTGCATGTTTAGTTTGGATGATATTGCTGCCGATTCTCTGGTTCAGTAACTAATCTAAAATTAGAGAATCGCCATTTTTTACTAAAAGGGCAGTGTATGTGTTTATTCCTTGCGCTTCATCGTGTTTTTAGTCGACATCGACAATATTAGGTTCAATTAAATGTGACAGCTCTAATTTACGTCCGTCTCTTTCCCGTTTTATTAGAGAGAAAAAGATAGCAATAGCCAAACAGCGGGAAAATAAAATGGCGACCCGGCCGCAAATAGGTATTTCAATGACGCTAGGAATGAAGGTTTGCTATTACAGTAACTGTCAAAAACACTGTTAGCCTTTTTCACTTAGGCAAAATTCTAAAAGTTAAAAAGAGATAACAGTATTTTTATGATTTCGGTGTCGATATGCCTCATATTTGTATAACTGTATTTTCTATAGTCAAACATTTCAAGTCCATATGATTTATACGTCAGTGGTTAAATGAAAGCAAAAGAGGGTGCATCTGTTTACACTTAAAAATTAATTTATCTATTCAAGTTTATTAATGCTACGTACTACATTACTACATCGTCTTAACATAAAATTTATTATTAAGATACATACTCGTAGCTCAAGTAAGTAGATACCAGAACAAGTGATTTAGTAATGCATGTAATATTTTATATTCTGTAGTCTAGCAAGAGGGTCACCATTAGATCATTAATAATCACCACATGGCGTTGGCGGACGGACCGCGGTCCGGATGCGGCGCCGCCGACCTACCTACTTTGTGTGGACCCTATGTAAACAGTAAAAATATATAATTTACTTGTGTTACCTACTTGAGTACGTAATAAAATATCCTTCGCTTTGTCTTTGCAACGCTTTGTACTAGTTATTATTCTGTGTCTTTGCTGTAGGCGCTGTAGCCGATTCTAAAACGGTCGAGCGGGAGATCGCGGGTCGTCGCGGTGCGGAAGGGTTCATAATAGAAAAAAAAAAGTGGGAGTATTATAATACGGATGTTTCTTGTCAAGAGTTACACAAATAAGATTATATAGTAAAATAATAAATTAATAAACGGGGGGTGGGGGGACTACCGCGATGTCATTATAAATAAAAAACTTGCACCCCAAATTGAAAGTAATTAATGACCTCTGATAAAAACTGTATGCCAAGTACACCAAAGTTAAAAATGCTGAAGTGGTGAATAATTTTATAATATGTGTGACTTGTAACTCTGTTTTAAAACTTAAATATTTTGAGAGCATGTATTTTCCATTGATCTAGTTGATAAATTTTGTTTTTTTTTTTAAGTTCTTGTTTCAGTGTGGTATTAGATGAGATGGATTTCATTAAATAAATCTTTATTTCCTTTGCCAGCATATGTTTATTAGATTATCAGAATAGTCAAAGATAAATCTAACAAGACCTGATCAATATGGCATGCAGAATAATATTTGAAGATGAAATAGACAACCAAAATCTAAACAACACTAACTTATACGAAGAATTAATAATAAAAACAGAAGAAGTTGAAGATAATTGCAGCCAAGATCATACTCAAGAAAAAGAAAATCGGGATTTTACAGACACTAATTCAGATACTGAATGTGATAGCAAACAATTAGAACGTGTAATCCTTCTTGGTAGTCATTCAGGCTGTCAAAGTGAGGGTAATATTGGAATGGGTAAACCGAAGGGTAAGAGAAGAAATACAACTGAACTGGAAATGTTTGATACAGATATAAATGACGGTGATGATAGAAAATATAAGTTGAGGAAAACTGAGCAGCGGTAAGTAGACCGAACGTAATATGTTATACATAATCTTTATTATAGTTATATTTAAAACAATTTATCCATTTAAAAATTACAGCACACAGGTGTCACAGGTGATAATAACCTGAGTGTACACTTAGGATATTTTATCTTGTCTCTTAAACTGTGAGCGAAGGCTGCTGCGTGCACTCCACCTCGAGCGCCCTGGCCCGTACAATGTTGAAAAATTAGTTTTTAAGCAAAATTAACACTTTTTTTCCACACGCACACACTTTTACAATTGAATCGTCTTGAATTACCAGCCTACAAGTGAGGTATGCGGTAGACATGCTAAAGACCGGGGTCTGGAGACCCCCCTGCACTCAAGAAGGGAGCGCAGGTGGCCATCGTAACTAGTTCTACTTGTGTATGTTAATCGTAATACTCACAAACGAAGTTTTAACTTTTGTTTTAAAATATCCTGGCACGGTATGAACTGGTGCCTTCGCCAGCTTTATAATTTGCTTACTGTTATGTTTGAACCTTGTTGATTAGTTGTCAAGTGTAACATTTTGTAATGAGGGTAAAAAGGAAATAAAACAGTTTGCTTTCTGATCTCGACTTGGTTGTATCTTTTATTGGCGACTACGGAAAATAAGTTGGATTTCGGTGAAAATGACGACAAATGTAACAAATATAGTGTTTCCCGGACAATTTAACCCAAAGACTGATAAATGGTGTGATTATAAAGAACAATTACTGTGTGCGCTTGATGCGGCGGGTTGTGACAAACTTAACCTCGACAAAGGACGATCGCTGTTTCTTTCCCAGTGCGGCAAGGACACTTTCGCGTTAATTGCATCACTTTTAGTTCCAAAACGTCCTACGGAAGTACCTTTAGAGGACATTTTCAGTGTTTTGGATAAGTTTTATGAACCTGAGGTTAACGAAATTTTGCAAGCGGGTAAATTTTACAAACGTCAACAAGTGCAAGGTGAAAGCGTGCAAGACTTTGTGGCGGCTATAAGTCTGCTTGGTGCAAAATGCAACTTCATGGACTTGAAACGCCAGTTGAGAGACCGACTAGTGCTGGGGGTGCAGGACGATCGCTTGCGACGCGACTTATTGAAAAAGAAAGACTTGACGTACGAAGTCGCGTTACAGATGTGTCTGGACTATCAAGTGACGTTCCCTGATTTGTACCCTGCGTGTGTGGCTAGTGAGTCTAAGCAAACTCCGTCCAGTGTCACGGGCACTGAACCTATGGACATTGGTAATGTTAAATCGAACGAGTGTCGACGGTGTGCACGCGCACACAGGCCGGGCGAGCGCTGTCCGTTTGTTAAGGCGAAGTGCTTCTACTGTAAAAAGCTTGGGCACATTGCGGCGGCCTGCGCCAAGAAGCCAGGCCGTGTACACCAGGTGGACGACACGGGGGAAGCTAACACGAGTGTGGACACTTCAACTGAGAAGATGATGGGCGTCTACGTCTGCGTCGATAATTACTCACCACCTATTACCACAGACGTTAGGATAGACGGCGTTCATGTAGCTATGGAAGTGGACTCGGGTGCATCGCGTACCATTATGTCGGAAGAGACATACAAGAGGCTGTGGTTGATGCCCCCACCCCTACGAGCTACCAATCTAAAGCTCGTGACATGGACTCAAGACCCTTTGAAAGTATTAGGACTAGCAGACGTGCGGGTTGTGCTAGGTAATAAGGAAGCGCAATGTGAACTGGTCGTGGTGTCGGGGAACGGACCAAATCTGCTGGGCAGGAACTGGTTCCATACACTAGGCCTTCAGGTATCAGGATTGTGCTGGGCTGAAGAGGAGATAGAAAAATATAAAAAAGATTTTCCGGAACTATTTAAAGAAGGACTCGGCGAGTACAAAGGTCCTGAGGTGTCACTTCACGTGCGGCCGGACGCTACGCCCCGCTTCTTAAAGGCGCGCGCGGTGCCTAACCCTCTTAAGGAAAAAGTCATTAGACAGTTAAACGAGATGGTGGAGGCGGGTGTACTGACACCTGTCCGTTATTCTGAGTGGGGGACACCGGTGACGCCGGTGATGAAAGAAGACGGAACAGTACGAATGTGTGGTGATTATCGTGTCACGGTGAACACCGCTATAGATACAGACATCTATCCGCTGCCGACGTCGGTGGAAGCGTTTGTGAGGCTTAGTGGCGGCAGAATATTTAGTAAACTGGACTTGAAACACGCGTACACACAACTGAAGGTAGACGATGCGACAGCTATGCTGCTCACGCTGAACACTCCTATCGGTCTAATGAAAGTGAATCGCCTGCCATTCGGTGTCAGCGCGGCGCCAGCGATTTTCCAGCGTCTTATGTCGACGGCGTTAGCGGGTATGGACGGCGTGGCGTGTCTATTAGATGATATCGCTGTCACTGGAGCCACGGTAGAAGAACACAACCGGAGACTTAGAGAAGTACTGAGGAAACTGCAACAAATGGGACTCCGCCTCAACGTAAAGAAATGCGTGTTCGCTGCGAACAGCATCACATTCCTAGGGCACATGATTAATTCAGAGGGACTTCATCCAGCACCTGCGAAAGTCAAAGAGATTCAGGAAAAGTCGGCGCCGACCAACAGAGAGACCTTACGTGCCTTCCTGGGCTTATATAATTTCTATGAAAAATTCTTGCCTGACAAGAGCACTGTGTTGGAACCACTGTATCGACTTTTAGAATCAAAAAGACCTTGGAGCTGGGGTGAGAAGGAACAGGCAGCGTTTGTGGAGGCGAAGCGATTACTGTCATCAGATCGAACGTTGGTGGGCTATGACTTGCAGAAAGATCTACTTCTCATTTGTGATTCATCGGAATACGGTCTCGGAGCGATTATTGCACACGTCATGGAGGACGGGTCAGAGCGGCCGGTGATGATGGCCTCACGGACACTACAGGCGCACGAAAGACGATATGGGCAGATTGATAAGGAGGCCCTGGCTATTATATTTGGATTGACAAAGTTTCACGAATTCTTAGCGGGTCGTAAATTTTGTATTGTGACAGATCATAAGCCGTTGGTCGGTTTATTCAATCCCGCAAAACCAATTCCAGACCAGATATCACCGAGGATGTTGCGCTGGTCATTGAAACTTTCTAGTTATAATTACAGGATACAGTACAGGCCTGGTAAATTAATAGGCAACGCGGACGCTTTGAGCAGGTGGACCGCTCCGAACACGTCGAGTTTGCAGGAGGAGGTGCTGCGCGACGTGCTGCTGCTGGAGGAGACGCCAAGCGGCTGGGAGCTGGACGCTGCTAAGATAGCCGCGGAGACCAACAAAGATGTGGTATTGCAAAAAGTAATGTTTCACGTTTTACACGGATGGCCACGAAGGAACATAGACCCGAGCCTACAAGCTTATTGGACACGGAGAGAGGCTCTTTCACATAATAAAGGTTGTTTGTTGTGGAGCAACAGAGTCATAATACCTTCGTCCTTACAGGACAAAGTGTTAAAGTTGTTACATGCTCCTCATGCGGGCATTGTCCAGACAAAAGCGTATGCAAGAGGCTACGTGTGGTGGGTCAACATGGATCGGCAGATTGAGAGTGAGGTGGCTGCGTGTCAGCAATGTCAGCTAGTGAGAAATAACCCACCAAAGGACCCACAAACTTGGATTGTTCCAGAGAAGGCGTGGAGCCGTGTGCATGTGGATTTTGCGGGGCCCTTTCAAGGAAAAACGTTTCTAGTCCTAGTAGACAGCTACAGCAAATGGTTTGAGGCTGAAATCATACCAGCGATGAACAGTGGTACAGTGATAGCTGTTATGAGAAAAATTTTCACTTCACAAGGGCTGCCCGAGGTGTTGGTGTCCGATAATGGACGTGCGTTTACATCGGATGAGTTTAATAATTTTCTGAGAAATAATGGAATTAAACATTTGTATTCACCGCCTTACCACCCAGAGACTAACGGGCAGATTGAACGCACGATTCAAAAATTTAAGAATAAAATGAAGAAATTAGAAAACCGGGACATGCAATGGCAGGAGAAACTTTGCAAAGTTCTATACTATTTACGAACTGTGCCCAATAGCTCTACTAACAAGACACCTGCTGAGTTACTGAATGGGCGAAGATACAGGACTGCAGTGTCGAGCTTACACCCCGATTCGACGCCGAGCCGTGCTGAGCAGCAACTGGAGGCGGCAGCGCACCGGCCACCCGCGCGGACTTTTACACTGCTGCAGCCTGTGCTCATACGCATGTATGGACCCGGGAACAAGTGGCGTCGGGCCACCGTGGAGACGGTGGAGGGGCCGGCCACTTATGTGGTGAGGACGGAAGATGGAGAGCTGCATCGGCGACACGCAGACCAAATACTGGTCAGACCGCCGGACACACCTGCTAATGGGTCACCTGTAATTGACAGTCAGCCAGCAAATGATACGGACTCTGAATTATCACAGGATCCGCCGATTGTGATTCCGCCACCTGAATTATGGCCGGATATTATAGGAATTCCTAATGAATGACTTAATTGATTGCTATGTTAGAAGTATACATTTTTGTAAAAATTATTTTGTTATCCACTGTGAAATTATTATTGTCTTTACCAATCATTATGAGAGAAAGGTATGTTATGTTTGAACCTTGTTGATTAGTTGTCAAGTGTAACATTTTGTAATGAGGGTAAAAAGGAAATAAAACAGTTTGCTTTCTGATCTCGACTTGGTTGTATCTTTTACTTACAAACTTTTATTATTACAACGCTGCATTCGTTCCAGGTTCACAGAATATGAGGAGCAGCCAGCTCCTCCATCACCGTCTCCATTACTCCCTCCACCACCACCACCAGCACCTGGTCACTCTCGTCAGATTCCGCAGGATGATGACATAGCGTATGCTATCAATTACGGTAAGTACCTGCTGATTTTAGTTTGGTTTGAGGCTCTGGCTTGTGGTTTTCACCCGATTTGAAATCAATCTATCATGTGTTGCAGGAAGCGACGCAGATTCCGACGAGAATGGCGACGACGAGGAGGGTGTGGCGCTTCCAGGGGTGTTGGCCAGAACGCTGCTAAGCGTGATGGAAACACCCTTGGACGAGGACTTTGGAGATGGTGGAGATGACGACGCGCCTGTCGCCGAGCCCGGAGCGCCTGCCTGTGAAGAAGAAGCAGAAGGTGCTGAAAGTGTCCCTCCAACGGCGACGGACCAGCCTAGGAGGTGGTATGATTTTGAATGGAAAGAGTTTCCGAATTTTCCGATTCGACCTGAATCAAGGAGGGAAACGTTTTCCCAGAGCAATGTAGGTCCGACAACTCCACGGGATGACCCATATGACGTTTTCCTTGACATTTGGGATCGTCCAATTATGGAGCACATAGCCTCAGAGACGAACAAGTATGCTCAGTGGGTAGCAGACGAGTCGAACAACCTCCATCCCAATAGCCGCATGAAACGCTGGCGTGAAACAGATACCGATGAGCTTTATACGTTCTTCGCGCTGCTATTGGCGATGGGGGTTGTTGTCAAGTCTCGGTTAGAAGAGTACTGGTCTGCTGCCTCTGACGTATTTTGTACTCCAGGTTTTAGCGCATACATGTCGATCAACAGGTTTTTGTTGTTATCTAAATGTTTACATTTTAACGACATCGATGGCATGTGTGGGCTAGACCTGGACACCTCCGAGGCTAAACTTTTCAAGATCCGGCCAATACTGTCACATTTAAACAAGAAATTTCAGGAGCTGTATACTCCAACGCAGAACATTGCTTTAGACAAGAGTCTTTTGATGTGGAAGGGCTGGCTGGAAATCGGCCAGCTCATTCCAAATAAAGCTGCAAAAAAAGGCATCAAGACTTATGAGATTTGTGAATCTCAAACCGGCTACCTATGGCGGTTTGAGATTCACGCTCATAAAAAGTCGACATCTCCACCGCAGCAGTTCGAAGATCCATTAGAGGCACCCACGCCGTCAACAGTGTTGCGGCTGACCCAAGGTCTGGAGCACAAGGGATACACATTGTGGATGGACAATTTCTACAATTCGCCATGTCTCGCTCGACGACTTAAGTCCTTGGGCTTTGATTGTGTAGGGACCCTGCGAACCGATCGTAAGTTTGTTCCGCAGGCCCTGCACGATCTGACCAAGCAGAACATGCGCCCGGGACATATAGCTGGTCTTACCTCGAGGGACGTCGATATCATGGTATGGAGAGATGCTAACCGTGTGGCTATGATCTCCACGTACCATGGTAACACCGTCCAAACAATCCGGGGTTCCACCAAACCGACCCTGATATTGGACTACAATATCATGATGGGTGGGGTGGATAAAAAAGACCAGCTCCTGGCCATGTATCCGGTCGAGCGGAAACGAACAATGGTGTGGTACAAAAAATTGTTCCGGAGACTACTCAACGTGTCCGTATTAAACTCTTTTATAATTCATCGCCACTCTTCTTCTGCTCTGTCTCATCGTAATTTCCGTATCTCCCTCGTCAAATCCCTTCTTTCTCGGCATCGTCTCCTCCCTAATACCATTGCAACCGACCTTCGATTCGATGTATCGACGCCGCGCGAAGGACAACCCTTCCAAGCGGGGATGCATCGAATCGAAGAATACCAAATAAATCTGAACCGCCGTACTGCACGTCGTCCTCGGCGCAACTGCATTATTTGTAAAAAAAAGGTACACACATTCTGTGTCGGTTGCAATAAACCTATATGTACTGTAAACTGTTTCCTCGCACACCACCCAATCATTGATTTATAGTTTATGTAAAATGTATCTATAAATATATATTTCTTTGTATGTACCTATCTATATATTGTATATAACATTTTTTTGTACCACACCCTGTTCGTTTCATTGACTGTGCGAATAGTGTTATGGTTCATCCGCCGTTGTATCCTTTGTTTCCGGCCTTGGGTCTTTTTTATTTTATTTGCGTGTATTGCTTTTTTGTTTTTTATTGTTATAAAAAGACTACTACTACTTACTGCCATTTTTTTATTTTATCAGACTGCCCAGGAAGGGTTACGTTTTACATTTTTTATAAATTTTTATTTGTGTCGGCGCCGCCGAGGCCGACCCAGAAAGAGGTGGCGGGACGATTTGGACGCGTACCGCGAAGGTTGGTTCGAGGAGGCACGAGAAAAGAGCACATGGAGGGAATTGGGGGAGGCCTTTGCCCAGCAGTGGGACAGCATAGGCTATTAAAAAAAAAAAAAAAAAAAAATTGTGACGGTGTAGCGTGATAACTATTGGTTCTTCTGACGCGGTGGTGATGTTGATGCCTTTTTTGCAGCTTTTTTTTTTTCATTTTCTTTTCCAAAAGATTCTCGTCTTTTGCAATGCTGCTTAATTTTTTTTTTCATTTTTTTTTTATTTACAAAATGTATACCTACATAATACTTAAAATAATAAATTAAATACATGTATGTACTTAATATATTTTTAATTTCAGTTTATTTTTTTCTTTTTTAAATGTAACAGTATTTGCCGCATCCGTATGTTTTATGTTTATGTACTTGTGTTTACTTTGTGATTTTTTTGTGAAATTGTTAGTTTTGATTGTTGATTTGTGTAATGTTTTTCTTAGGCAGCATGTCTTTTTTATTTACCTATCCTTTTGTAAATATCTTTCACTTGTAGAATCTTAAATTAGATTTCATATTGAGGCAACATAATTCACACAGTGATGCAATGTTTGAGTGGGTGTTTTAAGGCCTGTTTTGAAGTGTCTGCTTTGGTTATTTTGTACTAATTAACTAACCACTTGTATCAGCTAACACTCTGTCGGTGTCAAGTATGTGAACCATTCATTATTATGAAAATATCAGCCAAGCCACTACGCATTTAGTGTTCTTGGAATAGAACCGTAAACAAACCCATTCTTTTGTTTAGAACACAGCACTCGTAAATGGCGTCATGATATTGTAAAGCTTGTCAGATAAAAAAAATGTATGAACAGTGCTGTTCTTTTGTTTGATTTATGTGAAATAATGTGTATTTGAAATAAAACAATAACTTTTTGAAATAATGGTTTATTTTTTAATTAAGTATAAAGACTTACACAAGAAACGTAAAAAAATAAAACCGACTTCAAAAAACACGAAAAAGTGAAAAATAACATAGCTTCAGAAGTCGGTGACCTTTGTTTGATTGATTTAGTTTGTTTGTCACCGACTTCTGAAGCTAAAGTTATTTTTCACTTTTTCGTGTTTTTTGAAGTCGGTTTTATTTTTTGCAAAAAAGTTTTTTATTTATCCATTTTAGTTGTTCCCAAACAAATATTTGCCATGAATTTATTTGACATTGTTACCAATGCATGTCATGGTAATAGGCGTGAGCAGCGGTGGCCCAGTGGTGGCGGCCCCGACTTACTAACAGTAACTGGTGGGTTCGAACCCTGGCAGGCGTATTACTTTGTGTAATTTATTTCATCACCACTGCTCTCAAAATGGTGAAGGAAAAACTCGTGAGGAAACCGGCATGTCCTAGTACCAAAACATTCGAAGACATGTGACATCTACAAACCCGCACTGGGCACGCGTGATGGATTATAGCCCATTCCCTCTCATAGAGAGGAGGCCTGTGTCCCAGCAGTGGGAACATTAATAGGCTGATGATGAATAGGCGTATCCCTAATATATGGAACGCGGAGCGGGAGGGAGTGTCAGACTTTTACTGACTGAAACCCATCCATGTTGCTTCTTAGCCCTTTGTATTCCAGAGTCGCAGTACGATTATCTCTTTAGAAACGTCCCTTTTGCTGACATCTCTTTGAGGCGCGCGCCGAACACGAACGAACTGTCGGAATCTGGGTGTATTGTACACATCTGCGTACCGGTACCCCCTCAGAGCATACAAGCGTGATGTTACGTCATTTGAGGCGCACGCGGAACACGATCACGCCAACTTAACATACCTAACTTTCGAAATTTGGGTGTATTGTACACATCTGCGTACCCCCTCAGAGCATACAGGCGTGATGTTACGTCATGATGTTGTATAAAAAATAAACATCCAAGCGATTGCAACATTCACGGCACATTTGCTGTCTATTTTTGAAGAGTTCCATTGTATATCTCCGAAGATCAGCATCAGATGTTCACAAAATTTAAATGGGACCACACGGGAAGCACCAGCTTTCAAATGAAAAAAAATCATCAAAATCTGTTCACTCAGTCGAAAGTTCTGAGGTAACAAACACAAAAAAAAAAAAACAGTCGAATTGAGAACCTCCTCTTTTTGGAAGTCGGTTGAAAATTGCCTCCCACAAAACACACATGGGAGAGGCTTATGTCCAGCAGTGGACGTTATGGGCTGTTGTAGTAGTAGTTGTAGTAAACACACATTACAAGGCAAAAAACTCTTTGCAAAAAATAAAACAGACTTAAAAAAAAACCATGAACCAAAAAAACAAGAAGAAAAACACAAAAAAGTGAAAAATAACTTTAGTCTCAGTAAGCTGGTGACAAAAACACCAAATCAATCAAACAAAGGTCAAGCTTCAGAAGCCGGTGACAAAAACACCAATTCAATGAGAGGTTTTCTTTTTGAGGTATTAAAAAAAATCTTAGTTTCCAAGAACTCTATAGATGGCGTTGAACTTACTATGATAGTTGGTGCCAAAGCCAAAACGCTTGGAAAAAAAAACATTGTGTCACGTCACATACTCTCGTTGACTGACACTTTCATTTGCTTAACCTTCCGAATAAAACCTAGTTTTCTCGCGCTTTGTTAAAATCAGTTTTTTTAGGTTCCATTCCTTGCATTATCATACTAACTCCTAGCGCCATCTATCCAGCGACTAGGGAAGAGCTAAAAAGAAAATCCCTCATTATAAATACAAAAGGCCAAGCTTCAGAAGTCAGTGTAGTGTCTGATTTGTGTTTTTGTCACCGGCTTCTGAAGCTAGTTATTTTTCACTGTTTTGTGTTTTTCTTTTTGTTTTTGAAGTCGGTTTTATTTTTTGAAAAAAGTTTTAAAATTATTTTTCCAGTTTTAGTTGTTCCCAAATAAGTTGCCATGAATTTATTTTACATTATTATAACAACGTATGTCACGGCAATAGGCTTCATCATCATCTGCCTAGCCTCTTCTTAACTATGTTGGGGTCGGCTTCCAGTTATCCCCAATGAATGGAACTTAACATTTATTTATTGATTTATTTAATTACAACAGTTGTATTTAATTAAACTAATAATATTGTATCTAAAACTAGAAATAAATAAAAGAGTAAGGGCTGCTTTTCACCGGGGCTATACTGTGTGGCATTGCAGCATGCCACAATAATTCAAAATGTTGCACATTGTGTCAGGACTCGTGCGGCAAGGCAACAACTTGCGTCACGTGGCAGACTGTGTCGCAGCCATTCGCAGCTTCTATCCAAACACAATGGATTCCATTGCCACTTTTTATGGTGCGTCATACAGTTTTTATGTTATGCCGGCTCCACACGCTTGGCGAACAATGGCAAACAGCAAACACAAATCAACAAACACAAACATGTGGATGGGTGTTTGTTTATGTTCGCCTGTTTGTGTTTGTGTTCGCCTGTGTTCGGCGTCGGTGTCGGTTTTTCTTCACAAATCAAAGGATGTTCGGCAAACAGTTTGCGATGTATCCAGACGCTTGGTAGCAATCAGTACGGCGCGCGCGCTTGCACGCGGCGGACGTTTCTTATTTGTTTGCAGCAGTTTTTCGCGCGCAAAGCGGCGTACTTATGAAATTATTATATTTATATATATTTTATTTCTTTCTTCTACGATGCTTTGAAAATTATCTAGGCACGATGTTGCCTCAGTGTAAAATAGGCTGCTGCATACCGCGATTGCCGCTTATGTTGGTTATTTGAAGCATACCACAAGATGACGCACTTCGCTTGATGTAGCATGCTGCAATGCCGCACAGTGTTGCCCCGGTGTAAAGCAGCCCTAGCAGATAATATAAAATTAAAATATACAAAGTATCAAAGTAAAGGTTCACACATTCATAAATTCCTCTCACAATACTTCTGACAAGTGACAGGCCAATAAAATCTTTGTCCCTAGATCTGCAAACATACTTAACTTTCAAAATCTGGGTGTATTGTACACATCTGCGTACCCCCTCAGAGCATACACGCGTGATGTTACGTCATGATGTAGTTTTGCAAAAGTAGGCATTTAGCGCTGTAGGCTACGCGCGAAATACTTCGCGTGGACACAGCGCGTCAGAGAACTCGCATGACTCCGCGCGGCGACACAGTATAGAAATATGCAGTAGGTTATGTAATATTACTTGACTTTTATGAAATATTTTTTTATGATCAAAATTTGTTACAGTTCGATTCAAACTTAATGGCGGCTCGGAAGTTAGCTGCCAGTGCAGGTTCGCGCATGTACAGTCAAGTCGAAAATCATCTAAGCTCGTTTAATTATTTTTATAACTGAAACTTGTGTGAATGTTTTAGCGCTGTATAGTACGTATTTATTTGTTAGTATGTCAAGTACAGAGACGGTTCAAAGAAAAATAAAATAGGTTTTATGAAAAATATAAGAAATGTATTTTAAATTTATTTTACAACGGCTGAACACCCTCCATAAAAACTTGTTTTCTTGTGGAAGGAACCTCCATGAAACTATCGCTTCCTTCGTTTTCACTTGAATCTGATTCCTTTTCAGATTCAGAGTTGAGAAAGAAAGAAGAAAGAGTTAAGAAATTGGATGACAATATAAACCATTTTTCCCGCTTGTCTGCGTAAAACATATCGTCCGCAAGGCATTTTACAAATAAATACCAAAGTATTTTCCGTACAACCAAAAACAGTCAACATAACGAAGGTAAATAACAAACAACGAAGGGAATAATAACAAAAAAAAAAAAAAAACAATAACAAAAAAAAAAAACAAAACAGTGTTAACTGTTTTGTTTTGCTGCTGATTATAATTCTGTAACTACATACGTCTTACACCCGCGAATAATATTTTAATCAACATGCAACCTAGTACTGGCCTGAAAATTGCAAAAAACGTAAGAAAATTTGAATTTCGCGGGCTACCCTGGAGCATCAGCCTTAAGTACAGATGCCAGCAAGCTACCACAATCTGTCATAATTTCTTTATTTTTTGAACGTCAGAGCATAACACGCGCGCGTGCCCTCCACGCCAAGCCATAGATAATACACTCTAAAATACAAGAGCCGTGCGTGGCTTGTGTTGGAGCGCCTACACAAATCGTCTTAGCTTTAAGTGTTCCGTCTTATTTAAACTATTATGTTTTCGCTAGGTTTGTACGCACATCATTCATGTGTCATCTTTTCACTCCGATTAAAAACTCATACAAGTTACATGTGCCTGCTGCCTTTTATTTTAAATCACGCTAATTTCCGCACAGCTTGTGTCGTGCCATTGAAATGCGTGCGGCAAAGATTTTAGCTAAAATATACAGTGCAATGATATTCTATTAGACAGATATGTTGTGAGCACGCAATCGTGAAGACTCGAAAACAGGCCAACTGGCCTGTTTTGCCTTTATTCTGCGTCACTGCATGTATGTGAGCTGGCTCTGCCCCGCGGCACACTTTTTTCGGTGGTTTTGTATTGTAGGTGTTTAGCATATCTGTTAACAACATTATAGTGTTTGGTTCAAGGTTGATTTGGAAAATACTGGCGTCACACAATAAGTGCAGTGCTGACGTGCTAAGGGCATTTAGAAAAATAATGCTTTCTAGCGTTTCTAGCATACAGTGAATGCATTAAGCACAAGTAAAGAAAATGAAATTTAATTTTTTTAAATCGACTAAAGTATCTTACCACAAGATTTTTAGTCTGTGCTACAATGCCAACTACAAGTACGCCACTCATCACTAGTACTTGTCAAAAGTGCGAAAAAAAGGCCGTGTAAATATTTTTCAGCCCAAAATTATAACAATACACCGGTAAATATGAGGATTTTATGTGAATTCGTGTGTAATAATAGTTAAATATCAAAGAGTCCATCCTAAGACATTGGTAGACTGCGTTAGACGCCTCCCAAACACAGGTAATCTGCAATATTTCTATTTTGTATCTCTAACCTTTAACCAGCTGTTTTCGCGCGTAAAATCTCTTATGAAGTGTTTACAAACATTAGATTACTACAATCAATTGAATTTAATGCGTTAAATATCGATTTTAAAACGCATTGCATTAATTATCACCGCGGTGTTATTCTGTAAATCGCTTCTTGTACGCGATCGAGCTTGTTGTATTTGTTATGGCACTATGAACTCTATGATGTATGGTTATAAGGGTGATGTTGTGTTTTCGATGTTGGTGCGATATAGCTTTCGGAATACGGCTTCGCGACTGGTTATTGCTTTTCGGCTGTACTAGTCGTTAGGGTTGCCAGTTTCTACTAATTTAAGTACATCAATTTTGGGAAAACATTTTTTGATTTTGATGGTATTTAGGAACTTTTTTATTCGTTTATTTAGTGTTATGGGAACTTTTACTCTATTTGTTTAACAAAACATTGTGTTTATTTTATTTATACATCCGGCAAGAAATCCCGGATGTTTAAATTAAAAATATTTCTGGGTAAACATAATTTGTTGTTTGTTTTTTCCTCGCTAAAAACCTTTTCCCTAGCTTAACCACCAACAAATGAATTTCTTTTACTGTATATCATCCCATAGCTGGGAAAATGCCTCTCCTCATGCCTTCCAGCCTTTCTAGTCCAAGACCATTGGACAGTAATTTTGCCCACCAAGAAATGGATTCATCATCATCATCACCCACAGCCCCACTTCACCCACTGCTGGGCATAGCCTTTTCTTTGCTTATGCCTAGTTCCACTCTCTTGTGTCAACCTTTTCCAGGATATTCCCGCAATAAACAATATTGTCTGCCCAACTCGCCACCGGACGACCAACACTTCTCTTTCCATTCCATGGATGCCATTCGGGCACAGCTTTACTCCACCTGCCATCACTGCACCTTGCTAGGTGTCCTGCCCACCTCCATTTGAGTTCCATAACGTGACTGATTTCTTATTTCTAATCCAGGATCTCTGGATATAGGTTTGTCCAGCAAGAAATGGTTTTAAAGTGGAAAATTGCATTTTTGAGTATGGTATCCCCATAAGATGTAAAATGTCTTGTTTTCTTAATCAAAAGTTTATAGTTTAGGTAATTCATCATTTTGCAAGGGTAGCATGAGTTATATTAGTTCCATTTAATGCATAGCGCCTACAATGAATGTTTATATAAAGTAGAGAACGACCGAATAAACCCATTGCATACCGAGTTTCCTCCGTGCCTCGGAAAGCACGTTAAGCAGTTGGTCCCGGCTGTCATTTGTGATCTTTGACAGTCGTTACAGGTAGTCAGTGGCCCAAAAGTCGAAAGTATTACCCAGTAGGGTAAATACGCTAAACGTCGGCCCTTCTTACAGATTTTCTAATTGCTTTGCTCTGGCTCCATCAGTTTGCAACAAAAGGATAGCTTGTGATGCGGTTTTAGACAGGTTGATAATTCAATTTTATGTTTATAGGCAAAAGGTTGACTTTTCTACTAAAAGAAAAAAGTATGAAGGTTTAAATGCGTCGAGATCGAAAAAACCCTAAAGTCGGTCGTTCACGGCCCATGGTCGGTCGCATTTTTCCCAAATGTCGGCCAGGTGCCTAGGGGATATAGGGTGTTTTAAATTAAGACATTTAAAAATATTATTAATATGATTTATTTTAGCAGCAGTATAATATCACACTTAGTTTAAATTTGTATTTGTTTAATTGTAATTTAAATTTTTGATTTCAATGTTAATATAATTATAACAAAGTTAAACATCACAATAAAATTAAATTAAAATTGGAATTTTAATCAGAATAGAATTTTGAATAAGTTAGAGGACTAAAATAATACTTATGGCAAAAGTAATTGTTTGGTAAACTTTTATCGTCTTCGTAACAAAAAAAAAGGGTTCAAGAAAATAAGTTTAATAAATAAAAAAATAGTAGGTACCCAACTACCCACATAAGCCAATGAAAAAATACAAGTCATCAGCCTGTATAGTGATGCTCGAATTCGAGACAGGCCGACATTACGATCTTTAATATTTCTAAAGTCGGCCCCTGTTTCGTATACTTACCTTATTTCTCAAGATTCAACTAATATCACCCCGGCCGGTATTTGGCGATTAAAAGTAAAATATATTTATTTACCTACCTATATGCTTTGCAATGGCATGGGTAGAATTGGAATTTATAAAACAGACTGCATTTACTTTAAAGTCGGCCCCGGCCGAGAATCCGGTTTTAAGTCGAAACTGGTATCCTAATGGCGGCCCCCTATTTTTCCCATAAAGCAATACGCAAAACATTGAAAAAACTATCTCAAAATATAGTAAAAATAACTTTTTATTGTTATCAAAGCTTAAAATCAAAAAAATAAACGTCTTATCGTAGTCATATCAATCCCCGGAGCGTGGGTATGCGCAGCAAGTAAGCTACTTTAGCCACGAACTTGACTCTTCAACGGCGCCATCGCTGCTGATGCTCAGTGTGCGAAGAGCGAGTGACCAATCGGATAGTAACGGTTTGTACATATAGATTATGAACCAAAGTTGCAATTGGAGTGGCAAAATTTTCAAATAATTACCTTTTGAACGAACGCAAGCTGAAAATGTGCAGACGGCCGAAGATTGGGGGGAGGCCGATGTATGGCGTATTTACTTACGGCTTTTTATTGTGGAGGTCAGATAGGCAGTCGCTCCATGTAAAATACTGGTATTCAGCTGCATCCGGTTAGACTGGAAGCCGACCCCAATAAAAACTTGGGAAAAGGCTAGGCAGATATATATTTACAAATGGAGGGTGCATGTAAAAACATGTCGACTAAAAACACGGTGAAGCGCAAGACATAAACTAGTTTGACATTTCTAACTTAGTTCATAGCTATAGCCGTCCTTTTCTCGCACTGCCTTTTAGTAAAAGATAGCAATAGCCTAAATTAAGTTTAGTTTGTGCACAACAGAATAGACACCATTATAAAACTATGTCGCCGCGTCTCGTCTGTCCCTATGTATGCTTGGATCTTTAAAACTACGCAACGGATTTTGATGCGGGTTTTTTTAATCGATAGAGTGATTCAAGAGGAAGGTTTTAGTATTTAATTTGCGGGCGGGCGAAGCTGCGGGCATCAGCTAGTATTAAATATAGAATTATAAGATAAGACTCGCTTTTATAATATTAAATTAATATTATAAATGCGAAAGGTTGTGAGCATGGATGTATGTTTGTTTGTTACTCTTTCATGCTAAAACTACTGAACAGATATTGATGGATCATCGTGGATGAAAGCGCATTCAGCTTCATAAAAATATCCAAGTCTGGATGCAGGATGCAGTACCGCCATCCCGCTCGCCAAAATATGAAATATTTTAATGAACCATCTCAATATGAATGATGTACCTAACCAAGATTTTGTAACAATATTTTGATTTAAAAGAGTGTCCATGGAGTTTCTTGCCCGTTCTTCTCCATAGAGATCTACGCTAGGGAATGGGCAACTACAGCACTTTCACATGTCTTGTGACTGGGACTGTAGCTACATTCAATTTTCATTTTTGTTTCGAGAATTCAAAAGTGCCTGTAACTGGCCTACTTGAAATACATGCTATGATTTTGATGCATTTGTAGGAAAAGCAATTATAATTATCATGCCATGCACGGAAACCTATACTCGAGACGTGTTTTGCCCTGCCACGGGCCATCTTCAGGAGATGTGTTGGCTGTTGACTTGACAACAGCTCGGGCGCGAATGAGCCAGTTGTTTTTTTGAACTTCTTTAGGCACGTAGAGCACTTTTTGGGTGAAGGAAAAACATTGAACTCATCGTCACTTGATGTAACGTGCGATCACGCTTCGTAGCACTCGTAGGCGATCCGCTACGGCGTAGCACCACATAGCACAACCAGTTCTACGAATGGGGAGGGGCCTGTGTACTTTTTGTTTTCACTTATCGGCAGTCCCCAAAGACTGCCCCGATTGTTTTTTCCACTCAGCTTCATGAAGTTTACTGTAAATAGTTGTATTTCTTGTTTCTTTGTTTACAGGCGGTAGTCCTGCCACATCATGGGACCGTGTTGTGTCGAAGGTTGTGAAATTACATCTGAAGAAACATTCTATTTTGAGTAAGTATAAATATTGCTAGACATTACACACATTAGCCGTGTGGTATCCGGCAGAGTAGAATAGAACCAACCCATTACACTCACGGATGTCGTATAAGGCGACTAATGTCTGAGGCAGAACACCTTGCGCCTCCGTAGACCAGAGAATGGGCAGCAGCGTTTTCTGTTAGTCTTTTATCACTGCGATCTACAATCCGCCTGCCAAGCGTGGAAATTACGGCTAATTCCTCCCATCATGGGAGAGGCTTATGTCCAGCAGTGGACGTTATGGGCTGTTGTTGTATTACACACAGCGCCATCTAGTGCCACACTAAGCAACGAGGCTTGTGTCCTGAACACCAGATAGTTGATATACTACATAGATACTTTTTTGTTTGTAAATACATGCATATTATGTATATAAACATCCATGATTCGGAAACAAATGTCCATGCTCATCACACAAATATTTGCTCCTACCGGGATTCGAACCCGGGACCCTAAAAACATAAAGCAGCCTTACTACCACTGCGCTATTCGAGTCGCCCGTAAGTATCTATTATAGTAGTAGAGTATGAAAGAGCTTAAGTTAGCTTAGCTTAGCATATGAGGAGCTCGTGGCTAAGTAATAACAGAAGCCCGGGTCGATCGTTAGGTTAAGCCGTGCTTGCCTAGGTTGGTCTGTGGATGGGTGACCACCCATTACATACCGAGTTTCCTCCGTGCCTCGGAAAGCATGTTAAGCCGTTGGTTCTGGCTGTCATTTGGGGCCGTTCAAGTATTACATAAGCAGATTTATTACAATTATTTACCCCCCCCCCCCCCCTTGTCAGCAAAAATAAGCAAAGTATAGACCTCCCGGCCCCCTATAGTGCTTACGTAATACTTGAACGGTCCCTTTGTAGATATTTAGCAGTCGTTAGGTAGTCAGAGGCTCAAAAAGTCTGACAACCAGTCTTACCAAGGGGTATCGCATTACCCGGTAGTAACTGGGCCGTGGAGGTCAGATAGGCAGTCGCTCCATGTAAAATACTGGTATTCAGCTGCATCCGGTTAGACTGGAAGTCGACCCCAACATAGTTGGGAAGAGGCTAGGCAGATGATGAGTATGAAGGAGCTAGTCCAGTGAAACCCGACCACACACCACACACGTCTGTCACCCTGGTTTAAAGGGTCTGGTCTGTAGACTGCGATGTTTCGAAGACATCCTTTGGATAGATTACAGGAACAGGGAGACACAATATTGTAGGTAGCCTGTGGTGTACTAATTAGGTACATATCAATGTAAAGGGTGTAAAAAGACTTTTAACGAAGCCGAAAGGCACTTGTTCTCCCCGTCATTGCGATCATTTTTTTGTTCTACACCATACCTGGGAAGCTTCTAGTTACGGAGATATTGGGGGTCAAAGTTCCAACTTTTCCACAAGTTTTTTTTTTTTCTAATACATGTTTTTAATGTAGGATTTTTACTTTACTAAACACCTCCACGACCCCCGTACTATTCAATCCACCCATCAGCACAATGTTTTGAATGCGGTACCGTGGAGTTTTACGGTAAAACGTGATTTTTTACCCCAAAAAAAAATTCCCCAGAAATATTGATTGCGTAAAATTACTTAGTATGATGTACAGAATCAGAATGCTTTGTTGACGGCTTCGTGATTAGTCTATAATACACCCTGTATGTACATACATAAATGCAAGCATTAGCACATAAGCATATTATTATACAAATATTTAAACATTATACCGGATGACTTTTTTTCACTTTTCGAAAAAATGGGTATATTAGGTGAACGGAGTAGAAGCATAAAGCATACCTAGCTTAGAAAAAAATTGATCCATCATCAAAAAACGCCACTAATTTCAAGTAAACTTTTCAAATTAGAACAAAGAAAGAGAAATTATAAAAAAAAAAATATCGATCTTCAAATCATACGCAATACGCGTATGGTTTGAATTAAAAAAAAAAAAACAAATAAGTAAAGTATGCCATTTGCTTCTACTCCGTTCACCTATTATACCCATTTTTTTTGGAAAGTGATAAAAATGTCATCCTGTATGACAACCATGTAACAAGAACAGAGAACCATGTATAGATGCTCATGGGGGCTATCGAACACATCCCTTTATTCCTCTCTCCTCCCCAGGTTCCCAACAAGTCGGCTTCTCCGTCGCAAATGGCTAGAGCTGATACCGATCCAGGGCAAGTTGCCGTTGGGAACGGTGGTGTGCAGCAGGCACTTCAGCGCCGAAGACTACGAGAGCGTGCGAGGGAAGGTGCGGCTGAAGAGCAAGGTGGTGCCCAGTCTGTTCCTGCTCCAGGTGGGTGCATATTCCGCAGGAGACGCCCCGGGCGTCCGTAGGCGCGGGCCTGTGGACGGAGAGCTATGGGCTAGCTCGCCATCCGTCTGTCTCATGTCGACGGCGCAGGAGTGTTCCACGCGCGGCTCAAAGAGAGTCGGCAAAAGGAAGGGGTCCGTAAGGGCCGATGCCTGCCGGGGTTGCGGGACTGTTCGAAAGAGATACCGTGGCTCCGGAACACAAAGGGCGATGAAGGAACATGGATGGGTTTTAGTCAGTTAAAGTCTGACACTCCCTTCCGCTCCGCCCAGAGCGGGAGGAGTCATTTGATGATATCACATCTGAAATAATAAAATGGTGGATGCATATTATACTAGCGTATACCCTTGAACCGGAAGACGTTACGTTGGAAGGCCTCCCACTAGGTGGACCGATGACCTGGTGAAGGTTGCAGGGATCCGCTGGATGCGAGTCGCACGGGACCGGTCAATGTGGCGACACTTGGGGGAGGCCTATGTCCAGCAGTGGATGTCTCTCGGCCGAAATACTGATGATACACCCGGTTTTGTCCGCGTGGTTTTTCATGAGATTGTACTATCGGATGAAGAATATTCTATGTGTTGTTAATCCAGGTTATAAACAGTAACTATCTTTATTCAAAACTAGCGGACGTCACGCGGTTTCACCCGCGTAGTTCCCGTTACCGTGGGAGTACGGGGATAAAACAGCCTTGTTACTCGCTAACAATGTAGCGATCCATTGCTGAAAGAATTTTTCAAATCGGTCCAGGAGGTTTTAAGTTTATTCGTTATATACAAAAATACAATCTTTCCTCTTTATAATATTACTGTAGTTAAAGATTTCGTCCAGATCTGTTCAGTAATTTTTGCGCGAAATAGTAACAAACATCCATCTTCACGCACTTTTATAATAGTAGTAAGATTGTTGTAGAGTCTGAAGCCACAAAATTCAGACAACCAGTCTTACCAAGGGGTATCGTATTACCAAGCACACTAACTCCGGGCTGTGGAGATCAGATGGGCAGTCGCTCCATGGTAAAATACTGGTATTCAGCTGCATCTGGTTAGACTGGAAGCCGACCCCAACATAACATAGTTGGGAAAAGGTAGGCAAATGACTATAAATGAAGCTGAAGTAGCAATGGACCTTCCAGTTCTTGAGCGGTCTCCACCGCTACCTGTATCTCCGTATCTCTGTTGACAGCTTGAAATGATAGTAACTGGGCTCAGTGTCCATCAAATAACTGTCAAAAGGTTAGTTTCGTATTATGTATGACCAGTCGCGATCAAATATAACGTCATTGGTTGTCATCGTGGCTGATTGTCACCGTGACTCATTTTGACAGACGGTTTCGTATTGATACTTATATTATTTCGATTATGTAAGCATAGTGGACATCAAATTGATGACAACTGAGTTTGAAGTGGCTTTCGTGAAAGACGTTACACCGTACCCGGGCTGTTAGTCACCGTAAAGTGATATCCACTCAGTGTGATACGTAATACCAATATTTTGACATTCTCGGTTGTCATCAAAGTTCGGTGTACAACCGAAGCTTGATAGCCACTGGAGATTAAAAAGATACGTAATAGCCCTACTGGTATCCTTTTGCCAAATGATGTAATAAAGCAAATCAATTATTTTAGATTTCCTTTAATAAAAATCTTGCTTTTCTTACAGAAACAAACACCAACATCAGAGATACCACTCCCAAATTCACCCCCTCCCACCAAAGCCCCTTTATCGCCTAAATCACCACCCGATAAAGCCCCATCAGCCCCTAAATCACCCCCACCCGCTAGAGCCCCATTAGCCCCTAAATCACCCCCACCCGCTAAATCCCCATTAGCCCCTAAATCACCTCCACCCGCTCAAGCCGCACTCTCCCCTAAATCACCCCCACCCGCTAAAGCCCCACTATCCCCTAAATCACCACTCTCATCACCCCCTACCCCTTCCAAGGTGATAGAAGTCGATGGTGATTCAACTACGCTATCAGTTCCATCCCCAATTGATGCTGAGAAGTTGATCGATGATATTCAGAAGAGGATAGTCGGGTCTATACAGAAGCTGGTGGCGACGCAAAATGGGGTGAACAGGGATCTTCGTAGAAGGTGAGTCAAGGGCAATTGTATACAGGGTATAAAAGACCTCATCACGAAGCCGTCAACCAAGCATTCTGTACATAAAAACTAAGTAACTCTACTCTACGCAAAAATTATTGCTGGGAAACGACTTTTTATTTGGGGTGAAAAATCATGTTTTGTGGTAGAACTCAATATATCGCACTCTATATATTGTGCTGATGGATGAATCGAATAGTACGGGGGTCGTGGAGGTGTTTAAAGTAAACATCTCACATTAAAAAGTTGTATTAAAAAAAAAATCGGAGCAGTCTTTGGGGACTGCCGATAGAAGTGAAAACAAAAAGTACAGTACACAGACCCCGCCCCAGTCGTAGCACTGGTTATGCTCCGCGCATGCCTATGTGGTGCTACGCCGTAGCGGATGCTACGAGTGCTACGAACGGCTACGATGCGTGACCGCACGTTACGTTACGTGACGATGAGTTCAATGTTTTTCCTTCACCCTAAAAGTGCTCAACGCGCCTAAAGAAGTTTGCACTTCAAAAAACCTTGTCAGAAAGTTGGAACTTTAACCCCCAATATCTCCGTAACTAGAAGGTTCCCAGGTATGGTGTAGCTGTAGAACAAAAAAATTATCGCAATGACGGGGAGAACAAGTGCCTTTCGGCTTCGTTAAGAGGTTTTTTACACCGTTTATAATTTATTTTCAGCAAAAAAAATCACACTAACTATATTTTTTTCTAATTCCAGTCCTCCCCCGACCCCCGCAGCCCCTCCCCTCGACCAAAAAGAAGACATCGAGGACATGATCACCAACTATCACATCAAGAACAAAGTCCCCAACCCGGCGTTACTGGCAGATTTAGTGCCAACGTCAGTGGCATTGCCAGGATCCGTGGCATCTGTACGGACGGTGCCAGTGGAGTTCGAAGTGCCGCTGCATGAGACCATCGACCTTGAGGATGTGAAGGAAGCTGATCCGGTTTTTATTGAGGTTCCTGTTGATAAAGGTGAGGTTTTTTAAAATATTATTATTGCCTCGTTGGTCTAGGGGTCGTAAGTGCGACTGCTGAGGTCCTGAGTTTGACTCCCAGGTCGGGCAAAGTGTTTTTGACTTGTACTGAGAATTACTGCTATTGAGTGATATTTTTTTTTGCATAAATCCCAAATCTTAAAAAAAAAAGTAGCCTAAAACACCGTATAACATTAGCTATCTGCCAGTATAAGTCCCGTTAACATCGGTTCAGCCGTTTCGGAGATTATCCGGAACAAACAGACAGAAAATAAAAAAATAAAAATTTGTTATAAATAAGATCCGTAGCTATCTGCCAGTAAAAGTCCCGTCAAAATCGGTCCAGCCGTTTCGGAGATTATGCGGAACGGATAGACAAAATTACAAAATATATATTTATGTTATAAATAAGATCTGTATGTTTTCATATGCATTCAGTAAAACGTTATTATTTTGATATTACAAACAGACACTTCAATTTTATTTATTTGTTATAATCGCATGTACATGATAATAACGTGTTCCTCGTCCGTTTATCATATATTATCCAATCACCAGTCCATGGTAATAACGCCTTTATATCTGGAGCAATAACGTCGGTTATCGTAGTTCAAGCGTTTGTGTTCGACAGTTACTTATACTTTCAAGTTTAGAACTTCAGTAAACGGTCCGAGCTCGAAGAGAGAGCACGCGTTTCGCGGGTAGTTCCGTCTACGTTTGGGGGAATGGGGGAGTACCCCTATTCCCCCGGATATAGGTAGCCTGAAGAATATCGTGGTAAGAGTCTTACATAATAATAATATCCTAATTAATACAAGTTAAAATGTTTGTTTGTAATCTCAAAATTACAGCATTTTACTGCATGCATATGAAATTATACGGTACTTATAGCAAAAAAAAATCATTTTTTTAATATTTTATTTCTCTCTGTCCGTTTGCCTACCTATCTGTTTCGGATAATCGTTACAGAGATATTGCGGGTCAAAATTCCAACTTTTTTTTTTAATACACTGGCCTGCAAAAATAAGTATCACACTTTTTATTTTTTTTCTAAACTCTATAGAAGTTAGACATTTAAAATAAAAACCGTTTTATAGCAATTTTTATCAGCTTTATTAGTTTTTATGTACAAAATAAAACTCTTTTTCTAGTCCTTTTTTTTTTCGAAAGTATATCTTGTGCACTTCAAAAGTTATTGCAATTTTAAAAGTTGATACTTATTTTTTCAGTCCAGTGTACATATAATTTTTTAATGTAAGGTTTTTACTTTAAACACCTCCACGACCCCCGTAATATTTAATCCACCCATCAGCACAATCTTTTGAGTGCGTTACATTGAGTTCTACCACAAAACATGATTTTTCACCCCAAAAAAGGTAGTTTCCCAGCAATATTTTTGCGTAAAGTTACTTAGTTTGAAGTACAGAATGCTTGGTTGACGGCTTCGTGATGAGGTAACACCATTTATTTGTATTCTTTAAATATTACATTTAGTTTAGGTTTTAGCTTGGGGTGTAGATAAATAAATAAAGGGGAAAAAAATTAATACCACCAAAAATAACGTTGTGACCACTAACATCTATCACCTATAATATCAATTGATCACCAAATTAAGTAAATTGAGTACCAAATTTTGCCTAGGCCGACTTGGTGCACCACGACACGGGAACCTTGTATGGTGGTGCATGGTTTATAAAAAAAACTATCTGACGTCCCGCGGTTTCACCCGCGTAGTTCCCGTTCCCGTGGGAGTACGGGAATAAAATATAGCCTATAGCACTCACGAATAATGTAGCTTTCTACCAGTGAAACAATTTTTGAAATCGGTTCAATACTTCCGGAGATTACTATTAGATAAAGAGGTAACATTTGTTTGTAAGTTTGTATGTAGGGAATACAAACTTACAAACAAATGTTACCTCTTTATAATATTAAAAAATTCTTTCACCATTAGAAAGCTACATTCACCCTGAGTAACATAGGCTATATTTTATTCCCGTACTCCCACAGGGTACGGAAACTACGCGGGTGAAACTGCGTGACGTCCGCTAGTTATACATAATTTAATATTTCTTTAGTCAATTTAGATTTTTTTCCTCAATGTGGTCCACAGACGCGAGCACAGAGGACGCGGGCAGTCAGGACTGCCTCATGTTGCTGGAGAGCGTCCAGGTGGAAGTGGACCCCAGCCCCTTGCTGCTGACCCACGACCCGGAGTACTACCGCGAGCAGGAGTGGAGAGCGAACAAGTAAGTTTTGCAATCTTATTTATTTTTTACTAGCTTCTGTTAGCGGCTTCGCCCGCGTAAAGGTCGATAATTGTCCCATGGGATCTTAGTACAGGGATAAAAAGTAGCCTATGTTTTAGTACAGGTTATAAACTATCTTTGTGCGAAATTTCATCCAAATTCGTTCAGTAGTTTTGGCGTGGAAGAGTAACAAACATAACATCCATACTCACAAACTTTCGCATTTATAATACTAACTTCTGCCAGCGTAACGCCCGCGTGAAGGTTGATAATTGTCCCATGGAATCTTAGTACAGGGATAAAAAGTATCCTATGTTTTAGTACAGGTTATAAACTATCTGTGTGCAAAATTTCATCCAAATTCGTTCAGTAGTTTTTGAGTGGAAGAGTAACAAACATAACATCCATACTCACAAACTTTCGCATTTATAATACTAACTTCTGCCAGCGTAACGCCCGCGTGAAGGTTTATATTCTCCCATGGGATCTTAGTACAGGGATAAAAAGTATCCTATGTTTTAGTACCGGTTATAAACTATCTGTGTGCAAAATTTCATCTAAATCCGTTCAGTAGTTTTTGCGTGGAAGAGTAACAAACATAACATCCATACTCACAAACATTCGCATTTATAATATTAGTGGGATGAGTAGCTCGTGGCTAAATAAAAAATTGGAGCAGTCTTTGAGGACTGCCGATAGAAGTGAAAACAAAAAGTACACAGGCCCCGCCCCATTTGTAGCACTGATTATAACCCCCCCCCCTGTCCAATGTGGTGCTACGCCGTAGCGGATGCTACGAGTGCTACGAACGGCTAGGAAGCGTCACCGCACGTTATGTTACGTGACGATGAGATGTTTTTCCTTCACCCAACGCGCCTAAAGAAGTTTTCACTTCAATAACAGCCGCTCGGGTCGATCTTTAGGTTAAGCCGTGCTTGCCTAGGTTGTTCTGTGGATGGGTGATCACCCTTACATACCGAGTTGCCTCCGTGCTTTAGAAAGCACGGTAAGTTGTTGGTCCCGGCTGTCATTTGTAGATCTTTGACAGTCGTTACAGATAGTCAGTGGCCCAAAAAGTCTGACAACCAGTCTTACCAATGGGTATCGTATTACCTAGTACTAATTGGGTTGTGGAGGTCAGATAGGCAGTCGCTCCATGTAAAATAATGGTATTCAGCTGCATCCAGTTAGACTCCTATTGTTGCCACATTGGGACACATTGCCAAACTTAAGTGGCAGTGGGCAGGGCACATATATATCGATGGGGCCGAAAGTTCTGGAGTGACGACCGCGAACCGGAAGACATTGCGTTGGAAGGCCTCCCACTAGGTGGACCGATGACCTGGTGAAGGTTGCGGGAATCCGCTGGATGCGAGTCGCACGGGACCGGTCAATGTGGCGACACTTGGGAGGCCTATGTCCAGCAGTGGACGTCTTTCAGCTAAAATGATGATGAATGATGCCGCTACACAGGCCTCCTCTCTATGAGAGGGAATGTGCTATAATCCACCACGCGTAGGGTTACCAGGGCCTAAACTCGGAAATCTGGTCTTTGAGGATGAAAAATCCTGATTTTCGACAAAAAGTCCGGTCTAGCCTAAAGTTTACTACGATCAAACAAAAAGCCGAAATTTTTATTCAAAGTTAGAAAAATAAAACAATAAATCATGTTCAGTAATCAAAAGTTAAACGTAAAAAGTGTTAATTATATTTTTATTACTAGAAATAGCATTTAAAATTGGTTTAGACGGCAAAAATTTGATTGATACTTTGTAAGCACGATGACTCTAATGGGCTCCACTGATAGTCTGTTTCTTTCTTTCGGAAGGCATGAGTCGAAAAATCCGGTCTGGCACAAAATCCGGGCGATGTCCGGTATTGGCATTAAAAATCCGGTCAAGGCCGGATTGATCCGGTCAGATGGTAACCCTAACCACGCGGGCCCAGTGCGGGTTGGTAGATGTCACATGTCTTCGAATTTTTTGGTTCTAGGACATGCCGGTTTCCTCACGATGTTTTCCTTCATCGTTGTGAGAGCAGTGGTGATGAAATAAATTACACAAAGTATCGGACGTGATGTTGGTTGTGGTTTTTGAATTAATCGCGTAAATAGACGGAATATAAACGGATGTGGTGTAGTTGGCAGGAAACTCTATGATAACATTTCTACTTGTAACTGGGATTTCGGACAAATAGTTTAAAACCTACAGTTATGTTTAATTTTCGTTAATTGTTACTTAAATTTTCGTGCGATAACATTTTCAATAGCCTTAGTCCATCCCAAATGTGTATGGTTATGGTAAGGTTGAGATATCCTACACAAATCCTTGACATAACTATATAAATTTTACTTTGAAAGAGAAGTTATTATGATATCACCGTGTCATCAACATAGGCGAAGTAGGAAAAATACGTATTATAGAAGATAACTCATTGGTACTTAAGTAAAGTTAATAAAATGTACATAGGACCACCGCACGAGCTTCCTCTACCTAATGAAAAAGAATACCAAAAAAACTTGTTTTGCAAAAAATAAAAACGACTTCAAAAAAGTGAAAAATAACTTTAGCTTCAGAAGTTGGTGACAAAAAAACTAAATCTATCAATAAAGGTCATCGACTTCTGAAGCTTAAGTTATTTATCACATTTTTTTTTGAAGTTGGTTTTATTTTTTGAAAACAGTTTTTTTTTTTTCACTTTTTAGTTGTTCACATGTGCTTACCCTTTCACAGCGTACCGGTGTGATGTGATTATGAACTGGTGTAAACAATAGACAGACATGAGATTTCAGCAATCCCAGTCAATTTGCTATAATTTATTGAAGAGTTAGAAAGAAAGAAAGAAAAAATATTTATTTGCCACAGGCACATGACGTGCAAAACATAGGTATTATGTACAAAACTTTTAAGGCGTTTAAAATATAACATACGTATGGAACAGAAACAAGAAAAAAACGAAAAAGTTGACATCTAGCACGTCGTGAGTGCGACAAACAGGTTAAACCACTCAGCATGATGCTGTGCTATGGGGAGCCCACAGCACAGCGCTGGTTTTCAGTGGTCACCCTTGAAAAAAAAACGTACGGAAGGCAATACAGTGGTATCTAATGAAATTAGTAACTAAAATAAAACAACCAGTACTTAGATTACGTAAACAAAACACAGCATAAGAAACATAAACATTACAAAAAAAAAAAAAATATATATATAGTAGAGTTCTGTTTCCTCTCTCCGAAGTTCTTCATCAGATCTTCACTAAATTGAAATGGGACTACTCCGAGAAAGTACTCTTCCAAAAACTACCCACATCGCTTCAAGTGTGCCTATAACATTTGAAGAGTTCTCTCTATTTCTCCAGGATCCCATCATCAGATCCTGAATTGATGATCATGGGACCGCCTGGGAAGTATACTCTTTCAAACTAAACAAAAAAAAATCCTAATCGGTCCAGCCAGCCATCTTCGAGTAATCGGGGAACATACATTAAAAAAAAAATAGGTTCCGATGAATTAAGAACCTCCTCCTTTTTGAAGTCGGTTAAAAATCAGACCAGTATTCACAAAGAAATGGGTGCAGATAGATGAAAAAAAAAACCGGCCAAGTACGAGTCGGACTCGCGCACGAAGGGTTCCGTACCAATTATTATAAAAAAATCATGTTTGTTGTATGGGAGCCCCCCTTAAATATTAATTTTATTCTGTTTTTAGTATTTGTTGTTATAGCGGCAATAGAAATACATCATCTGTGAAAATTTCAACTGTCTAGCTGTCACGGTTCATGAGATACAGCCTGGTGACAGACAGACGGACAGACGGACAGACAGCCAAGTCTTAGTAATAGGGTTCCGTTTTTACCCTTTGGGTACGGAACCCTAAAAAAAGATGTTGGTGGAATACATAATTAACTTCCTTCTTTTTTAGAAGTCGGTTAAAAAGTGATATTTTGGACTTTAGTTATATTTTCTCCCAAGCAGCTTTTAACCATCACCATTATCGCGCAAGACATTGCAGATGCATATCTGACACTCTATATCTCTTTTAAGGCGCTGTCAATACCAAAATCGCGCACACTGTCTATTTGTATGGGAGAAAACGAGACGTCACTATTACTGGGCGGCCAGGTTTTAGAAGAAAATAATTAATAAATATTGATATAAAAAAAAGTATGGATTATTTGTGAAATATGTCTCGTTAGCGTTTAAGTATGAATATGTTGACTTCATGTTTTTAATTGCAGTCCCATACGTCAAAAAAATAAAGACATAGGACCGTTAATGATGATTTTAAGACCAATCTTTGCAATTATTTTCTATAGAGCCGATTTCGTCGAAATATGTATCGAGTCCGTCCAAGGTCTTTGAAATATGATCAATATTAACATTTTTTTTTTTGCCGTGCTAGAACAAATAGTTTTTCTTAAAAAAACTGCTTAAATAACATCAATTTCAACAAATTAGGTGTTGTCAGCCCCTTAAGCATAAACGCTTTCTCAAAAACTATTTCTTAAATAACTCTTTCTCTTCACAGAAAAGACGACCCTATAAGTCTGCTCACCTCAAGCGACGAAGACGACGTGATACTGCAAGAGCCGCACATAGACACGGTAGAGGTATCGGACGAGACAGACGAGGACGACCAGCCACTAGTCAAACTAGCCAAAAAGAAACCAGAGACAAGCAAAAAAAAACTTCTAAAAAAAAAATCCAAGATAAAAAGACCAAAGCAACAGAACATAGAAAAAATCGTATGGGGAATGTATGATTTTTTTTGCGTACAATGTCATTTTTCAACTAAAAACGCTAAGGAATATAATAAACATATATCTGAACACTCAACCGTGTTACATGTCTGTCCTATATGCTCGTATACTTCAGCAAGCAGTGCGATGTTTGCGAAACATTCAAGAATACATAAAACCGAAAAAAAATTCAAATGTCATCTTTGCGACTACAGAGCGAGACACAAAATGAGTTTGGTATTTCATTTAAAAAAACATAATTGCGACATCAACGCGATAAAAGACTTTATATGCAAGCGGTGTGGGTTCAAATCTGATAACAAGCTGCAGGTTCTAGAACATCTATCGTCTTGTAGGGAGTGCGATAAGAAACATGTGTGTGAAAAATGTGATTATAAAACAAAGAAAAAAAGTGATTTAAAAAGGCATTCTTTGAGGATACATCCCGACGACTGCAGCCCTAAAGACAATGAGTATTCTTGAAGAATCGGTAAGAGACTGCTTTGTATATATATTTGGTTTAAAATTAGTATGATTAGAACTAATTGATCGAGAGTTCCAAGATCCCAGAAACGCCAGACATTTCTTGTACTGTGAACTAGTGATGGGTCGTTGACGGTTTTTCCGTTAACGTTGATTTACGTTTGTCAACTGGTTAATCAACTAGTTAAATTCGTCAACGATTTAACTTACTATTAATGTCAACTTGCAACGTAAACCGTTCATTAATTGAACGATTTTATTCAACGTTGCGACGTTCATATATTTGGTTTAAAATTAGTATGATTAGAACTAATTGATCGAGAGTTCCAAGATCCCAGAAACGCCAGACATTTCTTGTACTGTGAACTAGTGATGGGTCGTTGACGGTTTTTCCGTTAACGTTGATTTACGTTTGTCAACTGGTTAATCAACTAGTTAAATTCGTCAACGATTTAACTTACTATTAATGTCAACTTGCAACGTAAACCGTTCATTAATTGAACGGTTTTATTCAACGTTGCGACGTTCATATATTTGGTTTAAAATTAGTATGATTAGAACTAATTGATCGAGAGTTCCAAGATCCCAGAAACGCCAGACATTTCTTGTACTGTGAACTAGTGATGGGTCGTTGACGGTTTTTCCGTTAACGTTGATTTACGTTTGTCAACTGGTTAATCAACTAGTTAAATTCGTCAACGAGTTAACTTACTATTAATGTCAACTTGCAACGTAAACCGTTCATTAATTGAACGGTTTTTATTCAACGCTGCGACGTTCAATTTTAGAAACAATTTGATTCAATGTATGTATTGGAAAACGTTTGATTTAATGGTTCTACTAATTAGATGACCTTCCCTTCATACTTTTTCATCAGGCTTAGGACTAACTGAATAGAATACAATTAGCTATAAACACGTAAACAAACTAGTATTAAACTGTTTCTCTCGGGCGGCATGTGGCACGAGCGGGGCGCGCTATTCCACCAATATCGTCATAAGTACTATTCTTAAAATAAATATTTCGAAAATCTATAATCTATAACACGTTACTTAGAGTTCAAATTGTATGACATGACTGTCGCTCGCAAGCTAGGACGTTATTTTCAACGTAAGTTTTTTAATTCGTTGCGTTTTCGATTATTGAACGAGACGCACGAGTTAAGTTCATAAACGTCGTTGACGAATTCAACTACTTGATTAATTAACAGTTAACGTTAATACGTTGACAGGAGAATAACGGTTGATTCAACTAGTTCATTCATTGATTCAACGCCCATCCCTACTGTGAACATATGCATACCTGCTGATCGGTTAAGATTACCTAACGAATGTACAGTAAACAAAACAGTCAGGTATGCAGTCTATAGTCTTTGCCATTTAAGTAGCAAAGAAAGGCTGCTGCTGTTGCTCTTTCCTTAATTTCTCTGCGTAGGTACCCCGGCAATACATTATGAATCGTTTTTTATTACTAGAAAAAGTCAAGGATCACGATAAAGGTAGTTTCGGGACAAGTTTATGTCATTATTTCTGTTTTCTGAATTATGTATTTGAATAAATGTATGCGGGTTAATGACCTTTATTCCCTATTTAAATGGCGCAGACTATAGCAATCTTCTTACTACTATTATAAATGCGAAAAGGCTTAGATTTTTGTATGAAGCGTGGCAGGATTAACTTCTGCCATTATGTTTTTTTTTTCAAAGTGGTTACCACGCATATGACTTATATTAATCGATAGCTGGCATCAATACAAATTTTGTTTGAATCAAAATCTTCTAAAGTGTCACGTTTCCGAGATATGAGCTATCAAAGTTAAAGTACATTCACTGATAGCATCTTCAGAACGGCTTTGATTTGATCAGACACGCATAAAACGTGTATCAATCGATAGCTGGCATCAATACAAACAAGTTGTGTCTGAGACAAAATCTTCTAAAGCGTCACTCTTCCGAGATATGTGCTATCAAACTTAAAGTCCATTCACTGATAGCATCTTCAGCACAACTTTGATAAAATCTTTGATACACTTTTTATGCGTGTCTGATAAAATCAGACACGCATAAAAAGTGTATCAATCGGTAGCTGGCATCAATACATTTTTTTTTTAAATCAAAACGTTCTAAAGTGTCACGTTTCCGAGATATGAGCTATCAAACTTAAAATATATTGACTGATATCTTTGACACGCAAAATACGTGTATCAATCGATAGCTGGCATCAATACAAACAAGTTTTTTCTGAGACAGAATCTTCTAAAGCGTCACGTTTCCGAGATTTAAGCTATCAAAGTTGTGTTGGTAGCGATCACAATCACGGAATCGTGACACTTTAGAGCATTTTGTTTCACGCAGAAATTACTGGACAGATTTGGATGAAATTGCAAACAGATTGATTATAACCCTTTCGCATTTATAATAAAAGTAAGAAGATTGTTAGCTATTTGGTTTACAGTTTAACCCACAAATTACATTGTAAACCAAATAGCTTGTTCGACCGTACTATACTATAAAAATATAAATTAAAACTTGTATATAATTACCCAAGAAACATAGAAGTTATGTGTTTCTTAAAATAATGAATGACTCCTGTAAAACTCGAAATAATGAAATATCAATTTAATGTAAGCCAATACATTTGCAGCTACTTGAAAGCTGGTACCTTATTTGTCATTGTTGTATAATATTGTAGGGGTTAATTCTTTTTTATATTAGATAGGCTCGCGATAGGGGGATCCGTTAAGGCAACCAATAAGATTACTTGAGCGTAGTTCTGCCAAAGTGTACCAACCCACATCAATGATATTCCCATTTTTCGAAGTAATTAAAATGCTTTTCAATAATTGTAAACGCTCATAACATAATTATAGGTCTAACAGTTTAACTTTTAAACCCGATTAATTGGTCCCTGATTTAAATGAATTAATTAAAACCATAATGGTCTAATTAAAATAAATTATTTGAGTATGAGAAGATTGTGGGTTAGCTCGTTATGGTAGAACTACGTTCTTTGTGAAAATATGACGAATTCCAGCTAATATAATTCGGGGAGCTTTTTACTTCAAACCGCTTGCAATTTTTGTATAGAAGGGTCTTTGAGACCGAATTAAATCTGTTTAATTTCATTTAATTTAATGTGTAAATTAAATTTAAAAGAAAATGGAAATATTGAAAAAGAAGATTTAATTTTGATGATGATGTATTATTTAACAACGCCGAAATATTTATAGACCATTGTAATTCCAATTTTCAATTCAGCGTTGAGACTCGGAGAGTTTAAAATCATTCGCTTTGGTGTTCGTGAAAACCGACACAATTTAAAAGTATTAGATGACATTTCAATTTGTGATTATTTTTTTAAGTTAACTATAAATATTCCAATCTTGATTAATGATTATGATAATTGCAGCTGATTTTACTCTGAACAAATAACTGTATATCTATAAAAGTACTAACGTTCAGTGAAAGTATTTTCGAAATCGGGGTCAGTAGTTCCGGAAATTAATATAAATTTGACCTCTTTTAATAATATTAGATAGATTATTATAGATAATACGCTCAAATCGCTTCTTAAATCGCGCTAAATTTCGGAAATTAAGTTTAGTTTGTGCACAACAGAATCGACACCAATAACCTTTTCTCAATGCAGTAGGCACTAAATTACGGTTTTTCATTGTCCACAGATATTTTCTCAGAGTAATTAATCTTTTATACTTACCTAAATAATTTTTAAAAGTATTTTATATAGCGCAGGCCGCCCTATTATATACTGTAAATAGTTAAGACGATGTGATTACTGATTAATTATGTGTTAAAAATGGGTATTAATTAAAAGTTCTAGCACTTCTGAAAGTTATGTTTTATGGTAGTTTAGAACCTTACCATATTAAGAGGACGCATTGGAAATCATGTAGTCAATGATCTCAATTTTTGTCAGTAATTACAAAACAAATGAAAATATAAGTTGGTGACCTGATAATTCATGGTATAACCCTTATTTTGTTAGTTTTCAATACATGATTAAGTAACTTTTGTAACAGAGAAAAAAATATCAAACATACCTCTTTTTAAAAAGAGATTCACATTTAATGAGCAAACGGGACCAATTTAAGCCTCTTAACTTTCTCCGTAGATGAGCCTATACATACTCTTTAAAATTATAGAAGGAATTTCTGAAATTATCGTTCCCAACTTAATTAAATAACAAAAACCATTTTGTCGTTTACGTCCTTTAAGTTATAAGCTAGTAATCCTCGCCCCGCTCAGACGCCCAGTCCCCCGCTCAGTCCCGATGCGCGCGTGCCCGGTTTTAGAACGATGCCTCGCCTTAAGCTAGTTTGCACCATCATTAAATTGCAAATCTATTAAGTCCGTCAGTTAGAGTATTGGAAAATAATGGACACGTATTTTGTTTTTGTTGTAAATCAATTAATATTGACAAAGATAAGACATATCAAAACTCAGGAGTGGGGGGGCTCGTGACGTCAAAACGTGTTAAAATTTATAGCACGGCATGACGTATTGAGAATTTTAAAAGCGTAGTATCTTCGTCAATTTTGGTTTACGTAACAAAAGAAAAAATACGTGTCAAATATTTTTTGATAATTTAACTGACGGACTAATTAGATTTTTTCAGTTGACAAGCCTATTGTCTTGTTCTGCCAAAATGTACCAATCCACATCGAAACTTCTCTCATTTTCCGAAATAATTGTTGGATGTTAGACGCTGAATAATTTAAAATTATTTTTTTCTGGTTACTAATATACGAGTATCACATGCAAAACGCTAGATTTCTTTGACGTATACAGGGTGTAAAAGACCTCATCACGAAGCCGTCAACCAAGCATTCTGTACATCAAACTAAGTAACTTTACGCAAAAATGATTGCTGGGAAACTACTATTTATTTGGGGTGAAAAATCATGTTTTGTGGTAGAACTCAATGTAACGCACTCAAAACATTGTGCTGATGAATGGATTAAATAGTACGGGGGTCGTGGAGGTGTTTAAAGTAAAAATCTTACATTAAAAACTTGTGTTTAAAAAAAACTTGTCAAAAAGTTGGAACTTTGACCCCCGATATCTCCATAACTAGAAGGTTCCCAGGTATGGTGCAATGACGAGGAGAACAAGTACCTTTCGGCTTCGTTAAGAGGTGTTTTACACCCTTTATAACTAAACATGAGAATGTAATGTGGGTTGCATTGTTTTGGCGGAACAAAGTTCAGTAGACAGTGACCACACTTATCGACGCGGAGTCGGCAGCTATATGGCCATGCAATAAAAAGACGGACAAATGGCAAAGATTTTCCGCTGATTTTTGCTCAAGTAAACTCACGCCTTAGGCCCTGTTCCCACTTATCGTGACCACAGATAATCGTGTAGTTTTAAGGGCCATCAAATGGCTTAGCATGATCCTCCGTTACGCCTAAAAAACTGCATTAATTTTGAAATAAATATATGGTAAAGTTGAGGATTAATGCTAAGTCCTATGTGTGACGAAAACACGATTTCATAAAAATTTCTCGATAGAAAAAAATCCCCAAAGTTACCTCCAAATCGAACAATAAACCGCTGGTATTCAAAAAGTACTTCAAATTAGATCATGAAACTTTGCATACTAACTGAACTAACTATAAAGCAGGTCTTGTTTTTTTATTTTTTCCAAAAGACCAAAATTTTATTTTGTAATGAATAAAAACCACTCATTTCGCACTATTCGGCCGCAGTGACTGACGTAACAACCGCTTTGTAGTGCAAGCTGATTAGAACGTTATTCTAACAGTTTAACAAACGCAGTTTGAACCACCACAAATAGAGTTGCTAATCTGAGGTAGTATAGGCTCTTAAGTGTTGTGGCTTGTGTATGCTTTTGCCAACTAAAAACCAACGATAAATTAATCGTCACGACATAGCGGGTACGCGGCCTTTGGAGGAGGCTTTAACCACAGAACGTTACCTGCTACGAGGCTTCTGGTTAAAGACATTTAATTCTCATAAAGAAATTTACATTTCACTTGCATGGGAACAAATTGAAACAAAGTATAAACTAATCATTGTCCTTCGACACTCGGACTTACAAATTAACTTGATGTAAAATTATTGCAAATTACATATTGACTACATACACACACACTCACTCACTCCACTCCACTCCACTTCACTTAGACTTACATATTGTTACCTCGTCCACGTTCATACATCTGGTCATACGTATACACACACGCCGCATTATGGCACCAAACGGTGCGTTGCATCTAGAAAATCTATAACTTTTGTTTCTTGATATTTTGAATTGAAATTTTATATACGCATTCCTGAATACTTAGGCTAATGGATAATTGGATAAACATTGATAGTTTGGGGAGAATCTCCTTGCCGTATTTCCATCATTGCTGTTTCCGGAACCTTGACGAGGTTTATCAATGTGTAAACCAAGCAATTCCCGGAAACGACTTTGAACGTACTTCTTTTTTTATCTTTTTGTTTTTGCCCTGTGGTATCCGGCAGAGTAGAATAGAACCAACCCATTACACTCACGGGTGTCGTATAAGGCTCGTAATGTCTGACGCAGAACACCTTGCGCCTCCGTAGACCAGAGAATGGGCAGCAGCTGTTAGTCTTTCATCACTGCGATCTCCAATCCGCCTGCCAAGCGTGGAGATTACGGCAAATTCCTCCCATCATGGGAGGGGCTTATGTCCAGCAGTGGACGTTATGGGCTGTTGTTGTTGTTATCTTTTTGTTCTCTGGAGTCGATGCAGACCACTTTTCAAAGCCTAGGTTATAAGAAATATGCAAATACAACATGCAATGTATTTCACACGCGTGCGATTTTTTCCTGAAAATTGCCACAGATAACTATAGGTTATAGGATATACTTAGTCCAAATTGGTTCAATGCCTAGTCTGAGGTGAATGTTTTTTATTTTTTGCAAAGCACTACGCGTCTTTACGGCATAAATATTTTTTGAATAATCAAATTGTGTTTATAAATAGAATATCATACATAAGCATGCTTATTTAAAACTAATAGTTATTTTTATACACAAATTAACATTTATATGTGTTCTGAATTCAAAAATATAAAATAAATCTATTTTTTATATTAGGCTGTGTAACGGCTTCATACCATTGCCTCTCTTTCAACCTGGTGAGACCAAAGCGCGAAAAAAAAGAAAATTGAAGTCATGGTTTCATAGTTCGTGACAAAAATATGAATGGAAAAACCAAAATGATAATAAAATGGCGTCGAAAAGGTCCTTCGCATTGCTGTTAACTTAAACAATGACATTTCATTTTCTAACGCTTTTTGAAGTGAGAACTTCTTTAGGCGCGTTGAGCACTTTTTGGGTGAAAGAAAACATTAAATTAAATTCATCGTCACTTGACGTAACGTGCGGTCACACTTCGTAGCACTCGTAGGCGATCCGCTACGGCGTAGCACCACATAGGCATGCGCGGGGCATAACCAGTGCTACGACTGGGGCGGGGCCTGTGTACTTTTTGTTTTCACTTCTATCGGCAGTCCCCAAAGACTGCCCCGATTGTTTTTTCTTTTCCGCTTCTCGTTTTAATAAAAGAGTTATTTCTATTTCTTACAATTTATCATGTTTTATCATTAACAGTTTTCGTTGTTATTTTTACTTATAATCGAAGATGGAAGTAATAACATTCTTTGATTTTTGTACGATCAACATGCTATGAAGTGGAAGTATCGTAATTTCTTTTTTACCATTGCCACTCGAAAAAGGGCATTTTATTCATCGATAACAGTGAATAAAACTCTCTTTTACTCACTGAGTGAATAAAGACATTTTGAATTTGGAACAAACACGAATTACGTACAAAAAAAAAACGCTGCTGCTGAAAGTACGTACTGGGAGGCTGAATGGAGCTAATCTATTCCAAATAAAAAAAAAAAACCCGCCAATTTAGTTACGTTCTTTTTTATCTGTTAATGTGGTTGTTTTGTGTTATTGGAAAATCTATTAGGTAACTTAAGTAATTATAATAAAATGAGTTCTTCCGATATCGAAAATGAGAGACTGACTCCGGAATCATTTCGTTCTAAAGCAGCAGTTATAGTTGATGATTTGTTGCCGCCAAAATCTCGGGAGTTGTACCTGAAAACATACAATTTGTTCTGCGACTGGAAAACCACGAATGGCGCCAATTCCTTCTCTGAGTGCATATTTCTTAACTATTTCAATGAATTAACCAACACTAAGAAGCCGTCGACACTTTGGAGCATATATTCTATGCTAAAAGCCACAGTGAGAATCAAACACAACATTGATATTTCAAACTAGGTACTCAAAGTTAGTGACATACTTAAAATGGCTATCCGAGGGTAATAAGCCAAAGAAATCTAGAGTGCTTAGCTCCGAAAACATTGAACGTTTTCTAAATGATGCGCCTGACCACAGTTTTCTGGCCGTAAAAGTAAGTACCTACTTAATATATGTATATTTATTTACAAACCTACTGTGCTTCTAAGGTTTTCCTGTCAATACATATTTTTTAAATTATTGTTCGCAGGTTGTGCTAATTTTCGGCGTGAATGGAGTCTGTCGCAGTAATGAATTATTACAGATAACTATAAACGACATCCAAAAACACTCTGATAATTTATTACTTATCGCCAAAAGAGATTGCCAGTTTCTTAAATCTATCGAATCCCGAAAAGTACACAGGACATTGCTTCCGCAGAAGCTCTGCCACCCTTTTAGCAAATTCAGGTGCTGATGTTATAGAACTAAAACGCCACGGAGGGTGGAGGTCCAGCACAGTAGCAGAAAGTTATATCGAGGATTCAATCGAAAATAAATCGAAAAGATGCAGCCGGATAGATGAAAGTATAAATCTAAAACCGTCTGCTGTTGAGCCTTCTGCGCCACTATTTCCGGCGCGCCCTTCTACATCGAAAGGTTGTGAAACGACTACATTACAGCTGTCTCAGCAACAGCAACCACAAAATACGGCGACTTTGCCAAATATCCAAGTGTTGTATAATAATGTTTCAAACTCAAACCAGCCTATAACACTAAATTTTAAAAATTGTTCTAATTTTACTATACATTTTTAATTTAAATTTAATATTTAATCCTTTGTTGTTATAATACTGATTATATAATAAAAACTGATAAATATAAATACCATGCTCCTTTTTATTTTCTCACAGTCAATGGTAAAAAGTAGAGTACACAACACGTGAATAAAAAATTTATCTCGGTACTTGTATCCCTCGCTCCGCTCAGGATTCTAATCTAGAATCCCTCGCTACGCTCGTGATTCTACTCTAGAATCCTTCGCTGCTCTCGGGATCCAACTTCGTACCTCGAACTAAATTCCCTTTTTATTCACTTGTTGTATAATCTACTATTATCTACACCCATGCTATAAATCCTCTATAAAAGTATCTGAAACAGTTAGCTCATGGCCAACATTAAAACAGCCAGTGTCATAATATAATGTTTTACCTGAAAATAAAACAGTTATTATATACGGAACCTTATTCTAGACCTATACAGTGAGACAGCATCTTTCCAGATCTGACGTCACGACCTCTCTTGTTCCGCCTCCCACCCGGCTCCGCCCCGCTATAGCCGGGGGGAGGGGGCGTTGGAGCTTGCCCGAACAGTCAGGCGCGCTCTTCACATTGAATCTCACTTTTGGTGGATTATAAGTCCACCAGGCAGGATTAAAAATATAGGTCTAGAATAAGGTTCCGTATATAATAACTGTTTTATTTTCAGGTAAAACATTATATTATACACTATGAACCGTTATTCTAGACCTATACAGTGAGATGTGTTTATTATCGCCTGGTGGCAAGCTAAGTATATGCCAATGTGTGAAAAAGAAATTCAAAATATAACTGTGTGAGAACATTATTATTATTAGAAATGAAAGTTACTCAAATTGCAAGGAATACTAAATGAACAATAAAAATTGTTTTATCATGTAAAGAAAAAGACTTATTTGAAGCACCAAAACTAACTAAGTAACACAGTAATAAGAACTTACACATACATAAGTCTTGCTATTCACATAACATAATTAGTACAACAATGTATGCTATAATGATATGATATTCGAAGAATTAAGATTTGCTTTGAACTAAAGTTACATTATAAGCATAGCATGCTTATTTAGATTAAATAAATCAATTTAACTTAATATAACAATTGTATTGAATTATTTATTGAAATTACAATGATAATATATATGATTAGATACAAATCATATATTATTTACAATCTACACAGCTTCAAATGCCAGAGATAAATTGTTACGACTTTGCGATGCGTTAATTTCGGCTGAATAGAACCGTGCAAATGTGTTGGGGACACGCCAGTTCCCTTTTGCCATGATCTCGTCAATATTGTGGCACTTAAGCCAGTTGAGAGATGCTGCGGCACTTCGAGTACTACCAGGAGTAGCCTCTACTCCTGCCTCCCTAAGAATAGTTTTAACCCAACCTCCCATCACTGTTCGGGAGGCTGGCCTGACTCTGCCACGAGTTGATATAAATAAATGATTAATGTCATTGTTAATTCTACGTGACGATGATGCTTCTATCAACTTACGTATCCACCATACAGGGCATATGGATTTATCTGAATGAGTGTGCAATTTCCATGATGATTGTCTGTGTATATAGCTATCGGTCTTTGAGCCAAATGCTGGATGTAAAACAATATGATTAGAATCGTCTTCAAAATGTGCACTATCAATCCGTAACAGTGTCAGGTCATGGACTCTACGACTAGAAGCGAGTAGCAAAATCAGTGCTGTGCGACGAGATACTTGGAATAAACTTGCATGAGGCGGCTGGTTAGAGCTGAGCCATTCTACCACAATACGTGGATCCCAAATGAAAGAATTTTTAGGTTTGGAATCAACATTAGCAAGTGAAATAGCTTTTAACATTCTCTGAACGATAGGATCACTGCTTATGTTCTGTCCGTTAGAACAGGCCAAAGTGGCAACTGTTGATTTATAAACTAAAATAGTTTTATATGACAGTTTAAGAGTTAAGTGCAAGTATGCTAGGTACTTAGCGACTTGGGCACCAGAGGGGTTTGTATGGTTGAAATTATTTTGAGTACACCAATTTAACCATTTTTTCCAAATACCAGCATACATTTTCTTCGTAGAGGGTCGCCAGCTAGAATTGAGTAGGTCTATTTCGTTTTGAGACCAATTTGTTAATTCGGCACACCACCCTTCACTAGCCATGCCTCTAGATACATCTGGTCCACGTGAACCGGAGGCAGATATGTCCTTGTATCTAGTAACCGCCGATGAAGATTGAATATGGGTAAAGAAGCGCTCACCGCTCTCCTCTTCAGGTCTGGCCGCCAAAACACTTTGGACCAGCGCGGTACTATTAGGATGTATCGACCCTTGCACAGGTTGAGGTGTGACAGAACTCGTGGAATTAGGTGTGGTGGTGGAAATATCCACGCTCGACGGTATGACCACCTTCTGCTGAAGGCGTCGTGAAACTCTGCGTTCGAGTCTTTGCAATCTCGTGAGACGTAGCGCATAAGCACGTGTGCAGTTTTCGAGGCGAACAAGTCGATTTCGGGCATTCCGAATTTGCGAAATACCTCTTGACATGCCTCTTCCATTAGGGTCCACTCCCCGGGTAATTTGAACCTTGACAGCATGTCGGCCTCTGTGTTTACCTGACCGGGCAGGTACTGAGAGACCAGGTGAATCTTGTTCTCGTCCGCAATCTCGAATAGCATGCAAGTTAGCCGGTAGAGGTTCTGTGATCGGAGACCGCCCTCGTTCCGCATGTAACTCACCACACTCTTGTTGTCCGACTGAACTAGCACGGTTGAATGACGTAGCGATTGCTGACGATTGGTCAAGGCCTGTATAACTGCCCACATTTCCTTTAAATTGCTGTGCCATTTTTTCTGCTCCGGGGACCATAATCCGCACAGACTGCGTCGTCGCAGCGTCGTCTACTATGGCACCCCAGCCTCTGGCAGATGCGTCTGTCGTTACATAGTGTGAGACAGGATCTGGATGTATCGCTGTTCCTGTAGACAGAGCTCGTAACCACCACATTAAGGTCGTCGACACTTCCGACTCGAGTGGGCGTTTTACGTGTGCTTGGTGCTTTGGAAGCCGATTGCAAGCTACTTGTAATGGGCGGCAATGAAGCCGACCTCTGGGCACAACGAAAGCTGCAAAGTTTAGCATGCCTAGCAAGCATTGCGCTTCGTGCAAACTCCATCGATTTGCCTGTAGTATGTGGCGTATCATATTGGAGATTTTGGAAACCTTTTCCTGGGGCAAATACTTGGAATTCAGGGCGAGATTCCATTTTATGCCGAGATAGTCTACTGCTTTGGTAGGTGTCAATGTGGATTTTTTGTAGTTGATCATCCATCCCAAAGTTGTTAGGACTCTTATAGCTTCCGCAGCATGGTCCATTAGGGTTAATCGATCTTGATTCACGATTAAATAATCGTCCAAATAGACGATAACTCGCATGTCCTTCTCGCGCAGCACGTCTGCTACCCAATTTGTCACTGTCGCAAATGCCCTGGGTGCTGATGACAGCCCGAATGGCAGACAAGTGATTTGAAGGAGCTCCGGGCTCGACTTCTTTTCTGTTGCGTATAATACTCGCAGAAATGGGTGATGACTGGGGCTGACTGCTAGGTGAAAATAGGCCTGAGAAAGGTCTATTTTGATCGCCCAGTCGTTCGGTTGCAAGAAATCCGGCACACGGTACATATTTATTAATCGAAACTTTGTTTGCATTACATAGCGGTTTAGATTTTTTAAATTGAATATTGGGCGATTGCTGGTATCTGACTTTTGCACTAAAAACATCGGACAGACATAACTTGGAGATGGATCTACTCGAATCAAGATTTTCTGTTGTTTCAAAATCTCGATCTGTTCCGACATCAATAAGCTCGTTGGAGTTTGAAAGCGTGTTAATAAGTCTGGTATTTGAAGTGGGGGTATTTTGAAAAAGGGAATTCGGTAACCAGATATCATTTTTATAATGTTCTCTGGAGCACCGTAATTCTTCCAAATTTGAATGTAATTTTTTAACCGCCCGCCATAAAATAAAATTTCTTGAGGATAGTCACTTACGATACTGCACTGCAAGTACGTAGCAATCGATAACGATCGAATCGATACGATTCGATAAATCCGACTTTTCGATTGGTTAAAAACTCATTTTATCGAGAATAACTGTCAGATTTATCGAACCGTATCGAATCGAGTGCTACGTACTTGCACTGCTGGTCGGATTTACGATTGAAGGAGGACCGTTTTTTGTTTTCATTATGCCTTGTACCGGATTTATTGTTTCCTGACTTTCGGCCTCTACTTTTAGGGGGCGCTTGAAAGCTCGTAGATGGCTGGGGATCGAACCCAGGATTGTCACCGTGAAAGGGCTTGCGTGGTCGCTTAGCTGGAGGGCCATCCTGTCTATTCCGCATAGACATGGCATGAGGCTCTTCCGCAGAGCGCTTTTGGGCAGAGAACAACTTACTTGTACCACCAGCCTTTTGTAAAAAGGCGGTTAAATCCTGTGGATTAAAAAGGTTATATTGTGTTGGGGGGATCTTTTGCATGTCCACCTTTACATATTTATCCTTGACACTCGACAAAATGCAGTCACGACGTCTTTGAATGATATCAGCACGTCTCCCACAACTCATTTGCAAGAGGTCCTCGGACACTTTCATGTAAGATGAGTTTTCGGAAAAAGAAGTATTAATCTTTTCAAAAAGCGTGTCAGCGTTAAGTACACAGCCGGGCGATTGCGCCCATTCTATGATTTGCTGAAAGTTGTTTCTTAGCAGCTCATTTTGTTGTATAAGCCCATGAGTAAAGGCTCCAAACGATCTATCAAGTAATCTAAGCCAAGAAGAATTTGTATCACAATGTCTAAGTTCAGTATTAACATCGAGTTCGTAAAAACCTGGCTTAGCGACATACTTTTTCTCCGTTTCTAGGTATCTAACCCTTTGCCAATCATTAGTATCAAAATGATGTAGTTTATTTAGCACATGTAATCTATCGTCAGAAGCATTTTCAACAGTAGGTTCTTTTAGGTTAGTGGATACCGGAAATTCGAATACTTTAGCCTTCTGTGGTTTACCGAGAAGGTGATCATTCCCAAGAGAAACCCTTAAGCCTTCAGATGGATGTAAGGAAATATCAGAATCAGATTCGGGCTCGGTTTCTTTGTTTGAAAAGCGACCGTTATTTTTTAAGTAGGATAATATTTCACTCACTTGATTTGACAGCAAGTCTAACCTGCGCTTGTCACTTTCTCGGGTTTCCCGCCGCAGCTGCCGGCGTCTCCGTAGTGGGGCGGAGCTGCTCGACGACGACGAAGAAGATGCCTGCGGTGATGCAGGGGGAGGCGGGCGACTCCCGTCACCCTCGGCAGGCGCTTTCGTGGATTTTTCCATTACGTATACAAAACACGCACTCAAAACGCGCACTCGAAACGCGCACTCGAAACGCGCACTCGAAACTCTAATAGTACTCGAAACACTATTACCGAGTTTTCAAATAACCAATGAATAAAGTTTTCCACGAACTAAAAATGTAGGTACTTTTATTTAAAACTAATAATTTTAAACACTAAACAGCAGCGCTGTTGCTGACTGTTCGGGCAAGCTCCAACGCCCCCTCCCCCCGGCTATAGCGGGGCGGAGCCGGGTGGGAGGGGGAACAAGAGAGGTCGTGACGTCAGATCCGGAAAGATGCTGTCTCACTGTATAGGTCTAGAATAACGGTTCATAGTGTATAATAACCATTATAACATCCAAACGGGTGTTATAATGTTGTACTGAATTTCATTATGCAACTCGTTTTAAAAAAAGAACATTGTCTAGCACGTGCGATTCACTACCACAGCGACTTAATAAAAAAAAAAACTTATAGGTTTATTCAAATTCACGTCGTATCCCGCCATCTTTGTTCGATAATTGGATATTAGTATTGCACTAAGTACTTTGTTGTTTACAAAAATGAGTGATAGAAGCTTTGTGCATTTTAATAATTGTACAATCCAAAATGTTAATAATTATATTATTACCTAAACATGGTTTGTTTGTATTAAATACTCAGCAATTAAACTTTCCATGAATTTACATAGACTTCTTACAACACAGCAACACCCTATGGTTTCAGAACCTTTTATGGAGGATTCATATCATGGACGTAGATAAAGTCTTGTATGCAACTGTACATAATTAGGTATTAAAACACTCATGTGATACTATTATCACATTCGGCTACGCCTCGTGTGATAAACCCACATTCGTGTTTTAATACCCTTCATTATACAACAGTTGCATAAATAACTATTTGTAACTTCTGATTCTGTCGTCAACTGTAAATTTTATCGGAAATCTATGAATGGGGATCAAAATTTTACGAAAAATTATGGAGTCTCCTAAGACCATTGTCGTGTAGTTGCAACGGATAGGGTAGTTCCCCTTACTGCCCCGTTTAGCGTATTCACTCTCTATAACCGTTTTATCAATTCTTCGTCAACACCAGTAATGTTGGCTGCTAAAAAAAAAACCGGCTAAGTGCGAGTCGGACTCGCACACGAAGGGTTCCGTACCATTGACTAATTATTAGTATTTGTTGTTATAGCGGCAACAGAAATACATCATCTGTGAAAATTTCAACTGTCTAGCTGTCACGGTTCATGAGATACAGCCTGGTGACAGACAGACGGACAGACAGCGAAGTCTTAGTAATAGGGTTCCGTTTTTACCCTTTGGGTACGGAACCCTAAAAAGTGATGAATAATTTTTAAAAGCGGGAATAGTATGTCTTTGAAAATCACCGAGGACTAAACATAAGTTGTCTTCAGATACATGATAATTTTCTTTCAAAACTGTTGAAAATGCCTCAAATGTTTGCCTCCTTCGATATAAGGTCATTTATGTTTCAAGCAACTCCTTGTTGTTTCGTCTTTATGTTCTATCGGAACTATCTTCGTAGGTTTTGGGAGGGAGTTCTCGCTTCCCCGACGATGTCGCTTTTCGCGATTCACAAGTAGGATCTTCTAGATTTACAGTGAATATGACGTTCAACCACACGCTATTCTGATTAAAAAAAAAATCCTTTTTCTGCCAGATACTAAATTTGGCAGAAATAAGGATTTTTAGTTTTTTCGACGACCCGATTGGCGCAGCGGTAGTGAGGCTGCCTTACGTTCTTAGGGTCCCGGGTTCGAATCCCGGTAGGAGCAAATGTGTGTGATGAGCATGGACATTTGTTTCCTAGTCATGGATGTTTATTTGTATAATAAGTATGTATTTACAAACAAAAAGTATCTATGTAGTATATCAACTATCTGGTGTCCACGACACAAGCCTCGTTGCTTAGTGTGGCACTAGATGGCGCTGTGTGTAATGTCCAGCAATATTTATTTATTTATTAGTCGAGTTGACGAAAGTTAACAGGAACGTTAACCACCACTGTGGCATAAAATTTAAAATATTCTTCATCCTTTTCAATTAACGTTGTCAATTTAGTTTTATCCTAATTCGTTTTGTTTGCCTTACCGCTGGAACCAATCCAACCAACCATTTCACCAATTTAAGATTTTCCAGTCTGCCAAATTTGTTAGACTGATTCTAATTTATTATTTTGGAAAGGTATTTTATTGTTCTTCGTAAACAATTCTATGAACTTCTCGTCTGTTGCAATTTTAAAAGTAGATGAATCAATGTTTTTATGACTAGAGGCATTTTTAATCTCATTAGCATCAAGAGTAACAAAAAGCCGTGTAAAAATAAACAAAAACAGTCTTAGAAATATCGAATGTTTTTTTTAAATCTTATTCTGTTTCCAGTTGAATATCTTTTTTTTTTGCCATAGCTTCTTTTCAATCACTTGTTGGTAGATGATGGCAATAAGCTAGCTTCAAGTACATGGGATTTAATTAATCACAACTGACGAAATCTTTGGGGATTACGGTCATGAAGTTGACGCGATGTCAAACTGTTTCATCGTCATACCTTACATAAATAACAATGTCGCCGACATTTTTCTTTAGTATCAAATCAGTCGCTTCGTCTGTGGTGATCTCTGATGTTGATTACTAGAATGGCTTCGAATTTGCTTCTCTAAAATCGTATTCGTCTTGGTTTAAACAGTAGTTTGAACTAGGATATGAAGCTTCTTGTTTGAATTTCGCAAAGATTTTAAATGTCTTTCAATTGAGCAACTATCTCTGTAGTCAGCTACGTTTATTTTGAATGCTTCAAGAAGGTATGAATTTGTCTTTGAAAAACACCGAGGACTAAACATAAGTTGTCTTCAGATACATGATAATTTTCATCAAACTGTTGAAAATGCTTCAAATGTTTTTCTCCTTCGATATAAGGTCACATGTTTCAAGCAACTCCTTGTTTTTTCGTCTTTATGTTCTATCGGAACTATCTTCGTAGGTTTTGGGAGGGAGTTCCCGCTTCCCCGACGATGTCGCTTTTCGCGATTCACAAGTAGGATCTTCTAGATTTACAGTGAATATGACGTTGAACCACACGCTATTCTGATTTAAAAAAAAAAAAACCTTTTTCTGCCAGATAATAAATTTCTCAGAAATAAGGATTTTTAGTAGAGGTGACGAAAGTTAACAGGAACGTTAATCACTACTATGGCATAAAATTTAAAATATTTCTTCATCCTTTTCATTTAGCGTTGTCAATTTATTTTTATCCTAATTCGTTTTGTTTGCCTTACCGTTGGAACCAATCCAACCAACCATTTCACTAATTTAAGATTTTTCAGTCTGCCACATTTGTTAGACTGATTCTAATTTATTATTTTGGAAAGGTATTTTATTGTTCTTCGAAAACAATTCTTTGAACTTCTCGTCTGTTGCAATTTCAAAAGTAGATGAATTATTGAATTTATTTTTGAATATCACGAGTCACGTTGATTTTTGAATTTTAAGGTTGATAATTAAAACGGCATCGAAAAATATAATTTTGTGTCCCGTTTATGATCAGTCTTCATTACCGTAAGCCGCCATGCGCGGATGTGACATAATTTCCCCTTCTATAATTTTTGTTATGCGTCCTGTTTATCGCTAAACAAATGTGTTTTCTTTCTTTCTTTGACTTTTATATTTCTTAACACAAAACATATAATCAAACGGAAATACTAGCTAATCACTAAAAATGATATGAAGGAATTTAGCTGTTGAAAATTTTTTTTACTTGCTCTGTCCAGAGTATTTTGAATTTAGAATTACTTTAAAGGTTCCTTTCCTTATTTAATTCAAGTAACTTATAGTTGTGGACAGAAATGATGAAATGATAATTTGTTATATTTGTCTCCTGCGACAGTTTCGAGGGCTTTTACCCCTTGGCCAAGCGTCGCGGCGTAGCGGCCAAGTGTTGCGGCACGCGGGTGGCGTTTGACGCAAAGTCGAGTCGCCCGAAACTTTAACGAATCGAGCATTTTTTATCAATGCCCGTCTCGACTTTAATCTTTTGAATTTCTTTTTTAATACTTTTCTATTCTATTTCACTATGAAATCAGAATGGCAGAAAATTATGCGACGGCGCAATAATGTTTTGCTAGTTTTTTATTTTTTAATCTTTATTTCGCTATGAAATCAGAATGGCAGAAAAATATAACATATTTGATATTAATATTTGGTACTTACCTATATTTTTAATTCTTTCTTTTGGGTATTAGTCAAAGAGACTAAAACATACTTGAACGTCTTCGGTATTAGCGCATGTCGATGTGCCTTTATGTTTACACCAATTACCTAAAGTCTGTGTGGAATGGGTTAATTCAAGTATAGAGTTTAAAAAAAAAACATTACTCTTTTTAAAGTTTCTTACTTTTTTTTGATGTTTCTTACTTTTATTAAAAATTCTTACTTATTTAAAGTTTCATATTTTTTTAAGTTTTTTTTTTTCAAAGTTTCTTTGTATTTTTCCCTTTGGCCACGAGCTATGCGAACGAAACTGTTTTTTTTATACTTTTTCCAATATATTGTCTTGAAATATTGGGCATTATCAATGATATTCTAACAAACAGATATGTTAGAGTCTGGCCAACGAAAGCTGTCCACGACATATTTTCAGAAGTTTTGATATGGCAATAATTTAGGACTGTCAAAATTGACATATTTACGTTTCGTACTTGCTTGAGTCATCTTGTGTTTACGTGTTTCATAATTTTATTGGTTTTGTTTAAAATAATGCCGAAAACAATCAAAAGTTCGACGAGGAAGCTTCTATTTACTATGATTGACAAATTCAAAAACATAAAAAGTGATATGAATCAGAAATTGCAGAGAAAATACTACGACTGGATTGCGACACATTTCATTTTTAGGTTAGTTTATTGAATTTCTAATGAAATACCTTGATACTTTTCGACTATTTATAACAAATCGCAATATTTTTCACGGTCTATCTACTTTTCAGGAAGTAACAACGAGGAGACAAAACTTAAAATTGTGGAAGCAGTAAAGAAATAGAAAACTCGTAGAAAATGAAATGTCGACTTGTGAATCTCATTATTTTGAAAAGACATCTTCAATGACAGGTATTACTTTAAAAATTATAGATTTTTAACAGTTACTTCGAAGGGTTTAAACATTTATGATAATGTATAAATTAAATGGCATGGCTAAATTAAATAATACACTTTGTATTCTAGTATGGTTTTTGAATTTAATGACTGATTATTAATAATATACTGTTACATAATTTATTGTATTTGTTCCCTTCAGATGTAAGTGTGAAGACCATTGAAGAATTTAAATTGAAGGGTCTAACAATCAAGGACAGTGGAATACTCCGGGGAAAAATCGTCCACATTCAGCAACAGTTTCCAATTTGGATAATTTTGATATTTCAGCTTTATGAAACAAAATAAACGAATTTTATTAAGGACACTACCTCACAGGTGGCGTGGAAACGTGTACATAAAATTATGAACTATTTGAAAATAATAAAAAGGCAGAATTAAAAGTACCTATTCTTTTATTTAATATTCTTCATTACGAAAATTACAGCTCATAGAACATAAATAAAAAAGACTTGCTGAATAATAAATAGTATCAACTACGTTAATGCAGTGTATAGCCAGGGTTAACAGCTCTTGATTTTTTTTAAATTCCCGCCACAGGAATTGGCGGGTCTTTTGTCTTGGACAGCTTTCGTTGGCCAGACTCTAAACACCTACAAAACCACCGAAAAAAGTGTGCCGCGGGGGAGAGCCAGCTCACATACACGCAGTTACGCAGAATAAAGGAAAAACAGGCCAATTGACACGTTTTCGAGTCTTCACGATTGCGCGCTCATAACATATCTGTTTAATTAAATATCATTGGGCATTATTATAATCTTTTAATTTTTTAAATACTTTTCTATTTTACCCTGAAATCGGAATGGCCGAAAATTATTCGATGACGCAATAAAATTTTGTCAAAACTTTATTTCTTCTATTTTTTTGAATTTTCTATTTCGCTATGAAATCAGAATGGCAGAATTATTTCTTTTAGGTAATAGCCAAAACGATTGAGAAATCCTTCAATGTTTTTCGGGTCAATGTGCTTTTACACCAACATGTAATGGATGGTGGAATGGGTTCAAGTATTCAAGTATTAATTAAAAAAAAAACTTCCTTTTTTTTTCATTTCTCTTTTAAAGTTTCTACCTTTTTTTTAAGTTTCTTTTTTTTCAAAGATTCTTTGTATTTTTTAACTAATCGTTTGATTTTTTAAATACTATCATATTCTTTTTTTTAGAAGTTTCTATTTCTTGAAATCAGAATGGCAGAAAAAAATGACACAAGTTATTTTTACTTCATTCATGTTATTTTTATCAGCTCTTAAAAAGTATCTCAATTGATTACCTGGTGTGTCTTCTACCCCACTTTGTTATACATCCAGATTACAGTTCTTTCAATAATTTGATACCAGATTTTGTATCACTGTCAAACCAAAATGAACTATATAACTGTAGTTTTAGGGTTGCTTAATAGCAAGGTAATCTTAAGGTAATCCTTGCTGCTGCCAGAGGTAAATATCTGTTTACTGCCTGAACTACTACTGCGTATAAACTTTGTAAGAATGCTAGAACTAATGTGTTGTAAATAATCTTTAAGTATCTAAAGTTGTAAATAATACGATTGTAATATTCGAATAAGTTTTTTAACTAAATCGATAATAATGCTGTGTAATGATTTTTTTAATGTTCATTTTCCCCTTCACTACTACACTTAGTTTGAAGCCGACGGTGGCGCCATCTCTTGGTTGTGACAAGATAACACAGTGGCATCGCCTTGAAAAGTTTTCTCAAAAACTTTAGTCCTGTTTTTACCCAACTGCGGCGAAGCCCAAAAGGAGAGTAATGTGTTTGACCTGTATGTATGTGTGTCCGTTTGTTCCCTCGTAACTCCTCAACGGATGGAGGGATTTGGATAGATTATATGTCGTTGGATTCTTCTTGATGGCGCGAGTGTCACTGGCTACTTTATAATAATAACTAGCTGACCCGTGCAACTTCGTCTGCGTCACATAATAGCTGTTCCCCGCGGTTTCACCCTCGCTGCTCAGCACCTCTTGGTCGTAGCGTGATGTTATATAGCCTATAGCCTTCCTCAAGAAATGGACTATCCAACACTAAAAGAATTTTCCAATTCCAACCAGTAGTCCCTGAGATTAGCGCGTTCAAACAAACAAACAAACAAACTCTTCAGCTTTATAATATTAGTATAGATAAAAAAGAAATCGTGGATTTGGGACCCATTAATTTAATAATCTAGAATTCTAGACTAAAATCATTACATCCAATATGGGTCCTGACTGTTGCAGTCAATATGTCCTGTCTCCTGAACTTGTTTTATTCTTTTCAGTTTTCATCATGAATGGCAGACTTGTTCCACCCTATTATTCTATCAAAAAATAAAACATGCGAGGCAGTCTTTGTGGACTGCCGATAGAAGTGAAAACAAAGTTCGAATAACAACAATCCAAAATAAACTTTATTTTAATTGTTTATGGTTAATTTTGACTAACTGTTATATGAAAGCATTCGGTGACGATTGACGCGAGTTCCATGATTTTTGTTCACCCAAAAAGTGCTCAACTCACAAGAAGTTTTCACTTCATAAATTGCTGAGTACAGGCCTTCTATTGTGTCATCTTTTCTATAAAATGTTTAGAGTGGAAAGATGTTGGTATTTGTCAGATAAATGATAATACAAGGTGTAACGTACCCATGAAGCCGTCAACCAAGTATTCTGTAATTCAAAACAAGGACCAAGGCCGTAGCCAGGGGGGGGGGGGGGTCAAGGGCGATTGATCGCCCCCGAAATGTAAAAAAAAGATATTTCTTTTAGTAATTATTAATGAGACTGCAGCACGCCCGTCTCACTCTGTTGCTATACATAACATTTCGGCTCGAGTGTAGCCTGACTGGAAGATTGGTGAAGGAGACCGACTTCTCTCAGGGTCCTGATTGTGTTGAGGGTTGTTATACGCCATTGTTAAAAAACAACACTGATTTAAAAACAACACTAATTTTAGTTGCACACTATTTTTAATAAGAATTAAAAATGATTTTAAAGTAATAACAAAAAGCAAACAATAATAAAACTAAACTAAAGATAATTTGATTCAGGCGTGATCCGTGTCACAATTTAGAGTTGTGGCCGGGGCGCTCGCTCGACTCGGAATGCCCACACGCGGGGGCAGTGCCGACTTGCCGAGTGCTGTGCTGTGGGGGCCCACAGCACTCGGCACGTGCCGGCACTGCCCCCCTCCACCACTCGGCGAGTGGTGGAGGGGGGCAGTGCCGACACGTGAGTGGTGTTCAAAGTTGCTATATGGCAATCACTTGCTTATTAATGCTTTTTGCTTTGTATTTTAAGCAAGCTATTTTATATGCTTTATTATAGCATGCTTTTTTATATTCGTAGCGTAGGTACTTTTTTCTTAGTTAACGGGCGGGCGCGAATAAAGCAAGCGCGGTGACTGTTCTGTTCTGTTTGTTCCTGACACTGACAGCATGCTTTAATAGTACATTATGATATAAGTGCGGTAAGTTGAAAATTACAGCTGAGGCGATATTGCTAGCTCGAGCCGTAGGCGAGGGCTGTAATAAAGCAGAGGCTGTAATTATCAAAGCGCACGTATGTCATACGACGTTTTATAACATATTTGCGAGGAAATAAATAAAACTCGGACTTTCTTAAACGAATAAATCTTTTACTTGTTCACAAATTAGCGATGCGCGCGCATCAGCGCTTTTTTTAAGGCAAAGACACAAAAACAGCCAGTATTACTAAGAAGGTAAATTAATATTTTTGTGTTTTTGTTACAGATAAATGGTTGTAATTTATGGTCAAAATTAACTAAATTAAAGAATTAAGTGTTTATTCATTATATTTCATCTCCCACAGTTAATTTTATTCATAAAAAATGTCATTTTTCTGACATAAAAACTCTTTGCTAAGATTTAAAAAATTACCGTTCCCTTATGACGGAGCATCTTGATAAACCGTGCGTCTCTATAGATACTCTGTGGTTGAACATACTTTACTGCACAAGTACGTAATGAGATACATTACGATATTGAAATGGGTGAAATAAGAGACCCTTTACGAGCAAATGTGTTATAAAGAATATTACATCGCGTTCGCGTTTATGAATTTTTGCCAAAATTAATTACTTACCTACCTAAATTGTTGTACACCGAAATACATATGTTTTTGTTTTAAGTGTTGTTTTAAATTTGAAACACTCGTTTTAAACGACAACTCTCGACGACAGTAATTACACGTAGCAGTTTTACTGCCATCAATGAGCTTTTCAAAAAAGTTCCTTATTGGCAAATCACTATTCCTTCTAGACATTTTCGTCCGTTAGATACAAACAACAACAACACACTAACTAACTCAGTCAATCGTCCTTACTCACACAATTTTAGTTTTTTATGTAATCAATTTGCGTGTCCTATCACTGTTTATCTATATAGATACCTACACAATAGGTAATCAATTTACGCAATATTGATCACCTATAAATAAACCTATATCTATGCCTATCACAGTTTATCATATTATAAAAAGCAAGAAGCAAAATAGCATCCGCCCGAGATCGCGAATAAGCACGGTGATCGCGGTGCGTAATACGAAACTATTAAGCACGCGACGCGACCGATAGCATTCACTAGCATCACGGTAATAAGCATCATAGCATGCGACGATTGGCCGCCCCGCCCACCGTGCTTAAAACCTTGCTTTCTTGCTAGTTTGCTGCTTGCGCTTGCGATATTGCGATGTGCGACGGACAGAGACTGAGTGCGATATAAAGCTTAAAGCAAATAGCAACAAGTGAGTGCCACGATAGCATTTGCTATATGATATGTTTATTAAGCACGGTGCTTTATTTTGCTATATGCTTTAACCACCACTCTGATTCACTGAGTGGTACGATGATGTCACAGAGCGTTACGTTTCGTTTTACGTCGCAATAATCTGCTCACGCCGCAAAAAAAATAGTTAATCACTACAAATACCAGGTCGCGGCACGAAAGTCTAGCGGTGACCGTTATTGCGCAGAAGTAAAAAATAAGAATGTCTTGGGGCGTGCGTTGCGCCGATTGGCTCTCCAGTCGTATAACATGCGCAGATATCCCCTCCACGTTTCGTTCAGCGCTAGACTTACGTGCCGCGACCTTATTTTTACGACGTTAATGTCACAACTTCTACCTACTGTTATTTTAATAAAATTGGACATCGACACCCAGGAGGTAATTGATTTGTTTGCTGCAAAGAAAGCTAGAAGACTCTAATTTTGTTATAAGTTGTTAATATTTCTGTAATGGTTTTCTAATATACTATATTATCTAAATGTTATGTAACACCATTTTATTTCTTTTACTAAAACAATTTTAAAATTGATTTTTTTGAAATTGTTTTCTGGCTACGGCCTTGACAAGGACAGGAAGATAAAATAAAACTGTTCAATAATAAAATAAGTACTTACTTAATTTATTACAAAAAAATACAATACAAAAGATCATTTTTCTTATTCTAAACTTATACTTATAGCTTATCTCCTCAACGTTTCGTCTAGTCTACTTACGACCAAAACGTAATAAATTCGTGCAGTGTGCGCTTGTACTTACATGTATAAACACTAATAAGGACATGTTGGTTGGTGTGTCCCTTTATTACTCAGAAATGGCTGGACTGAATTTGAGAATATTCTTTTTTTTAGCAAAATCTGCTGTCTGAATTAGTTCTAACTGGTTTGTGCAAAGATTAAAACATTAAGATGCTCTGTGATTGAAACTATTCGATTCAATGGTATGTCGCGATCCATTGACAATTACATTAGGTTAGTATTGTCTCATGGTTGTTACCTACCATTAAAAACACAGCAGATTGAAAAAAGAGTTAAGTAAACGGGTTTTTTTTTTTAATATTTAGGGACAAAATCTATTTTTTTAGACCCATAGATGAATGTTGCTTTATAAATTCGCTTTTTCTATCTTCTTACTCGTTTTTTTATTCTTTCGTGTGTGTTTTGTTTCACTTAGTGATAGGCGCACGGTTGCCCAGAAGTACAGTGGACTGCCACTAGATGGCAGCACTCTCACATTGAGTTGAGTTGCCAGTTGCAATAGAATAATGGGGCTATCGTTTTAGAGCTCACCAGATGGCGCACTGTCGAGTAAGGTCCTGTCAGTAATTCTATTCAATACTTTAAAGCACCAATAACTTCATAAAAATGTTTATTTTATTACGTATAACAACATAGTGTAAGCTTTAGATATATATTTACAATATACTTCCTAAAATTAGCAAGCATGAAACATTTAAAAATCATTCTACCTCCAAGTACTAACAATAATATGATAAAATCTTCAAGTCATAATTAATCAGGAATGGTACAATCTAGAACACAATCGTGAGTATTAGTATAAATACGTGATAAAAAAGCACACAACGCGAACACTATGACATCTGACATTTTGGAGGACCTTAGTCTACACAAGCGCCTCTAGTGGCAAATTCACACGCGATAGGCCCCCATTGGCCAGCCTATTTTGACAACCAGTCTCACCAAGTGGTATCGAATTACTCAGGGTTGTGAAGGTCAGATAGGCAGTCGCTCCATGTAACATATTGGTATTCAGCTGCATCTGGTTAGACTGGAAGCCGACTCCAACATAGCTATGACGATAGTTTAAATTGATTTAGTTACCATCTACGGGAGGTTTAGTTTACAGCACCTTATGTTATTTATCCGTGTCTTGCAAATGAGTCCTGGGTCTGCGAACTTACGTATAGAAGAGAGTATTAAGTATTGTATGTGTGTTGTCCTAACAAATCGATGGCTTGTTTGGTGCGACGCGGCAGACGACAGCTTTTAGATCCGTGAACGCTTCGTCTTGGACTGCTTGGTCGAATTTCTGGAAAAGAAAGGAAATATTATATAATGTTATCATCATCATAATTTCAGCCGAAAGACGTCTACTGCTGGACATAGGCCTCCCCCAAGTGTCGCCACATTGAACGGTCCCGTGCGACTCGCATCCAGCGGATTCTCGCAGCCATAATATTGGATGTCATCATCATCATCATCAGCCTATTAAAGTTCCCACTGCTGGGACACAGGCCTCT